>CP139507.1:346737904-347359004 GCA_021014915.2 Artemisia tridentata subsp. tridentata
ATTCTCCACAGGGAATAGTGTTCGTTAGGTATGAAAGGCTACTCTAATTAGGTCTAAGGGTTGAGGAAGATTCTTTTTATGTTTTTATAATTTTATGAAAGCAAGTAAAATCTCGGGTTTGAAGGAGTGGGCGGAATTAGTTGCTAGTCAACTAACCCAAATGACTACGAATGCAAATAAAATAAAATAACAAAAATGAAAAGTGGTGAGAAACTTATGTGTAGAGAAATGTGTTTACTTAGATTTCCTTACTCCCTAACTATCTTTTACCGGTTAATTAGTGTGTATTAGTCGCGTGGATGACGGGTGTATTCCTTAATACCATTCGTGGGGTGGCGTACTTACTTCCCCAACTCTACAAGCTCCTACTTCACTCCTATGTCGAGCCGGCTAGGAAGCTCCTAACATGGGATCACTAGAATTCGCTTGTGCATTAAATACAACCATAAAAACCTTTAGTACGCGTTTGGTTCATGTTTCTTAAGACGTTCAAGCAAGTTACCGAATAGGAAGTTAGCCAGTTTTCTTAAGCCTAACATAGATAAACAATCATCCAATACAACTAACAACACACTAACAACCAATAATCAATAGCTAGGTTTCATTAGATCTAAGCAAACACAAGATAAAATTAGCCTAACATGTTAAACAAAAGACAAGCATAAGATAGAATCAAACAACACATAGACATATTGAATGATTAATTGATAACTTATCTTTCAATGAAACATGGAAGATCTCAAGGCAAAAAGCCCTGAAAAAGTAGCTAAAATCGTCTTAGGGTTTTATCCCAAAATTCCACACACTAAGCTCTCTCCTAATGACAAAAAATTAGAAAACTATATATAGATTTTTGGATCTGACGGCGTCACCTTATGCATTGTGACGCCGTCACCTCGCCGCTTTTAGGGTTCCCGGGTGACCTTCTTGACGCCGTCCCTCTTTAGCTTTTCAAAAATCCATTCTGGCCTATCAAGGCTTGACGCCGTCGAACATTGAACGTGACGCCGTCCCCTTATGATTTAAGCCGTGACGCCCTTGATTTAGTTAAAGTGTGACGCCGTCAGAATTCTCATGCTAACTCACTGGCCCGTCATGAGTAAATTTCACATCCAACTTTTCTTGCCAAGGCATGACGCCGTCAAGAGATGATTCTGACGCCGTCAAAGGTAAATTTCAGCCGATTTTGAGACTTTGCCGTATCTTCACTTTAATGCTCCAAAAACGTCCAAAATGCCTCCTTTTCCAGATTTCTCCTCAAAAGTACCTAAAATGACAAAAGGAACGATTTAGGGCAATATTTGATCAAATAAATACGATTTCGGGCTTAAATGACCCCTTAAAAGCGGTACACTTTTCGCCTCATCAAATACCCTTACACTTGAGATTTGCTTGTCCTCAAGCAAATGCGCTTTTATTCTAATCAAAATACAAGTTAGGGGTCATTTAATGCAAACATAAAAGTAATTACAACAAATATTCGTTCCACTTCAATCATAATAAGCACGGAGATTACATACTAGCACCTCACAAGTAGTGTTTAGATACTCACATCTCTCAAGTGTCATCAAAATAAATCTCATAAATGAAAACGGAAAATATCTCTCACTACCTGTCATAGCAAATAGATTACCATAGGCTTGGGAAAGGATCGAAAACCTCCTCCACTAGGCGTAAGCACCTAAGATAAACTATCAAAGAGGGCTTTTAAATGGGTTATAACGTTAGGTGTAGGGAAAAGGAAAACACGGTTTTGTTGGATACGGGATATTTTACTGGTGGCTAGTTAAAGATCTTGGTCAATTACATGTACTATACAATGTTGCTAAGCCAAGACTCGACTCGATCTTAAGCTAAAAACGAAATAACAAAATAACAAAAATATAAAGCAAACATAAAATGAAACGGGATGGTAGTCCGTATGTTTTTTCTACTTTTCTTTTTCTCATTTTTTTGTGTTTTTCTTGATTTTTTTTTTTTTTTTTTTTTTTTTTTTTTTTTTTCATACACTCTTGCCCTACCATCCAAAATAATACATCATAGGGGCATTGCATTCCCCTTACACTTGAATTTTTACATAACTTTACAAATACTAATCTAATGACTCGAATTAAGATAATTGAAAAACTTGGAGTACTTTTAAAACATTTAGCACATATGGGGGTAATAAATGATGTTCTTCCCCATTACTCCATTATACTAGTACTTTACCCATGAGTCCCAATCGTCCCAAAACAATATGTACAAGGATATGACTCGACTTAGCAACCATGTAATCAACTAGATAATTAACTTGGGTTTAAACAAATGTTGTCACAATAATGCACTAAAAATGAGTGCATACAAGGTAGGCTAAGGCGATTTGGGTGTACATTTTAGTGGGGTGTAACAAATTCTTCCTTTAAGTAAAATGCTTAAAGGTCGAAACGAAAAGATAGGCTCTGAGGGGTGTACTAGGGGTATCGTGTACTAAAAATGAGTACAACGCAAAGGGTGTGGGAGAATTACTTGACCAATGTAGCCAACGTAATTATAACAAAAACACAGGTGTAAAACAATGGGTTAATCCTAATGCCTCTTATCATGTAGTAAATCTAACTACACGAATGTAGTCTCACTTGTGGCCTTGGAATGGTCCTAACGCAAGTTCTAGAATCTAAGTGCTACCGGTACACACATCATAGCATAAATGCTTTTCCTACCAATTCTAGGGGCGAACCTCACATATTTGGGGTGGAAAATTTTTTAGTGGTACGGTTTTTTGTGCTAGTCATATAACTCCTATCCGTGAGACGCTCATTAAGACCAAAGTTTCACTCCTATATGTTGTAAAAAATTTTAAATTTGGCACTAAAATTGCCTTAACAGGTATTTATCTCAGTTTTATTACACATCTACTATTAAACAAACAAAAATCAAGCGTAATTGTATTCTCTAAAATCGTACTTTTACCCTCCCCTTACACTTAAGATGAACATTGTCCCCAATGTTCAAATAACAAGATGTAAAAGCAAAAAGTAAAAGAATGAAATCAAATACTCCCCTGATTCGCTCGTTGGATAGTGAAATCACACGGTTAAATCTTCCTCCAAAGAGAATGTTGAAGCTCCATGACTAATGCATCGCCATAAGCTTGATTCCATAAACATTTTCTTGTCCAAAATAACCTGTTAACCTGAGAAAACAAACACGAAAACCTGCATAACATCGGCGGGATAAAATCTATATATAAGGATATAATGCTTGTGGACTGATAATTTTGCAGATTCCTGGAGATTATAAGTTGGAGATTTAATAAAAACTTTTTATGAAAACAAAACTTTCAAAAATTTCTGGAAATTAAATCTGACGCCGTCAGGTTATAACCCCTGACGCCGTCAGAAATGACCTGACAAAAATTTTCATTTTTAGTTTCCGGAAAATTTCTGGAAAAACCTTTACCTTACTTCCTGGAAATCCTGCAAAACATCATTATGACTCGATACAAGCATTTGACTCAAACAAATACTAATATGTATGTTAATTTAATATTATTATGATTCATGTTCATTTGTTCTAATAAACCGATTTGACTTTCCCTTACACTTATCTTTTGCAAAATACCTTTATATGTAGTTAAGACGAAGTTAAAAACAAAATAAAGCATTTTCACAATTTTAGTTTTGAACATGAATCAATAATAATAAAAATTAAACATACATACGGAAGCAAATAAAATCAAACAAACAAATAAATAAACACACAAAGCAAATAAAGCTTGGGTTGCCTCCCAAGAAGCGCTTGTTTTTGTTCGAGTCATGAGCCTGACTCTACCCTTATTTAATGGATAAAGGAGAGGTTTTCCCTACACGTAGGATTAAGTGCGGGTGATAGTAGCGATACACACCAGCTCGGTAGGAGTATGCCACGTGAGGAAAGAGTGGTGGATGAATTATATGCTCAAAGGGGTGTGCTCCTTTCATCATAACCTTACCTAGTTCACTTTGGTCAATGGGTGAGTTAAAGTGTTCTCCTAAAAAGGGATCATTTTCTAACAACTTCGAGAGACTCCTAGTTGGGAATCCATCTTGACCTAATAGACCCGGTTTAAACCCATAATGTTTCTTATGATCAATCATGAATGGGTGATGTAGACATGTAAGGTCATTTTTCACTCCTATATTGTCTTCCTCACTACAAGGCTTAATGTCTACTACCTTAATCTTAACATTACCCGGACTACATGGTTTGATGGGTGGATCGGGACCTAATTCAATTCCTAAGTTCACATCTAAGGATGGAAGATTAGGTAACGGTTTTGGTTTAGGCTCCGGTTCATCAAAACTAGGAACTTCCATAGAACTAAAAGAAAGGTTATGACTACAAGTATTCAAACCTATTTCTTCTAGTTTTGTTTCGTTCAAAGGTTCTACCTCTATTGGGGTTCCTATAGTCTCTTCTACTTCTTTCGGGTAAGTCACGGGCGGTGTATGTGCCTCAAATGATGGTAGGACTTGTGGGGTACTTGGTGGTCTTAGATTTTCTACTCTATCGTCCATCTTATCAAGATCACCTATATCCTCATCATGTGTTTTAGTAGGATCTAACCCTAACATTTTCCCAAGTATCTCAAGTGCTTCTCTAGGCATCTCAACTTCTATGTCCGAATCATAAGGATCATCCTCAATATTCTGACTGCTATATTCAAACTGCCTAAAAGATTCATCATGTGTTTCTTGAGATTCGACGTCATCAATCACAAAACCTAGGTCTTTTTGATCAATGTGATCATGTTCGGCTAAATCCTCCGTCACATCAAGGTCACCTATGTGTTTGTTTTGTACTATGGCATTACATGACAACCACTTAGGTATCTCAACACTAATGTATTCATCCCCAAACAAACTTGTTTCATGATCCAGGAAATTTATATTCAATTGACTTGTACTAACGTTTGTTGGGTTGTCTACCCTATAATAATATTGGGCACAATCTTCTATGGCATCCCATGCTTCTTCAGCACTTAATTCCCTAAAGTCCCCATTGGCAAAATCCTCAATGCGCATTTGGTCATATTGGCCAACACGATAGTAAAAAGTTCGGGTTAGGGATGCTAAAGCGAAACTATGATGAGGGAATTTTCGGAGTAAATTTCTAAAACGAGTCCATGCATCATATATGGGTTCATCTCGATATTGTTTGAAATTCGAGATGTCAATAGGGTAGAATGGCCTTTGTGGTTGGTGGTATGGTGGATTCGCGTACTCCATAATGGTGAACGGAAGAGTCAATGGAAATTACGAACAAACACACAAAGAAAAAGATAGACTAAAGAAAACCTAAAAATAAAAATAAAATCTTACTAGAAAGGAATCTAGCAAGTAGACCTAATAGAAATAAAAATTCAACCTAAACAATAACTATTCCCCGGCAACGGCGCCAAAAACTTGATTGCGTGGTTTTGTAACCTTACAACAGGTTTTACCTCTCGAGGGATCTCAAGAGGCTTACAACCCCACCAGGCAGTGTACCTGACCGATGTAGTATAGTGTAGTGGTAAGTACGGGGGATTGATCGTTCTCCACAGGGAATAGTGTTCGTTAGGTATGAAAGGCTACTCTAATTAGGTCTAAGGGTTGAGGAAGATTCTTTTTATGTTTTTATAATTTTATGAAAGCAAGTAAAATCTCGGGTTTGAAGGAGTGGGCGGAATTAGTTGCTAGTCAACTAACCCAAATGACTACGAATGCAAATAAAATAAAATAACAAAAATGAAAAGTGGTGAGAAACTTATGTGTAGAGAAATGTGTTTACTTAGATTTCCTTACTCCCTAACTATCTTTTACCGGTTAATTAGTGTGTATTAGTCGCGTGGATGACGGGTGTATTCCTTAATACCATTCGTGGGGTGGCGTACTTACTTCCCCAACTCTACAAGCTCCTACTTCACTCCTATGTCGAGCCGGCTAGGAAGCTCCTAACATGGGATCACTAGAATTCGCTTGTGCATTAAATACAACCATAAAAACCTTTAGTACGCGTTTGGTTCATGTTTCTTAAGACGTTCAAGCAAGTTACCGAATAGGAAGTTAGCCAGTTTTCTTAAGCCTAACATAGATAAACAATCATCCAATACAACTAACAACACACTAACAACCAATAATCAATAGCTAGGTTTCATTAGATCTAAGCAAACACAAGATAAAATTAGCCTAACATGTTAAACAAAAGACAAGCATAAGATAGAATCAAACAACACATAGACATATTGAATGATTAATTGATAACTTATCTTTCAATGAAACATGGAAGATCTCAAGGCAAAAAGCCCTGAAAAAGTAGCTAAAATCGTCTTAGGGTTTTATCCCAAAATTCCACACACTAAGCTCTCTCCTAATGACAAAAAATTAGAAAACTATATATAGATTTTTGGATCTGACGGCGTCACCTTATGCATTGTGACGCCGTCACCTCGCCGCTTTTAGGGTTCCCGGGTGACCTTCTTGACGCCGTCCCTCTTTAGCTTTTCAAAAATCCATTCTGGCCTATCAAGGCTTGACGCCGTCGAACATTGAACGTGACGCCGTCCCCTTATGATTTAAGCCGTGACGCCCTTGATTTAGTTAAAGCGTGACGCCGTCAGAATTCTCATGCTAACTCACTGGCCCGTCATGAGTAAATTTCACATCCAACTTTTCTTGCCAAGGCATGACGCCGTCAAGAGATGATTCTGACGCCGTCAAAGGTAAATTTCAGCCGATTTTGAGACTTTGTCGTATTCTTCACTTTAATGCTCCAAAAACGTCCAAAATGCCTCCTTTTCCAGATTTCTCCTCAAAAGTACCTAAAATGACAAAAGGAACGATTTAGGGCAATATTTGATCAAATAAATACGATTTCGGGCTTAAATGACCCCTTAAAAGCGGTACACTTTTCGCCTCATTGTTTGCAATTGTCTTATACCAAACACTCCTTAACCCTCACTTCTTGTTGAGCTTCTTGTTAAGCTTCATGATCCACCATCCAATATTCTTCATCATTCCTCGTGTTTGATGAAACTCCTCAGATTGGTTGTCGATGGGAGGAAGTTGATTCATGTACTCGGGTGGAGGAATCTTAGAATTTGGCAAACCATCATCCTCGCTAACCGATGATGATGATGATGATGAGGTTGGAGGATGAGCTCGTTTTCCTCTTGCTACGACTAACCTATGATCACTAAGAGGTACAAAGGTGTGTTCAATTTTGGTGTAGTCGGGAACAAAACCTTTAGCGTTTCGAGGAATGGGTGCAAAGGCTCTATAAAGACGGGTAATAGGTGACGTTGAATGGTTGGTGGTTTGACACACAATTGAGCATGTTGCAAAGGCTTGCGTTGACATGATCCCAATTTCCTATGGTGATAATGACGTTGGCCCTAAGGACTTCTTCCAGCTTCTTGAATTGGGGCCTAAGTTCGTTTAGCTCCATGCCAAACGGATCTCGATCTACCTCTTTACCTCGACTTGTCCTAGTGTGGGAGGTCCTAGGTACAAAAAGATGAGCACGGATGGTCTCTTTTGGTGTTAATGGTGTGTCGTATAGTGGCATACGATCAAGGTTGGAATCTAGGATGGACAATGACCATTTGTCCGAATAAAAGCAAGTTCCTTGACTCGAAACACCTAAGACTTCCTCAAATTGGTCCAAAGGGATGTTGAATTGAGTTTGGTTTACTTTGAAATGGACGTTCATGTAACCATAGTCATTTGAGCTAAGACCTACACTCGCATATAATTCTAGTATGAATCTAGGAATTATGGGTTCATCGATATCTAGAAGACAATCGAATTGGATGGCGGCTAGTGTCACACCCCGAAAATCGGGTCGCAGCGGAAGACAATGTCGCTGGGGTGCTACAAAATTGGTATCACAACACAAGTACAAAGAAGGGTTTTTCACCGCAATCATTTAGTATATAATTCGTTAACAAAAGTATTAAGTTTACATTTTTAAATTTTTGTATGGAAATAGCCCCATAAAATAAGTAAAGCGGTCCCCAAATGAATATCAAAGTGTCTTGATCCTATAACCATGCCATGCCATGCCAAAAGCCGCCAAATGTGAGCTAACACTTTAAGAACCTGAAAATACATGCTAAAAAGGGTCAACACGAGGTTGGTGACTTCATAGGTTTTAGTTTAAAACAATATAGTTGAACCAAAAGGTTTCCGAGTTCAAACATCATTCACAACAAGTTAAGTTCAACATAGGCTCACACTACCAACTCACAGTTCCAAAACAAATTTACAAACAATATCATAATTCAAAACATCTCGAACCAAAGTCAATCATACAGATACCATACTCATATAGTATCGCGCCAACTGAACCTAAAGTGTTCATCATATCCATAACCAATATCACGTAGGGAGCTACCCCGATAGATCTATCAACACGTAGGCTCTCAACAAAGAGTTCACAGTTACACCAACTGAACCTATAACTTGTGGGCCCTCCGCAGAGAGTTAACAGTGGCACAGTCATGTACTCATAAACAAGCATGTCACAACATATAATCGCATAATCACACATATATGTCCAAAATCATGTAAGATAGTAGTTTACAGCATAAAAACGTTTGTAAAGCATTGAGTTTAGTGAAAAACAACGAGCATGTATTCTCCCCCAAAATAGTTAAAAAAAACCAGTAAAAGTAGGGGCCATGAACTCACCTTAGCCACAGAAATGCAGAGATCACAACTGACACGACTGGCATCGAGAAGCAGAACACAATAGTCTCAAGACATATGGCACGACAATCCCAAGATACACAGGCACAACGGACACGGAAACTACTCGCAACCTAATGTGAATGATATGATTTAAGTCACGGAATGATGTCGTGCATGCAAGTTCATACTCTACTTTATCACTTGTACATGTTTGTTGTAATGTTTATCATCAAAAATATAGTTGCTTCAATTTGATCGTTTATTGAGAAAATCACCCTTTTTAGAAAACGTAGCTTGTTTATCTTGCGACCAAATTTTAGTCGTCATTTTAACGGTTATCAGAAAAGTCTCTAACGCGTCTAATAAGTATATGTAGTGCTCTACCATTTCCGTTTACCTCATTTTAGCCAAAACCTGCACTAAAATGTCCAAAATCTATTTCTAAAAATCCTAACAGCTTTCTAATAGAGGAATAATAGGCTGTCAAAACTATATGTTGCCGCAAATCTTTATTAAGCCATAACTTTTTTGTCGTAGCTTCGTTTCTTAAGTTTGACCTATCCCCACGAAGGTATTTAAGTATAATATCGGCTTTTCAAGGTCATGGCTAGTCTAGATACCACTTATCATCAGTTTTGGTCTTTCCAAATTCTGGACAGATTCATAAATTTTCTGAAAATAATTGTTTTTGTCGTCTAAATTGAAAATAGCGTATCTTTTTCGTTACAAACCCATTTTAACTCATTCAAGCGGCCACATTTTCGTTATTGAGTCTATTTTCTATATTTCTAGCCTAAACTTGTCACCACCCTACTGATTTTTCTGTATTAACCAAAACGGGACAGATTCATTATTAAATGTGTCAAACTACTTTTCCAAATCTTCTAGCTATTATAACCACTTAACAACAACTCCAAATCTAGTCCTAGTTCATCCCCCAACTTCTCAACATAACAAAAGTGGTCTAACAATAACTTTACAATATACAAGAGTTCTTGTAAATGATAATCAAGGTTGGTATAAATTACAAGTTCACTAACATCTCTACATTACATATAAGAGGAGGCGTTACACGTAGATAATGCCACATAAGTCCACGTCATTGCCAAATAATCATATTTAAGTCTATGTCATCACATTATGTCCATGTTGGCAATACTTTTAATTAAGTAACTATTTATTAATTAAATTCGGAATTATTAATTTTAATAAAAATTTCGGATTTTTTTTTAAAATTTTGCCACTTGCAAGGATAATTCGGAATTATTAATTTTACTAAAAATTTGGATTTATTTTTTTTTTAAAATTTTGCCACTTGCAAGGATCGAACCTAGGGTGTTTGTAACATTAACAAGCATGATAACCACTAGACCAACAAATGTTTTGGATTATATCTTGGAAGTCAAAATCTATAAACCTATGCAATGAGATAATTATGGAATTCACAATTGAAACAAAAGGATATATGGGACGATTAAAAAAAACATATGTATATTTTTTTTTTCACAAAACAAAAACCCTAATCATCAAAACTCAAGAAGAAAACTCCATCACGATTTTAGGTTTTTAATGATTTTTAATGTGTTTTTGTGTAGGTTTTGCTGTTCATGGAGCTTTTATAACATATCAATGTTTTTCTTCTCACGTATAGAAAAAATGTATGCCTCTTTTCCCTAAAACCCTAATGATAACTATGTTTGATCTTATTTATTTGGCTGTTAAACAACAAATATGGAAGTAAGGCAAGCGCTGAGATTAGAAGCTGTTAATGAAGAAGTAGAACAAGGGTATAGCTTATAGTTATAGCCATTAGTAGAGTAAAATAATATAAAGCCTGATTAGGCTCACAGCCTCATATGTAGGAAAAAGAAATAAAAAGAATGTATAGATGTATTTGTGAGTGAATTTTAACGTTTAGGAGGTGTTAATGTATATTATATGGCACCTATCAATGACCATTTGTACCCCTTTCTGTTTACTCTAGGCGAACTAAACATGCTGGTTACTTGAGTTTATTGTTTAGTTTATTGAAGGTTACATTCCATCAGTCAACTATTTTTAAGTTATATGTTAAGGAGTACTACTGTTTTGGTTGTAGGTTATAAGTGAACATGAGGTTGCTTCAAAGAATCGATATAGAATCATCGTGAAATTTCAACGTATGTGGATTCATCTGTAGTGATAGTTATCCTTTCGAATCAGTTGTATTTATTGATTTTCGTTTTTGTAGCTTTTGTTACTCAAAGTTATTTACCATTCTCGGTTTCAATTTTTATGAGGATAATAGCTTTTCGGGTAAGAATTATAACCAATTAATCATGCTCTTACTTGATATACATATGTTATAATATTATATGTAAATAATATCTTATTTACTATATATTTCTTTCTTTTGTTTTTGTGTATAAAAGAATTGGGGATTCCTTATGACGATTGAGGTGTAGGTACGAATGTCTTCTTAGATCTAAGCTCATGCATGGTAAAAAAATTAGTTCAATATATATTTTGTGTATGAAAGAATCGGGGATTCCTTACGACGATTGAGGTGTAGGTACGAATGTCTTTTCAGATCGAAGCTCATGCATGGTAAAAAAATTAGTTCAATATATATTTATTTTAGCGTGTAGATTTACCAAACATGTTTGCATCTCTGATACAATATATCTATTGTTATGACTTTAAGATTTACGATTCATTCATTTGGCTGTTGCAACACACTGACATTATTAAAGGTCGCATGCATTTGCCTGCAAGTAGCGTAATTTTGTTTTCTTAACCAGCTGCCATTTTACTATAGGGATACACACTTGGGGATGCAACAGTATTGGCGATTAAAGGCGATGTAGATTGCACATGAGCCGATTGAAGAGGCTCAAACTCATCTGGATGCAGGAGATAGTGTTTGGATCAAAAGTATACAACACCGTAAGAGTCATGTCTTCATTGTCACCTCATGTAAACATCTTAACTGATAAATGTTTTGGCCTACAAAAGAAACATATTTGGAGATAGACGATAGCTGATTTATGGTGAATATTTGACTGGAGTTTTTCTTTCTGTAGACATCTAAACCTATACTCTCTGAAGATGGGAAAAAGCTAGGTCTAATTGATGCTATTGTCCCTCCTCAAGAGTTACTAAAAGTGTCAAGGCAATGGGCATTAGATACTGCCGAAAAGCGTAGACCATGGGACCTGTCCCTTCACAACATCGACAAGATTGGCTACCTATCAGAACCACATGAGATAATTAAGGTTGCAAGACAGAAAGCCAAGATAACCACACCTAATATGCCACAACACGTAGCATGCCTTGATGTAATTGAGGAAGGTATTTTGCAAGGAGGATACCCTGGTGTTTTGAAGGTATGTTTGTTTGAATTCCTTTTGTCCCAAAATAATTCGATAAGAAGCTAAGCTTTTTATACTTGACCCGTTTGGATAAACATTAACTAGATGAACCTATAATAAGTATCATTCTTATATTTCTATGCAACCTAAACTTATACATATCAATGTTCCTCAGGAGGGCAAACTTTTTAACGAGCTTGTAGTTTCAAACACATCAAAAGGTCTATGTCATGTGTTCTTCTCACAACGTGCAACTTCAAAGGTATAAAAAAACTCAATTGTGTGAATATCTTTTGCTTTCTGAACATTCTATATGTTTAGCTTACTTTTCATCCCTGACAGGTGCTTAACGTTACTGATATTGGACTCAAGCCAAGGGGCATCAAGAAAGTTTATGTGATTGTTGGAGGTTTAATGGGTTCCGAAATAGCTACAGCCCTTATCATCAGTAACATATTTGTTGTTCTTAAGGAAGTGAACTCCGACTATCTTCTAAAAGGGATAAAAACAGTAGAAAAAAACTATTGTTTATTGGTAATAGATAGATAAGTTTGTATGCTTACGAAAAGACTTAGGGTCACATCAGACACAGTCTGACCCATTTGACCCGTTTCTGTCTTAGGTAATAAATAAAACCAAAATCATCCATTTTTGGCAAACGTATCAAAGTAAACAAAATTGTCAAATATTTGTGTGGTTTTTGTACCAAATACAGAACTACTTAATGCGATGTTTCTGAGAGTTTTCTTTAAATGTGGAATTTGATTTCTTTTCTCGAGTTAGAATATGAATTTTTAAGATAGGTAGCCATCATATACTATGATTAAAATTCTCTGAAAAGGGGTTTAAAGCGTTTCTGAGCATGCCAAATTGCTGACAGTTGCTGTTATTGGATTTGTAGGGTTTGGATAATTTTCAAGTTACACCTGAAGTGGGAAGCAACAGGATAGATATATTGGTCAGTGCCATACAATCATTAAATGGTCTTCGAGACATAATTAACGAAACTGTTCAAAGTGGTATCCACAACGATGTTCATGATCCTGCTATAGCAATGCGCCAAAAGGTCACATGTTCCTCTTTTTATTTTAGATATATGGTTACAGTTTAGTACGGGTCAAAATGGGTCTACTAAAGATTTTACAAAGGACGAATTACTCAGGACCAACGTGGACACACTCTGATCATCTATAAGCGTTTCTGAAACAACGCGAGAACATTTTGTCAATGCAATCCCAAACACCCCTTTAAATTTATGATAATAATGATATTTGATCCATGCATTTCCTTCTGAGATTCTAATACAGGGAAGAAGTTGGTCTTTTTGACCAACAAATCAAGGAAGCCAACAAAGCAGTATGCTCACAAGTTCCAATCCCTTGGAATCTAGGTTAACGAGGTTCGTTATGTTCTATTGCCCATCTTATATAGACGACATATGTTTTAATATGAATTCAATTTTGAGTTGGTGCCACCTCTAACTGAACATGAAATATTTTCTGCGAAATTAAGACAGCTTTACTCTAAAGTCCACCTTATAGTTAGTAATGCAAATAATAGTTACATGAAACTAAGAATAGACATCATCCAAAAAGGCTAGAAGGGTGCTTCAAATCAGTAGCATAACCAAACATGTGATTCACTGCATACAAACAACAAAAACGCATGGTATTATGTAGCAAGTAGGATCCTCTATCCATGGCAACTGTCGAAATAAAGTATTATCACTATTTTTTGATATTTAAGTTATAACACCAATATGACCCATTAACGCCCAATGCAACCTATTAGAATGTGTTATGACCCACAACAACGATCCTTTTTCTTTGGAAAACAAAGATACCAAAAAACACCGCCTTCTGTAAGGGTGATACCACATTGACTTTTGTTATTGACATCAAAATGGAACTAAGAGAATCATATCGAGAAGTGAGAAGAGATCATTTGAGGCTGTTGTTCTTTGACGGGTCATTTTTGTATGGGTCGACACCGGCTATGTTGGACAAATCTGAGGTTTTTTTGTCCAAAATATTTAATTTTCATAAGAACCTGGTGCGCCAGTTATTGTTATAAAATCACCTTTGTTCAATAGTATTTTTAGTTTGAAAAATATACTAATGATTTTTTCATATTTTTTTATGCATTAAATATACAAGTTATGCGACTTTGACCCATTTAATCTTTTTTGTTTTAGCTATTTGAGCACCTATTTGATCCGTTAGAGATTAAAGATAACCAGAATAGACGCGTTTATAAGTAAATGTGTCGAAATTATGCCATTTTTACCTGTCATGTTCGTTAACATCTTGCTCGCTAACTTCAGTGATTGGCCTTTTGAACAGGACGGCTCCAAAGTTTTAGTTAAAGTAAATCCTTGCTCAGATTCTCATGACTCACTGCTTAAAGGTCATACAAAACAGTTTGGTCCAACCAAAAAGATGCTATGGGACAGCGGAAGGATGCCCACAACAAACAAGAACATCCTTCGCGTGCTCCATGATTTTACGAATCAGATTCTATTGGGAGGTTATAATGGTAAATGTTGTAATATCAAAGAAACTATCGGTTTATTTGTGGTTTTAGTACTTCCGCTGAGCGTCTTACATTCTGGTCCATATAGTAATTCTGAACTGCATCCTCAACAGTGTTAATGCAGTCTATCCGTGTGGATACTGAGAAAGAACGCCATGCTATTGAAACAGCGACGTTGTTACTTTTTTTCAAGTTGCTGAATTTGTTATGTCTTTCCAGAATCAGAAGTTACTTAGCTCAAAGGTAAGATATTATTTCGAATTAACTAACAATATGACATTCAAACTTTTAATAAGATGTAACAGTACCACATAAATAAGTAGTGACACTAAGATCATAGAAGCAATACTAACATCTTTGTCAAGCAGCTTAAGTATCAAATGGCAGTTCAAACGTAATTGGAAATACAAAAGAACCATAGCAGTACTAACTTGATGCATAAAGAGTACAAAATTTCGAGAGCAGTACTAATATAGCAATAGCAGTACTAAACGTATAGGTAGCGACAATAGGTGTGCACTCGTGGAGCAGCATTAAGTAGGACTTAGAACATTCAAAAGTATGAGCAGCAGCATTATCCTTAAACGCTAACAAAATTATCACAACAGTAGAAACCTCCAACTCTCCATGAATTATTTGCATTCAAACATTAAAGCAGTTCCTTTGTAGTTGTCCTTAGGGTTTTGCATGAAAAGCACAACATCATGCCATCACATAATTTCACCGATTTGCGTAAGTTTGGGGATGTCATTTGTTATTATACTTATATGTTAGGTTACCTTAACCTGTTAACATTTTTTTTTAGTTGGATGTTAATCAAGGTTAGATTATTGTTTTGCGTTTAGAAGATCCAGGAAACCGTGAGAGTTTTGTTAATGTTCAGTGAGCTGGAAACTTGCAAATGGTTGCAGAGTGAATTTGATCATTCAAATTTGAGGTAATTTATCTACTATGGTAATTATGTATACTACTGCTCAAAGGGCTCTATCTTTGCGCCCAATTAAAAATGATGTAATTGTTAATCTAATAAATATATATGAGTCATGTTGATTAAAAAATATGAGTTATCTAATGAATGTTTAATATGCATTCTATTAACCATGCATGTTTAATTGTTAATAAACAAACCACCTGCTGAATCCAGTATAATGTTGTTGTTTGGCTCCTCAGTTGCTGCTGAATAAAATAAACAAATGTCATGTTTTACAATAATATGAAATGCCCACATTAAGGTCTGACTCAGAAATGCAAATTACAATCTCATGTTTTGTAATGCTCTGGTAACGTTATTGTCGGATCCAGTTATCTATTTTAATATCATTTTTCCTTGCTTTAAGTGTTTACATATTTGATGTAAGTTTCATTGTTATACATGCACTTGAGATGATGAAAAAAGGAAGTTCGTTATATGGTCCAAGGGAACAGCTTGCGGCAATATTTACGGTATGACGAGTATATGGTATGACAATTAATAAAAGCCAAGGCCTAACATTGTCACAGGTTGGTTTGTTTTTACCAAAGCCCGCATTCTCAAACGGACAACTATATGTCGCTGAGTCAAGAGCAAGAAAGGATTGAAGGTTCTCTGTTGTGACAAAGAAATTTAATCAAATGACTCATCTGCGTTTTTTTACCAACGCTTTTTATCCCCATAAATACTAAGAATCAGTTGCAGGGAAGCTAAGGGCGATGAGAAATGTGAGCAGCATGGTGACCACCTCATGTCATGCAGTGGCCACAAGTCAAAAGACGTTGTATAACAACAAAGTAACATATATAACCAGATACTTTATGCATCACAATTTCACCCACTTGCTTCTTGCACCTTTATCAAAAATTCTAAGTTGGATCCATGTTTGATGTTTAACCCTTTCTTAGGTTTCCATTAGGTTTACATTTGTATGCACTTGAAGTCTATTTGATTAAATTCCGTGAAATTTTGCTTATTTATTTTAAACTTTTTAGCTTCCTTGATTTGGTATAGGTGACTCTAACTTCTCTAGATTCATGCCATAATTTAAGAAGTTGGTCAAATGGATCAGCAGACCGAGCTTCCGAAAAAGCTATCAAAAGGAAATTTTATTGAGGATTATGTACGAGCTATTTTAAGGCATACTCGAAATGGGTCCTTTCAATCATGTTTATCAGACATTTAGTTTATTTTATTAAGCATCGTATTTATGTTATACTGTACAATAATATGAGTAACATTGAGAAGTTACATTTAAAAGTATGTATTGTCAATGATTATGCTTAATAGAAGTAATAAAGAAAAAGTTGGATAGAACTAAGGTCAAATTGTGTTATTAATAGAGCACAATAATTGGTTAATGTAAATTGCAGGTTGCAACATGGGTACAACCCTTTCTTTCACCATGTACAATTTTCAACTATTTTCTACTACCCTTCTTTCGCTATAGTACAATATGCAAACAATAATAATAAGACATGCCCGCCTGAGGCGGGCTTATATGCCTGGGAGGGCTTATAAGTCATGCCCGCCCATCGGGCGGGCCATGAAACTAGTATATATATATATATATATATATATATATATATATATATATATATATATATATATAATCATCACTTTCTTGTCGAGATCTATAACCATTTAGTTTGTTCATAACAAAATTTGTTTAAAACATAGCCATTAGTTACAAGATTATTGTGAATACAAAGCTTGGTCAACATGTACAAAGTGATAAATAAGTATAGGTAACTTAATACTAGATCTCATGATATAAAGAGGGTGAAAATAGTTTTTGACTTACTTGAAGAGGATGAAAATGATACGTGAGCAAGAACAATAGAACCCCAATGGTTACTCCAAATCGATTTATAGTTAATGCAAGGCTCGTGAATGATCGTTAAATACTTGAAATAAAAGAAAACCGGATCTCCTTCTTCCTTTAAAATTTGACCGAACCACAAGAGTAGCAAAAGAGGTTTTCTAGGTGAAAATATGCAAAATAAAATGAGCTAGATCTCATCTCTATTTAAAGTGCAAGGAGGGGCGATTTGGTAATTTACTTAAAAGGGTATTTTTGGTAATTCTACATTTGGTCAAAATTCTTGGTCAATGGTCCTTGGGGTAGGCCGGCTAGGAGGGGGTTAGGGGGGACAATATGGCTAGTCAAGCCCCCCAACGTTATTCCATGTTTCATGGACTAGTGTTGGCTAATTAAGTGTGATGTAAACTTTTTCTAGTAATTAATTATGGAACCAGGGGGGGGCACATGTGGTATTGTTGGAGTAGAATACTTGTTTTGATACAAGAGTGTATATGTTATATGTATTGGGTGTTAAAAATAGGTATTGGTTGTTGGATTGGTGATTAACGATAAATACGTATCTTTAAATAACGTTTGTAAAAGAATTAGGAAAATGTTAGAGAATGATTTTTGGCACTCTTGAAATAATTTAAGGAGTATGGGAAAGCATGAAAAATAATTGTTTGGGGTATCGGGTGCATTGTCCTTTTAAATCGCGAAAAGTGTTTGTTTAAAGTAACAATCGTAAATAACAAAAAGGGAATTGTCTTTGGGATTAAAATTTTGAACCGAAGTAGGAGCAAGGTACTGGAGCATTGTGGACTAAATGTAGTCTAAATTCATAGTGTTCAAGCGGGTTGTTCCTCATTTTATATTTATTTAACCAAATAGTTATTCCTAGAAAGTGTTCTTGCAATGTTTCAAAGTCGTAAATTGGAGTTTGAAAATAAATGTTGACGTGGAAAATTACGGGTTGCTACAGTCTCACCTCTTTAAACGGAATCGCGACCTCGCAATTCAATTCAAGAGGTTTACGTCATTTGTCAGCATAACTCTTCTGACAATTTGTGAGCAGTTTGCTACTCGGTTCTGATCTAAACGATCTTCTCGGTAGTCTCATGAACAAGTTCAGGGTTAGTAAGTTGGGTATCTCCAACTTCTACTTAACAATTCGGCGATCGACCACAAAACACTTCACACGGTGCCGTTTGAAATACTAGAGTCATAGATATCGTCATAAAAGAATTTGGCCAACTGGAGGTGTCTATCCCAACCATTGCCACACTCGATTACTCAGGTAGAGATGCGGGATTCGCTCTAGAGGTCTAGCTTCTGATATCGTAGCAAAACAGCAAATCGTCTTACAAAATAATTCATCAAATGATTTGTGAAGCAACTTATAGGATAATACGAAAACAATTTCATCATTTATAAAATTGCAGTAAGGTCAAAATTTTGATTTTTAGTTTGATTCTTAACATTGTAACAGGGAAACAGTTCGCCATTTATAAAATGGTAGTAAGATCAAAATTTTTATTTTCGTGAAATAGTAGTAAAACATTTTGTAGGAAGACCGCAAATGGTCGGTAGAAAAATCAAAGGCAGTTTGTAAATTAATGGCAGAGCAGTTTATTATCCTATAAAAGGTTAGCAAAGATAACTGTATTCCCGAGGGACGATAGGAGGATTAGGTGATTGTCCCAAGGAACGCAGTTCAGGTTACTCCTTAACGTCTTAAAGTTTCTGTTGGGCGTGGAATCTCTGTCAAATGAGGAGTTTAGCAAGTTCAGAGTACGACTCTGAGGGAGGATGTTGATTGCTACTAGTAATTCAGTTGGTTGAATCAGTAATGTACATAGTACTTAACGCGGGAGGTACAACCTCGATTGAACCACTTCGGTTGAACAACATCAATTGAGCACAAGGTTTAGGGTAGATGTGACTGTAACAAGATCACCAACGAAGTAAGGCTGACCATCAAATCCAAATCTAGGATGACGTCCAAGATCACAAAATTAAACAATCCAGTTTTCAATTAGACTCAAAACCAAATCCGACATAGCCAATATCAAATCCAAACGTTCTAATAAGCTCAAATGGACTTATTACGATCTTGATGAGTTATAAATAAGCAACTCGGATCTCAACGGTGCCAATCAGGTCTAACCCGACCCGATGCGAACTACGGCCAGACAGCGACAAACAGGATTTCCATATAAACAAAGAAGTATAGCGGTGCCAGGAGTATTATGATTCATGCGGTGTTGTGATGCCAGTGTGTTGGGTGTGTGGAAGTAATACTCAATGTCTGTGTACACACGCAAAACATTACCATTCTCAAAATCAAAAACCAACCCGGACATAATTCCATTATAACTACTCCAAGTATTTCAAAATTTACCTCTGAGTCGGGCATAGGTGATCAGGCTATGTCCCACTGTACCTGGTTGAATATAGGTGATCAGTCTATATTCACCCGAGGTTCAATGAATTTTGAAATACCCAGCCTAGTTATACTAGTAGTATGTCCTTTACATCCAAAATCCTTCCCAAAACCACGAAAAATGTACAAACTCGACATTCAATAGTGAGATTACACAAGAAAATAGCATAACTCAGTGACAAGTACGGTGCGTGCATAAACATATGGAAATGCTTATAGTGAATAGCCAAAACAGACGGATATAAAATATTCAATAGTCAGGCACGCATCTCAACAAATATACAATCAAGCATCTCCTCAAACAACTCGTCAAGTATATCAAGAACATCTCATCTAATATATCATCAATAACATCATACGCGAGGCATCAGCTTGGCAGGCAGGCACGTGGCGGTCATAGGGTTAAGTTTTCCTAAAAGTAGTTATAGTCTAGGTTTTGAAAATACCCAGTTCTCTATAACCAAGGCTCTGATACCAATCTGTCACACCCCGAAAATTAGGTCGCAGTGTAAGACAATGTCGTTGGGGTGCTACAAAATTGGTATCACAACACAAGTACAAAGAACGGTTTTTCACCGCAATCATTTAGTATATAATTCGTTAACAAAAGTATTAAGTTTACATTATTAAATTTTTGTACAGAAATAGGCCCATAAAATACGTAAAGCGGTCCCCAAATGAATATCAGAGTGTCTTGATCCTATAACCATGCCATCCCATGCCTAAAGCCGCCAAATGTGAGCTAACACTTTAAGAACCTGAAAATACATGCTAAAAAGGGTCAACACGAGGTTAATGAGTTCATAGGTTTTAGTTTAAAACAATATAATTGAACCAAAAGGTTTCCGAGTTCAAACATCATTCACAACAAGTTAAGTTCAACATAGGCTCACACTGCCTAATCACAGTTCCAAAACAAATTCGCAAACAATATCATAATTCAAAACATCTCGAACCAAAGTCAATCATACAGATACCATACTCATATAGTGTCGCGCCAACTGAACCTAAAGTGTTCATCATATCCATAACCAATATCACTTGGGGAGCTACCCTGATAGATTTATCAACACGTAGGCTCTCAGCAGAGAGTTAACAGTTACACCAACTGAACCTATAACTTGTGGGCCCTCCGCAGAGAGTTAACAGTGGCACAGTCATGTACTCACAAACAAGCATGTCACAACATATAATCGCATCAACACACATATATGTCAAAAATCATGTAAGACAGTAGTTTACAGCATAAAAACGTTTGTAAAGCATTGAGTTTAGTGAAAAACAACGAGCATGTATTCTCCCCCAAAATAGTTAAAAAAAACCAGTAAAAGTAGGGGCCATGTACTCACCTAAGCCACAGAAATGCAGAGATCACAACTGACACGACTGGCATCGTGAAGCAGAACACAACAATCTCAAGACATATGGCATGACAATCCTAAGATACATAGGCACAACGGACACGGAAACTACTCGCAACCTAATGTGAATGATATGATTTAAGTCACGGAATGATGTCGTGCATGCAAGTTCATACTCTACTTTATCACTTGTACATGTTTGTTGTAATGTTTATCGTCAAAAATATAGTTGCGTCAATTTGACCGTTTATTCAGAAAATCACCCTTTTTAGAAAACGCAGCTTGTTTATCTTGCGACCAAATTTTAGTCGTCATTTTAACGGTTATCTCAAAAGTCTCTAACGCGTCTAATAAGAATATGTAATGCTCTACCATTTCCGTTTACCTCATTTTAGCCAAAACCTGCACTAAAAGGTCCAAAATCTATTTCTAAAAATCCTAACAGCTTTCTAATAGAGGAATAATAGGCTGTCAAAACTATATGTTGCCGCAAATCTTTATTAAGCCATAACTTTTGCGTCGTACCTTCGTTTCTTAAGTTTGACCTATCCCCGCGAAGGTTTTTAAGTATACTATCGGGTTTTCAAGGTCTCGGCTAGTCTAGATACCACTTATCATCAGTTATGGTCTTTCCAAATTCTGGACAGATTCATAAATTTTCTAAAAATAATTGCTTCCGTCGTCTAAATTGAAAATAGCGTATCTTTTTCGTTACAAGCCCGTTTTAACTCATTCAAACGGCCACGTTTTCGTTATTGAGTCTATTTTCTATATTTCTAGCCTAAACTTGTCACCACCCTACTGATTTTTCTGTATTAACCAAAACGGGACAGATTCATTATTAAATGTGTCAAACTATTTTTCCAAGTCTTCTAGCTATTATAACCACTTAACAACAACTCCAAATCTTGTCCTAGGTCATCCCCCAACTTCTCAACATAACAAAAGTGGTCTAACAATAACTTAACAATATTCAAGAGTTCTTGTAAATGATCATCAAGGTTGGTATAAATTACAAGTTCACCAACACACACACACACACACACACACACACACACACACACACACACACACACACATATATATATATATATATATATATATATATATATATATATATATATATATATATATATATATATATATATATATCATCACTTTCTTGTCGAGATCTATAACCATTTAGTTTGTTCATAACAAAATTTGTTTAAAACATAGCCATTAGTTACAAGATTATTGTGAATACAAAGCTTGGTCAACATGTACAAAGTGATAAATAAGTATAGGTAACTTGATACTAGATCTCATGATATAAAGAGGGTGAAAATAGTTTTTGGCTTACTTGAAGAGGATGAAAATGAGATGTGAGCAAGAACAATAGAACCCCAATGGTTACTCCAAATTGATTTATAGTTAATGCAAGGCTCGTGAATGATCGTTAAATACTTGAAATAAACGAAAACCGGATCTCCTTCTTCCTTTAAAATTTGGCCGAACCACAAGAGTAGCAAAAGAGGTTTTCTAGGTGAAAATGTGCAAAATAAAATGAGCTAGATCTCATCTCTATTTATAGTGGAAGGAGGGGCGATTTGGTAATTTACTTAAAAGGGTATTTTTGGTAATTCTACACTTGGTCAATGGTCCTTGGGGTAGGCCGGCTAGGAGGGGGGCTAGGGGGACTCACGGATCTGGCGGAACCAAAACAAGGGGTCCGTCCTTGTTGTCGTTTGGTTTCACAGGATCAGACTCGACTTTTGGTTATTGTTGTGTTTGGTTAATCTAAAGTTCAAGCTAAGGTTGTAACTACACATTTGGTTCCATTAATCCCAAACCAAGTCTAAGGAAATGAAATGGTGCTCTCTTAAGAGGTTTAGTGAGAATGTCGACAATGTTGTCCTCTGAGGATACTTTCTCGATTGAGATGTTTCCCTTCTGAACATTGTCGCGTAGGAAGTGGTGACGTATTTCTATGTGTTTTGTTCTAGTGTGTTGGACTGGATTTTTGCTAAGGTCGATGGCTCCTTTGTTGTCGCAAAGAATGGGAATGTTGTTGAGTTCATTTCCATAGTCGACGAGAGCTTGTTTCATCCAGAGTTCTTGTTGACACGCCTTTCCTGCAGACACGTACTCTGCTTCGGTTTTTGAAATTGCTAATGCCGTTTGTTTCTTTGAGAACCATGCGGTAAGACAATGTCCAACAAAAGTACAAATACCACTTGTACTTTTTCTATCAACATAGTCACCGGCATGGTCTGAGTCGGCATACACTATGGTTTCTATTCCCGTTCCTTTAGGATACCATAATCCTAAATGTGTAGTGCCTTTGATATATCTAAAAATACGTTTGACGGATTCAAGATGGGATGTTTTGGGATCTTCTTGAAAGCGTGCACATAGACAAACACTAAACATAATATCGGGTCTACTAGCCGTTAGATAGAGTAGACTCCCGATCATTCCCCTATATTTAGTGCTATCTACGGATTCACCTTCTTCATCCTTTGTGAGTTTGGTTTCGGAGGACATAGGTGTTTTCATGGGTTTGGAATCTTCAAGACCAAAATTCTTAAGCATATCCTTTATATACTTAGATTGGCTAAAGAATATCCCATCATCTAATTGTTTGATTTGGAGTCCTAAGAAAAAGTTTAGTTCCCCCATCATACTCATTTCAAACTCATCATGCATGATTTTCGAAAAATCATCGCATAACTCTTGACAAGTTGATCCGAATATGATGTCATCCACATATATTTGAACTATGATTATATGTGATCCTTTTTTCTTAGTGAAAGGAGTGTTGTCTACTAGGCCCATGGTATACTTATGGTCAACTAGGAAAGTCTTAAGTCGATCATACCAAGCTTTTGGTACTTGCTTAAGTCCGTATAAAGCCTTTTTGAGTTTATAGACATAATTTGGTTTTTCAAAATCGGCAAAGCCAGGAGGTTGTGCAACGTACACTTCCTCATTAATAAAACCATTTAGAAATGCACTTTTGACATCCATTTGAAAAAGTTTGAAGTCATGTGCACATGCATATGCAAGTAGTATTCTAATTGACTCAAGCCTAGCGACGGGTGCAAATGTTTCGTTGTAATCTCTCCCTTCCTGTTGATTGTAGTCTTGTGCTACTAGCCTAGCTTTGTTTCTAGACACTACTCCAGTTTCATCCATTTTGTTCCTAAACACCCATTTAGTTCCAATTATGGTTTGACACTTTGGTTGAGGGACTAATGTCCAAACGTCGTTTCTAACAAATTGATTAAGTTCTTCTTGCATCGCTACGACCCAAGCTTCGTCTTTAATGGTCTCATTTTTATTTTTAGGCTCAATAGTTGAAACAAAACAAAAGAAATTACTTTGGTTTTGGACTCTTGACCTTAAGGTCCTTTCGTTAATTTCTCCTATGACGTTATCTAGTGGATAACTTCTAGATTCCTTGATGTTGACTATTTCTCTACTTACGGGTTCATCCTCTTTGACATTTTCTACATTTTCTTGGTTTTCAAGAATTTGACTTTCAACTAAGTCATCATCTACCAAAGGTGATGTCTTAGAGGGAGGTGGACTTTCGTCGAATGTTACGTTCAATGATTCCTCGACTCTTGAGATTTCTTTGTTTAAGACTATGTAGGCTTTACTATTCTGTGAATATCCTTGGAATACACCTTCATAAGACTTTGGGTCAAAATTGGTGAGGTAATACTTAGTGTTTAAAATGAAGCACTTTCTTCCAAAAACTCTAAAATATCCTAGAGTAGGATTTTTGCCTCTATAAAGCTCATATGGTGTTTTCTTTAAAAATGGCCTAATTAGGACTCTATTTAGGATGTAAGTTGATGTGTCTACGGCGTTACACCAAAACTTTTGGGGTATATTTTGCTCATTTAACATTGTTCGACTCATTTCTTGAAGTGTTCTATTCTTACGTTTTACTACACCATTAGATTGAGGGGTTCGAGGAGCCGAGAAATTATGTGTTATGCCATTAGCATCACAAAAAGCTCCGAATTGGATTTCGTTATCAAATTTACGACCGTGGTCGGTTCTAATTGACACTATACTATTTCCTATTTGATTTTGAATTTTCTTACTTAGAATTTCAAATTTATCAAATGCTTCGTTTTTAGTTTTCAAAAACTTAGTCCAAGTATACCTAGAGTAATCATCTACTATTACCAAAGTGTAGAAGTTTCCTCCATAACTTTGTATAGCGGATGAACCAAAAAAATCCATATGCAACAATTCTAGACACCTAGATGTAGACACCATGTTTTTAGCCTTATGGCTATTATGAACTTGTTTCCCAATTTTGCAAGCATCACAAAAGTGTTGGTCATATTTCAACTTGGGTAGGTTCCTAACGAGTTCCTTAGATGATAAGGATTGGATGAGTCTCATGTTGGCGTGACCTAAACGTCTATGCCACAGAGTTGAGTTGTTGTCCAAGGAGGCGAGACAAAGTTTGTCTTTAGATGTTTTGTCTAATTTCATAACGTAAACGTTATTCTTCAAAACACCTTTTCCTACGGTTATCCCATGTTTAAGTATCTTACTTCCGTTTTTACTGAAGAGGACGTCATACTTTTTACGGCATAATTGACTAATACTAAGCAAGTTAAAACCTAAGTTATCTACATGAGAAACATTATCAATAGTGAGAGAGTCATGAGAGATCGTACCTTTTCTGATGATCTTGCTTTTAAGATTACTACCAAAAGTAACATTACCTCCGTCGTACACTTGGTAGGTTGAGAAAAGGCCTTTGTTTCCCGTCATGTGTCTTGAACACCCACTATCTTTGATCCACTCGTCCGGTTCTAGCCTGACTTTCAAGCACTCCTAAGTTAAAGAGAAACTCAAGCGTTTGGTCCCCAATATCTCATGGGTCCATTTGGGTTAAACATAGCATTATCTTGATTCATGTATGGAAACGGTGAATATGAGTTCCATGGCATGATAGTTTCTAGGTATGTTTGGGTTCCAACTATTTTGATAATGATGTTGAGAGTTGTAGTTACTCTTTGGAAAGGGGCGTTTGGGAATAGAGGTTCTAGGTCTCTGTTGAACCGTTTTAGTCCTAAACTCATTTTTAACTTTTCCTAATCCTACAGCAACTGCTGGTTTTTGTTTGTTAACAGTTGTACTAGTGCTAGGTTTTCTTGTAACTTTTACAAATTCAGTAAGGTCCGAAGTACTAGCCTTCTGTTCATCAACAGTACTCGCGGAACCTTTGGCCAATACTGGCGGAACCAAATCTTTGGTTCCGTCAGATCTGTGGGTGTCTGACTTTGTTGGAACAGTTTCTTGTACTTTCACTGTTTGTTTCTCAAAGTCACTGAAGTTTTCTAGTTTCATAAAACCTAGTCCGGTACTTTTGAACTTTCATTAGATCATCTATACAACTAATGTTTTTATCAAACCTTTTAAACTTAGAGTTCTGTTTGATAAGTTTTTCCTGTGTGGAATTAAGTGTTTCTATTTCTAGTTTAAGTTCCTGACATGACACACATGTTTCTTTAACATTTTTACCCTTTTCTGATCGTATAGATTTTTCTTGTAACCAATAAACTTCGTTTTCCAAAAACTCCTTTTTGGTTTTTAGAAACTTGTTTTTGTTTATGATTTTTAGGGTAATTTCACACAGTTTGTTATATTCTATTTCTAAAGTGTCATCATCAATAGAAGAGTAAGATGAGTCAGATTGTACCTCGTTAGAGTCATTAGCCATAAGAGCAACTTCGTCATTCTTTGGCTCTTCGTCATAATCTTCACTATCACTCCAGGAACCGCTAACAAAGACTCGTTGAGACTTGTTCTTGGGTGGCTTCAGACAATCTCCAATTAGGTGACTAGAATCACCGCACCTAAAACACTTCCTATCTATTTTGCCTTTTGATGTGTGCGTGTGTATTACTCTAATTCTTTTATATCCACGGCAGCGGCGCCAAAGATTTGGTGCACGCGTGATGTCATTGTGGTTTTAGCAGTATTCAAGTTTTAAATTTATATTTAGCCGATTTATCAATAAAACACACACTTTAACGAGCAGTGTACCCGGTCAGTATGAATATAATGGTAAGTAGAGTGTCGATCACTAAGAGTGGAACGTATTATCTAGTTATTCTAATCAGTATTTTAATATCTTAAGTTAGCTATACAACCTAATCTAACGCAAGGGGGTTCAGCCTGAGAGACTGGCACGGTTTGGTTATGATTAAATATAATAAACTAAACTAATAAGCACGAATCAGCGATTAGCACACACGTACACAGATAGATACTTGAGACAATAAGAAGACCTGTCCTGATAATTAAGTAGCTTGTCACTTGTTTTATTGCTAGTTTTATATGAAGTGTATAGTTCGATGCGACGCATCGAGAGTTAAACCTTTCTCGTTGGCTCTAATCTTATCGGCGAGTAAACCCTTAATGATCACTTATGTCTATCCCACTATCCTAGAAACGATAGAATAAATAGGCGAGGAAGGGGCATGGCGACCCAAGTAATGCTCAGCTAGACACAGAGGTTATCAATGCACTAATAAAAGTCACCAAAGACATCAACATATAAACTTTAATTAATGGAAAAGCAATTTTAAGGGGTGCCCATGGTTTTCCGTAGTCACATGGAATCGGCCCATCAATCCTGATGAATTAAAGTGTACCAATACAATAAAACAAAACTACTTAATGAATTGAATACATGCAGGACCTTCTTACAGCTCTTGTATCTTCATTTGGGGTGTGTCTTGTGATGCTAACACGTCTGAATTCGGCCTTAGGGTTTTGTGGTCTTCGGTCTTCTTGTAAAACTAGCCTCTCGAAATTCGTCCGGCCTTGGGGTATTTATAGTTTCTGTCTGAGGGTTAGATGCGGCGCATAGAATAAGTAGATGCGGCGCATTGACTTAACTTCGCGTGGGGTCCAAGATTAATGTATTCAGGAATATTCGTACACCGCCTTAAGATGCGGCGTAACTCCATTTATCTATGCGGCGCATGTCCTTTGCTGTCTTGGATCGTCACTTGTAAAATCTTGATAGTGATGCGCCGTATGTACGAAGTGTGTTGCGGCGCATCTGGAGCAGAATGATCTTGATCTTGTACATTTCAGTAGACTCGTAACATCTTGCTTGTTTTGCTCCATAATTAGTCCAAAATCGCCAAGTTTCACATAATACTTGTTTTTACCTGAGAATTACAAAAGTAAACATTAACGTATCAATTCTCATATATAATATAATAAAACAAGTCAAATAAATAAGATAAATGATGGTAATAAAATGTACTTATTTGAGTTCATCAAATATCCCCCCACTTGAACTTTACTTGTCCCCAAGTAAACCTTAGAATAACTCTTATGAAAATGTATCCTAAAAAATATTAGGATTTATTTTTATATTTAAGCATGTATTCGTTTTTTGTCATAATTGCACAACCAAACACTTAACGAATTAGAAATAAAATAAAATATTTTGATAAAAGCAAATCTAATCGTTTAACTGTCCAGTCGTGACGAATATTCTATCATAAGCTTGGCAAGTATACGCATCTCCCCCACTAAAGCCAAGGAATAACAAGTCTAAAGCGGTAAAAAGGGTTTGATGGTTAAGGGTTAATCATTCTTCTTAATCTCTATCGATCTCACGTTCCAGAAAAGGAAACAAAATCACAAATACATGATCGAATCCACGAACATGATACTTGCAATTGCTCAAATCCTTAACTCGAATGGGCTAAAGATAGGACCAAGTAATCTTCACCAATAATATTATATCAAAAAGGGCGACAAAATCATAAATACATAGCCAAATCCACGACTACGATACTTAAGATTGCTCAAATCCCTAATCTCAATAAATCAAAGGTTTGGATAAAGAATAATATAGGGTATGGATAATATTTGGGATACAAATTGGTGTAAAATGAAAAATAAACAAAACAGATAAATTAAAATCCTAAGTGTGGTAAATTACTTTCCCAACCATCCCATGAATAAGACTCATATCATTGAATAACTCATGCTTTAACACTTGAAACACACGCTTTAGGTAGACACGAATTATACTCAACAAGATCTCAATCAAAGAATAACCTTAGTTGGCGTTCCCATAACAGCCAACTCCCATTCAATCCATAAATATAATATACAACAAATAGTGGTGATATCAACCACTTAATACAAAACTTTACATAAGTTGGTTAAAACAAACTTCTAACTTTTCATTTTTCTTTTTCTTTTCTTTTTTTTTTTTTTTTTTTTTTTTTTTTTTTTTTTTTTTTTGACATCAACATATGTGTAAAATTTCACAACTTTTCTATCACTATTTTTCCGGATAATTTTTTCATAGTTTTCATACTTTCAGAAATAACTGTAATAGCGAAAGTAGTAAACACACGAAAAATAAACTCAAAGATATACAATATTTACTTTCATACTAATTGCGTTGTGCAATTTCCTGACTCAACCAAAGATAATGAATTACGCACGCGAACACAGGTAATGTAAGGAAACACACTTTGCCTAAAGCAATTAACCAACCACGGATTTTAATCTACAGGGTAGGCTAAGGTGTAAGGGTGCTAACGAAACATTATAACAAAGGTGTAAGAAACGAAAGGAATGGCTCTGAGTGTTTTTCTAGGGGTATCTTACTCTAAAAGTGAGAGTAACAAAAGGGTTTATACGGGGGTTAACTAACCAGTGTAGTTAGTTAATATCACATAACATATAAAGGCTATTTGGGTGTAATCCTAGAAATTTACCAATTTAGACAAGTCATTCCAATTATAAAGATAATACTTATTATGGTGGTCTCGAATTGTATACAAGCCAAGTTCTAAAGTTTACAAGTCACCGGCACACTTATAGATTTGTGAATTTTGAAAAGTTCACAATTTTTGAAATAATGTTATGTGTGCGGCTATGTAATTTAGACTTTAAACAAAAACATGCTAAAAATTTTAAATTTTGATATATTAAGCGCATTTTAAGCATATTTTGAAAAAGTTTAGGACAAGTAAGTGTTCTAATTCTCCAATCCCCCCACTTAAGTTAAACAACGTCCTCGTTGTTTGTGTCAAAGGTTAAAAACTGGAAAATAAAATAATTAGAACAGAAAAACTCCCCTGAGATTTGCTCGGTATGATCCTCCATTATTTGTATAAGAACAAAAAGCAACTTTCTTGTGGATGAGAACGTTTAAGCTTCATAAATGATGTATCCACAGAAATGCAGGAATCTATAATACCATTCAGACTTTAACACACCTGAGTTAAGAAAGTTCAAACTTGCATAATACATTAGTAGTTAGAAAAAATAAAACTTAAAAAATTAAAATGAAAATCATCAGGTCAGTCGATACGCCGTATCTTATGGAAGAAGATACGCCGTATCGAGCCTGGAATAAATACAGAATAGAATAAAATAAAAGATAGGATGCGTCGCATCTGTTTCACTAGATGCGGCGCATGTAATTACCAAACAAACTGTTAACAGTTTGTTGTAAAATGGCTCGTTCCACGGTTTATCTCTCACGTCCTCTTGTACTCTCATGCTGAACTTAATGCCAGTCTTCATCAAGCATAATAAGAAATATAAACTGAAACATCAAATAAATGCATGATAATGAGTACAATCCAAAATAATGATAATATACAAGGAACAATGTCAATAAACATATCAAATCAAGTAGCTGGGGGGTCATCTCCAGTAGTCGGCTGAGTCTCGGAAGTGCTGGCACCATCGGTCCTCCGTCTGACTCTGCGGGAGTATGTGGCCATGGCTCCGACGTGAGTACTGTCCGGGAGAGTATGGCTCATCCCCTGATGATCCCTAATCCGACTCATACTCTCCACAAGCCAACCTAGGTCTCTCCTAACCATAGTGACGTCGGCCCTCATATCGTCAACAACGCCCCTCAGAGCTCTAACCTCCCCCTCAACTAGCTCAACTCTCTGCCCCACAGTGCATACAACCGGTGGCTAGGGTGCCAGTGCCTCCTCCTGGGCTGGAGCAGCAGCCGGAGCTCCCTGAGGATCTCCCTGCTCCACCTCTACCTCTGCTGGTCTCGCGGGCCCCAACGCCACCCAAAAGCAATCTCCCATAGTCATCTCACAGATCCCTAACCTAACCAAATAATCCTGCCCAATAACCGGCAGGCTAGTCACCTCAATCTCCAGGCCGGCAGGGATCTCATCACCAATTACGCCAAAATGACGGGCTAGTCTAGATACAAAATGTCCTCCAGTCATCTGGCTCTTCCAATCTCTCCCCAATGCTCCTCTGTGGAGGAAATGTGCCAGAAAGTGAGGGATGTTCACCAACAACCCCTCGTCCATGCTCCTCAGAAGGAAGAGGTCAAGAGTGGTCACCTTCTCAGGTGACTGACCCCTCCCAGCTATGGTCAATGCTATCATCCTGTGGCACAACCTCCTCATAGGCTCCCTGATCAATGTATAAGATGGGGTGCCAATGGTGGAATCACCCCCTGATGATATCCTCTCCCAGTAATCTCCTAGCAACCCCCTATCAGGAACTACCTTCAAGCTCTCACTCCAGTACCTGGCAAACCCGTCAGATTCAATCTCCTCCTCAGTATGCAGGCCCATAGCCAAAATAAACTGCCTCATCGACATCTGCCTAAACTCTCCACCCAATCTAAATACAAGAGTGTCAGCAGTATCCAACTCCAAATCAGTCTCCCTATAGGAAACTGTGCTAAAGAACTCCAACATAAGCTCCCTAATCAGAGGCTCGTCAATCCTAAACATCCTCTCCCAAGCATAAGACCTGAATACGACCTCATCATCATCATCATCTCTAACTACCATCTCTAACCTGTCATGTAGACCATCAGCTGCATTCCCCCCATCAATCAAACCAACATCCGCAAATCCCAAAACCGAGACCCTAAAGATCTTCCTAAAGAAGATCGCTCTCAGTCTCCGTACGTATTCAGCCTCAGTATCTGCTGTCAGTCCCATGGTCTCGAAACGGAGCCACGGATGTCTGTGTGCAACTTCAGGTAATGTCATCTACAATAATTCTTTAAGGTTAGTAAACAGTCTGTAATAAGGTTGATACGGCGCATCTGATAAATCAGTGCGGCGTATCTGCACAAAATATAAGAGATGCGGAGCAAGCACAATAGAATACGGCGTATGGAGATGCGTCGTATCTAAATTAAGTAATACGGCGTATATGGAATTTTATTAATTTGGAAATAGGTCGTTACGCCGCATCAATTAACTTAGATGCGCCGCATCTATTGATATATCAGTATGAAAGAAAAGGGTCAGGCACGCATTCCAAGAAATCCGGACCCGTGACGTAAACTCCCACTTTAACATCACAATCCCTTTTACCCATTAAAAGATTTCTAAAAGTTTATTATACCACCACCAATCCATTTTCCCACTATAATTCAAAATCAAATTCAAAACCCTAATTTACATTCAAATCAAATTAGGCCAGAAATTCAATGATTTATGCAAATTAAATACGGGGGAAATCATCTAACGCAAATTCTAATCAATTCTCCTAATCTTCCATTGAAATTCGGTCCAAGTTCTAATCATATTATCGCATAAACCCTAATTTTTAAATTAAACAAAATTAAATAAAATAATCACCTTATATTACGATTAGGATTTAGTTCGGATAAGGAGGTTTGATTCGGGAAAAGCACTTCGGATCAAAGGGTTTGATTCTGGTGTGTGGTTTTCGTACTGACTGTGTGTAAATTTGGGTAAGAGATTGAGATCCGACGCACCCCTTTCGTATTTATAGGGCAAATAGATGCGCCGTATTGAATAATTTAATGCGCCGTATCTTTCTAAATTCGTTGACCGGTTAATAAGTGTTAATAAGTCTGAGATACTGCGCTTAGAGTATTAGATCCGCCGTATTGTTGTTCCAGTAAACAAAATTTAAATAGGGAAAGTACCTTGGCCTCCGCAACGCATTTCCTTATGCATCAAATTAGGTAAAACGGTATACCATATGATAGATATAAATTCAAGGTAAGGGTAATAGGCATATACGTTTTGTTAATGATTATAATCTCATTGTTTAGTGGATAATGATTTATTCCAAGGTTAGGAGCAAATATCGTTTTAAGTTCACAAAATTGAGATTATAAATTCAACCCGATATATTACATAGATCCATTTGTGAAGAACACTTACGGAAATCACAACTTTCGTTGTGGAATTCTGTGTTTTTGCATTTAGGTCATTTATAAGAAAACAAGTCTATATCAGTGTTTAGCATGCAATGTTCGCTTTTTAGTAACTTGTTTCTCAGAAATTTTCTTTTCAGAAATGAACATGTAATGGCTAGATTAAAGCAAAGGAAATTTACTTTTATCGTCAAATATTCGGAAGAGGTTTAGGAGAGAACTCTTCTTAAGATTAGATGAACGACTGTAAAGGATTCCCGGAATTGTATTTCAAGAATTTTAAGATGCTGAGTGTTACCAGTACTGAGTTTCTCTCTATTCTTGTCGTCTTATTACAGCCTTCTAGTTGTCAAAGGTTTGATCACTCCAGCTAGCGTCTTTTGGTTTGGTTCAGAATGTAATCTTCCATAGTGATGCTTAAGCCATCTTTTATCCTGAAAGTAAACAACTTGCGCACGAGAGTAGTGGAACGATCAAAGTGAATATCAAAAATCAACTATATTTATTAAATTAAATTCATCGTATTAGCAGAAGCTAATGCGCCGTATTTTCGTTACGTTTCAAAATACAAGATTTTTGATTCAGAAGATGCGCTGTATCGATAAAAATCGATGCGTCGTATCTGTTTAATAATTCGAAAACTGTTTTTAATATAAATGATAAATACGCCGTATCTGCAAAAACAGATGTGTCGTATGGCGTTATCGTTTAGGAAAATTTCTTATTAAAAACACAATACACCGTATCTTGGGGAAAGATACGTCGTATCGAATTTATTAAACGCGTTGTATTTTATAAAAATTAAACGCAATACGCCGTATCTATGAAAATAGATGCGCCGGATCGTTTGTATTAGCATAGTACAACGATAGCAGTACGCAGAAAATAGAAAAATAAAAACAAAAAATAAAAACAAACAAAAAGAAACAAAAATTAAAGAAAATAAAAACACACAAAAACAGAAAATATGCAAATAATACAATGAATGCAAATTAACTAATATACAACGGAGTTAGCGGTTAGAATCTAAAAAAAAAATTAAAAAGAAAACCTAATTAAAATACTAATCAAATTAACAGATAATAACAATTCACTCTCCGGCAACGGCACCAAAAACTTGATGTGTGCGTATGTATTGCTCTAATTCTTTTATATCCACGGCAGTGGCGCCAAAGATTTGGTGCACGCGTGATGTCGTTGTGGTTTTAGCTGTATTCAAGTTTTAAATTTATATTTAGCCGACTTATCAATAAAACACACACTTTAACGAGCAGTGTACCCGGTCAGTATGAATATAATGGTAAGTAGAGTGTCGATCACTAAGAGTGGAACGTATTATCTAGTTATTCTAATCAGTATTTTAATATCTTAAGTTAGCTATACAACCTAATCTAACGCAAGGGGGTTCAGCCTGAGAGACTGGCACGGTTTGGTTATGATTAAATATAATAAACTAAACTAATAAGCACGAATCAGCGATTAGCACACACGTACACAGATAGATACTTGAGACAATAAGAAGACCTGTCCTGATAATTAAGTAGCTTGTCACTTGTTTTATTGCTAGTTTTATATGAAGTGTATAGTTCGATGCGACGCATCGAGAGTTAAACCTTTCTCGTTGGCTCTAATCTTATCGGCGAGTAAACCCTTAATGATCACTTATGTCTATCCCACTATCCTAGAAACGATAGAATAAATAGGCGAGGAAGGGGCATGGCGACCCAAGCAATGCTCAGCTAGACACAGAGGTTATCAATGCACTAATAAAAGTCACCAAAGACATCAACATATAAACTTTAATTAATGGGAAAGCAATTTTAAGGGGTGCCATGGTTTTCCGTAGTCACATGGAATCGGCCCATCAATCCTGATGAATTAAAGTGTACCAATACAATAAAACAAAACTACTTAATGAATTGAATACATGCACGACCTTCTTACAGCTCTTGTATCTTCGTTTAGGGTGTGTCTTGTGATGCTAACACGTCTGAATTCGGCCTTAGGGTTTTGTGGTCTTTGGTCTTCTTGTAAAACTAGCCTCTCGAAATTCGTCCGGCCTTGGGGTATTTATAGTTTCTGTCTGAGGGTTAGATGCGGCGCATAGAATAAGTAGATGCGGCGCATTGACTTAACTTCGCGTGGGGTCCAAGATTAATGTATTCAGGAATATTCGTACACCGCCTTAAGATGCGGCGTAACTCCATTTATCTATGCGGCGCATGTCCTTTGCTGTCTTGGATCGTCACTTGTGAAATCTTGATAGTGATGCGCCGTATGTACGAAGTGTGTTGCGGCGCATCTGGAGCAAAATGATCTTGATCTTGTACATTTCAGTAGACTCTTAACATCTTGCTTGTTTTGCTCCATAATTAGTCCAAAATCGCCAAGTTTCACATAATACTTGTTTTTACCTGAGAATTTCAAAAGTAAACATTAACGTATCAATTCTCATATATAATATAATAAAACAAGTCAAATAAATAAGATAAATGATGGTAATAAAATGTACTTATTTGAGTTCATCAAATATCCCCCCACTTGAACTTTACTTGTCCCCAAGTAAACCTTAGAATAACTCTTATGAAAATGTATCCTAAAAAATATTAGGATTTATTTTTATATTTAAGCATGTATTCGTTTTTTGTCATAATTGCACAACCAAACACTTAACGAATTAGAAATAAAATAAAATATTTTGATAAAAGCAAATCTAATCGTTTAACTGTCCAGTCGTGACGAATATTCTATCATAAGCTTGGCAAGTATACGCATCTCCCCCACTAAAGCCAAGGAATAACAAGCCTAAAGCGGTAAAAAGGGTTTGATGGTTAAGGGTTAATCATTCTTCTTAATCTCTATCGATCTCAAGTTCCAGAAAAGGCGACAAAATCACAAATACATGATCGAATCCACGAACACGATACTTGCAATTGCTCAAATCCTTAACTCGAATGGGCTAAAGATAGGACCAAGTAATCTTCACCAATAATATTATATCAAAAAGGGCGACAAAATCATAAATACATAGCCGAATCCACGACTACGATACTTAAGATTGCTCAAATCCCTAATCTCAATAAATCAAAGGTTTGGATAAAGAATAATATAGGGTATGGATAATATTTGGGATACAAATTGGTGTAAAATGAAAAATAAACAAAACAGATAAATTAAAATCCTAAGTGTGGTAAATTACTTTCCCAACCATCCCATGAATAAGACTCATATCATTGAATAACTCACGCTTTAACACTTGAAACACACGCTTTAGGTAGACACGAATTATACTCAACAAGATCTCAATCAAAGAATAACCTTAGTTGGCGTTCCCATAACAGCCAACTCCCATTCAATCCATAAATATAATATACAACAAATAGTGGTGATATCAACCACTTAATACAAAACTTTACATAAGTTGGTTAAAACAAACTTTTAACTTTTCACTTGATTCTACCCTAGATTTTAAGGCAATGGATTTTAACTTCTCCTTTTTTGCCTTTGACTATCTCAGAATCTTTTTCCATTACCATCTCATGAACTTTGAGATTTCCTATGAGCTCGTCAAGTGGCATGCTTGAAAGATCCTTGGATTTTCAATGGCCGTCACCTTTGCTCTCCACTTCGGATGAAGTGCTCTAAGAAATTTCCTGACAAAGTAATTAATAGAAAAAGAATCGTCAAGTGCTTTGAGAGAAGTAACAATAGTATTAAACCTAGCAAAAGCACTATCAATGGTCTCATCTTCAGAGATAACAAATTGTTCATATTTTTGAACAAGAAGATCAATTTTGTTATCTTTTACTTGTGAGTTCCTTTGATGAGTGATAATTAATGATTGCCAAATGTCTTTAGCGGTTTTACACATAAAGACACTTTCATATTATTTCCTAGGTAAAGCATTATAAAGCATCATTTTAGCTTCATTGATTTTGGCAATCAATTTTTTTTGCTCATCACTATGACGAGTAAGAGAAGTACCCTCATCCCGACCACCTGATATATCCTTAATTATAGGTTTATGGTCACCTTCTACAATGATGTACCATAGATCTATATCCTTTGATTTCACATAAGTTTCAAAGCGATTTTTCCAATATACTCCCTCCGTCCCATATTAAGTGTCCACTTTCAAAATGCACAAAGTTTTAGGAAATTCCACTAACTACATTCTCCACCAATCAAATATCACTTTTACCAACTAAAGTCTCATCTCATTGGTTGGAATACAATATGGATACTTAATTTAGGACATCCCAATATTCCATTGTGGACACTTAATATGGGACGGAGGGAGTATAAAACTACGCTTCAAATAGTGGTGGTCTTTGCATAGTCTGCCCTTCTTTGTAGTTTTCCAAATCCATTGATCGTTTCAAGTTTTAAAATACAATATATTTTGAAAATCTTGAGTAACGTAGCTCTGATACCAATTGTGGAAAACTAGAAGGGGGGTTGAATAGTTTTTGCCGTTTTTAACTTTTCTTCGCTTTGAGTACTTAACGTGATTTCAAAATAAAGCAAACAATCAAGCAATATAAGTAAAGAAAGTAAGGAAAGAACAATAAAACCACAACACGGATTTTTATAGTGGTTCGGTCTACAAGTATTCTCTTCCTTGCCCTACTCCACTCCTCGAGCCTCTAACTTGAGAGTTTTTCTTCACTAAGAAACAAGCTCCCTTCTAGGCGGAGAAAACCTTTACACGTCCCTTAATCTTTTCCCGGTACTAAGCTAAACACCGAGTTCTTTACAAGGGTACAACCACTCCCAACGTCGCTTAACCTTTTTCCGGTACTAAGCTAGATACCGAGTTCTTTACAAGGGTACAACCACTCCCGACACTCTATGTGTTTTGAGGACTAAAACACTAACCGATCACTACTGAATGTTTGGTATAAACAATGATGTGTGAACTAATACAATATCACACAGTAACTATACTAAAGGTTTACAACACTGTGTATACGCAATGTATGCTATGTAAGTGATGATTGTCCTTGAATGATCAGCTTACTATTTATAGGCAAAACTGAGCAGACAAGTGACGGATTTGGCGGACCCAAATTATGGGTTCCGCCCATACACCTGTTTGGTTCCGCCGAGACATGCCAGCTAAGAGCTTACCATATCTTTCCAAATCTTGCCAAGATCTTATACAATCTAATATTATGCTTGAAGATCTTTCCAAAATATATTGTAAAGTCAACTAAGCTATCTAAATGATGTATGCCATGATGTCATGTATATATTTACATTTTAGGAATTAAAATGTAAAACATGTAAATGTATATATGTATGTAACATGTATCCCAGTGATCATGTAGCATGTATATGATGGGTTTTAAAAGCTTATTACTATAAATGTAAAAGACTTTAACTTATATTTATGCTTTGCTAAAAATAAACTTTATAATTGTCATTAACAAAATATAGCAAAGATCGAAAAATATAAATAACGTTTTTAGGACGATATTTGTATTAACAAAGTGTTTTAAACTCAGAAAGTTGTGTGTGAAAAAGAATGCCCAAAAACTGTGAAGAGGGCTCGTATTTATAGGCAGAAGAAATTTGCCCGTTATAGGGTTACGGTACCACTAAATACCACACAGTACCACTAAATTTAGTGGTACCGTGCCAGACAAAGACGCTCCAATTTTTGTTTTTAGTGGTGAAAGTTTATTTGGGGATGTTTGGAGCTGATTTTGGGGGAAAAATAGCTGTTATGATTTTTAAACTTATTTTTCCAATAAAACATTTCTTTATAATTCAAAAATAATTTGTAAGGTATATTTTTGAAAAAAATGTTTTGTCACATTAAAAATGTGAAGTTTGAAATACAAATTCACTTCTTTGATCATTTGTCAAGTTGTAAATTTGTTTGTTCATACCTAGAGTGATTTACGTAGAAACTGGATATTTCGACTAAAAACTTGTTTATGTTAATTTTAACGTAAAGTGTTTTCACATTTTGTTATCATCAAAACGTGGAGTTATCGAAAGATATAAATAACGTTTTTAGAGCATTATTTGCATCAACAGTGTCACCAACTTTTTACAAAATAGCCGAAACCATTTTGCGATGAGGCCCATACTAAAATGGTCTAGAGAAAGAGCAATGTTTGTTTGACGGGTGAATGACTGATTTCAATTAGCATAAAAAACGGTATTTTTATCTCAAAACACACTTACATACAAGAAAACAACATTTCTTTTTTATAAAACACTCACAAAACATTAGAAGATACATGCGATCATTTTGATCCGGCGGTAAAACTAAAATGAAAAGGACGAGAAGAAAACACAACCACACATTTCAGATGCGCCTATAAAAATAAATGCATCACCCTTAAAAATCTCACTTTTATTTGAAATGTGTGGCTAGAAATCCTTCTTATTCATCTCATTTTAGTTTTTCTTCTCACTGGATCCCTTAACATGTAATATAAAAGGACTTGGTGCTAAAATTCTCACTTTCAGATGCGCCTATAAAAATAGATGCATCTCCCTTAAAATTCTCACTTTTATTTGAAATGTGTGGCTCGAAATCCTTCTTATTCTTCTCATTTTAGTTTTTCTTCTCACCGGATCCCTTAACATGTAATATAAAAGGACTTGGTGCTAATAGAGCAAAGATATAATTTCATTACGAGTAATACTTAGTAAATTACACCGTTGGTTCCTAAGCTCAACCAAATTCTTGGTTTTAGTTTCAAAATCGACGAAATTGCACCAATACTCCCCAACATCATGATTTTGCTTCATACACTTGTGAAAAATCTCATTAGTAGCAAGAGCTTTTTCGTCTTTCTAGCATTTCTTGTCCAAACACTCTATAACACCGTTAGTCCCTGACATTTTCAATTGTCAAATTATAAAAAATACCCCAATCCAAACACCCTTCTTCTTTAACCTTTCCTCCACTACCACCACCATTAGCATTTACCTTAAATTAAAAACTCTTAAACAACATATTTAAACACAAATCTTTCCAAACCCATTTCATTTATAGGAGAGCTATTTTACATATTAAAAAACAAATCTCAACTATTCATTTTTCTGTTGAGAAAAAAGGGGGACATTAATAAATATTTAAATTAAAAATTCTATTACAACCATGTTTTATAATTTAAATATCTAATGAACTTTTTATCGTTAGACAAAACAAATTATACCGTTACGACGAGCATTTAATTATATTTCTATAGAAAGACAATTTGATATACTTTCTACAACCTTCTTTTTGGTCGTTGTTTTCACGTTTTGTTTCGGTATTAAAATTCACATGACATAGCACATGTGATTTAACACTAATATCAAAGTTCAAACACTAAACATTTGTACTAAAATTGACATAAGTATTTGTTTATAAATATAAAACTTTTCCCCTTTTTTGCAATGAAAAACACACATTCATGGCTTTTCAACCGTATATCACACACTGTATTTGAATTATAGATTAGAGCAGTTCATTTGTGAAACTTCAATAATCACATGTAATAACAACATAAGCCGTAAAAATCCTATGTGATTGAGATCACGTGTGGTTAAAATCACATGTGATTTTATATGTTTTTATCCAACTTTGATGAATTGACTGGACTAATCTACAATTCGAAATATGATTTGTTTTATATGTGTATCGACTCGTATTTTCAAGTCAATACTTACCTATAAACTCAAAACTATTTACTTTGAAAGTTTACATAATTACTTTTACGTGTAAACGTTAACCTAAATCGCACAAACTAGAAAACGATATTTAACGTAAACTGGCACTAGACTAAGTTTAGTGTACATTAAATACGTGTTATATGAATTATTTAAGCAAGCCTTATAGGTCTACAAATTTTATTTTACAAGTTTTACTAAAAACACTCACATTTCATGTTTACAACCATGCATGCATGCATTAGGTATCACTACCTTATTATAATTACATATACACATACTTAAACATTTTTTTACACAAAAACTTCAAATCATATATATATATATATATATATATATATATATATATATATATATCATATATATATATATATATATATATATATATATATATATATATGTTCCGTAGGTGGCAAAATCAAGTCATCGCGATAAATAACGAAGGAGCTACGGCCCCGAGACCATAGGTCTAGTATTCTGAAATTTAACACCAAGGACACCTTGGTACGTTTTTGACTTTATAAATTGGTGAAGAACCAAGCCTAGTGGTTGCCATTTTTGGAAAGTAGACTTGAAAATGATGACCTATGCCTTTGTAACAATTGTCTTATTTTGAAAACGAATGAGCAATAACCCAATTAAGTGAAAGTTTTCTGGAAAATACGTCACAACTGTTCAACTTTTGTTTTAATGAAAACCAACACCTAAAACATATTTTCTCAAACCAGAACTTTAAATAATGAAAGTAGACACGTTCACCTTCGTTTAGAGAGTTTAACGAAGAAAAACCGACTTAAAACGAATTAGATACACTCAAACGAAGTCGGATTAAACTTAAAAGTTACGAGTTTATTTTTAAGGTTTCTTTTAAATTGTTGAAAAAAAGCCCGAGAGACCACTTTTATGCCCATTTACAAGGACCTTAGACTTAGAACCATTAGGAGCGGTAGTTGAACTTTTTTAAAGCCCTCGTGACATACTTGACACCGGAATTCGAATCGGCCCAAACAAATAAGCCCGAAGAACTTATGACCCGCAAAACTTGAAAAATACTCACTTTTGGACACTTTTTGAAAACGTAATATTGAAAAGGGAAACTTGCGTTTTACTAGGTTTTGAGTCGTAAAACCTCACTACAAGTACATAAAGGTGCTAAAACATCATAAAATTCATACGCGTATTGCATATTCCCTAAAACGACTTATATTTCTTGGTCGCATTTAGGATTTCCTGGTTGTGGTTCTACATTACACTTTTCCGAACACATTAATAACTTGAGGTGAGTTTCATAGCCCTTCTTTTACATGTTTTACTGCTCGTTTTGAATTACTTTGGGGTGAGAATACATGCTCGTTTACTTAAATACCTTACTTGTTTACTTAAATACCTGTTTGTTTACTTGAACACATTACTCGTTTACTTATTACATGCTCAGTTACTTTCTCTCAGACACAAGTACTTAAACTTTTACGCATTGCCTAAGTTACACAACTTTCCATTAAGTCCCCATTATCATGAACCGTTAATTACATAGTAAGCGCGAATGTTGTGAACAGATCTATTGGGTTGAAACCCCCATCCGGGTAGTTGCCCTACTTGAATGGTATGTCAAACGGACGCATAATCATTTGAGGAACTCGAGTGTTCACGGAAAGGAACACTTATAGGGGCACCAGAACTAGAAAACATTAAAGCTTCGGGGTCATGAGCTTAGGGCAATAGTAATACATTTTCTGTGACACTGTATTTGCTATAATAGTCATACACTGAAATCTTGTGGTCCGCACTTGATATTTACATTTACTTTAACCTATGAACTTATCAACTTTATGTTGACTCTTTAGCATGTATTTGTCAGGTGCATAATTTTCTTAGTTTGACATACTTGGAGTCCATTCATAGAGTCGCCGTTGGCGGTTACTTTCACGAAGATTTTTCAGCATGGACTTATATCATTTGATTATACTTCCAAAAACTATATTTATGTTGCTGTGAAACTTGAGAACCTTGTATTGAAAACCTTATGTTGTTTTAACAAATCAAATGATGTAACTTTTCAAAACGGTTCATATATAGGTCGTTCTTTGTACCTGGTGACTTGGTGCTATAAAGTCACTGTAACAACTCAAAAATTTCACGTTAGTATTTATTCAAAACATAAACATTTTTATCCAATTATCGCGTACAAATTTTAAACTTTCATATAACCATTAGGTTATCCCGCGTGTAACGAAAACCGAATCTGGACATTTTTATCATATTTGATTAATTTCTAGTTCACTTATAATCATTATATGGAAAAAAAAAGTTAATTTCAAATGTTACCAAATAGACCCTGTGTTTTACGAATCTAAAATTTGCGTTTTAAGCATTTTTATTTATACGCAAACTTAACCTATACCTGAACCAAATTTTCTAAGACATTTAAACACTTTTACATTTCTTGAAAAGTCAACTTATTGCCCTCCCCCTTTGACCGTAAAATCAACACTTGTTTACTTACACTAAATATCACATAATATTCTACAAAACCTAAGTAATTAAGTTTAGCCATTCTAGTCTATATTGTCAAGCTACCAAAGTCCAACACTCCTCCTCATTAGTCTATTATGTCAAGCCTAAAAATATCTAGATAATTACTTTACCCGATTTTAAAATTCATGACTTAAGGAGTTAACATTTACGGTTTTAGACTTAACGTACATTTAAACACCAACCGACACTAGACTAGACCCAGTCTACACATTATAAGCCTTTTAGGTTTATAATAATCATATTTGAAAAGTCACATTTCTCTTTTTCCATTTTTACTTAAACTTCGTACGTTTTATGTTTTACGCATATTTAACCTACAATTTAAGTTTTAATAACGTTTACACGCTCCGTTAAACTTATCACTCATTTAATATACCTTTATAGAGTATATTGATAAGTTTTAACATTTCTTAGAAGTTTCATATTTTTACGATACCCAGTTTTAAGTTTCGTGATTTAAATACTTAATGTTAGTAATTACTGGGACCAAACGACACTCCGTAAACACAAGATATTATCCAAACTACACATTCACCACCTCATATCCCCGATTATAAGGAGTCACCAAGACACTTGGTGTCTTGGTGATAGCCTTTGTAAAACCCAAAAATCCAAAACATGCAAAATGACCAAATTGCCCTGAAATTTTAAGTTTAATTAAAGAGTACATAAAACACCAAATAAATCCTAAACCTTTGGAAATGACCAACATATGAAGTAAGGTAAATTTTGTTACTACATTTTATTATCTTACATGTCATAAAAATATTGTCACATCACTTAAACATTAATGGGCCGAAAATTTACTTATATTTATATGTTAATATATTGTTAAATTAATTTAAATCCAATAAAAGGAGATAAACATTGAGATTTAAAAAGGAAACTTGTGCAAATCAGAAAATTGATCCCATCTATCATTATGGGCCGAAAATCATGCCCTCCCTTCTCCATATCACACGGTTTTTAATTAATTCCCCATTGATCCTACCAAAAACCCTAAATCTCACACACAAAAACTCTCTCTTCATCTCACGATTTTTCTGGAGGCTGTGGTTATTTTTCATGGGTTCATACGCGTCCAAGGAAGGTGGGAAAAATAGTGCTAAGGTCGTGGATTCATTGGTTCGAATGTGGGAGTTTTTCTTTGGTCGGTTTGATTTAGTGAGTGGTACAAAATTCGTACGCCTCATCTACTCATTCTAAAATTAACCTGGTATTTTTCCTATGTTATTTACATCACATATGATCTGAATAAAATACTTATTGTGATCCATGCACGCTAGATAAGTCGTGATAATTCTATATATAAACAACGTACATAAGATCTAAAATAAGCTATACGATTTTTTTGGGCTTTTTATATAATTTTTATGGGTTCTATACTGATCATATAATTCTGGAAAAATAGATCTTGCATTTTTCGAAGCTTGTATTAGTCATGGTGAATTTTTGTTACTAATTGGATTTTAGAATAAAAGGGTTTTTAATTAAAATAAAATCGTGAGGCCTAGGGTTTCATGTTTTGATGATGGATCTAAGCATTTAATGCATTTTTAAGGTTTTATTAATTATTGGTGATGATTAGATTTGGTTAAGGTTAGGGTTTGATATTTAAAAGTGTTACCGATTGAAAATTAAAAGAAAAAGGGTGTGTTTTGTAATTATTGAAACTTGTGGGTTATTTTTGTAACATGTTTTGGATCAGGGGTAACTCGTATAAAATATAATATGGGGGTATCTTGTGTAAATTTTAGAAGTAAAAGGTTCATTTGGTAATTTTGTGATTCGAATTGCAATTAATTAAAATAGAGGGACTAAAAGTGTAAATTCTAGAAACTTAAAGGTGATTCGTATAAATAATGATATAAAGGGTGTAATGTGTAATTTTAGATATTTAATTGCTTAATATGTAATTATTAATAATTTATAATTCGAATTATAGTTTTATAATTCAAGGGACTAGTTTTGTAAATTATAAAATTTAAAAGGGGCATTCGTACCACATATAAAATTAAGGGTATATTCTGTAATTTGGTAAAATAGAAGGCTTGAGGTGTTAATATAAATATGGTAAAGGTTAAATGGTGATTTGTGTAATTATAGGGTTTAATTTGTAATTTAATTAACTAAAAGGGTATAATCTGTAAAATTGTGAAACATAAAGGGTTAAAGGTGTCATTCTGAATAACTTCAGTATTAAATGAGTAAATTGAGATATTTTCATGTTAGACCTTTGAATTTGGAATATTTACAATTAAAACCCTTAAATATGGAAACTTGTTATATATAACCTTAAACTTTGGTAACTTGCTAAAATATACATTATGACCATAATAATCCTAATTTAATGACTTAACCTGATTACTTTGTGGAATTTGTCTAATTATGGAAATGGCTATTTTTGAAAACTTACTAAATAAGGAAACTTTCTAAAAATGAAAACTTACTAATTTTGGAAACCTGCCATAAATGGAAAGTTACAAAAAATGGAAAGCCGACTAAAATAAGAATTCTGATTTGAATAAGTTATTAATAATAAGCCGATCATTAATTCATGTATTTTCGCTGAAGGAGGAGTGATTTCTTATCCTTATGTTATGTTTCGTTGGCGGTTAAGGTACAGATATTCTACCCTTTTTCAGTAAGGGTGTTTTCCTTCTCATGACTCATTGATCTTGTTTCGTTTTAAGATTCCCTAAGCCATTGCTATGTTCCCCTACACTTTGGTTCGTTTGTTTGATTCATTTTGACTTTGATGTTCGATATGACCCTTTTTGCTTTGAGCCTCTATAATGATCCATTTGATATTCGTTCGTTACCTTGTGTTATTAGTATTCGAAACACTTGATACTTTGAAGGTTCATTTGAATTCGGTAACTAGATGTGAAAACCTTTTTAGATTATAACATGGAAAAGTTTTGAGGAAAACTTATTTTAAAATGATGTTTATGAAATATGCGATACCATTTTTATTTGGAATTTTACTAAACTTTATGAAAACTACTTTTAAAGACTACTTTTGTAAAAACAGTTATTAAAGATCATTTTAATGAAAACCATTTGATAAAGATTTCTTAAAATGAACCAGTTGATTATGAACCTTTGATCAGTTCATTTGGATTCATTTGACTTTGATATTGGATATGACCTTTGCCATGAACCTTTGATATTTGGACTTTGACTATGATTCGATGACTTTGACTATTTGAACCTTTGCTATGATTTGGACCTTTGACCTTTGACCCTTCAGTTTGATACCCGAGCCAAATTTGTTTCCTAGCCATGAAGGTAACATGGCCGTGTCATTGATGCACCAATGGCATGACTCTAGTGTGTTCGAGTGATGTTACACTCCGTCCCCATTTGCTACTACATGCGCGCTTTATTATTTATTATGGTCAGTATTATTGTTCGGGGGGCGTATGGATGCATCCTAGATTTGTTTTGTTTCGAGGGATATATCATGATTTGATTTGATTTGATTTGGTGATTGATGCTGTGTGCTATACACGTCCTTCACATATTTGAGAGGTTGCTCCTCTATGGTTACTGATGGTTACTATATTTGATTTGTTTGGGCTCGTGGTGGATTACTGACCTTCCCTTTCCCTTTTTTACTTTGTACTCTTTGACTATACCTTTGTAAATCCAATGCATTAAACTATACATGTTCGTTTTCTTTTGCTTTCGTTTCCGTTTATGTATATATCTGTTCACTGGGCTTTTAAAGCTCAGCCGCATTTCTTTTCCTGCGGCAGGTTTTTAGTTGGAAGCTGGGTTATGAGTGGAGAGAACCTTGGACTTAGAAGACTTTGATAGCTATTCGGGATTAGAGATGGCTAGAAGTTATTTAATTAGAATTTGTAGTTTTTGAAATTTACATTTGTAACCTCGTATATTCAGTATTTCATTTGTATCCTTGTATTACTGTTGATGTATGCTTTGTTTTGATTCTGATATGAAACCATTATTATAACATCTTTACCCTTATCGGGTTGGGGTGTTACAATTATGGTATCAGAGAGACAGGCTGCGATTCGTAATACATTTACCCTTGACCTGTGTAAGTTAGGACCACTAAGTTTTCCACTTTAGGTGCTCATAAGATAACCTGTAAGAATTTGCTTTAGGATTTCCCTATAGGAACTTAAGTTCTGACGAGTGAGGAATGGGTAGACTATAAGTCATTTGTTTTTGTATCATTGCTTCCGCGTCACTCTGATTCATGCCTTAGTTTTGGTTAAAGCCTGTTGAAATTGCATTGGAGATTGAAAGCTTATGCCTTGCACCACCTAAGATTTGAAACCTAATTAAATCTTGAAAGCATTGAGAATTGCATAGAAATTGTATGACACTATTTGATCCTTGCCTTCAGATTTCCAACTCCAACCTCTGAACCTTTTGTAAATCATTCTGATGCCTCTTCGGGCATTCTGAGAATCCCCATGACGATGAGATACTTGATACATTCTGTTAATTGTCTCTTGCTTTTGATAAGCATCTATGAATCTTCTGACCCTATTTGAGTTCGTCTTAAACATATCTGTTTCCCATGAGAAGTCGGGTGGTGTTTTAACCACGAGTATAAGAATGTTTTCCTCTCACTTTTGAACGATGAGACTTACGTTGTCGATCTGTTTTCATTGAATAATTAACTTTGATTTTATTTTGATAAAGGATAGGTTGATTGATCAATGACGACCGTTCTCTTATGTTTCACCTTCGGTATTTGAAACCATTTTGAACTCCCTACCATGAATTCCGATTGTTAAATTTTGCTATCACCACCTGATTTGGTTCTTCATTTCCGACCTGTTTGATACACAGTATTGATACTCCTCTGACCATCCCGAAGGTCATTTAACCCTAATGTGCTTGACACATTCTATAAATTCATTACCGTGCTGGAAGACCTGTCGAAGACACGCGGTCTTGCTTCTCTATTTAGTTTAGTTGTACTAAGATGAATTGAGAGCAGAAGCAGACTCGCGAATGGATGATGCACGTTGACCATGTATGAGATTCACGTTACCACACCACAGTGTCAAGAAGAAGTGCCGAAGGCTTGAGGGACCAGACTCAAGTGTATCATCCCTTCTCACCGTATGATCAGATGGACAAGCGTAGACAGACTACTCGGACTTGGAAGAGATTTTGAAATCATGTATTCGAGTGGACGATTTTGGAATGATTCATTTGTGGTTGGATGAGTTGATCTCGTGAAGGACGAAGTTATTGATGGCGTGTTCACTTCTGCTTAACCCACTTCAGCTCCCGTTACCTGATGATAAGATCCTTCGAATGATTCGAGTTCTTCGTTAGTATTTCCGTTTGGTGTTCTTTCTGCGTATGTTGGATGATGGTTTAGTATGAAAATTTTGATGTATTGTGAAAGACCTGACGCCTTGGACGGCGTACTTCATTGATGCTTACTAATTCCGTTACGTTATTTGTACGCTCTGTTTCCCTGATTTTTAATTCGTAATGATGACCGATTCGGACCAACCTTAGAATGTAGAATGGACTGTTAGGTGGTTGATAGATGCTTATTCACGACTTGAGATAAAGTATGACCATCATGAAGGTATACTCATATGATGCTGGTATTATGACGATTAGCTAACGTGATAATACTTACGTCATATGACGTACCCTCATTGTGATCATAGGATATTTCGAGGAGTGCCTTAGAAACCTTAGAATTCCTGATATCTGATTGAGACTTTAGGATTCATTTTACCTATACGCGTAATCTGCTTTCATCGTTTTACGATTTGATACGTCTGGATTCTCGTCACACGTTCCGCTGATCTCTGTACTTCTGATAACTATCTTAGGTTCTGTTGTGGAATTTCTGTCAATTGATGTTATCGACAATCTATTTTCTGAACGTTCTCATCTGATTTGTCTAATCAAATTCTGTGAACGGCATATCCGTCAAAATCCTATGTATTTCCTTGTCTCTTCCGAGGGAATCTGATTATCATCTATTACGATTGGTATATTATCCTTTTGATCTGGATTCAGTATGATTTGTCTTTTCCGAGGAAACCGAAGCTTTAATTAACAAGATAGAGTCATGAGAAACAAGTCTTTCATATTTCTGTTCACAGCCAGTTGTGTTCCTGTTTCGTTTTATCTCAATTTTCGAGGACGAAAATTTTCTGTTAGAGGGGAAGAAGTTGTAAAACCCAAAAATCCAAAACATGCAAAATGACCAAATTGCCCTGAAACTTTAAATTTAATTAAAGAGTACATAAAACACCAAATAAATCCTAAACCTTTGGAAATGACCAACATATGAAGTAAGGTAAATTTTGTTACTACATTTTATTATCTTACATGTCATAAAAATATTGTCACATCACTTAAACATTAATGGGCCGAAAATTTACTTATATTTATATGTTAATATATTGTTAAATTAATTTAAATCCAATAAAAGGAGATAAACATTGAGATTTAAAAAGGAAACTTGTGCAAATCAGAAAATTGATCCCATCTATCATTATGGGCTGAAAATCATGCCCTCCCCTCTCCATATCATACGGTTTTTAATTAATTCCCCATTGATCCTACCGAAAACCCTAAATCTCACACACAAAAACTCTCTTATCATCTCACGATTTTTCTGGAGGCTGTGGTTATTTTTCCTAGGTTCATACACATCCAAGGAAGGTGGGAAAAATAGTGCTAAGTTCGTGGATTCATTGGTTCGAACGTGGGAGTTTTTCTTTGGTCTGTTTGATTTAGCGAGAGGTACAAAATTCGTACGCCTCAACTACTCGTTCTAAAATTAACCTGGTATTTTTCCTATGTTATTTACATTACATATGATCTGAATAAAATACTTATTATGATCGATGCACGCTAGATAAGTCGTGATATTTCTATATATAAAAAACGTACATAAGATCTAAAATAAGCTATACGATTTTTCTGGGCTTTGTATATAATTTTTATGGGCTCTATACTGATCATACAACTCAGGAAAAATAGATCTTGCATTTGTCGAAGCTTGTATTAGTCATGGTGAATTTTTGTTACTAATCAGATTTAAGAATAAAAGGGTTTTTAATTAAAATAAAATCGTGAGACCTAGGGTTTCATGTTTTGATGATGGATCTGAGTATTTAATGCATTTTTAAGGTTGTATTAATTATTGGTGATGATTAGATTTTGTTAAGGTTAGGGTTTGATATTTAAAAGTGTTACTGATTGAAAATTAAAAGAAAAAGGGTGTGTTTTGTAATTATTGAAACTTGTGGGTTATTTTTGTAACATGTTTTGGATCAGGGTTAACTCGTATAAAATATAATATGGGGGTATCTTGTGTAAATTTTAGAAGTAAAAGGTTCATTTGGTAATTTTGTGATTCGAATTGCAATTAATTAAAATAGAGGGACTAAAAGTGTAAATTCTGGAAACTTAAAGGTGATTCGCAAAAATAATGATATAAAGGGTGTAATGTGTAATTTTGGATATTTAAGGGCTTAATATGTAATTATTAATAATTTGTAATTCGAATTATAGTTTTATAATTCAAGGGACTAGTTTTGTAAATTATGAAATTTAAAAGGGGCATTCGTACCACATATTAAATTAAGGGTATATTCTGTAATTTGGTAAAATAGAAGGCTTGAGGTGTTAATATAAATATGGTAAAGGTTAAATGGTGATTTGTGTAATTATAGGGTTTAATTTGTAATTTAATTAACTAAAACGGTATAATCTGTAAAATTGTGAAACATAAAGGGTTAATGGTGTCATTCTTAATAACTTCAGTATTAAATGAGTAAATTGAGATATTTTCATGTTATACCTTTGACTTTGTAATATTTACAATTAAAACCCTAAAATATGGAAACTTGTTATATATAACCTTAAACTTTGGTAACTTGCTAAAATATACATTATGACCATAATAATCCTAATTTAATGACTTAACCTTATTACTTTGTGGAATTTGTCTAATTATGGAAATGGCTATTTTTGAAAACTTACTAAATAAGGAAACTTTCTAAAAATGAAAACTTACTAATTTTGGAAACCTGCCATAAATGGAAAGTTACAAAAAATGGAAAGCCGACTAAAATAAGAATTCTGATTTGAATAAGTTATTAATAATAAGCCGATCATTAATTCGTGTAGATTCGCAGAAGGAGGAGTGATTTCTTATCCTTATGTTATGTTTCGTTGGCGGTTAAGGTACATATATTCTACCCTTTTTCAGTAAGGGTGTTTTCCCTCTCATAACTCATTGATCTTGTTTCGTTTTAAGATTCCCTAAGCCATTGCTATGTTCCCCTACACTTTGGTTCGTTTGTTTGATTCATTTTGACTTTGATGTTCGATATGACCCTTTTTGCTTTGAGCCTCTATAATGATCCATTTGATATTCGTTCGTTTCCTTGTGTTATTAGTATTCGAAACACTTGATACTTCGAAGGTTCATTTGAATTTGGTAACTAGATGTGAAAACCTTTTTAGATTATAACATGGAAAAGTTTTGAGGAAAACTTATTTTAAAATGATGTTTATGAAATATGCGATACCACTTTTATTTGGAATTTTTCTAAACTTTATGAAAACTACTTTTAAAGACTACTTTTGTAAAAACAGTTATTAAAGATCATTTTAATGAAAACCATTTGATAAAGATTTCTTAAAATGAACCAGTTGATTATGAACCTTTGATCAGTTCATTTAGATTCATTTGACTTTGATATGGGATATGACCTTTGCCATGAACCTTTGATATTTGGACTTTGACTATGATTCGATGACTTTGACTATTTGAACCTTTGCTATGATTTGGACCTTTGACCTTTGACCCTTCAGTTTGATACCCGAGCCAAATTTGTTTCCTAGCCATGAAGTTAACATGGCCGTGTCATTGATGCACCAATGGCATGACTCTAGTGTGTTCGAGTGATGTTACACTCCGTCCCCATTTGCTACTACATGCGCGATTTATTATTTATTATGGCCAGTATTATTGTTCGGGGGGCGTATGGATGCATCCTAGATTTGTTTTGTTTCGAGGGATATATCATGATTTGATTTGATTTGATTTGGTGATTGAGGCTGTGTGCTATACACGTCCTTCACATATTTGAGAGGTCGCTCCTCTATGGTTACTGATGGTTACTATATTTGATTTGTTTGGGCTCGTGGTGGATTACTGACCTTCCCTTTCCCTTTTTTACTTTGTACTCTTTGACTATACCTTTGTAAATCCAATGCATTAAACTATACATGTTCGTTTTCTTTTGCTTTCGTTTCCGTTTATGTATATATCTGTTCACTGGGCTTTTAAAGCTCAACCGCATTTCTTTTCCTGCGACAGGTTTTTAGTTGGAAGCTGGGTTATGAGTGGAGAGAACTTTGGACTTAGAAGACTTTGATAGCTATTCGGGATTAGAGATGGCTAGAAGTTATTTAATTAGAATTTGTAGTTATTGAAATTTTCATTTGTAACCTCGTATATTCAGTATTTCATTTGTATCCTTGTATTACTGTTGATGTATGCTTTGTTTTGATTCTGATATGAAACCATTATTATAACATCTTTACCCTTATCGGGTTGGGGTGTTACAGCCTTTGTCTAGGATCATTACACCTTGCTAACTTATGAGCTAAGTCTTGTGTAAATATCCTAAAGTTTAACCTCCTCATTATCTTATAAGACTATTATATCATCCATTTGACTAGAGAAAAACTCATCCATCTCATTTGTTTCATCACCATAATCAATCCATCAATAAAATTCTATCCATTTGATCCTTTGATCTTCAAGGTCCAAGTTATATATCATTGTTGAAGCTCTTGTCAAGCTTTACATGATCCTAGTTATAAGTTTCTTCATCCATTGGCTAGATTGAAAGCTACACAAGTGATCAAGCTCTTTAATAAGTCTTAACACAAGATCATAAGTGCACAAGAGGGTTGAAGGATTCCAAGGGAGGAATTGTTCTTTGTTCTAGTTCTTTGTTCTTATAATTCCCTTTTGATTAAGGACAAAAGTTGTAAGATAAAATCATGATCTTCATCCTCATTCTTATGATTTTATGCTTGTTATTTTATACTATATATGTTGGTTATATTGATCATGTTGTATACAAATTCTAAAACAAGTAAACATATAAAGACTTGCTTATGATTTCATGTGAAAGTTTATGTTAGTAAACTAGTAAATCAAGTAGATTATGCTAGATATTGTCACCAATTTTATAAACAGAAGACTTTTAATATATTTTTAGTTGAAGAGAAAAATAAAACAAGAACATAGCCTTTTGATTCACGTAAAAAGAGCTTGTAGATTAAAAGTTGTGATAAGATTAAGATTTCTGAAAGAAAACTTGACTTTGGATAAAATGTTTCGGAACCGAACTTAAACCACGATTTTGACCCCTTTTGGTCCGAATCATGAAAAATGTAAAGAACGAAAGTTCTCCGGAATGATATTTTACATCATACTCGTAAGGATTTTAGCCTGAAAATGCAAAACAAGGGTTGTTTACTATAAAAACTAAAACGGGCTGTTTTGATACAAAAGTAGTTGTACCAAAAATCTAGTTGTGATAAAACCTTTTCTTTCCAAGTGTAGTGATTTAGAAAACTTGACATATCATGTGAAAGTGTAATATACAACAAATTAATAAACTTTCCTAAGTTTATTTAACCTATTGAAATAATGTTTTTCATAATTAACTAGATATATGAAAACCGGTTTTGACGAAATTCATAACTTATAAACTTATAACTCGATCTTGTAACTTTTATAACTTGTGTTAAAACATCAAACTTGTTTAAAATCCATTAACGAGACATAAACCAACTAAATTTACAAACCATGTGACCATTTCAACACATATGTCATATAACGAAAAATGCAAAATATACACTTAACTATTAATGTAACATGTTAGTAGGGAATTTCATGTGAAGGGTTTCATCAGGGTGAACGTATTGACGAGTTACTGGATTTACAATTTAAAGTGTCCTAGGTCCTCATACATTTACTACATGACCTCTGAATTATGATAGCCTGAACAGTGATACGATATTTAAATTAAACACGTTTCATAAACTAAACCGTTTCTATAAATGACATACACGATCACTATAACCAACCATGTACAAATTAAATGACTTATATAGACTTGTTATATTTTCACATCATTATTCCAAAGCCTAAGACACGATATTATATTTCTAGGTTGTACTTAGAGATTTTCCCGGCTTATCCATCGATTTCGTTATATCCTTAACATCATTAACTCACTGTGAGTTTCATAGCCCCAGTTTTCCTCGTATAACTATTTATTTAACTCTTTGGGGGAGATACATGCTCAACTATTTTATAACAATCACGATTATTTACAAACTGTACGTTTATCTAAAATGAATGTTTTATTAGCACTAAGTAAAACTATTGCCACACTTAAGCCCCTATATCATAAACCATTAATCACTAGTTGAGTAAGCGCGAATATTGTGAATATGCCTATTAGGATTGATGAATAACCTTTGTGTTGACCCGGTTAGGACAAACAAACGCACTATATTTGAGAACACTAAGTATAACGAAAAATTAACTATTAGGGCCACGATTGTAACAAGCACTAAACTATTACAAATTGCCTAAATTAGGAATTATTAAATTACTACCGAATGTACTGGTGAAAACAATTACTACCGACTGTACTGGTGAAATCAATTACTACCGAATGTACTGGTGAAATCAATTACTATCGAATGTACTGGTGAAATCAATTATTACTGATTGTACTGGTGAAATCAAATACTACCGACTGTACTGGTGAAATCAATCAAATGACCAAATATACAAGTCAAAACAATACAACTGGATATCTTGGGGAATCAAACACTAAAGTCTTTTGATTTATATGTAATGTTTACATATTCCTGTTACGAGAATTCACTTATAAAGGTTTTCACAATTATTTCAATAAACTCGATGAACTCACAAACCTTTGTGTTAACACTTTTAGCATGTTTATCTCAGGTCCATAATGATCGAGGCTGGCATGGAAGGACATGGATACATCAAGAAGGCTATAAATTTTATTATCATTCGAAAATTTATTTGTGTAATTTGTAACCTTGAAACTACTGGGACCTCAGTTTGAATTCCGCTGCATTCACAAAATTGGAGGTGTTACAGATTGGTATCAAAGCTATAGTTATAGAGAAACGGGTCTAATCAAGACCTAAACTATAACCACTTTTACACTAAAACATTTTATAGCCTTACGCTCTCCGTGCGTTCCATCCTCCGGACGATTATGTGACTTCTAGACATTCTATGCTACACGAACATATTAGTATATTAATATATACACACACTCGACGTATTTATTCGTTTTAGTGATCCTCTAAAACCTTATATATATGAGATATTTATATAAACAATGTACTGTCACAACAACGGACATATTACGAGTGTACCTAAGTTAAGTATTTAAAAATTCATCGAACCTCAGTTAAATATGGTCTGGTCAACTATATTTACCCTAGGGACAGTCGAACGTAGTCCGACCACCTATGTTCAACTTAAAAATGAATTTTTCAATACTAAGAGTAGTTATATAAGGATTATGTCTGATTAATTTTCTACTTGGGTTTCATGAAACACGAATTTTTTTTGTGAGTATAAACAATTCATAGGTATTCGTATGATCAAGCACAACAACTAAGCATGTAGAAACTAGAGGGGGGGGGGGGGTTAAATAGTTTCACCGTTTATAATTACGTTTTAAAACTTTTTGCAACCGTTTTATTCTTTTTGAAAATTGTTTGTTTCTAAGTTATGTGATATCAATTAAATATATATATATATATATATATATATATATATATATATATATATATATATATATATATATATATATATATATATATATATATATATATATATATATATATTCTTTTTGAAAATTGTTTGTTTCTAAGTTATGTGATATCAATTAAATATATATATATATATATATATATATATATATATATTTATATATATATATATATATATATATATATATATATATATATGAGCACAAAAAAAAATGCATATAGTAAAAGAAAATATAAAGAAGAAGTAAGGAATAAAGACAACCAAACCGAGACACGGAGATTTATAGTGGCTCGGCACGAAGCTTACTCTTCGTCCTACTCTACTCCTCGAGTATCACACTCGAGAGTTCACAATCACTATGTCAAGACACTCCCTTTAGGCGGAGCAAACCGTACACCAACACTTACACCAATTAACGCCATTAAGCGAAATGTCGAGTCCTAATACTAGCTAGAGCCAATCTACACACCGACACATGGAAAAACGGACAAGCACCTTGTCTACTTGGATTTACACACAATCCAATTCTTCACATGGACGATCACCCCGTCCTAATCTTCACACGGATGATCACCCTGTCCTAATCAACACACGAACAATCACCCCGTCCTAATCAACACGCGGACGATCACCCTGTCCTAGTCAACAAACTATTACAAGGACTTTGCACTTTATCCCAAACTAAACTAACACAACTAGTCACGACTCACACACAAGTCGGATAAACAAATATACACGAATAGAGTTTGGAGGTGGGAGAAGAGATTCGTAACACTAATTACGTGTGTGTGAAGACTAATATATAACACTTCGTTTCTTGACGAATACGAGCGTTCTTCTCTTGCACTTTGACGTAGAGTATAACGGGATCTTTTATAAACACATATAAATACGTTACAGTGATCAAAGAAGAAGAAGAAGGGAAGAACATAAAGTTTTTGTGCCAAGAGGATCAGTTTTTCTGCAGGGAATAGTGCAGTATTTATAGACACCAGGAAGAGCGGGGACGGTCCCTTATATATACGGGACCGTTATATGTTTACGGGACCATCCCGACAAATGCTCCCATTTTTGTCCTGGTGTGGTGAAAATTTATCTGGTGAAAATTTATCTAGTTTTAAGCGGGACAACTAGCTGTTAGTGAATTTTGAATTCAAATATATTTTCTTATTAAAACATTTCTTTATAATTACTAAAATACTTTTGTAAAAAATGTTTTGTCACATAAAAATGTGTGGTTTTAAGAAAAATATTTTCTTTGATCACTTAACTAATATTGGTATAGTGTTTGTTCGTACCTTAAGTGATTTTGTAGTTGAGACGTTGTCGAAACGAGTTTTCTCGATGAAACACTAATTATACATAGTTTTACGTAACGTGTTTTTATATTTTGTGATTATCAAAATGTATAGAGACTGAATAATGCAAATGACGTTTTTGACATTATTTGTATTAACATCTCCCCCTTTTTGATGATTACAAAATATAAAGTCATTTTAGGTCAAATTATGTGTTAGTAAGTTTTTAATGAGTTTTCGTTTACTTCTCCCCCTTTTTGTAGAATCAAAAAGGCTTCGTCGATGTGTAGAGAGAAAAAAAATCGACGGTGGCTCCCCCTTGATTAGTGCTCCCCCTAGATGAGGGCACCGAGGGAATCGATCTATGGTGTTGTGCTACAAAAACAAGTTAGAGTGTAATGCACATACACATATTTCTATGAGAATTAGAGGGGCTGAGAAGAGAGTTAAGATAGATATAATAGAAGGAGATTAGAAATGTAGGGAGTTAGAAATAGAGATTGGATAAGAGAAAAGGATTAGAGGAAGATGAAATCAGATATAATTCAGATTATTCAGAAAACAACCTAGGTTCCTAGAACATGCTTGGCCCAAAAGATAATCACTGATTATTTTTAACTAAACATGTATAGATGTTTAGTTAGAAGGTGGAGGTGTAGGAGACATGGTGGCAAGAGGAGTTGGTTGCACATTTGATTGAGAAAGGAGGTGTTGAACACAGGCAAATATTTAGTGTAGTTCATCTCTTTGAGATGAGATGAGATGGAAGTTGTAGTGGCAACATGCACAATCCATTGTGTGATTGTTAACAATATAGTATGGAATAGGATAACCCATGATTGGTGGTGGAGTAGAAGGAGTATAGTCCAATGGCCCATTTGGTGATGGAGATGATGAGTTGTTTAAGAGAGGAGTGTTTGAGAGGGTAAACAAGGGTGATATGTTTCTTATGAAAGGTAAAAATGGAGATGAGCTAGGCCTTAAAGAGGATGAGGATGTGCCTTTGGTTGAGGGTGTTTTGAGAGGTGCACTAGGAGCAAGAGGAGAATTTGGCTTGGGTTTTGGAGATGGAGTTGTGTCTTCTTGAGTAAGATCAATGAAGTTAGTTTTTGGTGGTATGATGGTGATTTTTGGCCTTTTGTTTGAGAGAAACAATGAGGTTGAGGAAGAACCCATTGTGGAGGATGAAGAAGATGAAGTGGAGATGAAAGGTGATGATGAAGAAGAAGAGGATGAAGATTTAAATAATCAAAGATGATTATAGTTTAGGCAAAGCATGCATTTTGACTCTAATAACACTCAAATTTGTTTAACTAATCTTGGAAATGGTGGTGAAAAACATGAAATAGGTCAAGGTTGCAGGAAAGAAGAAACAGTGCAGAAATCCGTGACCTACATTGGACGGTCTTTTAAATATGGGACGGTCCTTCAAATATACGGGACCATCACTTTATTTAAGGGACCGTCACCAGTAGGTTGATAGGTTTCCACCCAGTTTTTCATTTCTGCAAACACTTTTTAACAGGTCAGATTTCAACAGAAATATATGTAAAGGTATTCATGCAAGATAGATTCCAATCAAATTTAAGAAATATTAATACGATTCAAAGATAGCATTCAACAAATCATAAGGTCATCAAGATTAAGCAAGTTCAAAGAAGACATAATAGTTCATAATGTAGATAAGTAGGAACATGCATAATACAACCATAGTCAATGCAACTTAAAAGCCTTTTCACACAATCAAGGCAATTCATTTATCCTTCTTCCTTTTCAACAAGCTCTTGATCCCTTTAGCCTTAGATTTGAATCCCCTACGTTGCTCGTCTCTTATTTCGTTGAGAAGGGTTAGCATGGTTTGGTCTTGTGGTTCTGAATTTTGGGAGATGGAGGGAGAGGTATTTCTTAATGATTTGATAAAGGTGGATGGAGAAGTAGTGCTATCACGAGAGCTACTTTCATCTTTGTTAATACAAATATCATCTAAAAAACGTTATTTATATTTTACGATCTTTACTATATTTTGTTAACGACAATTATAAACTTTATTTTAGCAAAACATAAATATAGTTAAGTCTTTTACATATATAGTCACAAGTCTTTCTTAAACACAAATTAAACATTACTTAGCTAATATATACATTTTACAAGTATACTTTTATAATCATGATAATCTAAAATGAAAATGTATTTTTACATCATTCCATGCATCATCCCATTCCAAGATTGCATAGCTCTTTAGAATGTTTGGAAAGATATGGTGAATATCTTGTTTAGATTATCACTCTAGAATCCTTGAAAGATATGGTGTATATTTTGGTTAGATTTGACAAAAGATTGTGAAGATTTTTTGTCAGGTACCCACGGAACCAAAAAGTTACACGAACGGAACCCTCATTTTGGTTCCGTCCCATCTGTGGTTTGCTGAGCCTTTGTGCCTATAAATAGCAAGCCACTCCATATTGTTTAATCATCACTCACATACATAAAACAACATACATTCTCTCATTTATCATTCTCTATATCTAACTCATTCTTATTTCATTTTAGTGAACTTCTTTGTAGCAAGAAGATCAAAGCATTACAAGCTTCAACAAAACATTGCATGGCTTGTTTGTTTGTCATTGTGTGAATTGTATTGATTCATACATCATTGTTTGTACCAAACCATCATAAACCTCTGATAGTGATCGGTTAGTATTTTAGTCCTCAAAATACATAGTATGACGGGAGTGGTTGTACCCTTGTAAAAGAACTCGACATCTAGCTTTGTGTCAAAAATATTGTGTAAGTGACGTGTAAAGGTTTTCTCCGCCGGATAAAGGAGCTTATTGACAAGTGAAGAAAACTCTCGATTTGGATACTCGGGGAGTGCAGTAGGGAAAGGAAAAAGAGTCCTTGTAGACCGAACCACTATAAACACTCGTGTTGTGGTTTGATCATTTTTATCTTTCTTGCACTTTACATATTGTTATTTTGTTTGCATATATTAAGTCATTTCACACACAAAGATAACTAAGAAAAAGAAATTAAAAACGGTAAAACTATTCAACCCCCCTTCTAGTTTTCCACAATTGGCATTAAGAGCTACGTTACTCAAGATTTTTAAAATTTATTGTATTTTAAAACCTGAAACGATCCATGGATTTTGAAAACTTTAAAGAAGGGCAATCTATGCAAAGACCACCACTTTTTAAACCAAATGGATTTATTTATTGGAAAAGCCGGTTTGAAACATATGTAAAATCAAAATATATAGATTTATGGTATATAATTATAGAAGGTGATCACAAAGCCATTATAAAAGATATTGCAAGTGGTCGGGATGAGGATACTTCACTTACTCGTCATAGTGATGAGCAAAAGATGTTAATTGCAAAAAATAATGAAGCAAAAATGATGCTTTACAACGCTCTAACTAAAAAGGAATTTGAAAGTCTTTATATACAAAACCTCTAAAGAAATTTGGCAATCTTTAATAATCACTCATCAAGAAAATTCACAAGTCAAGAATAACAAAATTGATCTTTTTGTTCAACAATATGAACAATTTAGTATTCCTGAAGATGAAATCATTGATAGTGCATTTGCTCATTTTAATACTATTATTACCTCTCTCAAAGCACTTGATGAATCTTTTTGTAGTAAGAACTTTTTCAGGAAATTCCTTAGAGCACTTCATCGAAAATGGAGAGCAAAAGTAACGGTTATTGAAGAATCTATAGATCTCTCAATGTTATCACTTGACGAGCTAATTGGAAACCTCTATGTTCATGAAATGGTGATGGTGAATGACTCAGAGATTGTTAAAGGCAAAAAGGAAAAAAGTCAAGTCCATTGCCTTAAAAGCAAGAACGGAGTCAAGCGATGATGAAGAATCTAGCTCGGGAAGTGAAGATGAAGAATATGCCAAGGTCTTAAGAGATTTCAAAACGTTCTTTCGAAGACAAGGAAAGTTCGTAAGACAACCTAGAGATGACAAGAAACCTTTTCGAAAAGATCGTGATGATAAGAAGTGAAGGGTGAAAGAAAATACTTTAGATGCGGAGACGCAATCCATCTCATAGGAGATTGTCCAAAGCCACCTAAAAACAAAACTCAAAGAGCTTTTGTGAGTGTTGCTTAAAGTGAAAGCGAAGATGACGACGAGGAACCAAAGAATGACGAAATTGCTCTCATGGCTCAATACTCAAATGAGGTACACTCTGACTCATCTTACTCCTCTATTGATTATGATACATTACAAAAAGAATATAACAAATTGTGTGAACTTAGCTTAAAAATCATAAACAAAAATAAGTTTTTAAAAACTAAAAAGGAGTTTTTGGAAAATGAAGTTTATGAATTAAAAGAAAAAGCAAAACATTTAGAAAAGAGTAAAGCCATTTGACACGGTATGTACATCATGTCAAGAGCTCAGACTTGAAATTAAAAGACTTAAAATCACACAGAATGGTCTCATCAAACAAAATTCAAAGTTCAAAAGATTTGTTAAGAATATTTGTTGTGCGGATGAAATAATGAAAATCCAGAAATTATCATATGATAAAGCTGGGCTAGGATTTATGAAACTAGGAGATTTGAGTAATCTAAGGAAGCAAGCCGAAAAGGAGCAAGAAACTGCTCCAACCACCTCAGGAAGTCACGGACCAGACGGAACCAAAAATTTGGTTCCGTCCGTTGAACCATTTGGTTCCGTGAGTTCCTCAGGTGAACAAAAAGATAGCAAATCGGCTCGTACTAAATTCGTTAAAGTCACAAAGAAATATAAAGTTGTTAAAAATGAAACTAAACATAAACCAGCTGTTACATCAGGATTAGGACTTGCTAAAAATGAGTATAGATCCAAAACTAGTCAACAAAGGACTAAAACACCTATTCCTAAACGCCCCTTTCCAAAAAGTAACTACAACGCACAACCCAACTATCATCATAATGGTTGGAATCAAAACTTCCCTAGACATTATCAAGCTCCTAACTATATGCCATGGAACTCATATCCACCGTTTCCATACATGAATAAAGTTAATGGGATGTTTAACGAAAATGAACCCATGAGATATTGGGGACCAAATGCTTGAGTATTTATATAACTTAGGTATGCTTGAAAATCGATTTGGAACCGGATGAGTGGATAAAAGATAGTGGTTTTTCAAGGCATATGACGGGAAGCAAGAGCCTCTTCTCAACCTACCAAGAATATGATGGAGGTAATTTCACTTTTGGTAGCAAATTGAAAAGCAAAATCATCGGAAAAGGTACTATCTCTCATGACTCTCTCTCTATTGATAATGTTGCTCATGTTGATAATCTAGGATTCAACCTACTTAGTCTTAGTCAACTATGCCGTAAAAAGTATAATGTTCTATTTAGTGAAAACGAAAGTAAAATACTAAAAGATGGAATAACCATAGCAAAAGGAGTTTTGAAAAACAACGTTTACGTCATGAAAATTGATAAAACTTCTAGTGATAAACTTTGCTTAACTTCGTTAGATGATTCCTCAAATCTTTGGCATAGACGCTTAGGCCATGCTAATATGAGACTTATCCAATCTCTATCCTCAAAAGATCTTGTTAGGAACTTACCCAAGTTGAAATATGACCAACACTTTTGTGATGCTTGCAAAATTGGAAAAAAAGTTCATAGTAGCCATAAGGCTAAAAATATGGTGTCTGCATCTAGGTGTCTAGAACTTTTACATATGGATTTATTTGGTCCATCCGCTATACAAAGTTATGGAGGCAACTTCTACACTTTGGTCATAGTAGATGATTATTCAATATACACATGGACAAAGATTTTGACAAGTAAAAATGAAGCTTTTGATCAATTTGAAATTCTTAGTAAGAAAATTCAAAACCAACTAGATAGTCGTATTGTGTCAATAAGAACGGATCATGGTCATGAATTTGATAATGAAATACAATTTGGAAACTTTTGTGATGCCAACGGCATAACACATAATTTTTCGGCTCCTCGCACTCCTCAATTAAATGGTGTAGTAGAACGCAAAAACCGGACTCTTCAAGAGATAAGTAGAACAATGCTTAATGAACAAAACATACCACAAAAATTTTGGTGTAACGCCGTTGACACTTCAACCTATATTTTAAATAGAGTATTATTAAGACCATTTTTGAACAAAACACCATATGAACTATATAAAGGTAAAAAGCCAACGCTAGGATACTTTAAAGTTTTTGGAGGTAAACGTTTTATTTTAAACACTTAGGATTACCTCACCAAATTTGACCCAAAGTCTTATGAAGGTGTATTTCTTAGATATTCTCAAAATAGCAATGCTTATATTGTTTTAAACAAAGAAGCCTTGAGAGTCGAGGAATCGTTAAATGTAACATTGTTGGGAATTAAATGTTCTGAAGATTAAGTATCAAGAATTACAAGTATTGAAGGTTAGTACTGCTGAGAAGAATACTATAACAGTTCCAACTGCTAGTGTATATTTTAGTACTGCTGAGAAGAATACTCCAACAGTTCCAACTGCTGGTGTATATTCTTAGGACTGTTCAAGTTATAACTAACCGTACTAACTGAAGTTAGTACTGGTAATTATAAAGAAGGTACTGCTAGTCGATACTGCTGAGTGGATAATTGTCACATATACCACTGCTGGTTGGATAAGTATTGAAAAAGATATTTGTGTACTAAAGTCAAGTATATACGGTAGATAATATCTTTTAACAAAGTGATCAATAACAAGTTGTGTACTCAGATACATGTTGTATCTTATGTACTGACACACTCAAGATAAGTTAGCAAGTAGTTTTGATAAGACTTAACAATATTGTAAAGATCTTTTCTTAACATATAAAAGAAAGATCTTAGTCTAGATATATGTGTGTCTAACAGAGTAAAAAAGTTGTTAAGTGTTTTTAGAATAAAAACTCTCAAGAACATAGAACACAAATATCACAAGTTGTAGAAAACATAAGATTCAAGGTCTTTGTAACCCTAGTGATAGTAAAGATCACTCGTATTATCTTGAATAATATTGAATCGTTTTGGTGATAACATTGCATGTCCTTTGTTCTATATAATCAAGCATAACTGTTCCATTTCCATAACACAAATAGCCTTCTAAGTGTGATTAAGTAAATTCCGCGTACTTGATCATATTAACTCAACATATCATATACACAAAGTACAAAAGGTTTAACCAACTTAACAGTGTATCGAATCCTATCAATTGGTATCAGAGCAAGGCTGATATAGTTGATTTAGAAGAAGAAGAAGAAGAAATGGACGTTGAATCTATTCAGCCTAATGTTGCTGCTAAAATACCCATGCTCAAACAGAATGAGTTTGAGATGTGGAGGCTAAGGATAGAAAAATATTTCCAAGTGCAAGACTATGCACTTTGGCAAATTATTGAAGATGGAGACTCTTTCAAGCCAACCACCACTACATCAACAGTTGACGGCAAAGTGCTGACTACTCTGCAGATGAAGCCAAAATCTGCAGAAGAAAGAATACTGAGGAAAAATGACTTAAAGGCAAGAAGCATGCTGATGATGACCATTCCCAATGATCAACTTCTAAACTTCAGCAAGTTCAAAGATGCCAAGTAATTATTTGAAGCTATTATTGCTAGATATGGTGGAAATGAAGCCACCAAGAAAACCCACAAGACACTGCTCAAACAGCAGTTTGAAAACTTCTCCTCTACATATAATGAATCTCTTGACCATATGTTTATCAGGCTTCAGAATGTTGTGAGCCAACTTGCTATTCTCGGGGTTGAAATACCTCAAGAAGATTTGAACTCAAAATTTCTGGGAAGCTTACCAGAAAAGTGGGCTATGCATGTTGTTGTCTGGAAGAATAAGCTAGACCTTGATATAATGGAGCTTATAGATTTGTATAGCAACTTTAAGATTGTGGAGCAAGATTTGAAGAAGAATGGAGGTACTAGTTCTAATACTAGGAACATGGCATTTATGTCAACTCCTAGTACCTCAAAATCAAGTGAAGAGGTGAAAGTTGTTGATGGTGTTGGTGCTGCTAGTTTATCAAGCAGTACCATAGGTATTTTAGATGAAAAGACTTGTTGTGCATTTCTTACAAGTCAAAATAATGGGTCCATGCTCACCTATGAAGACCTCTAAGAGATCCATGAAGATGATCTGGAGGAAATGGATCTAAAATGGCAAATTTATCTTCTTAGCATGAGAGCCAAGAAGTTCTATCACAAGACGGGGAAGAAGCTCGTAATCAGCAACACTGATGCTGCTGGTTTTGATAAGTCAAGGATAGAGTGCTATAACTGCCACATGATGGGTCATTTCTCAAGATAGTGCAGAAGACCAAGGCAGCAAGATAGCAAGAACAAATGTTTTGGAAGCACATCCAAAACAAGGGAGGTTTCTGAGCCAAACTCAAAGGCTATGGTAGCCATTGATGGGCTAGGTTTTGATTGGAGTTTCATGGCTGATGAAGAAGAAAATTCTTCACAAATGGGACTCACGGCTTTTTCTACTTCTGAGGTACAATCTCATAAAGCTTGTTCAAATGATTGTACTGCTCTTAAAGAATTACACACTTTAATCAAACATTATGATGACCAAAAAAAAAGAACTAAGTAGAACTTTTTAAGACTTAGTAGATTATAAGTGTGGATTATCATCAACAGAAAAGCAGATCTTATACTACAAAGAAAATGAACTTGCTTTTTCTGATGACAAAGCTCTTCTAAGACAGGACATATTCTTTAAAGATGCAGAAATTAAGCTTTTGAGAGAGTCTTTTGATAGGGTCAAAAAGGAAAATGGAAACATTCACTTGACTACACAGACACTAGAACATGCTTCTAGAGGTGTTACCAACATGATAGAATGTCAAGTGATTAATAGAGCTAAGTCAGGAGTAGGATATAAGAGTGTCCCACCTCCATACAGAGGTATCCCTAAACCCCCAGGGATTGACCTAGAAAATTTAGGTATTCCTGAATTTCAACAATCTGAGCTACAATATGGTGTACAACCAAAAACCAAGCTAGTTGTTGATGAATCTAAGAAAGTAAGTGAAAGTTTAAGTAAAACTTTACTTCTTGAGGACAAGGTGTCCTCTGATAGAAGATCAGATAGTGTAGTCATTGAAGACTGGGTATCTGATGATGAAGAAGATGAACATGTTATGTCTAAACCTGAATTTGTTAAGAAAGCAGGAACAAAGGTTCCTAAAGTGATAAAAAAGGATACTGTTAAGCCTAGTTCAAACATTAAACATGTTAGATAACCAGTTAAATATTGTGAAAAATATAGATCCACTAGCAAGCCCAGAGGTAACCAAAGAAATTGGAATGGCCTCAAGTCTAACCAATTAGGTGATGACTTTTTCTTTTGTAATAAAGCTTGTTACACATGTGGTAGTTTTGATCATCTTGCAGCTTTCTGTAACAAATGGGTATCTGGGTATGAAAACAATAGGGTGAATTTCAAAAGGCAAACTCCTCAAACTCACTTTTACTCTAATTCTAAGAGTATAAAACCCAGAGCAGTTTCGACAGCAGTTTCTACTACTAGGCAAGCAGTTTCAACTGCTAGACCATTCATGACTGTTAACCCAAGACTAACAGTTAAAAATGCAAAAACAACTTTCAAAAATGCATAAAAAACTGTTACAAGGCCCATTCAATCAAAAGCAGTGGTCCAAAAACAAGTTTGGAAACCAAAGAGTAAAACTGCAAAACTAGCAGTTAATACTGCTAGGCAACTAGTTAATACTGCTGCTTGGAAAAATAGGGCAAATGCTGTTAAGGCCTCAGCATGTTGGATTCTTAAATCCAATGTTGCATCAACTGTTCTTAAAAGATTAAATTTCCTAGATGCAAGAGGCAGATCCAAGTCAGTAATGGCTTGGGTCCCCAAAAGAAACTGATACTTCTCTTTACTGTGCAGGAACATTCAAATGATAAACAAGAGGATCAAGGATACTCAGATAGTGGATGTTCAAGGCACATGACAGGCAACAAGTCTTATCTCTCAGATTTTCAATCAATAGATGGAGGCTATGTTACCTTTGGAGGAGGTGTTGGTGGTAAAATTTCCGGTAAAGGTACAATCAAAACTGGAAATTTAGATTTTGAAGATGTGTACTATGTAAAAGAGCTAAATTATAATCTTTTTAGTGTCTCACAAATGTGTGATAAAAAGAACAAAGTTCTTTTCTGTGACACTGAATGTCTTGTTCTTTCTCTTGATTTTAAGGTGCCTGATGAAAGTCAAGTGCTTCTTAAAATTCCTAGAAAGGGCAATATGTACAGTGTAGACATGAACAACATTGTTCCTAAAAAGGCTTTAACTTGTCTTGTTGCAAAAGCCACATTAGATGAATCAATGTTATGGCATAGGAGGCTTGGTCATATTAATTTCAAAACCATAAATCAGATTCTTAAGAATGGTTTGGTAAGAGGTTTACCTCAAAAACAATTTCAAAATGATCAAACATGCATTGCTTGTCTTAAAGGCAAACAACACAAAGCCACTTGTAAGCCCAAGCTTTTTAACTCTATCAATCAATCATTGTTTATGCTTCATATGGACTTATTTGGTCCTACAAATGTTAGAAGTATAATGCATAAGAGATATTGTCTAGTTATTACTGATGACTATAGTAGATTTACATGGGTTTTCTTTTTAGCTACTAAGGATGAGACACCTAGCATCCTTAAGACTTTCATTACTGAGATAGAAAACCTAGTAGACAAAAGAGTAAAAGTCATTAGATGTGATAATGGGACAGAGTTCAAAAATAGAGTTATGGATGAATTCTGCAAAGAAAAGGGTATTAGGAGAGAATTTAGTGTTGCTAGAACTCCACAACAGAATGGAGTTGCTGAAAGGAAAAATAGAAGACTAATAGAAGCTGCTAGAACTATGTTAGCTGATTCTAAGCTACCTATAACTTTTTGGGCTGAAGCAGTTCACACTGCTTGTTATGTCCAGAATAGAGTTTTAGTTGTTAAGCCTCACAATAAGACATCATATGAACTTTCTAGAGGTAGAACTCCTGCAATAGGATTTCTTAGACCCTTTGGATGTCATGTGACAATTCTCAATATCTTAGACCATCTTGGAAAGTTTGATGGCAAAGCAGATGAAGGTTTCTTAGTTGGATATTCTCTCAATAGTAAAGCATTTAGAGTATACAACTTAAGAACTAAGAAAGTAGAAGAAAACCTACATGTGGAATTTTTAGAGTATAAATCCAATGTAGTAGGTGAAGGACCTAATTGGATATTTGATCTAGAGTCTTTAACCTATTCTATGAATTATGTGCCTGTTGTTGCAGAATCTAATAATTTTTCAGGTCCACAAACAACAAATGCGGCAGGGTTAGACAAGGAGACAACTCAAGATCATGTATGGATGCCAATAAGTACAAGTGTGGCTTCAACTTCAACCAATGATGACTCTTTTTTTGATAAATCAAAAGAAGCAGTTGATGATGAAAACAAGGAAGATGGAACTGAGAAACAAGACAGTCAAGTTAGCAGTTCAAAAGTAGTTGGTACTGCTGAGATAGAGCATTCTACTGCTGGCTCTTCAGACTCAACTGAAGCAGATTTCTCAGATAATGAGGTGGATTTGAGCAATATCACACCTAACTATCAAGTTCCTTCAACCCCACAGACAAGAATTCACAAAGTCCACTCCCTAGAAAATGTGATAGGAGATGTACAATCAGGGTTGAAGACAAGGCAACAACTGATGTCTTCAGACCAACAAGGGCTTCTTGATGCCCTTTATGCTTCAAAACAACATGAGTTTTCAAACTCTTGCTTGTTTGTATGTTTTCTATCTCAAGATGAACCAAAGAACATTCTGAAAGCCTTAGATGATTCAAGCTAGGTAGAGGCTATGCAAGAGGAGCTTCTTTAGTTCAAGATTCAGAAGGTATGGGTGCTAGTTGATTTACCAAAGGATGGAAAGGTAATTGGCACTCGATGGGTTTTCAAGAATAAAAGGGATGAAAGAGGCATAGTGATTAGGAATAAGGCTAGATTAGTAGCCCAAGGGTACACACAACAAGAAGGGATAGACTATGATGAAGTTTTTGCTCCAGTAGCAAGACTTGAGGCAATTAGGCTTTTCTTAGCTTATGCTTCATTTTTAGGCTTCACAGTTTACCAAATGGATGTCAAGAGTGCATTTTTATATGGTACCATTGAAGAAGAGGTTTATGTCTCACAACCTCCAGGTTTCATTGATCCTGACAATCTAGACAAGGTGTACAAAGTTGTAAAAGCTCTATATGGCCTGCATCAGGCACCAAGAGCTTGGTATGAAACACTTGCTTCCTATTTAAAAGCGAATGGATTTCAAAGAGGAAAGATTGATCAGATACTTTTCATCAAACAACACAATAAGGATCTTCTGTTAGTGCAGGTGTATGTGGATGACATTATCTTTGGGTCTACAAGGAAGGAAATGTGTTTGGAGTTCGAGAAACTTATGCATAATAAGTTTCAGATGAGTTTCATGGGGGAACTTACATTCTTTTTGGGTTTACAAGTTAAACAGTCATATGAAGGCATATTTATTAGTCAAGATAAATATGTTGCTGAGATACTAAGGAAGTTCAACTTTGCTGATTCAAAAATGGCAAGCACACCAATGGACTCTGAGAAGCCTCTTCCAAAAGACTTAGATGGAGAAAATGTGGATGTACACACTTACAGATCTATGATAGGATCTTTGATGTATCTTACCTCATCAAGACCTGACATCATGTTCTCTGTTTGTGTTTGTGCAAGATTTCAAGTAACTCCAAAGGTTTCTCATTTAACAGCAGTCAAGAGAATTTTTAGATATCTCAAGGGTCAACCTAGGTTGGGACTTTGGTATTCTAGAGAATCACCTTTTGACTTGGTAGCATTTTCGGATAGTGATTATGCTGGTGCTAGCTTGGACAGAAAGTCAAAAACTGGAGGATGTCAATTCCTCGGTGTAGACTTATCTCATCGCAGTGTAAAAAGCAAACAACTGTGGCTACTTCAACAACTGAGGCTGAATATGTAGCTGCTGCAAGTTGCTGTGCTCAAGTTCTATAGCTTCAAAACCAACTTCTTGATTATGGGTACAATTTCTAAAACACTGTCATTCATATTGATAATAGTAGTACAATTTGCATCATTAAAAATCTAGTACACCATTCTAAAACAAAACACATTGAAATTTGACATCACTTTATAAGAGACTGCAATAAGAAGAGATTAATTCAAGTTCTTAAAATTGCTTCAGAATACAACTTTGCAGATCTGCTAACAAAAGCTTTTGATGTTGGAAGGTTTCAATACTTGGTAGCAAGTATTGGTATGCTAAATCCTTAAGATTTTTAATCTGTGTGGTTTTTATATATATTTTATGTTTGTACTGATATCTTTGTAAATTGATACTATTGATAGAACAGTTAATACTGCTAGCTCAAATTTTGTTTAAACAGTTCATACTGTTGGTCATATTTTAAATACTTCTATAAGACAAATGCTATGCATTTTTGTTTCTTGGTTTTGGACTAACAATTTCAGGTATGAACTTTGAACAAAATGGAAATTTCAAGTGAAATGGAAGCAGCAAAATGATAATGTCAGTTGCTAACATAATAGGTTTATGATGGACTGAGTTTGGGAATTCTTAACAAAGATTAACATCTAAGTTTACTACTTCTTTAAAACTGCTTTCTTGAAACCTAGTTATCATATTTCACATTGAATTGATGACTTAGTTGATCAGAAAGTAACTGATACAACTCACTTTCTATCATTTTATACTTTTAAGTATAATGAGCAAGTCTAAGGACATCTGATAGAAAGAACAGCTAGTAAAAGTGAATCTAACACTTGTGTTAGAGGCAACAATTACTATGAGCTGGAAACCCTGTCAAGAAAGCCTTTTGAATAGGTTTATCTCTACACAGGCAGTTATTTATAACTAAAAAACATTGGTTCTCACACAACCAGAGGTTACCTTAAACTGAAATTTTGATTAAGTGTCTGTTATACACTTAATCCCTTCAAAATGGTTGAAAGCAGTATGGTTTTTCATAATCAAATCATATACATACTGCTAAGGCAAAAGTTTCTTAAAAGGATTTTCAAAGAGACTCACAAAAACCATCAAATGATGGAACATGAGTCAAATGCCCTATGAATTACATCTCATAGGAGTTAACACACCTAGAAGTGATGAGGGCAGCAAATTAAACTCTTAAGGAATTGATGGCTTCATGTACAACATTGTCTGAAAACAAGTTAACATTGGTAGATCAGATAATGATGGGATGATGGTGAGAGATCTTCCAAATAGGGGAGGAAATGTTATTTGCAATCCAGGGGAGATAAATGTCTCAGGGGAGGAAATATATCCCAAAGAAGGTAGATTAACCAATGAAAGGGAGGAAAAGACAAGAGCATACAAGATGATGACATAGAGGTTGAAAATGACAAGAACAGAGCTGATTCTGGAGTATTATATATATTCAGAAGGGATGAAGCATTCCAAAGGAGAAAGTTCTATCTAGGTCAAACGAAGAAAAGTTTCAATTTCAGTTCACCACGTTTGTTCATCACTTGCAAAGGCATGCTGATAGATGATTTCACTTGTTGAAACAAGCATCCAAGATACACAGCACCATTGCCTCTTATAATTCCTCCATCCAAGGAAATTGCACCATCTTTTAGGTCATGTTTGAAGACTGAAGATGTGTATTGATATTGTTAAAGTTGAAAGGTATTCAATCTCTCAGAACAGAAGAAAGTTCAGTCCAAAGGGTCTGACTATGAAGTATTTGCAAGATCCTCACAATCATGATTTAATTCAGAAGAAACATGATGATTAGAGAATTCACATGTTTAGGGGAGGATTGTTGGGAATTAAATGTTCTGAAGATTAAGTATCAAGAATTACAAGTATTGAAGGTTAGTACTGCTGAGAAGAATACTCTAACAGTTCCAACTGCTAGTGTATATTTTAGTACTGCTGAGAAGAATACTCTAACAGTTCCAACTGCTGGTGTATATTCTTAGGACTGTTCAAGTTATAACTAACCCTACTAACTGAAGTTAGTACTGGTAGTTATAAAGAAGGTACTGCTAGTCGATACTGCTGAGTGGATAATTGTCACATATACCACTGCTGGTTGGATAAGTATTGAAAAAGATATTTGTGTACTAAAGTCAAGTATATACGGTAGATAATATCTTTTAACAAAGTGATCAATAACAAGTTGTGTACTCAGATACATGTTGTATCTTATGTACTGACACACTCAAGATAAGTTAGCAAGTAGTTTTGATAAGACTTAACAATATTGTAAAGATCTTTTCTTAACATATAAAAGAAAGATCTTAGTCTAGATATATGTGTGGCTAACAAAGTAAAAAAGTTGTTAAGTGTTTTTAGAATAAAAACTCTCAAGAACATAGAACACAAATATCACAAGTTGTAGAAAACATAAGATTCAAGGTCTTTGTAACCCTAGTGATAGTAAAGATCACTCGTATTATCTTGAATAATATTGAATCGTTTTGGTGATAACATTGCATTTCCTTTGTTCTATATAATCAAGCATAACTGTTCCATTTCCATAACACAAATAGCCTTCTAAGTGTGATTAAGTAAATTCCGCGTACTTGATCATATTAACTCAACATATCATATACACAAAGTACAAAAGGTTTAACCACCTTAACAGTGTATCGAATCCTATCAATTGGTATCAGAGCAAGGCTGATATAGTTGATTTAGAAGAAGTAGAAGAAGAAATGGACGTTGAATCTATTCAGACCAATGTTGCTGCTAAAATACCCATGCTCAAACAGAATGAGTTTGAGATGTGGAGGCTAAGGATAGAACAATATTTCCAAGTGCAAGACTATGCACTTTGGCAAATTATTGAAGATGGAGACTCTTTCAAGCCAACCACCACTACATCAACAGTTGACGGCAAAGTGCTGACAACTCTGCAGATGAAGCCAAAATCTGCAGAAGAAAGAATACTGAGGAAAAATGACTTAAAGGCAAGAAGCATGCTGATGATGACCATTCCCAATGATCAACTTCTAAACTTTAGCAAGTTCAAAGATGCCAAGTCATTATTTGAAGCTATTATTGCTAGATATGGTGGAAATGAAGCCACCAAGAAAACCCACAAGACACTGCTCAAACAGCAGTTTGAAAACTTCTCCTCTACATATTGCTAGATATGGTGGAAATGAAGCCACCAAGAAAACCCACAAGACACTGCTCTACATATTAATGAAGCTATAAAAGATGAATCTTGGGTTATAGAAATGCAAGAAGAATTAAACGAATTCGTTAGAAATGATGTTTGGACATTAGTACCTCAACCAAAAAGTCAAACAATAATTTTAACAAAATGGGTCTTTCGAAATAAAATGGATGAAAATGGTGTAGTGTCTAGAAACAAAACTAGGCTAGTAGCACAAGGTTATAATCAACAAGAAGGCATTGACTACGATGAAACTTTTGCTCCGGTTGCTAGGCTCGAGTCTATTAGAATTTTACTTACATATGCATGTGCACATGATTTCCAACTTTTTCAAATGGATGTCAAAAGTGCATTTCTAAATGGATTTATAAATGAAGAAGTATATGTCGCACAACCTCCGGGTTTCATCGATTTTGAAAAACCTAATCATATCTATAAACTTAAAAAGGATTTATACGGACTGAAGCAAGCACCAAAAGCATGGCTTAAAATATTCTTAGTTGAACATAAGTACACCATGGGTTTAGTAGACAACACTTTCTTCACCAAGAAAACGGATTCACATATTATTATTGTTCAAATATATGTGGATGACATCATATTCGGATCAACTTGTCAAGAGCTATGTAATGATTTCTCAAAAATCATGCATGACGAGTTTGAGATGAGTATGATGGGAGAACTAAACTTTTTCTTAGGACTTCAAATCAAACAATTAGAAGATGTAATATTCTTTAACCAATCTAAATACATAAAAGACATGCTTAAGAAATTTGGTCTTGAAGACTCTAAACCCATTAAAACGCCTATGTCTTCGGAAACCAAACTCACCAAGGATAAAGAAGGTGAATCCATAGTTAACACTAAATATAGAGGAATGATTGGTAGTCTACTCTATCTCATGGCTAGTAGACCCGAAATTATGTTTAGTTTTTGTCTATGTGCTCGCTTTAAAGAGGATCCTAAAACATCACATCTTGAAGCCGTAAAATGAATTTTTAGATACATAAAAGGCACCACACACCTAGGATTATGGTATCCCAAAGGAACGGGAGTTGAAACCATAGTGTATGCTGACTTAGATCATGCCGGTGACTATGTTGATAGAAAAAGTACAAGTGGTATTTGTACTTTTGTTGGACACTGTCTCACCTCATGGTTTTCAAAGGAACAAATGGCTCTTGCTATCTCAACAACCGAAGCCGAATACGTATCAACAGGAAAAGCATGTCAACAAGCTCTATGGATGAAGCAAGCTCTTATCGACCACGGAATTCAACTTAACAACATCTCTATCCCTTGCGACAACAAATGAGCTATCGACCTCAGTAAAAATCCAGTTCAACATGCTCGAACTAAACACATTGAAATCCGTCATCATTTCCTTTGGGACAATGTTCAAAAAGGAAACATCTCAATCGAGAAAGTATCCTCAGAAGATAACATTGCCGATATTCTAACTAAACCTCTTAAACGAGAACCATTTAATCTCCTTAGACTTGGACTAGGACTAATGGAACCAAATTTTTTGTTTTAATCTTAGCTTAAACCTTCGTTTGTTCAAAACGACAAAACTGACAAAAACATGTTCTGGTCACAAGGAACCCTTCTACATAACGGACGAAACCCTAAATTTGGTCCCGTCCCATCCATGGATTCTTAGGGCCAGAAATCAAATAACTTAAACAAACACTCCTTTTCACATAACCAAAACACACAAACGACTCAAACTCATCCCATAACATATCACTCTCAAAATTAAAGCATCTCCTTCAATTAATCTCAGCTCAAATCAACATTGTAAGCTTTCTTACTACTTTTCTTCTCTCAATTCTGAGTATAGGGCTTTTAATTTATGCATAAAACCAAACTTGGGGATTATGCATTTTCTTAGGTAGATCATGAAGTACATTTGTAAATTACATAACTAATCATGTTTCCCTTAGTTTGGTATTGCATCTTGTATGACACTATCACGATTTACTAAAACCCCATGTCAAATTTTTGTAAAAAGCTTCTTACAATTAGGACAAATAATTTTTCACATTGTTCATACAAATAAAAACGTTATGTATAAAACATCACTTGCATAATGTCTCTTGAATGCCAAAGGAAGTACATAACTAACATGTATTTTCAGGTAAATTCAATCGAAGCTAGATTGAATTAGGAGCGTTTGGGTTATCTCTCATTTTGTTACAAAATTGCTAAAGAAATTCTTTTTATGCATTAAAAAGAGTCGAGATAACCGCACCTCCACATTGTCCTCATATAGGCACACACTAGAACATTATATCAAAATTCTCGTTAGTTTCGGTTAAAGTGTGTAATTTTTGTATCTAGGATCAATCATGCCTTCCGTAGCTCACTATGACCACAAAGACACTCTCAACTACATTCCCAAACACCATAAGACTAAGGGCCTTACTCCCGCACAAGTCAAAATCTTCAAATCTCTAGAAAAACGTTACTTTCATGAGGGTAGAACCATTGACCCATCCTTTCTAGAAGGCACAAACATTCGTCATGAACTTGCAACCGTTCACTTTGATGGTCTCTTTGAAATTAACGAACAAATTTGTCTTAGATTTGTCCTCAAATTATATGTAGCGTAATTCTCACAACCAATGATTATTGACTCATGTCAATTCAATTCAAAGTAAACCAAAATGACTTCAACATACCTCTCCGTCAATTTTCGAAAGTTCTTGGAATTCCATGTGAAGGTACATGCCCTTACTCGGATAAATGGTCCCTTTCAATCCTTGACTCAATCGTTGATCGTATGCCTCCATACGACACTCCTCTAGTTGCCAAAGAAATAATACGAGAACATCTTTTCCTTCCAAGAACATCAACCACCGTGAAAACCCGTTCAGGTAATGAAATCGACTGAGATCCATTTGGCATGGAACTCAATGAACTCAAGCCTCAATTCAAAAAATGGGAAGAAGTCCTTAGGGAAAATATCTTGTGTACCATAGGTAATCGTGATCACATCAATGCTTATCTTTGTTAGATGCTTTATAGCTTGTTAACCCGCCAACCTTTCAACTTAGCCTACTATGTTGCCAAAAGGATGGCCGACATATTCATGCTTTGAACCACCGCTCTTCCCTACGGGATGCTTCTCACCCGTCTCTATAGAGCCTTCGCACCCATTCCACCAAATGCTAAAGGGTTTTGTCTTGACTACTGTAGCAACCTGTAAAATTCCCCAGTACTTTGTAAATGTTAATCAAGTATTAATTTCTCATTACAGTTCATTTAACCATTTTTACGAGAAAATTTTAAAATTTTTGTTTATTACATTACCAAGAATCAAAAACGTTGTTACGTGATTCACAATACTTTGGAACGAGCTCACACACGGACTACGATAATCCAATATACGAATAAAAACCAAACAGATCAATTTTACATAGTTCTCGACCCAATAGGCTATTCTAGCCCACAACTATTCAAGCCCAATTCTTATATTTCTTTTAACTTATTTGAACCAACATCCATTTACTTGGTTTCTATATTTCGATATTCCACACACAACCTATACTACATTTTACATAGATCGATTCTCTACATTTCAAGGATTCAAGAATGACAAGCTTTATTATCTAGTTCGAACGTTTGATATTAAAACGAACCTCAAAGCTTGCCTCACTCGACATAAGTACAAACTCACTTAAGTGTAACCAAATTCGACTAAACCTATTTTTACCTATGTGTTATACCTTGTGCCGAGCCAAGAGACTTCTATAAGCCTCACCATTTAATTTATAGACTTTTGGTCACGTTTCTATAGTCGTTTGGACCCTATGTATGTCGAATGAAACATTTAACATGCCACTTGATCATAACCGAAAACTAGCACCTCACAAGCACCTCTCTTAATATCTAATCACTTGAGTACCTATGCTATACATATTCCCTAATCTTCTCGGCATCAAATCAAGTCCCAACTTGATTTATTAAATACAATATACTAGCATACATGCATATACATATACGTAAATATACACACACTCATTCACACTCAAAACTTATAACACACAATATTTTCTATGTCCTTTTCTCCCTAGCCGAGTCTCTCAAGAACAAGAACAATTTCCTAGGCGTTCGTAATCCTTTTTCCAAACGTTCAAGCTTGATCTCGATTCTTTTGTGGTGATCCTAGCGTGTTACGTGCATACCATTCGATTTCTATTTCATTTCAATGTGTTCGCACCACCATTTTTGGTGTAGTAAGTCCATCAAACCCATTTCAATACCATCTTATGATTTTCATTGATTCATGCACGTATATATTTCATTCGAATTCATTTACAAGCTTTCTATGTATTTTTCGATTTCTCTTTATTTCATTTTTCGTATAATCATGACCTCCTAATTCTATGGATGGCTAGATAAGAAGTACTATATACATTGGTCTTATATTTCATCATATTAATGCTTAACGAGACTCATTTTAAACTTATGTTGCATATCGAACGTTTATAAGTCATTTAATAATATTGGACCTTTTGATTTTGTCGACTAGAAAATGTCCCATAAAAACAATTTTAATCGAATGACCTATCGAATAAATTGCTCAACTTGTTTCTCTATAAGCTAATCTAATAATCTCGTATGAAACCTTTTTAAACCCACAAGTTAATCACCCTCGACACAGTCTATAAAACTCAATATATACCGAGTGGGCCTTAAAGCCCATTAAGCTCATAATAAGCACTTATCGATAAGCAGTCTAATAAGAAGTTTGGTTATGTTAATAAGACTATAAAATAAGCCCAAAACCAAGCTCAAATCATTTTGAAACCCATTGGATCGTTATTTGTTAACGAGCCTGTTTTAAATTTGTTAAGGCCCAATAAGCTATAAATAAGCTCTTTTTATGAAATAAGCAGTTTTACAAACTCAAATAAGCTATTGAAGACTTATGAAACTCTCGTAAAACTAAATCCATAAGTTTTGTGATTTTTGGACTTAAAATGCAAATTATATTTCAAATCGGGTTAAAATTGTAACTTTCACATTAACTAATTTCAAACTGCCATTTTGATAACTTAAGGGTAGGAAATGATTAACCAGTAACCAGAAGTGATAAAATGTCATATTTGGATATTTTGGACTAAAATGTAAATATTATCTAACCAGGGACTAACGGTGCAAAAGTTTCACCGTTAGGGTTAAAATTGTAAATTTCATATAACTTCAAGGACCATTCAGTAACTTATTTCTATATATGTTTCCATAAAATGTTTTATACATTTTAAACCTTAAAAGGGTATTTTTACATTTCGTACGATATATTTAAATTTTGATACGTTTATATATATTTATATAACGAGATTTCTAACGAATAACATAACGTATCATTCACCAACCTTCGAGGAAACGATATCTACAGATTTAATAAACATGAAAATCAGATAATATTATATATGATATTATTTTTGAACTTTAAGCATTTTAAACGTATCATCCATTCTCATCACGAACCAATTCGTATTCCTATAACATTTCCACAATCATTATTCGTATTAAGCCAAAACTATCGAAATCTCAGACTTCCCTATTATTCAGGTCGTGTGTTGGAACTGTTCCCGTATTACATTTGATTTCACATTATCTTTGCCACTACATTCAAGGTGAGCTCATAATCTCACTTTTTATCTTTTATATAATTTCAAACTCGTTGGGAGATACATGCTATGAAACAGAACACAAGTATTTTCTGTATACTATACCTGATTGATATTGCCTAAGTTACCACTACTATTGCCGTTATTACAAGTCCCTACCATCATGAGCCATTAACCACTTGCGAGTAGACGCGAATATAGTGAACAAATCTGTTGGAGGCTGACTGCCTATTTGAACTATCCAGAAGATGGTCTTAGTTGCTAGCTGGATTAGTCAAATGCAATTTATTTGAAGGAAATAGGTAGACGGCAATCTCCTATTGAGGGCCATAACTCACACCATTAATTTGGTGTGTTCATGCCGTTTGAGCGGTACTGTTAAGCTTTGAGTGTCATGAGACTTAGGGAAATATATCGAACTGCAATATTACTATTTCAAAATAATTGTATTTCTAAGCAATTATATAACTTGAGACTTGTGGTCAAACTGATTACAATTACAAACACTATGGATTCACTCAACAATTTTGTTGACTTTTAGCATGTTTATCTCAGGTAATTAACGGAGCATTCAAGGCACGGAGTGAGCAAATAAACTGATGGTTTTTGGTGTCAAATAAATTCTATCATTCATTTCAAACTACTATATCTTTTGTGAGATATTAAACATTAAAATTTTCTTTTTGTATCTGAATTATTAAATGAATGATAATTGCTTTCAAAACACCTCTTTTGTGTCGTTTTGTATGATTGTGACTATGATCCTTCCAGTAATACCCCAATTAAGTCTTCCGCTGTTAACTTGAAATTTAGGGGGTGTTACAGATTGGCATCAGAGACATGGTTATAGAGAACCAAGTGTATTTTAAACATTGGACTATAACTATGCTTTCAAAATGGACCACTTTACACCATACCACCTTACGCCCTCCGTGCCTACATATTTCACAACACCGTGTTTAGAGTGTTGCTTAACAAGATTATTTCATATCAAGTTTTATATACTTGATTTCATATTGATGACTTACATTTACTACTTTCGGGGTTATTACAGTACCATGTCTTCAATGTCTCACCTTAGCACCTTACCATCTGACATGGAGTCCGAGGACACTCTATCGTCTATCACCTCACCCGTACTTCCTAGCACCTCAACTGCTACAGTGTCGAACATCGCATAGGACGAAATAGAGCCCTTCGAGGAGGGTGAAGTCATTACTACACCACCTATGACACCTGTTGCACCAGGTAACCCAAACTCACCCCTGTCAGAGGACCCGTACGTACAAGCTAGACGAGCATATATTTCACCACCTCACTCGGAGAACTGTCCAGTTTCTCCTACTTACACTTCACTATTAGATGATCAGTATATGCAGACGCAGCAGTGGCTACCTGCAGCTGACGCAGAGACTCCATTACCTACACCACCCCTACCTGCACCAGTATTCAGGCGTAGACGAGTCAGGATCATACAACCCTATGAGCCCGAGCCTTTTATGACACCATTCAGGAGTCATCCAAATGGCCCTATTCGGATGCACACTCCTCGCAAGAGGGTGCGATTACTAGTAGTTCCGATTATATCACCATCACCACCTTTATCTCCTACATCACCATTGGATATGATCAGGGTGACACCACCATTATCTCCTGAGCATACCTTACCACCATTACTATCATCACCCCTTTCACCGTCGGTCAGACCCGACTACTTGTTTAACCTACTTACCCAATCATACCCGTTCGCACCTTACCAATGGGAGCCGACTCTTAAGGAGGATTTACCCCCTCAGAACTGGGCCCGCATAGCAGATCCCAGCGATTCGTCTTCCTCATCATTACTGTTTCCTCCAGGTTTTACCTCTCCAGCCTGATTCTTCGAGACTGGAGAGAGCTCCAGGACAGCAGTTACCCGCACACCTACTCTCTCCACCATCATGACATGACTAGAGCGTTATAAGGAGCAGCTTGACACACAACATCTTTGACAGAGTATCACTCGACCACCCCGAGATGGTCGATGGCACTATGCATGACCTCGTATCCGAGAGGATGGACCTACAGGATGGTTTGACGAGGATTCAGACAGAGATGTTTGAGAGACGCTCTTATATGACAGTTTTATAGTGGGAGAGACAGAGGCAGATCGAAGAAGTTCTGCAAGGTCGCAGCAGGGCCGCTACACTAGAGAGCCTCATCGAGGACATGCAGGTCCAGCAGCAGACAGATATACAGAGACTTCTGGATCAGATTACAGAGCTCACGGGACACATGGATGAGACTTCCAGTAGTTAGACATATTGTACATCAGTTATAGTTTTGAGGCATCTTAGCCTGCCGCATGTGGCATTAATAAAGGACCTTGTATCATTCTGTTTTGTAACACAACTGATCAAGTTATTAATATATGTTGTTGGTTATGGATTTACTATATATTGATGTTATTTATGATTGTTATGGTTCTTTGTAATTTATAACTGGACTATAATCACAGACTTTTAATAAAGAAAATTTTAGACTAAACTTAATGAATGTAGAGAAAGTTGCTGAACTTCAGCTTTTGTAGATGATGAATCAATTTGTTCCTTAGCAATCCTATACCAAGAGTTGATCATTTATTTACGATAGTACCCAGACATGTCGTGATTTTATGATTCTCAGTTGGTTGTGATTTCACATTGTGACAGTATTGTTAGGACTTGTATGCAATTACCTTGTTACTCGAATTATTCTAACATGGTCATTATGTGGATTCTAAATCTGTGTTTTCTTGTGGAATTAATAGAAGTATGGCACACACAAGAAAGGAAACTACAACACCAACACCAACAATGACTCCAGCAGCTATCCAAAAACTGGTAGCCGATAGCGTTGCTGCAGCTCTCGAAACTCAAGTGGCTCCAATTGCTCGCTCGAGTAGCAACAACAGGGCAACAGCTGAAAGCGAGGCATCTGCATCTCGCAAGTGTACCTATAAAGATTTCATGAGTTGCACGCCAACTTACTTTAACGGTTCAGAAGGAGTGACTGAACTGGCTCAGTGGTTTGAGCGTACTGAAACGATATTCATGAGAAGCAATTGTCCAGACAACTGTAAAGTCACCTATGCTACAGGGACTCTTCTGGAAGATGCACTATCATGGTGCAACGCTACCGCCCAGACCATGGGTATTGAGAAAGCATATCAGATTACCTAGGCCGAATTAAAACTGAAAATGCTAAAGAAGTACTGCCCGCGTACAGAAATTAGAAAACTGGAGGAGGAATTCCACCAGTTGGTTGTGAAAGGGAACAATATAAAAACTTACAATAGAAGGTTTCAAGAACTGGCTGCACTGTGCCCAACCATGGTACCGGATCTTGAAAAGACATTGGAAAAGTACGTCGATGGACTGCCTCGAAGCATCGAGGGAAATGTCACCTCATCAAAACCACCAACTCTGGAAGAAGCCATCACAATTGCTCAACGATTACTAGAACGGGAAATTAAACGGAAGTCTACCTCCGGAAACAATGATCATAAACAAAAGTTAGATGATCCTGGATCCACTACTCACAACAACAACATGAACAACAACAACAAAAACAACCGTAATCGTAATTATCAGTCAGATCGCAACAACTATCACCACCAACAAAATCGCAGACAGGAAGCTGCCAGAGCTTATGTTGCTGCACCAAATGACGGAAGAGGTTATACCGGAACACTACGCCAGTGTTACCAACGTAGACTGCATCACACTGGGCCTTAACCTGCCAAATACGCAAAGTGCCCCAAAGTAGGCCACAAAACTAATGACTGCAGAGCCACTGGCGTAAACTTACCACCGGTAGCAATAGTGTGCCACGGGCGTAGCGAGAAGGGGCACTACAGGAACCACTGCCCAAAACAGAATACTAATAAAGAACAATGCTGCTCGTGGGAGAGCATATGTACTAGGTGACGGAAATGCACCACAGGACCCCGGCGTAGTCACGGGTACATTCTTACTAAACAAACAAAGTGCTAAAATATTATTTGATTCCGGAGCTGATAAGAGCTTTGTGTCTACTTCATTTTCTTCTCTGCTTAACATTGCCCAAGTAGAACTAGACATTACGTACGAAATTGAAATAGCTAACGGGAACCTTATAGGCACCAATACAGTAATCCAAGGTTTCACCTTAACCTTACTAAACAAACCTTTTCCAATCGATCTCATGCCTATTCAACATGGTAGTTTTGATGTCGTCATTGGCATGGATTGGTTATCCAAGCACCATGCTAGAATCATCTATGATGAGAAAGTTGTCCAAATTCCACTCAATGGTGAAACTCTTATTGTTCGTGGCGATCAAATTAAAACCCGACTTAACATTATCTCGTATATCAAGATGGTGAAGTATATGAACAAGGGATCTCACATGTTTCTGGTTCAAGTGACAGAGAATGAATCAAAAGAGAAACAACTTCAAGAAGTGCCAGTTGTCAAAGATTTTTTTGAAGTATTTCCGGAAGATTTGCCCGGTATTCCACTAGTCCGTCAAGTAGAATTTCCGATCGATTTAGTGCCTGGGGCGGCACCAGTTGCAAAAGCACCTTATAGCTTGGCACCTTCTGAAATGAAAGAATTATCTGAGCAGTTGAAAGAGCTATCAGATAAGTGATTCATCCGACCGAGTTCATCACCTTGGGGAGCTCCGGTCTTATTCGTCAAGAAGAAAGACAGGACGTTCCGAATGTGTATTGATTATAGAGAGTTGAACAAGCTCACCGTGAAGAATCGATATCCATTACCCAGGATCGATGATTTGTTTGACCAGTTGCAAGGATCGAGTGTCTACTTGAAAATTGATCTGAGGCCGGGATATCATCAGCTGAGAGTCCGAGAAGAAGACATTCCCAAAACAGCTTTTAGAACGTGGTACGGACATTACGAATTTCAAGTAATGCCATTTGGTCTAACCAATGCACCCGCAGTGTTCATGGATTTGATAAACCGAGTATGCAAACCATACTTGGACAAATTCGTGATCGTGTTCATAGATGATATTCTAATCTACTCTCGCAGCAAGGAAGAACATGCTGAACATTTGAGAACCATTTTAGAGTTACTCAAAGAGGAAAAGTTGTACGCTAAGTTCTCCAAATGTGATTTTTGGATTCCAACTGTACAATTTCTTGGTCATGTTATCAGCAGTCAAGGTATCCACGAAGACCCTGCCAAGATTGAGGCGATTAAAGATTGGGCATCTCCTACAAACCCAACAGAGATTCGCCAATTTTTAGGTCTTGCTAGTTACAACAGAAGGTTCATAGAAGATTTCTCAAAGATTGCAAAACCTCTGACAGAACTGACCCAGAATAAGAAGAAGTATAACTAGGAAGAAAAACAAGAGTTAGCTTTCCAACTCTTAAAGCAAAAACTGTGTGAAGCACCAATCCTAGCACTACCCGAAAGAAGTGAAGACTTCGTAGTGTATTGTGATGCATCACATCATGGTTTAGGCGCAGTACTGATGCAAAGGAGCAAAGTAATAGCCTATGCTTATCGACAACTCAAGAAGAACGAAGAAAACTACACAACTCATGATCTAGAATTAGGAGCAGTAGTCTTTTCTCTTAAGATATTGAGACATTACTTGTACGGTACCAAATGCACGGTTTTCACCGATCACAAAAGTCTTCAACACATCCTGGTTCAAAAGGAATTGAACATGAGACAGCGACGATGGTTAGAGTTGCTCAACGACTATGATTGTGAAATTCGCTATCACCCGGGAAAAGCGAATGTTGTGGCTGATGCCTTGAGTAGAAAAGAACATATTAAACTTCTCAGAGTCCGATCTCTGGGAATGACCATTTGTTCACCACTTCCATCACAGATCCTCATAGCTCAATCAGAAGCTCTCAGAGAAGAGAACAGACCCAGTGAAAGAATTCACAGTATGCCAGAGAATGAGAATGGTTTCGTGAAAAGAACTGACGGAATGCTTTGTTTCAAAGAAAGAAGTTGGTTTCCTCTTTACGGAGGTATATGTGACCTCATTATGCATGAATCCCACAAATCCAAGTACTCCATTCACCCGGGTTCTGAAAAGATGTTTCAGGATCTCAAGAAACTCTATTGGTGGCCAAACATGAAGGCCGACATCGCCGACTATGTTGGGAAATGTTTGACCTGTTCAAGAGTATGGAAATGGGAACGAATTACTATGAACTTTATCACCTAATTACCAAGCATGTCAACTGGATTGGACACCATCTGGGTCATCATTGATCGTCTTACTAAGTCCGCTCATTTCCTACCAATCAAGGAAACTGACGAGATGAGCACTCTCGCACAGTAGTATCTGAAGGAAATAGTATCCCGACATGGAGTTCCAATCTCCATTATCTCAGATAGAGATAGACAATTTACTTCTAGATTTTGGCAGACTCTACAAAAATCTCTTGGTATACATTTAGACATGAGCACCGCTTATCACCCTCAAACCGATGGGCAGAGTGAAAGAACAATCCAAACCTTAGAAGACATGCTTAGGGCATGTATAATCGACTTTGGGAAAGGTTGGGATAAACACTTGCCATTGGCTGAATTTTCCTACGACAACAGCTACCATGCCAGCATCAAGGCAGCACCATTTGAAGAACTTTATGGTCGAAAGTGCAGATCGCCTGTTTGTTGGGCTGAAGTGGGTGATGTACAACTCACAGGACCTGAACTGATTCACGAGACAACGAAAAAGATATCTAAGATCAGGCAACGACTACAAGCCGCACGTGACAGACAAAAGAGCTATGCCGATGTGAGGTGAAAACCCATGGAATTCCAGTTTGGAGATAGGGTTATGTTAAAAGTTTCTCCATGGAAAGGAATGGTACGCTTTGAAAAACGTGGAAAGTTAAATCCAAGTTACATTGGACCGTTCAAAATCCTAGAAAGGATTGGTCCAGTGGCTTATAAACTTAAGCTCCCAGAGGAACTCAGCAGAGTACACAACACATTTCACGTATCGAACATGAAGAAATGTCAGTCAGATGAAAGAAATCCGAATTGATGACAAACTCGTATTCACAGAAGAACCAGTGGAAATAATGGACAAAGAGGTGAAACAACCAAAGCAAAACCATATCCCAATTGTCAAAGTTCGATGGGACTCTAAACGAGGACCAGACTATACTTGAGAACATGAGGACCAAATTCGAGACAAAATACCCACACTTATTTCCATAGACAACCTAACAACTACCATAGACTTAAATTGCGGGACGGAATTCTGCTTGACGGATAGGTACTGTAGCAACCTGTAAAATTCCTCTGTACTTTGTAAATGTTAATCAAGTATTAATTTCTCATTACAGTTCATATAACCATTTTTACGAGCAAAATTTAAAAATTTTGTTTATAACATTACCATGAATAAAAACGTTGTTATGTGATTCAAAATACTTTAGAACGAGCTCACACACGGATCACGATAATCCAATATATGAATAAAAACCAAACGGATCCATTTTACATAGTTCTCAGCCCAACAGGCTATTCTAGCCCACTACTATTCAAGCCCAATTATTATATTTCTTTTATTTCATTCGAACCAACATCCATTTACTTGGCTTCTATATTTTGATATTTCGACACACAACCTATACTACATTTTACATAGATCGATTCTCTACATTTCAAGGATTCAGGAATGACAAGCTTTATTATCTAGTTCGAACGTTTGATATTAAAACGAGCCTCAAAGCTAGCCTCACTCGACACAAGTACAAACTCACTCAAGTGTAACCAAATTCGACTAAACTTATTTTTACCTATGTGTTATAACTTGTGCCTAGCCAAGAGACTTCTATAAGCCTCACCATTTAATTTCTATACTTTTGGTCACGTTTTTATAGTCGTTTGGACCCTATGTATGTCGAATGAAACATTTAACATGCCACTTGATCATAACCGAAAACTAGCACCTCACAAGCACCTCTCTTAATATCTATTCACTTGAGTACCTATGCTATACATATTCCCTAATCTTCTCGTCATCATATCAAGTCCCAACTTGATGTATTAAATACATTATACTAGCATGCATGCATATACATATACGTAAACATACACACACTTATTCACACTCAAAACTTGTAACACACAATATTTTCAAAGTCCTTTTCTCCCTAGCTGAGTCTCTCAAGAACAAGAACCATTTCCTAGGCGTTCGTAATCCTTTTTCCAAACGTTCATGCTTGATCTCGATTCTTTTGTGGTGATCCTAGCGTGTTACGTGCATACCATTCGATTTCTAGTTCATTTCAACGTGTTCTCACCAACATTTTTGGTGTAGTAAGTCCATAGAACCCATTTCAATACCATCTTATGATTTTCATTGATTCATGCACGTATATATTTCATTCGAATTCATTTACAAGCTTTCTATTTATTTTTTGATTTCTCTTTATTTCATTTTTCGTATAATCATGACCTCCTAATATTATGGATGGCTAGATAAGAAGTACTATACTTATTAGTCTTAAATTTCATCATATTAATGCTTAACGAGACTCATTTTAAACTTATGTTGCATATCGAACATTTATAAGTCATTTAATCATATTGGACCTTTTGATTTTGTCGACTAGAAAACGTCCCATAAAAACAATTCTAATCGAATGACCTATCAAATAAATTGCTCAACTCGTTTCTCTATAAGCTAATCTAATAATCTCGTATGACACCTTTTTAAACCCACAAGTTAATCACCCTCGACACAGTCTATAAAACTCAATATATACCGAGTGGGCCTTAAATCCCATTAAGCTCATAATAAGCACTTATCGATAAGAAGTCCAATAAGCAATTTGGTTATGTTAATAAGACTATAAAATAAGCCCAAAACCAAGCCCAAACCATTTTAAAACCCATTGGATCGTTATTTGTTAACGAGCCTGTTTTAAATTCGTTAAGGCCCAATAAGCTATAAATAAGCTCTTTTTATGAAATAAGCAGTTTTATAAACTCAAATAAGCTATTGAAGACTTATGAAACTCTCGGAAAACTAAATCCATAAGTTTTGTGATTTTTGGACTTAAAATGCAAATTATATTACAAATCGGGTTAAAATTGTAACTTTCACATAAACTAATGTCAAACTGCCATTTTGATAACTTTAGGGTAGAAAATGATTAAACAGTAACCAGAAGTGATAAAATGTCATATTTGGATATTTTAGACTAAAAATGTAAATATTATCTAACCGGGGACTAACGGTGCAAAAGTTTTACCGTTAGGGTTAAAAGTGTAAATTTTATATAACTTCAAGGACCATTCAATAACTTATTTCTATATATATTTCCATAAAATGTTTTATACATTTTAAACCTTAAAAGGGTATTTTTACATTTCGTACGATATATTTAAATTTCGATAAGTTTATATATATTTATATAATGAGATTTTTAACGAATAACATAACGTATCATTCACCAACTTTCGAGGAAATGATATCTACGGATTCAATAAACATAAAAACAAGATAATATTATATATAATATTATTTTTGAAGTTTAAGCATTTTAAACATATCATCCATTCTCATAACGAATCAATTCGTATTCCGATAACATTTCCACAAACATTATTCATATTAAGCCAAAACTATCGAAATCTCAGACTTTCCTATTATTCAGGTCGTGTGTTGGAGCCGTTCCCGTATTATATTTGATTTCACATTATCTTTGCCACTACATTCAAGGTGAGCTCATAGTCCCACTTTTTATCTTTTATATAATTTCAAACTCGTGGGGAGATACATGCTACAAAACAGAACACAAGTATTTTCTTTATGCTATACCTGATTGATATTGTCTAAGTTACCACTACTATTGCCATTATTACAAGTCCCTCCCATCATGAGCCATTAACCACTTGCGAGTGGACGCGAATATAGTGAACAAATATGTTGGAGGCTGACTGCCTATTTGAACTATCCAGAAGATGGTCTTAGTTGCTAGCTGGATTAGTCAAATGTACTTTATTTGAAGGAAATAGATAGACGGAAATCTCCTATTGAGGGCCATAACTCACACCATTAATTTGGTGTATTCATGCCGTTTGAGCGGTACTGTTAAGGTTTGAGTGTCATGGGACTTTGGTCAATATATCGAACTATAATATTACTATTTCAAAATAATTGTATTTCTATTGAGACTTGTGTTCAAACTGATTACAATTACAAACACTATGGATTCACTCAACAATATTGTTGACTTTTAGCATAATTATCTTAGGTAATTAACTAAGCATTCAAGGTACGGAGTGGGCAAATAAAATGATGGTTTTTGATGTCAAATAAATTCTATCATTCATTTCAAACTATTATATCTTTTGTGAGATATTAAACATTGAAAACTTCTTTTTGTATCTGAATTATTAAATGAATGATAATTACTTTCAAAACGCCTCTTTTGAGTCATTTTCTATGATTGTGACTATGATCCTTCCAGTAATACCCCAATTAAGTCTTCCGCTATTAACTTGAAAGTTAGGGGGTGTTACAACTACTCTCTTGTCAACCACATCATGGTTCCATTAAGTGATAAGAGAGTAGCAATGACTCAAGGGAAACGTCCTCATCCTCCAACTTTCTCATCATCGTTAGCAAATAGCTCTTAGGATGGACTTCCTAACTCAAAGCTTCCTCCTCTTGACTACTTTCGACAATTTTCGGCAATGGAGTACGAATCAGAAGAGTTCAGGCAAACAAGAGGAATGTTCAAATGCATTGGAAGGTTCCTAACCAAGATTAACAAGAAATTGGATAGGCAATGATAGGTTTTTATGAGTGTTTGGTACAATATCTCTAAAACAATGATGTGTGATGTATTTGTCTACTTCTAGGATGATAACTTGATATTTGACGATTATGTGAACTAACCATGTCTTGCAGGTAGATAACATCATGATGTTATCATTTTTCTTTTGTTTCACATTATTAGTGAAATTATTAGCCCCTGCTTGATCTATACCCTTACATGTGTTAATACTTGTTTTATTGTTATTTTCTAATCACAACTAATTAATTACACATGTTTCAGGAAAATTTTTGAGATTTGAACGGGGTCCCGGGGGGGGGGCAAATTTTCTCTCTGTTTACTTTTTTGGCCTAGCGGATGGGGCGGAACCAAAAATGTGGTTCCGTCCATCCACAAATTTGGTGCCGCCAAATTTCATATGACTGATCAGGCGGAACGAAAACCAGGGTTCTGCCCGTTCAATCGTTTGGTTCCGCCAGCCAACAACTAAATTTTTTAAAATTTTTATAGTTTCGTTTAATCCCGCACTCTAGATCACTCATTTTTGTTACTAGGATACTTTTTACTGATATTCACTCATACGATCAAATTATCTCACTTGAACCAATAGGATAACCATTTCCCACCTAAATTTGAAATTTCTCAAAAAACACTTCATGGAACCTTTCTCTATAAAGGAAGGAACCCTTAATTTGGTTCCTTGCAATCCGTGGATGTCTAACATCAAAGATTTGGTAATGATTGAAACTCATTTACTGCATATCTTACTTGTATCACTCAACACAACTCCATTGGATTGACTTAAGTTAATTGGACTTGTTCATTAACACTTCAATATAATTAGGAAAGACCATTGTTGTATGGATTAACATCAAATCAAAACACATTTTTCCATGAATCTTGACTTCTATAAATTAGCACCTCCAGGATGATCATTCTTCACACCTTCACCACAACTTCTTTTGAATCTTAGCATTTCTTAAGCAAAGTCAATATGACTAAATCCACAAACTTATCTCCTTCCACTAGACCACCAAGAAGAACCACTAGAATTAGTGTTAAACCATGTTGCTTCGTAAACATGAACTCTTCATCGTTAGACTCTTCACCTCTTAACATCTCATCACCCATCCGAGATGAAAATTTCTTGAATTTAAGTACTCCAATACCTCCACCAACATCACCTATCATTATAACTACTCCACCACCAACCAAAACACCAATAGCCACCGTACCACCTCCTGCGCCATCACAACCACCAAAATCACCATCACCTCCTAAGTCTCCAAAACTTGAACCCATTGAACTTTTTGCTACACCACCAACTTCTCCTCATCCATTTTTGGAGAACTTGGAAGACTTACCACCAAGATCATCAAATCCACCACCTCTTCCATCATTTGCATCAATCGAGCGTATTGCTCATGAACAACCACGGGCATATTTTATGCCCAATGAGCCTTTTTATAGTGAACCATCTCAACCTCAACCTCTACTTTTTCACCCTATTTGTAAGGACATCCATGGGCCACTATATGGAGACCATGCTCCACCACCTCAACAACCTCAATCCTTTTCCCCTACTCTTAGGGACATTGAGGAATCTATAGGGGTTGATCCCCCACAAACTCAAGATGAGATTAATGATCAACTTGATAACCTCTATGCCTACTCCAATATGGTGGACTCTCACCTCCATGAAGCTGTGCAACTTCAAACCACCTTGCTCTCTTCAATCATAGCTCCACCAAATCCCAACCACCAATCAACCAATGCTCCACCACAAAATCCCAACTACCAATCAACTAATGCTCCACCACCACCACCACCAACAAATGAACCTAGTCTACCTCCAAACTTTCCCAGCCATGATTGCTCTAATTGTGAGAGAACCGCGAGGATAAGTGAAAGAACCGAGATTATAGTTCATTAACTCCAAGATGAGATAAGGTTCATCCTCACTCACATCCTTGAGAGTCTTAACGCTCTCTCCCATCCTCCACCACAATAGAAGTTATTAGGATGGATATTAGGACTTTTTATTTAGGATTTTATTTTTCTATTTTTCTAGGATTTTTCTTTTCTAAGTTATTTTCTATTTTTGCATTCCTTTTAAATCATCATCATTATTGTCTCCATTTATGACTTTTGTCATAAAAATTTTACTAATGAATGATGTTTATTACTTTTGTGTGTTGGTTGTGTTATTATATAAATGGTTGGTTTGGATTATTTATCACTAACCTTTGTTTTGTAGCATTCAAAATCCATGTACTTGGCACCCCAACTAGGGGGAGTATTGACCAAGGGGGAGCTAATCAAGCTCGGGCTTGCACAATATTACATTCACTTTATTTATCTCATTGCTTAAAAATAAACTTTATGTTTTGTCCTCAACAAAAAGGGGGAGATTGTTAATACAAATATCGTCTAAAAAACGTTATTTATATTTTACGATCTTTGCTATATTTTGTTAACGACAATTATAAACTTTATTTTAGCAAAACATAAATATAGTTAAGTCTTTTACATATATAGTCACAAGTCTTTCTTAAACACAAATTAAACATTACTTAGCTAGTATATACATTTTACAAGTATACTTTTATAAACATGATAATCTAAAATGAAAATGTATTTTTACATCATTCCATGCATCATCCTATTCTAAGATTGAATAGCTCTTTAGGATCTTTGGAAAGATATGGTGAATATCTTGTTTTGATTATCACTCTAGAATCCTTGAAAGATATGGTGTATATTTTGGTTAGATTTGATAAAAGATTGTGAAGATTTTTTGTCAGGTACCCACGGAACCAAAAAGTTACACGGACGGAACCCTCATTTTGGTTCCGTCCCATCCGTTGTTTGCTGAGCCTTTGTGCCTATAAATAGCAAGCCACTCCATTTTGTTTGATCATCACTCACATACATAAAACAAAATACATTCTCTCATTTATCATTCTCTATATCTAATTCATTCTTATTTCATTTTAGTGAACTTCTTTGTAGCAAGAAGATCAAAGCATTACAAGCTTCAACAGAACATTGCAAGGCTTTTTTGTTTGTCATTGTGTGAATTGTATTTATTCATACATCATTGTTTGTACCAAACCATCATAAACCTCTGATAGTGATCGGCTAGTATTTAAGCCCTCAAAATACATAGTGTGACGGGAGTGGTTGTACCCTTGTAAAAGAACTCGACATCTAGCTTTCTGTCGAAAATATTATGTAAGCGAAGTGTAAAGGTTTTCTCCGCCGGATAAAGGAGCTTGTTTACTAGTGAAGAAAACTCTCGAGTTGGATACTCGGGGAGTGGAGTAGGGCAAGTAAAAAGAGACCTTTTAGACCGAACCACTATAAACACTCGTGTTGTGGTTTGATCGTTTCTATCTTTCTTGCACTTTACATATTGTTATTTTGTTTGCATATATTAAGTCATTTCACACACAAAGATAACTAAGAGAAAGAAATTAAAAACGGTAAAACTATTCAGCCTCCCTTCTAATTTTCCACAATCTTCATCATCATTGTTGTGATGAGAAGATGAGACACCAATGGATGACTTGGGATACATGGATCTTTTGGATCCACGATCTGAACTTGGTTTCCGCTCAGCATTATGGGTAAGTGGAAGCATGACACGATCATAAACTGGATAAACCTCTGACTTTAGGTGAGGGAAGTCATCCATGACTCGACGATAGAGACGGGTAAACAACATGCAGTAAGGCAAGATTACTTTTGAAGTGTTCCTAGCGAACTCCATCCGTTTGACTATAAAGAATGCAATTTTGTATGGCGTAGAGGTTGCAATACAATAGAGCATGTGACCTAGGCATGCCGGAAGATGATCCTAGTTGCCTCCAAGACAAAAAAATTTCACGAATGATTTCGACCTAACTTTTCATATTCTCAACAACTTCTCTTGTTAATATTTGGTTATCTTCAACAAGAATTCGCTTAGACCTATGGACACGATCAATGGGCTCGACTTGATCATTTTGAATGAGGGCTTTAATTTCTTGAGGAGAGGGTGGAATGGTAGCATACCATCCTCCTGTAGGAGTACTTCCAGACAAAGCATCAAGGCACCAATCATTGGTGAATGAGCATTGTCTTTCAGCGGGTATACCGAGAATTTGACCGAAGGTTGAAAGTAGGTAAGAGTTGAATTGTTGTTGAATGACAAACTGGACTAGTACCTCCCCCATGGAGTCATATACTAGTCTATATTGACTGAAGAACTCAAGGATGAAGCGAGGAACGTGTAACACCCCCAAAATTTGGTACAGTGGAAGACTTATCAAAGCTTCGGGGTGCTACGGGGATTGGTACACAACAAAAGCATAAGAAAATGGAAAAGCATCATCCGTTAATTAAATCATTACAACCCAAGTATTTCAAGTCTACATTTATTCCAAAATACGTAAGTAAACCCAAATTAAAACATAAAGGTAGGCCCCTAAATAAATTATCAGATGCTTAATTGATCCTTCAACCATGCCGCTTGCCAAGCCTCCAAATACTAGTTATCCAATGCAAACATCACTCATTACCTGAGAAAACATGCTAAAAAGGTCAGCTAACGCTGGTGAGTTCATAGGTTTATTCCTAATTAATAACGGTGGACCAAATCAATATAAGTTTGCTATACTGGACTAAGTCACATAACCAATATATCATACTCACACATAAGTGTGCCAAACCATAATAATAATCCCTATAGGTGCACCATATAGTCCTGCACAAAATGCAGCACATACATACAATAATAATCCTGCACAGGTGCAGTAAATGCAACAGTAATCCTGCACGGATGCAGCTCATAGAGTACATAACCTTAGCCTGCTAACATAGCAAACATATCAAAAATATAATATAACATTTGGTCCATTCAAAACGGTTTTGCATGTTTTCTCACCCCAAGTTTTCAACCAAGCAGTATAAGTGTAAAAGTGGGGCTATGAAACTCACCTCAATCAAGCAAAGCACAACACAACAAGTCAAAAGTGGTATAGCACAACATCTGCTAAAACGTCACGGCACTACGTATCTCACATAAATAAACTATATGCGCAAAAGTTACCAAAAGTTAACCATTTCCACTTCCAAAAATATTTTCGTTTTAGCCTTTTAACAAAGCTTGGTATCATCATTTTTGCAACGGTAGGAAGACACGACTCAAGTGTACACACGCCAAAACGGAGAATAAACAGCGGAGTTGCCGTGAAAAACAAGACAAAAGTCAAGAAGAGATGATGGAGACAACTCATAGTAATTCACACATAACAAACATACTAAGTTAGATGAATAGATTGGTAGTCGTCGGTATTCTCCCAAATTCCTCATTTAGTTATAAAGCATACTTGTCCTATATTATTAAACATAATTTCTCCTTGACTCATTCGTAAATAGAACGTTTCCATGTCGAATGTTTTATGATTTCCAATATGGTTAAGCAATAAATGTTACAATTGTTATTGTTCATTAGACATTATATTCCATTGTTCGTCCGTTACGATTCAAATACATTAAATTCATTATGAGTCTAATGTACTGTAGTTGTTTCGTATTCCAATAGTCAAACATGTCCAAGCCCAATAACGTTTCAAGTCCAACATATATTTTCAAGTCCGGTGTTGCAATTTTCCCAAGAAATCCGACTACCAATCATTCATCAATTCAATCTCATACATGGGAAAGGTCAAACGTCTAAACGATTAAGCTAAAAGCTTAATAAGGTAATTCGGACGAATTATTGGATCCTTATCGAATTCGTCAACTCGATAATTCCAACGATTCCTTCGTCTCGCTTATTAATCCAAATCCAACCTTCACATTACAAATAAATGGTAAGTCATAAGGATGGGTTACTCGTTAATAAATTCCTCCAACGCATTTACCGGGCCCTTATTGGATTCGTCAACCCAATAAGTCCGATAACCGTGTCGGTCAGGTATATTAAAGTTAACCAACCCGTAACTCAAACAATAATCCTATAAATATCCTAATATTTCCAAATATGGTATCCCTCGATACACGTGCCTCAAAACGTTTAATAACCCTTACGTTTTTTCCATTTTTATTCCCACTTTAATAGTTTCCCTTTTTAAAACTATACTTGCCATTTTAAATGTTAAATAAAAAAATTTAATTTGTCACTTAATATTGCCATTTAATGTTATTAGTATTTCCTTTTCTTTTTCCTTTTTAGTCATGTCCAAAATATATAGGCGTCGCTAGTGATTAACCGTCTCGAGTCACAATCCGAATTTCCACACTCCCGGGTCAATAAGTCAACATCACAACCAATAGTCCAAGTATTAATCCAAATCGTCTATAGGGAAGTCGAGGCCACACCGAGACTACAACATCTCGGTTAGCACTCGACGTAGCACAAATCATCACAAAATCCAAGTCCAAGTCCACAGATCAAAAAATATACCATTCGGCCATAATAATATCAATTGACCAAAACAAAACCTAAGGCTCGATTTCACCAACAATCCAAATCCAAAAACTCTCGTCACAACAAAATGAAGATAAAACTTACCATGCCGAGACCTTTAAGGTCTCGGCGTCGAACCATGATGTCGCAACAAGCCAAACGGACCCAAATGCTTACCATAAATCCAAAACAAATCGAAACATCAAACGAAACCATAACCATGGTGGGTCTCGGCCCAAACTCGTATAACACCAAAAATAAACAAATCAAATAAGCTCAAAAGCTACCTCACAAGCTCGTACAGGAGCTTATACTTATGGTACCAAACCCAAAAACACAACACGACTCAAAATAGATGATACCAAGACTTTTTCTACTCGTTTTAGTTAATAAAAACTCGTTCCACTCATTTTAAACCCACACCGATTCACACAAGGTGATGAATCGGTGTTTTACAATCCCTTTTAGCTTGATATATATTTACCTTTCACTTACCAATAAAAAGCTAATAAAAAGGTGTCGGTGGCGCGTGGTACGAGGGTATCACGGTGTGTGGACTCCAAAACTCTTCACAATATGATGCTAGGGTGCGTATATGGTGGTGTTTGGTGATGGTGGTGGTGGCGTACGTGTAACGGCCGACTGAAGTAACTTCCAAAAGTTTGACTGAAGTAACTTCCAAAAGTTCGACGTGAAACGGCTGTCTCGATCAGAGATGATGGATATCGACACTCCATGCCAGGAAAAAAATCTCCTTCAGGTATAGACGGGCAAGTTTGTCCATGCTGTCGTTTTCGCTGATGGCAAGAAAGTGAGCAGATTTGGTGAGATGATCCACAATTACCCAGATAGTGTCACATCCACTAGCTGTTCTTGGTAATTTGGTGATAAAGTCCATGGTAATCCGTTCCCACTTCCAAACTGGGAGTTCAGGTTGTATCAATAATCCTGACGGTTTCAGATGTTCGGCTTTCATTTTGGTACAAGTTAAGCATTTACTGACATATAGGGCTATATCGGCCTTCATGTTAGGCCACCAGTACAACTTCTCCAGGTCTTGATACATTTTATTAGATCCGGGGTGAATGGTGTACTTTGATTTATGCGATTCATGGATAATCAACTCACAAATTCCCCCATGGAGTGGTATCTAGCTTCTGTCTCCAAGCACAATGTTCTGTCGGAACGCTTTATGAAGCCATTTTTGTTCTCTACCATACCATAGAGGTTTTCAGCAGGTCGGTTCTCTTCTTTTAATGCCTCGAATTGAGCTTCAAGGATTTGAGAGGTTAAGGGTGAATTAATCATCATTCCCAAGGTTCTGACTCGCAACGATTGTATTCTTTCCTTCCGGCTAAGAGCGTCAGCAACAACATTCACTTTACCGGGATGATAGTGAATTTCATAATCATAGTCACTGAATAACTCCAACCAGCGATGCTGTCTCATATTCAGCTCCTTTTAATTCAAGATGTGTTGCAAGCTCTTATGGTCTGTGTATACAATACACTTTGTGCCGTACAGATAATGCCTCCAGATTCTGAGTGTAAACACAACAGCACCTAGTTCTAGATCACGAGTAATGTAGTTTTTCTCGTGAGTCTTAAGCTGGCGTAAAGCCTATGCTATCAATCACTTTCTCTCGCTGCATTAAGACGGCTCCCAATCCTTTGTGCGAAGCGTCACAGTACACGACGAAGTCTTCGCTCCCCTCAGGTAGGGCTAGGATAGGCGCACTATACAACTTTTCTTTCAGGAGTTAAAACGCTTCCTCTTCTTCTTCTTCACCCTATTCATACTTTACGTTCTTCTGAGTCAATTTGGTTAGCGGCTTGGCTATCTTAGAGAATTTCTCGATGAATCTCCGGTAATAGCCAGTAAGTCCCCAAAATTAACGAACCTCAGTTGGGGTTGTAGGTGCGGCCCATTCCTTGATGGACTCGATCTTTGCGGGATCGACGTGAATTCCCTGACTATCGATCACGTGGCCTAGAAATTGCACGGTTGGGATCCAAAATTCACACTTGGAGAATTTGGCGTACAATTGCTCATTCTTTAGTAGTTCCAAGATGAGTCTCAGGTGTTTCTCATGCTCGTCTTTACTCCTTGAGTAAATTAGAATGTAGTCTATGAATACTATAACAAACTTATCCAAATATGGTTTGCACACCCGATTCATGAGGTACATGAACACAACCGGTGCATTGGTCAAACCAAATGGCATCACTTGAAACTCATAATGGCCATAGCGAGTTCTGAACGCGGTTTTCGGGATGTCTTCTTCCCAAAATCTGAGTTGATGATACCCATATCGTAAGTCCATCTTTGAGTAAACACTCGACCCTTGGAGCTAATTGAAAAAATCGTCAACCCTGGGTAGTGGGTATCGGTTCATCATCGTCAACTTGTTTAACTCTCGGTAGTCGATAAACATGCAAAAGGATCCGTCCTTCTTCTTCACAAATAGTACCAGAGCTCCCCATGGCGAAGAACTCAGTCGTATAAATCCTTTCTCCGATAATTCCACCAACTGCTTCGACAACTCTTCCAATTTGGTAGAGGCGAGTCGATAAGGTGTTCGTGCTACGAGTGCAGCGCCGGGTATCAAATTGACCTGGAATTCGACTTGTCTAACCTACAGAATCCTAGGAAAGTCATCTGGGAATACTTCTAGAAAGTCGCGAACAATGGGTACCTCTTCTATCCGATTCTCACCCTTTTCCTTCTCCTTCTTCTTGGAAACTTGGGCCAAAAAGAGGTAACACCCTTTTTTGATATATTTTTGTGCCTTGGTACAAGAGATAATGTTCAATCTAGAAGGACTTCCACGATCGCTCCTATCTCCTTGTATGCATAGGATTTCGTCTCCGTATGGCACACGAACAATCTTTTTATCGCAAATAATGTTGGCATGATACTTGGATAACCATTCCATACCAATGATGACGTCAAAACTGCCTAACGTGACGGGTAAGAGGTCGATATTGAATGGGTGGTTCAGAAAGTTCAATGTACAGCCGCGGATTATAGTGTATATCCTTTCAAGGTTACCATTAGCTAATTCTACTTCGTAACCAATTCCTAAGGCAGTGGGGGCGATTGCAAGCAAAGGGATAAACGCAGTGGATACAAAACTCCTATCAGCACCAGTATCAAACAGTATAGAAGCATAACGGTTATTGAGAAGGAGCGTACCCGTAACAACGTTCGGGTCCTCATGTCCTTTCCAATAACATACACCCTTCCTTGGGCTGCTCCCACATTTCCATACTGATTCCCAGTGCCATGGTTTCCCTGGTTTCCTCCTGCTCCACGGTTCCCCTGGTTACGCCCATTTCCGCCCATTCCTCGGTTCCCTTGATTTCCCCCATTCCCTGGGTTTCCTCCACTTCCTTGGTTTCCTCGATTCCACGGCTCTCGACACTTATTCTTGTAATGCCCTTTCTTTCCACATCCATAGCAGGTGACACTAGCCTTCAAATCCGTTCCCGGGGCTGTTTGCACCATCGCAAGGGGTCGGGGCTATGTGTCCTACCTTTGATCATTTGTGGCATACCACAGTACATTGTCCTTGATGATGACGCTTACAACGATTTCATTTTGGTTAGTTCCCATTATAACCCTTCTTCTCTCCATCCCCGATAACATATACTTTGGCGACCTCTTGTCACTTGTTCGGGTTATTATTACCCTTAGAGTTATCTTCCCTCTTTATTTTATTGTTTTTTCCCTTCTCCGCATTCTCAAGATCTAGTGAGTCCATTAGACATTGAGCTATCGTGATGGCTTCATGGAGATTAGTATGGTTTGCGGCAATCACGTCATTCCTAGTGGCCAGTGGCAAACCATCAGTGTATCGCTCAATCTTGAGCGCCTCAGTACGAACCATCTGTGGGCACAACAATGACAACTCTTGGAAACGGTGGTTGTAGGTTGTCATGTCCGTACCTTTCACCTTATGCTTCCAAAACTCAATCTCCAATTTCTTGACTTTGTTTCGTGCACAGTAGGTCTTGATCAACAATGCTTTGAACTGATCCCAAGTCATAGCATAAAGCACATTACTTGCAACATACTAGAGATAGTTGTTCCACCAGGTCAGGGCTTCATCCTTCAAGGTGAACGTGGCATACTTCACCTTGGCATCCTTATCGCAGTTACTGACAGTAAACACAAACTCTATCATCTCCATCCTCCTCATTAACACAAATACACCTTCGGTTCCACCAAACTCAGTTGGCCCATAACTCTGAAATTCTTTGTACGTACAACCACGGTTTCTGTTAGGTGGTGGAGTTCTAGCAGAAGTGTTTGAGTGATTTGACTCGACTAATAGTTCAGCAACACGCTGAGCCACGAGTTGATCGATTAGAGCTTGGTTCACAGGAGGGGTGTTAGGTGGAGTGTGAGCATTGACACCCTCATTGTTGACATTCTAATCGTTATCAGTACGGTTGTTGATATTCTGATTGTCGGTATTCTGGTTGTCGATGTTTCGAACAGGACGTCGACTACGATGACCGGTGTTGACAACAGCAGGCCCTGTTCGGGTAGTCCTGGCTGGGTTTCACCTCGGTGCCATCGATCTAAACCACAACATATAAGAGTCATAAGATTCCAAACCACAAATACATCACGCAAGGAAGTGAACATCTTAGGATCGAATACCAACACCAATAAAAATCGCAACAATAGGAATACTATTCCATACACAATCAAAAGATTCATGCTCAAAACAAAATCCATCAATAACAACATCAACATCGATACATGGTTCCGGAAATACAAAATAAAATGATAGGTGAACAAGGATAAACAACAAGACTAACGTCTCTAACTGAGGACTCCTCAGTTTAGAGAAGGTACAAAATTAGGAATCTAGATACAACTACCCATGATCTCGATGGATGTCCCTCAAAGTAGCCTCCATATCCGTCATCTGCCTCTATATAGAGGATATCTCAATGCGATCTGCCTCGCGATCTCTCCTGGGCTGAGTATTCTCTGTCTACAGCTCGACGACTCTACGCCAGAGAGTCCTGTCAGTATCTCGAGTAGTCATGAAGGCTCTCTGCAAGTCTCTCATCATATCAAGCCAGTCTATCAAATCTCGTCTCAATGATGTGGTCCTACCATACACTATCCTCATATCTCGTTCAACCTCTCTGAATCTCGCAGCAGATACGCCAACTAATTGATCAGTTAGATGGTTGATCCTCCTCTCATTGGTGACTATCTGTTCCCAAATCTGACCCATCTCTCCACGCTCAGCCGCCTCAGAGGAAATCTCTGACGGTGTGTCTAAGGCTAGTGGAAACTCTGGCTCGGGTAAGTGAGGAGGTGAGGCCAACTCAAAAGGGTGCTCTGGTGAGTTAGGAAAGTGCCAAAGAGAGCAAAGTCCTGGTGAGTACACTAGGGGTGCGGGACTCTGGTCTGGTGAGATAACACCCTCAGGCCCCATCTCCTCCTCCTGTGTTGGGAACACATTTCATTATTATCAAGTCTTGGTCATAGTTTATGTAATAGGTTGCTTTTCTATTAAGGCCTTTATGTTTGTTTTAAGGTTCGGCCTATGTAGAAGGCCCATGGGCCGTGGCCTTGTTTTATTTTCTAGTTATTAGGACAACACCCCTACATGTAAGACTACTATAAATACCCCTTCTCTTGATGAGAAGGGTGTTGGTTCTTGTTTGTTCTTTATTAATTAAACTTTTATTATTCTTATACAAGTTCCATCCATTCTCTCTCTAACTTTCTCTCTCTAGATCTTAGGACTTGTGTGATAATTTTGTGACCTAACAAGTGGTATCAATCACCAAGGGATAGCTTAAGTTGTTTTAGATTAGATTTGGTAGAAAATTTAAAGTTTTTTGTCTCGCAATCCTTCGACTTAGGCAAGTTTCATCGAGTAAGACAGTTGAAGTCCTACGAGTTAGAAGTGATTCTTCAACTTAGTCTTCGAGTAAGCTTAGGTTCTTCGAGTTAGAAGTTTTCTTCGAGCAAGCTTCTTCGAGTAATGTTTACTCTTAAGTTCTGTTTATATTTTTTCGAGTTAGGAAATCAGAACTTCTCACTTACAATCCTTCTACTAAGGGATTCTATACTTGGTGAAATTCTATTCTTCGAGTACGGAATTCTTCAAGTAGGGAACTCTTCGAGTAAGGTATTCTTCGAGTAAGCAAGTTCTTCGAGCAAGTTAAGTTCTGTTTATACTTTCTGAGTTAGGAAATCAGAACTTATAAGGATTTAATTTCTTCGAGTAAGGGGCCATATAATTCTTTGTACTTTAGTCTTCGAGTAAGGAATTGAATCTTCGAGTAACCATTCTTCGAGTAAGGAATTTTATCCACATTTTCTACTTAGACATCTAAACTACAACAACAACCTTCTTTATCCTAAAAGATCCATCATCCACAAGTTACTTTACTTCTACATAATGTCTCAACCACCGAACTACAGTTACTTTTACAGTAAAAAATAGCAGTATCCTCAGCAACAACAGTATCCTCAACAACCGCAGTATCCTCAACAACAACTCTTTATGCAACAACATCAATTCTTCCCACAACAACAATTCCCTCAACAAAAACCATATCAACAACAACCAATGCAATCCTTTCTACTTCATGCAAAACCGCCTCATTGGTTTGATCAAATGTGTGAAGGCATAAGTAGTCAACAATCAAGACATGAAGCTGGATCACTTGACACACCTCCTATGCTCACTCCTGGTAACTATGTTCAATGGGTAAGTCGATTCTTAAGGTTCATCGAACTCTAGAAACCACATGGCAAATATATTAAAAAAGGCTATCATTGAAGGTCCATTCCAAATGCCAACTACAACGGTTCCTGGAGATCCAAATGCTATTCCTCCAAGAGAAGCAACTATGACCCCTATTCCTGATGCTCAACTTACTGCCGAGCAAATACTTCATCGTGAAGCAAATGAACTTGCAGTGTCATACATTCTTCAGGGAATACCTAATCCAATCTTCTGAAGCATTGATGTAGGTCCATGGTTATGGATCTAAGTAGCCTGTGTTAGACAATAGATAACTTGAATAAATCCAAATTAATCTATATGAGAAACTTTTAACAGTATATTGATTGTTAATGCGGAATCTTAACAAACAACAAGTATGAAGAACACAACTATGATTACTAACTTCGTATTACAGTTAAACTTTTTAATTGTCACACTTAAACATAATGCCGTAGGGTTCCTTTTATACTCTAAGGAAACCCTAATGTTACAAAACGTGTGAAAGGATAAACATATCTTCTAATAAGATAACTAATACATATATATCCTTTCCTAACATATAGCTAACAAACTATTCTGTTAAACATAAACAGACTTAACTAATAATACCTTCCAGTACTAACTATGTTTTCTAGACTTAACTTTGTACTGGCAGACTTAACTAAGCTAACAGACTTAACGATTTCATCAGCAGACTTAAGTCTGTTCTTCAATAATTCCCAACAATCCTCCCCTAACTTGATCTTTGTACGCCATGAACTTCAAGTTTCTTTCTTGATAAGCTTCCTGAGGATTTTGAACTCTAACCTTTTGGAATTATTTTGAACTGCAATTCTTTAAATCATCATATCTGAACTTTGCAGCATCTTTTATCAGCAATCTTTACACCATCTGATCTTTGCAGCAACATTGATTGTTTGTAGATCAATTCATAAAGTTTCATACTATTCTCATCACTTCCAGGTGTGTTAACTCCTGTGAGAGGTGAATCATTGAAAATTTATTGGATTTGATGTCTCTTTACCAGTTAGCCATTAACTCTGGAGTAGCCAACGTTTGGTGTAAAACCATGGTACATTGATAACCATTTCAACTCTTTGTACATGAAACATGGTGAGTTGAAATACCATATGATTTTTAGCAAATCATCAGCTATTAACGGATTTGATTTGTCTTTACCAAAAGCCGTTTGCTTTTGGACCAGCCAATTCTTTGGTGGAATGCAGTCATCACCTTGGTGAATTGATAACCAGTTATGGATTTCCACAGCCTTTACCACAAGCCATACTCTTGTGGGCTAATCAACTCTTAACTATCATAGATATGGTGAGTTAATTACCATACAATTTTTGGCAAATCGTCAGCCATAAACGGATTTGAGATATCTTTACCATGAGCCGTTTGCTCTTGGATTAGCCAGTCCTTATGTGGATTAGACATGGTGGACTGATAACCATTTGTTGTGTTACTGCAAAGCACCTTCACCAAGTGAGATTCTTCTCAAACTCCATTTATCCCACTTATCAACTTAGAAAATTCTTTCAAACACCCCAAACAGCTTCCTTTTGGGATTGCCTTTCAATTAACTGCAATAGCTGATAACATACCTCATCTTTCCTATCACCCAAAAGCTTTTTCTCAAGCATCTTCTTGCATACCCTGGGATGTAGAGGATACTTAACCTCTGTCAGCATATATATGTGTGCACTCTGTAGAGTCAAACAATGAACTGCACAACTATCAAAGTATCTCCATCTCACCACTTCTTGTTGATAGGGCAGCTTCCAAATTTCATCAGTCTTAGATGGTGGATCAAACATGGTCTTCAAGTCTCCCCAAAGAACTCTTTCAAATTCTTCTTCTGGTCTGACATCTCCATACTTGATCATCATCAGCTTATATAACTCCTTGAGATCATCTCTGTTCAAATCATTAAGTAATCCAAGAAAATTAACATAAACAACATCTGTATTATCTTCCCTGATTATTGGATAAGCCCCTTTCTCACCAGTTTTAATGATCTGCCATTTGACAATCTTGGCAGGTTGTGCTGAGCTTTCAGGAATTGAACCCATTGTGAATGAATCAGAAGAAGGTTCTTCTACCTTTTCATCTAAATATTCTTGCACATTCTTCTTAGTGACTGACTTACCCTTCTTAGCCATTCTTTTCCTTCTAGTCCACAAAATAGGTTTCTTAATTTCTACTTCTTGCTTTACAAGTTAACCATTTGAACTATCAGGTACCTCTTCAACATCAATTACCTTCTGCTTTTTAAAACTATAGGTGATGTAATAATAAAATAACATATCAAATATATAAACGCAGCGGAATACATCACCAACAAGGATCCATATAGCCATATGATCAATCAAATGAATTAAACAAACATGTTATACCTTTGTAGCGTGATTCGGGAGTCACCACCAATGCTAATGGATCGAATAGAATAAGAACCACAAGTGACCAAAGGAGATCACCTCTATGATGTGTCCACACTACACTTCACCGTATGCCAATGGATGCTAGTCCTTCAACCCGTAACCAATCAAATACTTTTGAATAAGCAAGATACAAAAGTTAAAGATCAAAAAATAAAAACCCTAGGTTTTATTGTTGATGCCGTGAGTTTATTTGGGAGAGGGAGAGAGAGATTTTTGGTAAAAGATATCTCCAATATGAGGAGATATTGGAAGATATAATTTACCAAAAAATCAAAACCCAAAAGGCCTCTTCCAAGCCCTTATGGCTGGCCCTCTATTGGGCTCAAATGGGCTTCCCATTTGTTTTTCTAGTCCAATGTAATAAGTCCATTACTTATTCATTAGAAGCCCAATAGCGGTTCCTGGTTACTTACGGTTATTTATATATCGTAAATACAATAAACACGACATATAAAGTGGCACCTCAGTGTATATGTGTGTGACCCCATAGGCTCACATATGTCTAGCCATATTATTAGTAATTATGACACGAGCATATCCCAACAGCTCCTACTTGCGACGTCATAATAATCAAGTAATTATACAAGCAATGGTTAGCGTCTAGCAACACGCCACTGCCCCTAGAAATATGTGAGGTTGGTTTATTGAACGTCTCATTTTAGATGGTTTAAATGTCATCTATCCTTTTGTTTCAGATACCGTGTAAAACATTAGACATGGATCAAATGTCATTCTAATAGTTCGACTATTGAGTTTCTCGATATAGATATTGAACGCTTTGTTATTGTTCTTGAAGTTCAAACACTTGGGATATGAATCTTAGTAATGTGTTTGAGAGATATTTATGTATTGAATGTGTTTAGCATGCGGAATCTACTACAACACACTTTAAAAGAACACAAGGTGGTGAGTTTAAGTAAATGAGTGAATGTAATGAACAAACAACACAACTTTGGTTAATACAAAACGATTCAATATTATTGATGAAATAATACGGATGATCTAAGTATCACCGGGATTACAAAGTAATCTTGAATCTATGATTGTCAAAAGGATTTGTGATTCGAAGTAACTAAGTTACTTGAGAGATAGTTTGGTTTGTGGTTATTTGGTTGTGAAAGATTGCATGCATGAAGAAGTGACTAAGATATCCTTTTATAAGATAAGGATATCTTATTACATGTTGTCAAGTAGATGAATATAATACTATACTTTGACTATATTGGCGCCTACAATTAAATACAACTACCCATGTACACTCTGATATATTCTTCTGTCACCACAGAAGACTATTCTACTTCTACATAACGTATAACAATGTACAAAGACTAATAATTCAACTAAATATCTATTACAAAATATCTAATCGACTTGACATAAGCTTGGCAGGCTCTTCATTAGCTAGCAGTATCTTCTACCCAGAAGGTACTGGTAGAACATCTTCGTACATAACAAAATCAACTAGCAGGCTCTTCATCGACTTGGCAGGCTCTTTGACTTTGATCATTTTATTCCCAACAATCCTCCCCTAAACTTGTTATTTCCATTAAAATACACAAGTTTCTGATGAATAAAATACATACCTTGAGGATTTGAGAACTCTTCCAAAAACCCTTACTTTCTATCCTTCCTTTTTCTTTCACATTGTTCAAATATGCTCCTTAGCAAACTTTGAACAATTTCTGAGTTTTCATCATCTTTGTCACACCTTAACCTCTTGGAGATCATAGTTGAGAGCACTTCATAACTAAGTGGATACTCTTTCTCAGCCAACATAAAGAGTTCAATCCCACTTGATGTGTACAAATGATGAACACTGCAATGACTTAGGAATTCCCAGGTTGTAGATGGATCATAATATGGAAACTTCCAATAATCATCTTTGGGATCAGGATCAAACATCCTATTGAATTCAACCCATAATTCCTGTTCCTTAACATCATTGTTAGAATTTGTGGCTAGCCTAATCTGCACTAGATTCCACAATTCTTCCAAATCTGCTCTATCAGATGCTCTAACTAAATTTTCAAAATTCTTGAAGATAGCAGACTGTCCCCCAACCCTTGATACTTTCCATGACTTACCAAATCTATCATGGTGTATTTCCCAATCAATTATAGGGTGTCTAGACCTAATTGGATCAGCATGTATGATAGTAGGTAAAGTTATCAACATTTTACTTACTTGCTCTGTGTCCAATTTTGCTACTTCTTTCATCTGAGCATCTTCCTTCTTCTTTGAAGACCTTTCTTGTGTGTGTTCAGGAGGAGTGCAGTGGTTCTTCTTGTATGCTTCAATATATAGATGCTGCAACTCTTCAAATGATTTTCTTTTGAGTTGATGATCCTTCCAATTTGCTGACCTTTTCAGATATAACTTGAAGAACTTCATCTGCTCTTTCTGATCATGTGGCAATTTAAACCCTTTCTCCTTATACTGCATGATCTGCTGAAATACATCATTTAAGGCTTCTTCTCTATACTTTTTGGTGATGAATTCTTCAAGCTTGGCTGTCTTTTCTTCTACACTGAGAGACTCATCATCCATATACACAGAGGCTTGACCTCTTACAATTGGATCAATAGAGATAATCCATTGTAGTTGAGCATCAAATATTTGTGCAGCTTGAGAATCAATAAGAGCTTGAGCAGCATCTTCAGCATCTTTCTGCTCTTTCATTACTTCAAGCATTCTTGAAGCTTCAAGTGCTTTTAGCTCTTCTTCATGAACCCTCTTGGCCTCTTCTTCTCCTAAAGCCATCTGAATTTGCTGAGTTCTTTTCAACTTCTTGGACTTTGGCTCATCTTCAATCAGAATACCTTTGCCCTTATCCTTTGGAGGTGAATCTTGTGATGGAGCAGAAGATTGCTCATCAGCAATTAAAACCCTCTTTCTCTTGTACACTCTCTCAGCAGACCCTTTATACCCCATAGCCAATAGCCTTTCTCTCCTAGCAGACTCTTCTTCTGGCCTAGCAGGCTCTTGCCCTGCTCCAACAGGCTCTTGCCCTGCTCCAACAGGCTCTTCATCATAAACTTGAGTTCCATCATGGAATTCAAATTGAGCCTGTTCCTCCTCTTCTTCCTCATCTTCAGACCTATCCTTCCTCCCCTTTTTGGAAGAGTGATCTATCCTATCAGCATCTGACTGTGAAGAACTAGATAAAACAACCTTTGCAGACTTTTTACCTTTTAACTTCTTCACTTCACCCTCCAATCTCTTAACCCTCTTGACCAATTTGATGTTGATCTTAGAAAACTTTTCATTTTGACTTTTAAGAGCTTTCTCTAAGAACTTCACCTTGTCCTTTAATTCTTGCATTGTCTGAGGTGATTGGGTTTGTGATATATGATGTGGGGATGGTGGTGGTGTTGCTGATGGTACTGGAGATGGTGTTGGTGATTTTTGATGTGTTTGTGAAATGAAACCATGTGAAGAACTAGATGATGGTGTATCAGCAGATGGTGTTGGTTCTTCTGAATGTTGTGGTACCATTTCATCAAAAAGTGGAACTTCCTCCCCTCTAAAACCAATTCTCATATTTGAAAATACTTTGTGAGAAAGTTTTGGTGTTTCATAAACTGAGTCTGTGGGAAGCAACACATGTTGTAATTTTCCAATGATGCAACCAATAAATCTTGGATACATCAAAAACTTTGTTTTACTTTTCACATTGTTTATCAATCCTTCAAAAATATATTTAGAAAAATTGTATTTTCTGTTTGTAGCTAAGCAAATGAGAGCAGAAGCCATGTTTCCACTAAATTGCTCCCAAGAGGTTTTCTTCTGGCTCAAACAGTGAAGGATTGTGTGAATCAAAAATCTCCATTGTGGAGTAAGATGCTTTTTCAGAAAAGTGAGTTTGTTGGACTCAGCATGATACCCCATTCTTGTTAAATTTTCAAAAATTTCAGTATCTGGTAACTGACTAATACCATCAGAATCATCCAAATGAAGATGCCTTCTTAAGGATGACTCAGTAAGAGTCAAATGTTTACCATCCACTTTGGCTTTTATTCTTTGTTCCCCATTTTCAGAAGTTTTAATTTTAGCAGATTGCCAAAATTGTAAAATTTGATTTTCATAAATAGTGGGATTGACTAGCAAAGCAAACCTGATGTAGGAGTTGTTTAAAAAGTCCACTACTTGATGAAATGAGGCATTATCCTCTGACTTTTCCAAAAATGCTAACTGATTGTGACGTTGGACAAAATCTAGAACAACTGTGGAAGCCATAATGAAAATTTTGAATATGTTGGTGGGATTTGTTGGTAGTACTGGTAGAAGATGAAAGGTGTATGTGAATTATGATAATGACTGATGAAAGAAGATATGAGAGAATTACTTTTAACCGACAATAAGAAAGATTAAAATAAGTAAATGAAAAGGCGGTTAAAAAGATCTTTTATATGTAAAATATAATATAATATAATCATCAGTGAATTACATAACTACCCCAACGGCTAAGTTTAACTACCAGGCCTAATGGCTAAAACTTTTTCTGACAGGCTCAACGGCTATTTAGCAGTACCTTTTTATACTAGCAGTACCAATTTTGAACTACCAGTACCTTTGAAAGTTTTATAAAAATCCCTTATAGTTTTTAGCAAACTACCAGCTATCAACGGATTTGAGTTGTCTTTACCAAAAGCCGTTTGCTTAAGGACTAGCTAACTATTTACAATTAAGTATGGTTAGTTAACAACCATATAGTTTTTGGTAAACTATCAACCATCAACGGATTTGATTTGTCTTTACCAAAAGCCGTTTGCTTAAGGACTAGCCAACTCTTAAGTTTGTGAAAACTTGGTGAGCTGAATACCAAAAGCCATGATGGCCCAAAGATGGTGCAATTTCCTTGGATGGAGGAAATTTAGAAAGGCAATGATGCTGTGTATCTTGGATGATTAGTTCAACAAGTGAAATCATCTAATGTCATGCCTTTGAGTTGAAACCTTTCTTAGTTTGATCTAGATAGAACTTTCTCCTTGAGAAATGCTTCATCCCTTCTAGATATATGATCTAACTCTCTCTATTTCAACTCTGCATCATCTTGTATGCTCTTGTCTTTTCTTTCATAAATTGGTCTTTCTTCCATTTTGGGCTATTAATTCCTCCCCTGAGATTGTTATTTCTCCTGAAATGAATATAACTTTTGTTGCCCCTTTTGTTTGAAAGAACTCTTGTTTTGTTATCAACCTGAAATATGTTAGTTGCAAACCAAAAGAACAAAGTGTAGAACATTTGATCTATATAATTGTAAACATTCAAGCATTTATATGAACAAAACATAGCAATTTTGTATCAGCAGGACCAATTATGAACTAACAGGACCTTTTGACTAACTAGCAGTACCATGTTTAAAATCCAATACCAGTTAATTTTATGAACAAAAACACATGTTTTTCAAAGATTTATCATTCCAATACCTCCTACAAGATATTTGAATCTACCTAAATCAAAAGCTTTGGTGAGAAGGTCTGCATAATTCTTTTCAGAATCAATTTTAACTACTTGAATTAACCTCTTCTCATTGCAATCCCTTATGAAATGGTGTCTGATTTCAATATGTTTTGTTTTTGAGTGTTGAACTGGGTTTTTAATGATGCAAATAGTACTGCTATTGTCAATATAAATAATGGTGTTAAGAAAATTGTACCCATAGTCAAGCAGTTGATTTTGGATCCAAAGAACTTGCCCATAACAACTTGCACCAGCAACATATTCTGCTTCAGTTGTAGAATTGGCCACCATTGTTTGTTTCTTGCATTGCCAAGATATTAGTCTGCAACCAAGAAATTGACATCCACCAGTTGTGGAGTTTCTGTCTAGTGTTGCACCAGCATAGTCACTATCCGAATAAGCCATCAATTCAAAAGATGATTCTCTTGGATACCAAAGACCCAACCTAGGTTGACCCTTAAGATATCTAAAGATTCTTTTGACTGCTGTGAGATGAGAGATCTTGGGATGTATTTGAAACCTTGCACATACACATACTGAGAACATGATATCTGGTCTTGATGATGTAAGATACATCAAGGACCCAATCATAGATCTATAATTGTGCAAATCCATATCTTCTCCTTCAGCATCCTTGAGTAGCCCTTTGTCTGGATCCATTGGTGTACTTGCAACCTTAGAATCAGCAAAATTGAATTTCCTTAAGATCTCTGCTACATACTTATCTTGGCTGATAAATATGCCTTCTTTGGATTGTTTCACTTGGAGACCTAAAAAGAAAGTAAGTTCCCCCATGGAACTCATTTCAAACTTACTGTGCATAAGTTTTTCAAATTCTACACACAAGTCTTGGTTTGTTGATCCAAAGATTATGTCATCAACATAAATCTGCACTAACAAGATGTCTTTCTTTGTCCTTTTGATGAACAAAGTTGGATCAATCCTGCCTCTTTGGAATCCACTTTCTAGTAGAAAACAAGCCAATGTTTCATACCATGCCCTTGGAGCTTGGTGTAGGCCATACAAAGCCTTGGTAACTTTGTAAACTTTATCTGGATACTCAGCATCAATGAAGCCTGGAGGTTGAGATACATATACTGGTTCTTCAATTTCACCATACAAAAATGCACTCTTAACATCCATTTGATAGACAGTGAAGCCTATGAATGAAGCATAGGCTAAGAAAAGCCTAATTGCTTCAAGTCTTGCAACTGGAGCAAACACTTCTTCATAATCTACCCCTTCCTCTTGAGTATATCCTTGTGCTACCAATCTAGCCTTGTTTCTGATCACTATACCCCTTTCATCTTTCTTGTTTCTGAACACCCATTTGGTTCCAATTGCCCTATGACCTCTGGGCAAATCAACCAATATCCAAACCTTCTGAATCTTGAATTGGAGAAGCTCTTCTTGCATAGCTTCCACCCAACTTGCATCATCTAAAGCTTTGTTTATATTGTTGGGTTCAGCCTGAGATAGAAAACATGAAAACATGCATATATTGGAATTATCATTATTCTTTTCTTCATAAATAGAGGAGATTAACCCTTCTTCATCTGAGGATAAGACTTGAGATAAACCAACTTGAGATCTTGTTCTAACACCAGAAGTTATGCTTCCAATCACATCATCAGTTGAGTGATCTTTGAGAATTCTAGTGTTTGGTGTTTTAGGAACTTCATATGTAGTTGGAAGATTGCTAATCCCAACTTCTTCTTGAAAAGAATCATCTATTTGAATATTTAATGGCTCAGCAGTACCAATACTTGTACTAGCAGGACCATCTGAAGAACTGGCAGTACCATTGTCATTAGCACCACTTTCTTGATTCTTTTGATTCTGAGTTCCTTGATCTTCTTCATTGCCTTCAATTGTTATGTCTGAAGGTCCTTCTTCACTTGAAGATAGATCCATACTTTTCCAAATTGGCATCCAGATGTAATCTTGATTTTTAGGAGAGTCAACATTGTCTTCAGAACCTGCATTTTCATTAGCATTTGTACCTGTAACAGGCACATAATTCATAGATTCTGAAAGCCTATCAACATCAAACATCCAATCTGGTCCAACTCCTTTCACATTTGCTAGTTTCTCTTGAAACTCTATGTGAAGATTTTCTTCTACTAGCCTAGTGCAAGTGTTAAACACTCTATAGGCCTTACTCTGCAAGGAATACCCTATCAAAAAGCCAACATCTGCTTTTCCATCAAATTTGCCTAAATGATCTTTGGTATTGAGAATAGTGACATGACAACCAAAAGGTCTCATAAAACTTAAAGATGGTTTTCTACCAAAGAAAAGTTCATAAGGTGTTTTTCTATGTGGTTTTGTCACAAGAACCCTGTTTTGTACATAACAAGCAGTACCAACTGCTTCAGCCCAAAATGAAATAGGCAACTTAGAGTCTACTAACATAGTTCTAGCAGCCTCTATAAGTGTTCTATTCTTTCTTTCTGCTACTCCATTTTGCTGAGGTGTTCTAGCTACACTAAACTCTCTTTTTATGCCTTTTTCCTTGCAAAAGTCATCCATAACTCTATTCTTGAACTCTGTCCCATTGTCACACCTGATGATTTTGACTTTCTTATCAGATTGGTTTTCTACCTCAGTGATATAGGTTTTAAGTATCTCACTAGTTTCATGTTTAGATCTTAAGAAGAAAACCCATGAAAATCTGCTATAGTCATCAGTAACAACCAGACAATATTTCTTTCCATTCAAGCTGCACACATTAGTAGGACCAAAGAGATCCATATGAAGCATATGTAAAGCCTGAGTAATAGAGTTTTGGGTCTTGGGCTTACAAGAAGCTCTATGTTGTTTGCCTTTTAGACAGTCAACACAAGTTTGGTCGTTTTGGAAAATCTTTTTGGGTAAACCTCTTACTAAATCATATTTTGCAATAGTGTTGATTGTTTTAAAGTTTACATGACCAAGCCTTCTATGCCAAAACATAGATTCATCCAATGAGGCTTTTGCTACCAAACAAGTTAAACCTTCCTTGGGATCAATGTTCTTTAAATTGACACTATACATATTGTTCCTTTTTGGAATTTTAAGAAGTATCTGACTCTCATCAGGCATCTTAAAATCAGAAGAAAGAGCCATACATCCATTGTCAGTAAATAGAACATTGTTCTTTTTGTCACACATTTGTGAGACACTAAGAAGATTAAACTGAAGTTCTTTCACAAAATACACATTTTCAAAATCTAGTTTACTGGTTTTGATAGTACCTTTACCAGTGATCTTTCCTTTTATTCCACCCCCAAAGGTAACATATCCTCCATCAAATGTTTTGAAATCTGAGAGGAATGACATGTTGCCTGTCATGTGCCTTGAACACCCACTATCAACATATCCTTGATCTTCAAAATCAGTTGAATGTTCCTGCACATGAATAAACACATTAGTTTCCTTGGGGTACCCAAGCCATGACAGACTTGGGTTTGCCTCTTGCATCAATGAAGTCAAACCTTTTCAGGATTGTTGATGCACCTTTTGATTGGATTGGTTTCCAAATCCAACATGCTGAGGACTTAACAGCACTTTCCCTTCTAATCCATTGTGTGGTCTTTGGTCTATCAGTACCAATTTTGGCAATACCAATTTTGGCAGTACCATGTGGTCTAGCAGGACCTTTTGGTCTAGCAGGACCTTTGGTTTTTGGACTCCAAACTTTTGTTTTGACCACATTTATCTTTTGAATAGGATTCTTCTCAACTTTTGGTACACTTTTGAAAGTGTTTCTTGTACCCTTTTCAGTTGGTTTTGTAATAACAGGCTTATGTTGTCTAACAGTATGTTTAACATTTGTGGTGTTAGACTTAACAAAACTTTTTCTGGGGTGAGTAACATTTGTTTTAGCTTTTGATTTACTCCCAGAAACCCATTTATTACAATAAGCATGAAGATGATTAAAGCTACCACAATAATAACAAGCCTTATTAAACATAACAAAGTCATCACCTAGTTGTTGTGACTTTAGGTTGTTCCAATTTCTTTGGCTTCCCCTAGGTTTGTTATTACAATTTTTACAACTTTCAACTGTTTTCAAAACAGTTTTGGCCTTAGCTTTAACTTCTACTTTCTTAGGACTGGTTGGTCCTACTTTGATTCCTTTGATAGGAATAGTCTGATCTTCATCATCATCAGATACCCAATCCTCAATAATTAGGACATCTGGTCTCTTATCAGTGAGCACCTTAGAGAGTGGAACATTCTTAGCACTCTCAGAAGGTTCACTTATCACTACAGGTTTATCCAATGGTTTGTTAACAAATTCATGTAAACCTGATACAGCAAGATCACTACCCTGGGGACATGGAATTCCTCTATAAGGAGGTGGACATTCATTATATCCTATCCCTGATTTTATTTTCTTATTCAACTGATTCTCTACTATGCTCTTAGTACACTCAGAAGCATTTTCCAATTTAGTAACAGTCAGTTGAATATTGTCTCTAGCTAATGTCACTTTAGTGCATTCAGTCCTTAACATTTCTATTTCAGTATCTTTCAAATATATTTGTCTATTAAGAGCACCTTTAGCATCAGAAAATGTGAGTTCATTTTCTCTATAGTGAATGATTTGTTTTTCTAGCTTGGACATACCACACTGATGGTTAAATAAGGTTTGTTGGGTTTTTCTGTGTTCTAATACTTCTGTATCATAAGCTTTACTTATGATTTCTAATTCTTTAAGAGATTCACAATTATTAGGACATTTGATAATTTGTACCTCAGGGGTGGAGAATGCCATCAAAGCCAATTCATCAGAAGTTGACTCATCTTCACCCATGAAACTCCAATCAAAACCCATGCCATCAATAGCAACCATTGCTTTTGGCTCTGCAACTTCAACAACCTTACTCTTGCTTTCAAAGCTTCCTTTCTTCTCAAAGCTTCCTTTATTTCTGTTGTCAAACCCTCTACACTTGTCATCCTGCTTCTTAGGTCTTCTACACTCTCTAGAGTAGTGACCTTTCATGTGGCAGTTGTAACACTCCACCTTTGACTTATCATAGCCAGCAGGCTCATTTCCATCTATCAGAATCTTCTTGCCAGTCCTCATCATCAACTTCTTGGCTCTAATGCTTAAAAGTGAAAGTTGCCACTTTATGTCCATTTCTTCAAGATCATCAGGATGAATCTCTTGAAGGTCTTCAAATGATAATACGGACCCATTGTGCTGAGATGTAAGAAAAGCACACCCAATTGTTTCATCTAATATAGATTTGGTATTGCCAGAAGTACTAGCAGTACCAAAGGTTGTATTAGCAGTACCTTCTTCTCTGCTACCTTGTTCTTCATTATCAACCTTTGACATGTTTGGGGATGAAACAAAAGCCATATTTCCAGAACTTGACCCAGTAGTCTTCTTTACTTCATGCTCTACTATTTTGAAATTGTTGTAGAGATCATTGAGACTCATCTGGTCAATATCTGACTTGTTCTTCCATACAATGACATGCATAGACCATTCTGAAGGTAAACTTCTAAGAAATTTAGAGTTTAGGTCTTCTTGAGTTATCATCACTTCATGGATGGCTAACTGACTTGCAAGCTTCTGAAGTCTATTGAACATACTGTCTAAAGACTCATTGGTTGTGGCTGTGAAGTTCTCAAATTGTTGTTTGAGAAGGGTTTTCTGTGTTTTCTTGGTAGCATCATTACCACCAAACCTAGCCACAATTGCTTCAAAAAGGGTTTTGGCATCTTTGTATTTGTTGAAGATCAGAAGTTGATCATTTGGAATAGTCATCAGTAACATACTCCTTGCCTTTAGATCATTTCTCTTCTGAACTTTTTCATCTGCATTTGATGGTTGATCTTGTATTCTTGTTACAAGAGCATCATTTACTGTTGTAGTGGTGATTTGGGGTTTAAATGAATTGCCTTGTTCAATGATCTCCCAAAGTGCATAGTCCTGCACTTGAAAGTATTGTTCAACCCTTAGTCTCCACATTTCAAACTCGTTTTGCTTGAGTAATGGAAGTTTAGCTGCAACATTGGTTTGAATATGTTCAACATCCATTTTTCTTTTAAATTAGTAAATATCAAGCCTAGCTCTGATACCACTTGTGGAACGCTTTGTTATTGTTCTTGAAGTTCAAACACTTGGGATATGAATCTTAGTAATGTGTTTGAGAGATATTTATGTATTGAATGTGTTTAGCATGCGGAATCTACTACAACACACTTTAAAAGAACACAAGGTGGTGAGTTTAAGTAAATGAGTGAATGTAATGAACAAACAACACAACTTTGGTTAATACAAAACGATTCAATATTATTGATGAAATAATACGGATGATCTAAGTATCACCGGGATTACAAAGTAATCTTGAATCTATGATTGTCAAAAGGATTTGTGATTCGAAGTAACTAAGTTACTTGAGAGATAGTTTGGTTTGTGGTTATTTGGTTGTGAAAGATTGCATGCATGAAGAAGTGACTAAGATATCCTTTTATAAGATAAGGATATCTTATTACATGTTGTCAAGTAGATGAATATAATACTATACTTTGACTATATTGGCGCCTACAATTAAATACAACTACCCATGTACACTCTGATATATTCTTCTGTCACCACAGAAGACTATTCTACTTCTACATAACGTATAACAATGTACAAAGACTAATAATTCAACTAAATATCTATTACAAAATATCTAATCGACTTGACATAAGCTTGGCAGGCTCTTCATTAGCTAGCAGTATCTTCTACCCAGAAGGTACTGGTAGAACATCTTCGTACATAACAAAATCAACTAGCAGGCTCTTCATCGACTTGGCAGGCTCTTTGACTTTGATCATTTTATTCCCAACAATATTGAACAAGATTACCAAGTGAATTAAGATTCATCTTAATTTCATTTGGGTTCGGCCATACAAACATCTGTTCAATTCATCGAGGGGCCCAATAGTATCTAACTCCATAACATGTGGAGGAACAAATCCTGTTTTGACTAGACGTGTCATTCACATGCTTCATATCACTCCTGATAATGGCTTTTATAACTACCTTATTCAGGATAGCGTTTAACCATATCAAGGAATGAAATTCCACACATGCAAGACTTGCTTGCATCTCAAGTCTAAGGATAAGAGACATAACCTCTTGCGAGATTCACTATTGATGACGATCCATGTAGTGAATACTCATAGTTTGGGTCAATCCAATGTTCATCACAATGAACAACATGTGAGTGTGGCAAATAAATCACCAACACGCTCACATTTGTCTTAATTTGATGATACTCCCGTATCGTCAACCGACAATGGATAATTTTAGAATAAATAAATTATTCATGGATTAAACATGCAAATATGGAACACAGTAGTATAAATGAAGACGATCATACCAGGTATATCAATTCATTTTATAATACGACTGCTTACAGTTCCATTATCCAAATACTAAAAAACAGATATGCATAAGACTACTCTTAGGTCGGAATCCAATGTTCCCACCATGATCAAATTATATTGTACAAGACAACAAGTAGTCATCCGAGTAAACTTTGAGAATACTTGTTTCAAAACTCATGAAATGTTTGAATTACGATTGTCCTTTGTATGTGTGCATTCAAGTACAAGATGAGTGTTGCAACAATACATTCCATAGGTGTGTTTGAAGCTAGCAAAACACCTACTTTAGACTGCCATTTGAATAGTTTCTCAAACTATAAAGTATTCTTATTCTTTTAATGTATAACACATTAATTCTCTCAGTCGAGCACATCTAGTCAGCAATGTCATCATTCATGATGACATCCTAACACGACTAGGGTTGAGTATCATCTCAGTTAAATAAGCATCAGCGTGTGTAAATAAAACAGAGTTCCTCAAATATCCGTAAACGTTTGAACATATCTTTGGTCCTTTGTAGGTCCATTATAATGTTCGTTTAACAATTATCTAATGACTTTCACTTAGATATTTGTTGTTATCAAATCATCTTGCATTCATTCAAATGATATATACATAGTCCAATGCGTAATATGACTTACATGATGAATCCTTTAGTCGAACTTAAGATTTCCAATCATGTGTTTAATCTCATCAAGTGAGATTGATCATTGAGACTCCCCTCAATAACATGTCATATTATGTTTAGACTTAATAACCATAATATACTTAACAAGGTTGTATGTCTTATTTTATAAATCCCTCAACAGAAACTTCATTCCAAGCTAAGGATTAAAGTCTAGCTTAGATGGAATATTGTTTCTAATATGTTAATGACATATGAGATTTAAGAAAATAAATACCGTGCTCCAACTTGCTCTTAGTGTACTTAGGAGTAATCTTATTTAATCAAAATCAAATTAATGATTTTATAATTAACTCAAGATCTTTGCTCCTAGATGCATGATCTAATCCACACTTGGATCCTTGTATCTTGTATACATAAAAAAAGATTATATGGATTCATAAACCCTTTTGATTACTCATCGTCCTCGCAAAGGTAATCAACAAGAAAGGTGTTTCGAACTCCTATTGTCATATTTCATTTCCATGAAGACAGGTATGACAATTTTAATCATCTTTATACATTTAATGTTTGTAGATAGGAAGAGTTAATCATAGTCAATTACTTGAGTACGAGTAAATTCCTTTTACTACGCGTGCATTAAATGCGTGTAAAAGTTTGTCCTTTTGAGTTTTCTCTTCAAGAAACTCATTCTTGACCTCACAGTCTAACTGATTGGTAAGAGACTAATCAAGCTCCATGAGTGATTGTCTTTCAAGGACTGAATCTTAACATTCATAGTTTTGAGCTACTCATCAGATACAATATCTAATAATGCATCTCAGTAGTTAGCAGGCTCACTATGATCCTCTAACTTTTGTCCCTTAGCATTGATATAAAAACTATATCATTCAGGTGCAAAAGGAATCCTTGCGGATTTATGAATGAGAGATATCAATCTATGGTTTAACATATGCATGTTCAATCTTAGTATGACATTAGCAAGTGTACTCAGAAGGTTGCTCTTGAATAACTTCAAGATCTAAAGGTGCTCCCACTTGCTTTTGTATGTAGAGACTAATCTCTAGATACTCAGCATCTTGAGTAACAATGAATTGTTTTCAAGTGGGACATCTAAAATACATCGTTAGTTCTTGACTCTAGTTTGTTAATTACATACTCATAGGTAGTTAACAAATTCAGAACTTCAATCAAGACATAATGAGATTCATCCCATGCCATAATACAATGGTGTCTTAAATTCCTTCTGGGTTGGAATCATATTGAGTGTGCACATGGCACATCCAATTTTCTAACCTTGATAGCTTTGGAGGTAAAACAGTTTAAGTCATCAAGGATCAAACAATATCAATAGTGTTTGATTTTCCATGATGGACATACCATAAAGTTGTGATATTCCATGAGGACTGATGTTGTGAGACTATCACACAACTCATTAGATGAACTTATACTTTTGGCTTACATATCTGCCAACCAGGTCAAACCAGATGACATCAATAGTAGTTTTAGCCTATTGCATACTATACTTCATGTGTATGTTTTGACTAGAAAACACAAACATTTAATATTATACGTCGTAAGTGTGCATGTCTTAACAAGAAGACATAACAAATCAACGTCTTACTTTACGTTATTTATCTTTCAACAATTAACTGAATTGATGTTTGTGTCTTTACAAGAGACCTAAACATATTCAACTAAAGTAATTACGAGCGCCGACACTTGGCCTCAATAGTAATTTCAAGTTAATTTCATACTTCATGATTATGACTTTACAAGAAGACATAATCATATTTACTAAACAATTCAGTGAATATGTTGAAGTAGCTTTTCATGTTATCTTGATATTTGTTCTAATTAGGGCAACCTACATTTTATGTGTAGAAGTCCTAGTAGAATTTTGGTTTCTTACCTTTCAGTCAAGAAAAGCTATTAGTCATATTGTTATATGTTGTACCTTTCACACAATTAAGATTTCTCCCACTTGTGCATGGCACAACATCATGAGAGCAATATGACAATGTCTAAGATAACATATGATTTTTAGTCAAAATTAAAATATAGATATGTAGAAATTTATCGTTTTAATAATGAATCATGCATAACGATTTTATAGATAACATTTCAGGAAGCAACATCATGAACGCGACAAGTTATCTAATAAAATTTATGCAATGGTTCTTATATAAACTATGATGCTCAACATGTGGAAAGTAATGTATTATTTCAAGACAATCTGGAAATAAGATGGGCAAGTTGTAAGGTATTACAGCTTACAACTCCCACTGGATTAGACAACATTACATGTGTTTCGTCACTAGTAATATAATCACGTAGCTCCCACTGGATTAGACAACATTTTAATGTGTTACGTCACCAGTGGAGAGTGAGTGGCGATTGGATACTTTCCATCTTTCTTTGAATATCTACACATTATTGCTAATGTGAGTCACTTTGACTAGTAAACATGTATTTAGGTATTCAAGAAAGTGCATCAAGCTCTAACACATAGATGATGGGCTTTCCATCTTTGCTATTTTAACTTGAAAATAGGCATGCATTTCCTCCATAATTGGTCTACTTTACCACAAGTGTATGTAGGACCTTAGTAGGCTTATTGGGTTAAGACAAACTGCTAGGTAATCATGCTAGTAATTGCCTTTACCTCTTTGCGGTTTATTGATATTTCCGTCTTCTAATTATTTAAACTCATTTTAGAATGGTATCTAGTACGAAAAAGGTCGACCAAGCAAGAACATGCAGATATCGCCAAAGGTCTGACCAGTGAGCAAAATTCGCCATGGGTTGAAATGGCCCTAAGGTCTGACCAAAGAGGTCAAGTCAAATGCACGTGTTCTCTAGTTATCCAAATATCTTATATTCTTAGAGGTTTCAAAACCGAAACTAGGGTTATGAAACAATCTTGAAAGAATAAGATGTGTAACCATACTTAACCGTTTTGACTTTTATAAGTCATCACGATTTCTAGAGTAGGTTTTCCTTGAGTTTGATTAGAATTAGGAAAATTCAAATATTCCTATTATGGCTTTTCCTCATAAAGAAAAAGGATAGGAATAAGTCTCTTTCTTACAAGGAAAGATCGACTTAGTTCATTCTTTTAACAAGAAAAGAACAAACTCTTGTTTACGGCTTGCGTTGCATTAATTGAATTTACAAAGTTCAATTTTAGTATTTTCGATAATTAATCCTTTTTAAAATTAACTACCCAATTTTAAGCATATTAAAACAATTAATTTTACGAAAAGGCTAAGATCCTCATTGAGGTTCGACCATCACAGTAGACTGTCTACTAGAAATGGTGGATTCAATAGGTAGGTAACGTCGACCAATTGCATTACATGTGCAACTCTTAGATCTTTATGGGACTCATGGCACTAGTGAACAAGCAACTAGTGTCAAGCTGGCATGTTTAGTCCCATCTTTGCCTCGTGTCAGGGTCTGACCGCTAAACACGATTAAGTCATCCAATTTGAAAACTGTGAGAATAATCCTAGGTCTGACCCTGGGTTACAATTCAGCCTAGGTCTGACCATAGCCAAAAAGGTAATTGCAAGTGTTCTCATAACTGGACGGCATGACTTAAATTTTTGACGGGTAAAGAGTTTTGATGTGGATCAAAAACGTGTACGAAAGAAGCATGCATTCATTCTGCGTAGCACAAGTTAAAAAACTTTTCTTAACTTAAGTCTAATCATTGTTTTAATTTATGTGTGTCAAGTTGTCCATTTTCAAGACTAATATATATCCTAAGTGGATTATTATTTAGTTTGGACAATACAAATAAATAAATAAACAAACAATCTTAACTGGTTTAAGTGTTGTTTATAAAACAATGATTTAAGTTTCAAATCATATTTAAACTTAGTTAAACTAAATCATAAGACTTAGTACAAAATGGTTTATGTTTCGTTTTAAGTTTTGAGAAACCAATTTTCGATTTTCATGTAGTCACAACATACATAAAACAACCAAACAAACATACAACCACAATATGCAAAGCCTCAACCGATGAAAATCCTATGCTTGGTCTTGTGAGCCATCACAAGAACCAAGAGTCAACTAGGGACATAAACCACAACCACACGGAGGACTCCCACTTGCACCAAGACACTCATGGGCAAGTAAAAGTCCATTATGCACTTGAAAAGTTGATTCTGTCAGTCCAGATTTTCTGTCTTGCGAGACCCAAACGGCCTAGAAGGAGTCCTCCTCTTGCTTCGGCCCAAACTAGAGAGTTTTAGGCCCATGTCTTGTGAACCTGCACGAAAAAATTTAGCCAAAAATACCTTACCAATCTTCTGGAAATCGCATTTTCCCATCAGGTGTCCAGCAGCTACTTTTGGTCCAAAGTACTTTATTCTTTTGCCATTTGCTTCCAAGCATTCGATTACATGATATATAAAGTAAAGCACATCTAATCGACTTTGTATCTACTGTAAAAATGCCCAAACAATGGCAAAACCAAAATGAAGTACATTGCAAAAGTGCCGGAACAATGGCAAACCCCAAAAACAAGAAAATCAACCAACAATCACAATCACAACGCATAAGTGGTCTAGGTTTTCATCGGCTTTGATTATACACATAATAATACATTAAAATTATGATCATTACAAGGTGTTGGCTAACTCCATGGAAAAACATGCATGTATTTGCCATGGACAACAAAATAAATAACAAGAATTAAATTGTTAGCCAACGAATCGAAGAAATTAATTAACAAGAATTAAAACCCCGAATGGTACGCGTGTCAAATGGCCATAGACTCAAAACCCACTGATATTAGGGCCTTCTTAACATCATTTTACCACATAAAATTAAGCCTCATGGGCTGATTGAAAATCGGGTTATAAATCTATCAAAAAAAATGCGTTTTTAGGCCATTTTACGGGTACCGAACAAGAAAACAATTGATGTATGCATAACCAATGACCATGGGATGAAAAATTCCAGATCTTAAGACCTTAAATAGGTCGACATATTCAGAAAATATGAGCCCTAGGGGCTGTTTTAAAGATATACCTTTAAATCCATTAAAAACATGCGTTTTTCGCCATTTTTATGCATACTTGATGATCATATGACATCATATGATGTCTCGTGATACCACTATAGGTGATGTAATAATAAAATAACATATCAAATATATAAACGCAGCGGAATACATCACCAACAAGGATCCATATAGCCATATGATCAATCAAATGAACTAAACAAACATATTATACCTTTGTAGCGTGATCCGGGAGTCACCACCAATGCTAACGGATCGAATAGGATAAGAACCACAAGTGACCAAAGGAGATCACCTCTATGATGTGTCCACACTACACTTCACCGTATGCCAATGGAAGCTAGTCCTTCAACCCATAACCAATCAAACACTTTTGAATAAGCAAGATACAAAAGTTAAAGATCAAAAAATAAAAACCCTAGGTTTTATTGTTGATGCCGTGAGTTTATTTGGGAGAGGGAGAGAGAGAGATTTTTGGTAAAAGATATCTCCAATATGAGGAGATCCTGGAAGATATAATTTACCAAAAAATCAAAACACAAAAGGCCTCTTCCAAGCCCTTATGGCTGGCCCTCTATTGGGCTCAAATGGGCTTCCCATTTGTTTTTCTAGTCCAATGTAATAAGTCCATTGCTTATTCATTAGAAGCCCAATAGCGGTTCCTGGTTACTTACAGTTATTTATATATCGTAAATACAATAAACACGACATATAAAGTGGCACCTCAGTGTATATGTGTGTGACCCCATAGGCTCACATATGTCTAGCCATATAATTAGTAATTATGACACGAGCATATCCCAACAAAAACTTCTTCTAATTGAATCTTCATAATCAATAGGCTTGTAGTTCTGATCTCTTTCATAAGCTTTGAGATACAAACCTTCAATCTCTTCATATGTCTTTCTTTTCATCCTTTCAAGAGTAGAATGCTCTTGATCCTATAAATAATGCTTCATGTAAGACATCTTCTCCTTCTTTGATTGTTTCTTGGTAGTACTTTTCATCTTTTGTGTCTGTTTAATCTTCTCCATCATATCTCCAAGAGTATCTATTTCCCTTCTTGCATTGATGAAATATGCAAGTTGTTTTGCTCTTTCTTCAACTGTCAGACTTTCATTAGCCTTCAGTTCTTCTAGCTTTGCCTTTAATTCAGCATCATCCTCAATCATAGACATGAATGGATCATTGTTAAACTCCTCTTGCAGCTTCTTTGCAAGTGATTCATCCTTTTTCTTTAGCTCTTCAAGCCTTGCCTCTTCAGCTTCTTCTTCAGCTTGAATTCTTGCAATCTCAGCCATACTTGCTTGTTCCTCTCTGAGTTGCCTCTTTGTTTTCTTAGACTAAGAAGTTTCTTGAAGTACTTGCTTGCCTTCTCTTTGAGTACCAGCAGACTTATCTTTGTCACCAGAACTAACTTGATCACCAGACTTAAGTTTCTCACTGACAGACTTAACTGGATCATCACTAGCAGACTTAACTTCTTCTGTCACCAACTTCTTTCTTAGCCTTATCTTCTTTTGACTTTGAATAAGTTTTAGCTAAAATCTCTGCGGCTTCCAATCCCTCAGGACTAATATCAGTATCACCAGAGAATTTTGCTTGAGCAGGAGTCTGAAAAATTGTTTCTTCACCCAAATTCCTCCCCTGTTTGGAAGAATTTTCATCTGGAGCACCCTCCATATCACTAAAGACTGCCCCTTTTGCTTTCATAATATTCTCCATCTTCTTTACTTTTCTGACCAAAGTCACTATAGCATTGCCCATGGTTTGTTTTGTCTCTGTAAGATCTTTTTCCTATTCGGATATCCTTTTAACCAGTTGAGGTACCAGTTGTAAAAGATCATCCACAGACATTGGAGTTGACTCCTCCTCATGAGTTGGAGTTTAAACCTGGGTTTGCTGAGGTGAAGGTGGTGAGGGTGTAGGTGATGGTGGTTGTGGTGCAGGTGAGCTAGGTGCATTTGCAGGCTCCTCAGCTGCATGAAGTGGTTGAGAGTGTGCTTCACTTCCAGATGATGATAATGATGTACCTGCATTGTCAGTACCAATAGGCAACATAGCAGCTAACAATGGTTTATGTGCCCCCTTAAAGCCCCTTTTCATGTTACTAAAAATTTTATCCTTGAAGGGCACACACAAGTAAGGCAATTTGTTTTCTGTTTCAACATTCAAAACCATTTGAAGAAAGCGAGGATACATCAAAAACTTGTGTTTACTTTTCACATTTCCCACCATGCCATCAAATATTAATTTTGAAAAGTTAAAAGTTTTACCAAGCGAAAGACAGACCATTGCAGAAGCAATATTACTTCCAAATTGATCCCATCCTCCACTCTTAGAACTTAGACATTGTAGCAAATGATGGACTAAAAATCTCCACTGAGGTGAAAAATGGCTTTTCCAAAACGTGAATGTGCCATCAATGGGATATCCTATACTTTCCATACCTTCTAGAATCATTTTATTTGACAACATAACTTCCCCTGAAGCATCATCCAAGTGAAGACTACTTCTAATGGATGCTTCAGTGACTGAATACTCAGTGTTATCAATAGTTGCCCTTAACTTTAGGGTCCCATCAGCAAGAGTTTTGGAAGTAGCAGTCTCCCAAAACTGTTTGACTAGGGAATCATAGATAGTGGGATTGTGAATTAAGGCATACCTGATATGAGAGCCTTTCAAGAAGTCCACTATCTGTTCAAAGCCTTCGCTCTTGGTTGGTTTCTTCAAGAAACCCACTTGGTTGTGCTTATCACAGTATTTGAGTTGAGCCATGGATGAGCAATGATTTGAAAATACTGGTTGAATGCCGTCTTAGGGTTTTGATGCTGGTTGTTTAAAAACAGAGTAATCTTGGCCGAAAATAAAAATAATAAAAGTGGAAGTAAATAATGGATAAAGATGAAAAATGAATCAAATATTATCCATGTATACCTCTTAGGGCCAAAAAATGGTAACTGTACTATTGAAACAGGAAAAATCATTAAGCGTATGACCAGACCTAACGGTAAAAAATTAATTACGTTTTAACATTACCTGACTTAACGTTGGTCAACCAGTATTAATGGTGACTCACCAGACTTAACAAAAACCAGACAAACACAAACAAAAATCATTATCAAAGCTTCCAATCACCATCAATCCATGCTTTTCCTAGAAAAATTAGTCTAAAACCAAGAAAATATACAACCATATATTGTTGCAACCAGAATTAAGACCTACTCATTGCCAGAATTAACTCTAAAGCTACCAGATTTAACTTCTACCAGAATTAAATCTACTAAGTACTTGTGCTATCTTACAAACTATACATTTAACCTCCCCTTAAATGTAGCTATGGGTTTATCATTCCAATATTAATCACTAAGAAATTGAACCTAGGTCCATCAAAAGCTTTGGTCAATAGATCAGCTACATTAAAGTCTGTGTGTATCTTTCCCACCCTAATCAATTTCTTTTCAAAGCAATCTCTTATAAAGTGATGCCTTATTTCTATGTGTTTGGTCTTAGAGTGATACACTGGGTTCTTTACTATACAGATAGTACTTTCATTATCAATGTGAATTATAGTATTCTTGAAATTCAAACCATAATCCAGCATCTGATTTTGGATCCACAAGACTTGTCCACAACAACTTTCAGCAGCTACATACTCAGCTTTAGTTGTAGATGTAGCCACAATGGTTTGCTTCTTGCATTGCCATGAAATCAATCTTCTGCCAATAAATTGACAACCTCTAGTTGTGGATTTCCTGTCAAGACTTGCTCCAGCATAGTCACTATCTGAATAGGCTTCCAGGTCAAATGATCACTCTCTAGGATACCAAAGACCCAAATTGGGTTTGCCCTTTAGATATCTAAAGCTCCTCTTTACAGCATGAAGATGTGAAGTCTTGGGAGTAACATGAAAACGAGAACAAGCACAAACTGCATACATAATATCAGGCCTAGAGGCAGTTAGATACATAAGAGAACCTATCATAGATCTGTATAGGTGCACATCCACATCATCAGCATCCTCATCTTTTGTTAATGGCACCTTGTTCTCCATTGGAGTGACTGCTGACTTCATACTTGCAAGATCAAACTTCTTCAGCATCTCAGCAACATACTTGTCTTGAGAAATGAAAAGTCCATCTTCTTTTATTTTCACTTGCAGTCCAAGAAAGAATGTGAGCTCACCCATTGAACTCATCTAAAATATGTCTTTCATCAATGCCTTAAATTCTTCACACCAAGACCTTTTTGTGGATCCAAAGATGATATCATCTACATATACTTGCACTAGAATGATATCCTTCTTGTTCCTTTTAATGAACAAGGTCTTGTCAATGACACCCCTCTTGTATCCATGTTCCTCAAGAAATTTGGAAAGTGTAGCATACCAAGCTCTGGGAGCTTGATGTAATCCATACAAAGCTTTGATTACTTTGTAAACCTTCTTGGGATGAGCAGGATCAACAAAACCAGGAGGTTGGTGAACATATACTTCTTCTTCTATAGTGCCATACAGGAAAGCACTCTTGACATTCATTTGATAAACTATGAATCCCATGTAGGATGCAAAGGCCAAAAATAACCTGATAGCTTCAATTCTAGCTACAGGTGTAAAAACCTCATCATAGTCTATCCCTTCCTCTTGTCTGTATCCTTGGGCCACCAATCCTGCCTTATTTCTGACCACTACTCCTCTTTCATCCTTCTTGTTTCTGAAGACCCACTTTGTGCCAATTACTTTTGCTCCATGTGGTAGATCTACAAGAACCCATACCTTTTGCAACTTAAACTGCAACAGCTCTTCTTGCATTGCTTTCACCAAACTTTCATCTTCTAATGCTTCAGAAACCTTGGTAGGTTCCTTTTGAGAAAGGAAACATGCAAAAACACAGTGTTGTTGATCTTTGTGATTGTTCCTTTGCTGATTCTTAACAAAACTGAAAAGTGCATGAGCTTCTGACTGTTTCTGCACTTTGCTTCTAGTTTGATCTGCTGACTTAGGATCACCAAGTATTTGACTTTGTGGATGAATATTGTGAATCCTAAGTGTAGGAGCTTGACTTACATCCACTTCTGTGGGTAAGTTATTGAAATCAGTAATCACTCCTTCATCATCATAAGAAGCTTCATCAAAGATCCCTTCACTTGGCTTGTCAAAGATTTCAAGCTCTAGCATCTCAGAATTATCAAAAACATCAGTTGGAGTAGGATCAGGCTCAGCAGAATTAACTAAGTCACTACCAGACTTAATTGAGGAAGTACTGGTAGCCTTCTTTCCAAGATACTTTTCAGTCAGTGCATTTAATTAATCTCTAAAAGATAGAATATCTGCTGAAACGTTTGCAGGAGAAGCCTCTTTCCCTTGTGCTTGAGGCTTTGTAACAGTCTCCTTCTTCTTTGAAGTTGTAAAAGATTTCTTTGTGCCACCATAAGCTGCATTAAGCTTGAATTATGTTGTGGGAACAACAATGAGTTCCTCATTCTCCAATTCTTGCTCAGAAGCATTTGCATCAGAAGCAACTTGAGTACCTGTATTGTTAGTTACTTCTTTGGAACTTGCATGAGGGTTAGCTTGATTCTCCATAGAAATAGGAATATAATTCATAGAATCAGTCAGATAATCAATATCAAACATCCATCTATAGCCTAGTCCTTTCACATTAGGTTTTACCTCAAGAAAGTCAACATGGAGATTCTCGTATACCCTTTTTGTCACTAAGTTGTATACCCTAAAGGCTTTACTACTTAGTGAATATCCTACTAAGAACCCCACATCAGATTTTCCATCAAACTTGCCAAGCACACTAAGAGTATCTAGAATGGTAACATGGCACCCAAAAGGTCTTATGTAACTAATAACTGGTTTATGGCCAAATAAAAGCTCATAAGGAGTTTTGTTCTGAGGCTTAGTCACTCTCACCCTATTAAATATGTAGCACGCAGTATTGACTGCTTCAGCCCAAAAAGTGGTTGGTAAGAGTGAGTCTGCTAGCATAGTCCTAGCTGCCTCAATGAGGGTTTTGTTCATTCTTTCAGCAACTCCATTTTTTTGTGGAGTTCTAGCATTACTATACTCTTGTTTTATTCCCTTGTTACCACAAAATTCAAGCATGCTTCTATTCTTAAACTCAGTGCCATTATCTGATCTAATAATCTTAACCTTATGATTAAGATGGTTTTCTATCTGCCTAATGAAAGTTTGAAGTAAGCCAGTGGTTTCATCCTTTTTAGACATAAAGAATACCTAACAAAACCTAGTTCAATCATCAGTAATGACAAGGCAATAACTAGCATGATTTATGCTTTGCACAGAAGTAGGGCCAAAAAGATCCATATGCAAGGTGTGTAAAGGCTTAGTGATGAGCCTTTCTAATTTAGCCTTACATGAAGCCCTATGCTGTTTACCCTTATGACATGCAACACATGTATGGTCATTCTTGAAAACCTTGGAAGGTAAACCTCTAACAAGATTGTTCTTCACAATTTTGTTTAGATTCTTAAAGTTTATATGACCAAGTCTTCTGTGCCACAATTTAGATTCATCAATAGTGGCTTTTGCAATCAAACAGGCAAAACCTTTTGCAAGTTCAGGTGTCTTCATATCAAAGCTGTACATATTGTGTTGTCTAGGGACTTTTAGGAGTATCTGACTTTCATCAGGCATCTTAAAGTCAGAAGTCAACACAAAACATTCAGTTTCAGTAAAAAGAACCTTGTGCTGCTTATCACAAATTTGTGATATTGAGAAAAGATTAAATTGCCCAAGTTCTTTCACAAAAGACACATTATCAAATTCTAAATTGCCAACTACTATTCTACCTTTACCAGTAATGTAGCCTTTGCTACCTCCAAAAGTAACAGAACCTCCTTTGAATTCTTCAAAATCTTTTAGGTGATCCTTGTTACCAGACATGTGCCCTGAGCATCCACTATCAAATATGCCTCTATCTCCCATGTTCTTGAGTGGACGATCCTGCACATAAAGAAGAGAAATTAGTTTCTCTTAAGGACCCAGGCCTGAGCAGGCTTGGGTCTGCCTTGTGGATCAACATATTTGTATGTCTTATATGAATATGATCCACTGTTGCTTTGGGATTTATAAGTAAGTTCATTCTGAAATGGATCCCAAGACCAACATGCTGAGGCCTTAACAGCAGACCCCCCATGTCCCTTTACAGCATAAGAGTTTGACATTTTTGCTGTATTTTTAACAATGGGTCTCCTCACAGGTGAGTGTGATTTAGAAAAATTATTTCTTTGATTAAATTTGTTCACCTGTGGTCTATGTGCAACTGGTTGTTTGGGTCTAAATGTATCAACATACCCAGACTTAATTTTGGGCTTAACAGAATTAACTTTTTGCCCAACAGAATTAATATTTTGCCTACCAGTATTAACATTTGTCCTAAAAAAATTAACATGTGATCTACCAGCATTGATTTGTACTGATCTAGGAACAAATTGACTTGCATGATTAACTCTGTTTACATTGTTCCACACTGGTTTGGCCATCACATTACCAGTATTAACACTCCTTTGTTTCTTAAGCTCAGCCTCTCTAATCATTCTCTTTTCATGAAAATCACAATCTCTGATTAAATGACTAAGGCTACCACAAACAAAACATCTTTTCTGAGTAAAAGAGTAACCTTTCCCTAGCTCTCTTTTCATTCTATCAACCTTGGGTGACTCTTGACTTTTAACATGTTGCATAGGAGTTTTTATGTGTGAGACACAACTAGGTTCAACTGTTTTAGGTTTTGGTGCAGACACGACTGGTTTACTAATCTTAACAGGTTTAGACTTAGACACCTCTTTTGGTACATTTTTTGGTTCTGATTCAGAATGCTCAGAGACATTTCCAATGAACCCTCCACTATCATCAGATTGACAGGTAGAATACTTACTGGATTTGTCATCTGAGATACTTGTTTCAGGCTTTTGAGGTCCCTTCTTACCATAAACATACAAAGACTCGTCAAAATCTTGCTCTGGTAGAGGAGTATAATCTCCATTTAATGGAGGTGGAACTCCTTTGAAGTTGTCAGTTTTTGAGAATCTATTGTATACAGGTTTATCAGCAAAGTCATCATCTGTACTAGCGAACACAGTTCTTTCCATTTCTTCCTCATAACTTAAAATCTCACTATCTGATTTTATTTCATATCCTAGACCAATTTTGCAAGTTGAGCTCATACCAGAATCTATTAATCTATCCATATTTTTAGCAGAATTATTCCATGTGTCTATTGTTTTCTGCAATTCTTCCTTATCTTTTACAGCTTTCATTCCAATTCTCCTATATTTTTTAAGCTTTTCATATTTTTAATAGATTTCATTGGCTTGAAATGTAAGCTTTTCATTTAAGGTTAATTGCTGTTTTTGATAAGTGACAATTTGAGCTTCTAAGGTCTTAACAGCATTAGTGTAAGCAAGTATTTTAGCTTCCTGATCACCTATCTGTTGCATTTGCTCATCACACAATGTTTTAAGATTATTATATGATTTCATGCATGTTTTAGAACACAAGGATACCTCATTATTGGAGCCAATAGCCATGAATGCATGATTTGGTTCTGTTTCTTCATCTGTGTGTTCTCCCCAGTTAACAGCACCAGCTTCCAAAGTCAGCATACCCATCTGACTCTTCTCCTGCTTGTCTGCTTCTTGAGAGGCTAAATCTTTCTGCTTCTTCCCATCAGTAGTCACTTTTGCTGTGCACTCCCTAGCAAAGTGACCAGTGTTGTGACATCTATAGCATTCAACCTTCTTCTCATTAAAACCAACTGGTGTTTTTCCATCAAATCTGATATTTCTTCCAGTTTTCTTGTAGAACTTCTTCACTCTAAGAGCAATCATTGCTATCTGCCACTTTATGTCCATTTCTTCAATGTCTACATCATTTATCTGTTCAAGGTCCTCATTAATGAGGTCCTTGTCTTCTGATCTCTTTGCAAAGAGTGAATAGATGACTTCATCAACAAAACCCGCAGGAACTTCTCTTTCTTTCATATTGCTTGAAGAAGTATCATAGACACCAGAATTAACTTTGCTAGTACTGCTCTTGCTTTGGGAGACAAAGGCAACATTAGCAGCACTTGAAGATGCCTTTGAAACACCTTTGAGTTCATGTTCAAAGACCCGAAGATTATTGTACAAATCATCAATTGACAAAGTGTCAACATCTTATTTCATTCTCATGCTCACTGCCAGATGTGACCATTCTTTTGGCAAAGATCTGAGAAACTTATGATTTGCATCTTCAGTAGATACACCAGCACCATGAGCTTCCAACTGTGAGAGGAGATGTTGGAATCTATCATACCCTTTCTCCAATCCTTCAGAACTGGTCACAGTGAATGCTTCAAACTGTTGTTTGAGAACAGCTTTCTGCATTTTCTTTGAATTAGCATTTCCTCCAAACCTGGTTCTGATTGATTCCCAAATCTCCTTAGCATCATCCATTCCATGAAATCTTCTTAAATGTTCCTTGGGACGGGCCATCAGTAAGATGGTTCTTGCCTTCCTCTCCTTCTCCACAGCATGAATCTCTGCAGTAGAGACTGGTGGAAGCACTCTAACAACACCATCCTTACCAACATAGATCCTCTTCTTTGAGTTTCCATTCTGAATAACCTTCCATACATCATTATCAATGTACTCAAGGTAATGCTCCATCTCCATGGCACAAATATCATACTCCTCCTTTTTCAGAATTGGGAGTTTGATGTTTGAGATAGTGGTTGTTGCAGGAATATTTTGTTGTTGTTGTTTAGGTCTACTGGTTTCTGATGTATCATCATCATGATTTGAAACTTCTTCATCACTAAGATGAGTTGAGTACTCATCATTGGCCGGTTGAGACATTATACAGGATTTTTGAGTGAATGAGTGTTTGTGGTTTGTGTTTCTTCTTACTCAGAGTCCCTCTATAGGCTCTGATACCACTTGTAGGTCCATGGTTATGGATCTAAGTAGCCTGTGTTAGACAATAGATAACTTGAATAAATCCAAATTAATCTATATGAGAAACTCTTAACAGTATATTGATTGTTAATGCGGAATCTTAACAAACAACAAGTATGAAGAACACAACTATGATTACTAACCTCGTATTACTATTAAACTTTTTAATTGTCACGCTTAAACATAATGCCGTAGGGTTCCTTTTATACTCTAAGGAAACCTTAATGTTACAAAACGTGTGAAAAGATAAACATATCTTCTAATAAGATAACTAATATGTATATATCCTTTCCTAACATATAGCTAACACACTATTCTGTTAAACATAAATAGACTTAACTAATAATACCTACCAATACTAACTATGTTTGCCAGACTTAACTTTGTACTGGCAGACTTAACTAAGCTAACAGACTTAACGATTTCATCAGCAGACTTAAGTCTGTTCTTCAATAATTCCCAACAATTGAGGCTCAGAAAACTGCTAAGGACATGTAGGAACACGTTCATCTCCTAATGGAAGGCACTGAACTGAACCAAGAAAAAATGGAATCCAAACTCTACCTCGAATATACAATGTTCATGATTGAATCAGGAGAGTCACTTGAGTCTTATTACCATCGGTTCACTAACATCATCAATTACTTGGATAGACACAACATTGTTTTACCCAGGATTGCAGTCAAGACAAAGTTCCTCAGCTGTCTTGGTCCAGATAGGCAAAAATATGTCACCTTAGTTCGTCAAGCAAAAAATCTGCACAATGTATCTTATGGGTTGTTGTATGATTATCTGAAGCACCATCAGTCTGAAGTTGATAAAGATCGAGCTCTTCGTGGTACTTAGTCACCTCTACAACTCCAAACTCACTGGCACTGATAGCTCAATCTCACTTTGCTCCACCTCCACAGTCAAACCATGCTTATGTCCAACAACAACATCATTTTAACTATCCTCAACAGACCTCTTCCACCCAACTCATTCCATATGATTCAATACAGCAATCAACTGCAAATCAACTAGTCCCCTACGGCAACACTGACACCATGCTCTACACAAATACAAACAGTGACGAAGATGATACAAACACTGACACCATGCTCGTGCTTTCAACAAATTCTCTAACAAATCCAACAATCGTCTCCGCACTTCATCCAACACAAGGAATCAAGCTGTTGTACAAGATGGACGGGATGAAATTCAGAATCGTGCTTATGGAAGAAATGGATCAGGAGGTTACATGGGAAATTTAGGAACTGGACAAAGGTTTAAGGCAGCAAGTGGCAGTAGGAACAATGCAGGTGCTCCTCAGAGAAGGGTTGAAATAGTTGAGACTTGGAATACAGGGATTGGAACTACAATGGTCAAGTGCTACAACTGCAATGGGAAAGGTCATCTGGCTAATGCATGTCCCAAACCTAGAGTTAGAGGTAGTGATTTTCACAAGCAGGCACTACTTCTTGCTCTCAAGGAAGAATCTGGGGGCACTCTCACAGAGAAAGAAAATAGCTTCATGGCATATACATATTCTGATGATGACATGGAAGATTTGGAAGAAAATGCAGTTGTGATGCTAATGGCCAACATGCAGGAACTTCACATGAGTGACACAGGCCCAGTATATGATACTGACAGTCTGTCTCAGGTACCTGATTCAACATGTCTAATACATAAAATTGTATCACCATCTGCATCTGCATCAGACGAGGAGAAAGTTGTTCAAAATGATTCATTATTATCTCGTCAAGAAGATGAACAAATGAACATAGTTGTTACATTTGATGAAGATCAAATTAACCCAGTTGCTACATTTGATGACGATAACAATGATCAAATTGAACAAAATGAACTTTTGCTCGGTCCAGATCCAGAATTCATGGCCTTGCTATTGACCAACCAATCCCAGTTAGACTCACAAAAATCTCAGATTGATAAATGCAATGAAACAGAAACTTAAAAGCAAAAGTTGCATTATTAACTAAGGATCTTGAGTGCTATAAAATACAACTCACAAACTTTGAAACAAAAGAAAAATGAGAAAAAGTTTTGAAGTTGCGTTCCAAAAAGCTTATGTCAAAGAACAAGATTTACAACATCAAATACGAGAATTAATTGTGTCTAACAGTAAATTGGTTTCCAAACTGGAAGAAGACAAAAGTGAGCTCAAACAACAAGTTGAACATCTCAATTCAAAATTTTTGAAAACCACAACCGAGATGTCCACTTGTCAAGCTATTTTTTTTGAACACAAACAAAAGTCAAGGAAACAAATTGATTCTTATCTTGATGATATTGTAAACCTGGAATGCAAATTAAAAGAGTTTCAAAATGTTGTATACAAAACTGGTGAGTATATCACAACAACACAAAAGTTCACTTTGAAACCAAGTCCCACAGGTCATGGTTTTGCTTTAGGTGATAATAAACCACGTTTTCTACACACAGCACTCGAAGAAAGTCCAAAGTCGTATAGTGCAGACTGTGGAAAACTAGAAGGGGGGGGGGGGGGTTGAATAGTTTTACTGGTTTTTAATTGGTTTTAAAACTTTACTTGTGAGAAATTTTGATTCGATTCTTTTGTGAAATCAATCAACACCAATATGAACACTAAACAATACTATCTAATATAAACAATAAATATAAAGAAATGACATGGAAAGATCAAACCGGGACAAAGAAATTTATAGTGGTTCGGTCACGAAGCTCTTCTTCGCCCTACTCCATTCCCCGAGCACCAAACTCGAGAGTTCTAAGCACTATGTCAACAAAGCTCCCTTCAAGCGGAGAAAACCATACAACGTTGCGTATCCTTATTTCCGACACTATGTAAAATGCCGAGTACTAATCTTAGCTAGTACCAATCTACCACGATCCATACGTTCCTTACTAATTCACACAATCAACACACTTGACTCGATCTACCCGATCTACCCTTGATCCACTTGAGCAACACCCAAGCCCACAAGCTACAAGTGATCTCTTAGATCTCGACAAGATCACAATGATCTACTCTCACAAACTAAACAAAAGAAATTTGACTTGATGTATGCTAGGATACAACAAGTATGTAACAAGTGTTACAAGTCTACTAACTATAACTACAACACTTTGTATCTTCTTTGATACTTTGTGTTCTTCTCTTGCACTAGTAGAGGAATGAAGGTGATCACTTGGTTGGATAATTAGATCACTCTTTAAATAAAAGAAAACTAAACTAAATGATCAAAGGAGAGAATATATGATAAGAGTTTTAAACTCATAAAGTTGTATGTGAAAAATGATGCCCAAAAACTGTGAAGAGGGCTAGTATTTATAGGCAGAAGAAATTTGCCCGTTATAGGGTCACGGTACCACTAAATACCACACGGTACCACTAAATTTAGTTGTACCGTGCCAGACAAGGACGCTCCAATTTTTGTTTTTGGTGGTGAAAGTTTATTTGGGGAAGTTTGGAGCTGATTTTGTGGGGAAAAATAGCTGTTATGATTTTTAAACTTATTTTTCCAATAAAACATTTCTTTATAATTCAAAAATAACTTGTAAGGTATATTTTTGAAGAAATGTTTTGTCACATTAAAAATGTGAAGTTTGAAACACAAATTCACTTCTTTGATCATTTTTCAAGTTGTAAATTTGTTTGTTCATACCTAGAGTGATTTACGTAGAAACGGGATATTTCGGCTAAAAACTTGTTTACATTAATCTTGACGTAAAGTGTTTTCACATTTTGTTATCATCAAAATGTGGAGTTATCGAAAGAAATAAATAGCTTTTTTAGAACATTATTTGCATCAACAATCTCCCCCTTTTTTATGATGACAAAACATAAACTCATTTTAAGTTAAAGATTAATTTTGACAAGTTTTTAGCATGACTTTATATCCCATTTCTCCCCTTTTTTGTCGAAGCAAAAAGGTCACAAAGGCTCCCCCTTGATGTATACTCCCCTTCGTTTGGAGGACACCAAGGAATCGAGCAATGGTTCTTGCTACAAAACAAAGTTAGATGACACACATACAATATCCAACATGTAGCAACCAAAAAAAATATCCAACCATGACAAGATAAAATAAAGAAACTAAGATAATCCGACCAAAAACTAAGAAAATGGCTAAGAAGCATAAAGGATAAAACAACCATACGATAAGCCCATCAATTCGTAAAGAAAAATGTCATACATAAAGTATGATTACAACATAAACATAAAAACAAACTACAAAAAGCACATATAAATCTTTAGTGACAAGAGGCCCTAAGATTTGCTTCAATACCAAAAGGGATCCTAGATGTTTATTTTTGGAAACTAAACATGAATGTGTTTTGTTGGTTGGGCTATTGGTTGGTGGAGGAGGTGGTATGATGGGCCCTTGTGGTGGTGTTAGGAGGTGTTCAAGGTAGGAGAACATGAAGTTCAATTCTTCCCTAAGGTTAAAGATGAGGGTTTGGTTGTGATGACAACATGCACAACATAGGCTATGTGGTTCTAGAGGATAGAGAATGGGGTGACCCATTAGTGGTTGTGGTGATGGAGAGGCGAAAGATGATGATATGTTGGACCCAAGCTCAAAAAGAGTTATTGGTGATAGAGTGAATGTTAGTGCCAATCGTTGAGGAGGACTAGGTGGAGGTAAGGGTGTGGTAGTCCTAATTGTGGAAGATGATGATGAGGTTGACCTAGTAGAAATGGCTTTGGAAGGAGCCAAAGGTGTAGAAATTAATGAGGTTGAATTGATTGAGGGTAATGGTGTATGAATGTCTTCATCATCGTCTAGTGTAAGATCAATGAGAAGTATTTCCTTGGGTGGTTTTATGTTGAGTCTTGGTTTCTTTGCTTTATGTGAGGTGGTAGCAAGAGTAGAAGACATGGTGAGTTTATGATGAATGTGGGGTGGTGAGGAAGATGAATACATGATAAGAGCTTAAATAGCCAAATCAAAGGCATGCATGGATTGGTAGGATGGTAAGTTTAGGGAATTGAGAGTGTTGGAATCATCTCATGTTTGAAGAATCTAAGGGAAAGAAAGTCAAAAATTGAAAGCAAACAGTTAACAACGTATTCCCAGGGGACAGTACCACTAAATCATCCATGGTACCACTAAATTTAGTGGTGTCGTGACCTGCAGTTGACGTTTTTACCAGTTTTACAGGATTTAGGCTGCCTAAATGGGTAATTCTAGGGGTACTATTTGCAGCAAATCCTATTGCCTCAATTCACTAAAGAATAATCACATAGTTTTCATAACACTAGCCACAACTAGCAACAAACAAAAACATGTGATTACCTAAATTTAGGCTACTATTAAGCATGCAATCTATCAAGTAATATAATCATCTAGAGCATGCAAGAGAAAAATGTAAAACGATAAAATAAAAGATAAGAACTAAATAAATCTCATACAACCAAGAATTAAGCTTAATTAAGTACCCAAAGCAACCAATGTCAAGTTAATAATCTTAAGTTATGTTTAAGTCAAGCTTGTTAATGTCAAATGGCCGTAGCCAAGACCCCATGAGAGATAGTTTAATAGTACTTGTGTTAATAATAATAATTAACGTAGTAGTTTAAAGCATTGTTTAATCTCTCGTTCTCCCCAACTTCTTGATCTTGTTCCCGATGCCCTTGAGTGCCTTCCCAATTGAATTGAAACCCCCGATGGTTTGCTTGTACATGGACACTTGCCGATTGTACATCGTCATTTGCCTTCTCATTACCGCACTTAAGTGGGTGTTGTTGTAAGGAAGGTCGGTTGTTGGTGTGAAGGTTGATGTGTCGAGATTGCGAATGAATGTGTCGAGTAAAGGAGTACGAGCACGAGAGGTTCCTTCTTCATTCACTTCAACATCATCCTCATCCATAGGTTGAGATGATGATCCATGACGAAAGGAGGAGGAAGAGAAAGTAGCATCGGAAGTAGACTTACGAGCATGTTTAGACCCTTTGTCACTACATTGCTTTGTGCGACGTTGTGGTCCACAAAGGGGTTTCATAATGGGATCAACAAGGAAGTAGTCGACGTTATTGAGATGTGGGTAATTAGCCATAACCCAACGGAAGAGACAAGTAATCAACATACTGTATGACATGAGCTTATCGGACCGACTATGTATGTTAGCCATTCTTTTTGCCATATAGTATGCGAGGTTGTATGGCTCCTCGTTACTAAGGCAATAGAGCATGTGGGCTAGACTTGCCGGAACATGATCCCGGTTACCCGCAAGACACAAGACGTTTTTACGCAGAAGGAGTTCCCAATTTTTGAGATCAGGAAGAATTTCTTGTCGATAGATTCGGTTTGGGTCGAGGTGGACTATTGAACCGTCATGTTTTTGGTACATGTTGGCGACACGAGGGATTTGAATATGGTGCATATGCTTTGAAGATCGGGAATTTCAGTTAGATATGGACCTTCATTTTCAAGATGATAGTAAAGGGACTCTAACGAATGGTCTTCTGTGTAGGCACATTGACCATAGGAAGGAACACCTAGAATGTCACCAAGCTCGGTGATGGACAAAATGATATTTTGATTTTGAATCCAGAAATCTAGGAAGACATTACCCTCAAGATCATTGAAGGTACGAACACGACTATAGAACTCAAGAATGAAGCGAGGACATATTTGATCATTTATTTTATATAAACAATGAAAATCGATTGTTGGAAAGCTAACCTTTATCCCATTCAAGGGAGCAAAGTAAGCATCAACTACACGAACTTCGTGTATGTATTGATGTTGGACTCTATGAAGATAAGCTTTTTGCTCATCAGGAATGTTTGGATCATCGATTAGTAAAGGGATATAAGATTTGGTGTCTAGATAATCGTTATGAGACATTGTTACCTACAAAAATATATAAGTATGTATATGTTAACTTTTGTATTTTGATGATCACATTTCTAGTGTTTGTGCCTATAGGCAAACAATGTGGAGATGCGGTAATCTCGACTCTAAAACAAAAGTAATGAGATTACCCAAACGCTCCTAACATCACTTTTGCTCAATCAAATATGTTGAACAATACATATTAGTTATGTAATTCAATCAATATTTGTGAGATCATGTATGCATGCAAAAACGTTTTTAGTTTGCATCAATAATGCACAAAAAAATGTTTCATGATCCTAGATGTGTGAGATTTTTCAAAAACAATGAAATTGGGGTGTTTGGCAAATGTGACAATTTGGCGCCAAAAATCTTAAAGTTGAAAAGCTTGAATGTTAATGACTCCTAATCCAATTTCAAGTATGCTAGGCATGATTCCACTCAAAATATTTAGTCTAATTCCAATATAAATAGTGAAATTTGGACTAAGGTATACAATGTAAGTGGGTTTATGCAAATCCTATGTTTAGGGAATTATGTAAGTTATACATTGTCTAATCCTAGTCCTAATTGCATAAAAATTCAATCAAAATTGAAAATCCCCAATTCAATTTTATGTATATGACCAAACCCTAGACTCAAATTTGAAAGAAATTAAAGTTAATTTACTTACAATTGATGTTGGGTAAGATGTAGTGATTAATAATATAACACCCCAACCCGGTTGAGGGTCAAAATGCCACATTATGATGTCAATCAGAACATACAAACGCAAGTGGAAGACTTATAAACATAATAATTACAAATGTATTTTAAGATGATAATAAAATACTAACTTTAAACATGATGAGTTCCAAAACTGAAGTACAAAACCAAACTAAATTTAACTGAAGCTATGTCCAAGTCTAATCCAGAAGCAAATGGGTATCCATCGTCAGGGTGATCCACTAAGAGCTCCTATGCACTCTTCCCTCAAATCCCATCTTTCATCCTAAAACCTGCCGCAGGAAAAGAAAAGCCACTACTAGAAAAACAGCTATTCTTGACTCCAAATGCGAGTCAAGAAGAGGCCTTATGACGCGCAAATGCGAGTCAAGGATGGACCCGTCATAAAGCTTCATGAATCGCATTTGTGCGTCATCCCTCTATGACGTGCATTTATGACCCACGTTTTATGACTCTCCTTTTTGCGTGTCATAACTTTTTTTTTTTTTTTTTTAAATTAATTTTTTTCAGTTCCTAATTTTCTATTAAATGACAATTAAAAACCTGATAATACAAAATTAAAAACACAAATATCAAAATAACGCATTTCATATATATATATATATACCAAAGTAAAGTATCAAAACAGATACATAAAATCTAAACTCATAATCCATCATGAAACAATTGTTTTCACAAGTGTTCCTCACGAAATCCAATTAAGATAAACCACTAGAAACAAATACCATAAACCTTCTTCAATGATTTGTCTTGGCAACTCGTTCAATCTCGTCCTTCTTCTTAATAGCATAACTGCAACAAAAACAAGATAAAATTATTAAATAAGCAATGTAACAGCAATGTAACACACTTAAACGTGCAGAAAAATCAACAATGTAACACACTTAAACTTGCAGAAAAATAAGCAATGTAACACACTTAAATGTGCAGAAAAATCAGCAATGAAACATGCTTAAACATGCAGAAAAATCAGCAATGAAACTTACTTACACATGCTGAAAAATCAGCAGCAAAATACGCCCCCTTTGGGCTGTTTTGCAGCAAATAAATTCACATAACGCACCCCATTTAGGGCTATTTTAAATAGGAACAAACACCCCTTTAGGTGGTTCTTTGACCGAACTAAATCCCACTCTTATCGGGGCTGCAATAGGTAAAACAAACACCCCCCACTGCGCGGATCATTTCAGAAATAAACGCCCTAGATGGGCTGAAACTATGCATAACCAAACACCCCCGTCGGGGCTGGTGTTGGACCAAAAATAAGCCAACTCATACGCACCCCTGGCGGGCTGTGGTGGGTCGCGAACAAGGCAAACACACCCTTCGGGGTGGGCTGCGATAGCAGGTAATAAACAAACCAAGCGCACCCTAGTTGGGTCGCGGTGTAGGTTGAAGCAAACAGTACCTTCCATAACCAGCCGTACTAACTAGCAGTACCTTTACAAGCAAACAGTACCTTCCATGACTATTTTTGGTTAATCAAGCAAAAATTTGTGAACACGAACCTGAATCTCATCTGCTTCTTGGGATATATCTGCAGGTTTCAATCAATGGAATACATATAGTTAGATATTCAAAACTAAGGTGTTTTCGAGTAAAAGAAGTTACTGAATGAAGACAACAATTTAAGTATATAGAAAGAAAAACATATAAGCAGCAGCCTCGGTACATCAGTTTCACATATAAAATTGATCCCTCAGCCTAGAGCATCTGTTGTTTTTTTCAGAAAATTATGTGTTGAATAGCAAACAAAACTTTTAACAATATGGTAGAAAATAGCTATTCGGTCTACATATTCATGATATGCTTACATAAATTATATATTAGAAGTTCAAAATCAATAAATATTGAACTGCCAGAGTAAATAAATGGACGTATTAAGATAATTAATAGTCTACTGGTCTAGGAAAAGGTGACGAGTAAAACTTGCGACTCAGGGGACTGAAAATGCACACAAACATCTCACGTTTTTCATAACCATATCAAGCAATAAAGAATGAATTGTGATGGAAGTGTCTCCCATGTAAAACAATGAAGGCCTGACATAACATAGGAGAATGCAACTGATACGGTAAATAACGCTACGCGTAACATGGAAATCCATGCAAGTACAGATGGTTATGAGTCATACATGATTTTGTTTGCAATCATACAATGTACCCCATTGTAGGCAGATAATATGCAATATAGGTAGATATCATAAAACCAACCTGTTTTTTCCAATTTGAAAAGAGAATGTGATCAAGATAAGGGTGTGACAGAGAGAGAAAGAGAGTTTCCATTAGCTCTAGTTCATTCCTACAAACTTAAATCCCGGCAAAGTTGGTGGAAAAATACAAAAATTGAATGATTGGGATAGATTAACCCTTTTAGCAAGTAATCAATTGCTATAGCCCTCCAAACAATGAAGTCAATGAAAGGGGGGTGATTTACGTATTTATATAGGCATACAGCACTGCAATTCAGGACCTAGGAACACCTTTTCTACTCAACTAAGTACAAGTTAGAAAATATCAAACTAAACCTTGTAAACGACAAAGTAAATTATAAGTTTATAACTACAGTGATGATGGTGAATTTCAATGTGATCAGTCCTGCTCACCTAACATTAAAGCATTCGCACATTAAAAAAAAAAAAAAAAAAAAAAAAAAAAAAAAAAAAAAAAAAAAAAAAAAAAACTTTCTAATGCTAATGGATTGAACTAGGAATGAAAACTTACCTGCTCGTGTTCTAATTGAAGACAAGCACCCGACTGAAGAAGTTCCAAGGCTTCAGAAAACCTCCGCCCGCCCTCCACCACCATCAGCCGTCGTCACCTCCGGCCACCACCAGGGTCGTACACCACCTCCATAAAATCGCTGTACACCACCTGTTATCACACACACGCACCCACAAATCTATTATCACACACAAAAACACTGACAGATCTATAAATGGAACTATAAAAATACATACCCACAGATTTGTAAAGAGGTGAGAATTGTGGTTGTGAAGGGGCGAGAATTGACTGGCCGTAGCAGTTAATTGGAAAAGAGGGGTCACGGTTGGGGAAGGGAGGAGATGGGGTTGTGGGGAGTTGAGAGAGAATTCAGAATTGTGTAGAAGAAGAAAGGGGGTTTTTGTGTTTTTATTTTGAGAAAATAGAAAGTGCAGAGGGGTTCAAATTTTTTGGGAGTTTGAAGTTTTAGTCGAGCGGGAAACAAAAATAATAAAACGCAAATGAAAGTGTAGTCCTTGTTTCTTAAAATTTTTTAGATATGACACGAATTTTATGACACACAAAAATGCCTGTCGTCTATCCTTCAGATTTTACAATTTATGACAGTTTTTTTATGACTTACAATTTTGCGCGTCATCTTTTAGCGTGCGTCATAAAAAGCGAGTCAAGGATAGCCCTTTTTCTAGTAGTGTGCGGCTGAGCTTAAAAAGCCCAGTGAACAGATATAAACAAAATGAAAAATCAAACATATATAATTATAGGGAAAAGGAACATAAGCTCCTGCTGAACGAATATCATCTGCCAAACAAAATAAGAGATCAAGGATCAACTGAACAAAATGTCATATAGCATAAGAAGCAAATCATAGCGAAACATAAAGAGATCATAATGATGTCAAAGGAATCAAACAGAGAATAATAATCATATAACAGAACAGAACAGAAATGCCCACGAGCTCAGAAAGCATGCCACATGCTTAGTCACATAATCACATCATATCATATACATATATCCGTCAAATCATAAGTTGTACAAGGAGGGGAGACCTCTCAAGTACCAAATGGAGTAGCTAGCTCCCATAAGTGAAATGGGGTGCATGGCACGTACAAACCAATCACTAATCATATCGAGAACAGAACATAATAGAATCTAGGATGCATCCATATGCCCCCTGCAAAACAAATCATATATATACACCTGCTCATGACAGGCATATATACATATCATAATGGCCAAGTGATCACATATCATATCATATCAAATGGGGACGCCGTGGATCAATCACACCTCCACAGAAAGTGTCATGCCATTGGTTCCTCAATGACATGGCCATGGTACCTTCATGGCTAGGGATATAGATTTAGAAGCTCGGGCAACATAACAGAACAAATCATATCATATCTAATCAGAGCATATCAAACTGAACAGAAACATATCATAGCAGATGGATAGCAAACGAATACCACATCAATAAATAGTAAAACGAATCTCAATCCAAAGGATCATATTAAGGGAATCATAGAAAAGGCTCATATCAGACGGATCATATGAAACAGAATCATATCAAACAGAATCAAATCAAACGGAATCATAACAAAGCAAATGATCAAAGTCAAGGATCGAGAAGTCATGAGAACAAACCCTTACTGAGAAAGGGTAGAATATCCATACCTCAAACCGCAAATGAAACCATATCAGAAAACACATGGATCGGAAGTTACTCCTTCTTCAGCGAATCTACACGAGTTAATGATCGTCTTATTATTTAAAAACCATTTCATAAGTTATTTCTGATTCAGTACTTATTGTTGTTCAGATTGACATATTAGGATTTCCTGCTATTTATAGCAACTTTCCAAATTTAGTAACTTTCCATATTTAGTAACTTTTCATATTTAGTAACTTTACCGAATTAGTAACTTTCTGAATTAAGTGAGTTTCCCGAATTAAGAAACTTTCCCAAATTATTAATTTTTCATATTTAGCAAGTTTCCATAATTAGTAAGTTAGTGTTACACTCATAATTAATCAAACTTAGGGTTTATAGGTACTTCCAAATCATATATCACTTAATTAAGATATATTTGTGAATCTGGATCACATCCTTATGATTTTTCATGTCTGCCAACTAAGCTCAAAAAATTCTGAAATAATTCTCAGTGATTCGCATATCAGTTAAGTATCTTCAAATTTTTTTATAGATTTTTTTACCGAGTACAAGTACTGTTTTAAAAATCATCTTTCCTGACCTGTCGAGAAAGTAAACTGCAAGTATACGCCAAAAGTTTGGATTTATTTACCTTATTAAAAAAATTCAAAAAATTATACAAAAATTCATGGAAGTCATATAAAACCCAGAAAACATCCCTGTAAATCGAGAAGTCTAAAATCACTATGGTCTGTAAACGAAAAATCAAACATTACAACTGAATTTCAGTCCCAGATTTTCAGACTTGACAACTTATCTTGTAAAAATCCAAAAGCACACTTCCAGACCTCAAATAAGCATATAACTTACATATTCAGAAACTAGACGAAAAGTACATAAGTTTAGACCCAAAATTCACTCGAAACACAGAAGCGTCATCAATTTACACCTCCATCAATATGACCAAAAATCTGGACAGCAAACATGCATAAATTCATAACTAGCTTATACAGTTACAAACACCATTCTAATTAGATATTCATAACAATTTTCATGTACATCATATCTAGGTTATAAGTTAACCACATATCCATAAACACATCAATTCTCACATAAAAAACATAAGCAAGAACACACAAAGTCATACTAACATCATTTAACACATGAAATCATGAATTACGAGCCCTAATTTCTTAATAGTTTCATAGTTATCGAATCCAATTTGTACATGTATGTGCAAACAAGTTATGACTTAAGTTTCACAAGCATTTCAAATCCCCTATACAGCACCAAAATCATATATACATCATATATAAAATTAAAAAGGCAAAATAAAACAAACATGTACACATCACCATCACATAAATTCATCAGTTTTACAAACCTCAATTCTTATGATTAATTCATACGCATCTTAACCATTTTAGTTTAGTGTTTCATACAACAAGAATTCTCAATTAGTCATTTAATTAGTTATGTAAACACAACCAATTAACAACATGCCAATTCTAATATCAATATATCACATATATCAAATCTGATTTTAGTATGTTTTAGCGTTCACTCTATGAATTTTCAATCATATCTATACTTTAATCCAATTTGTACATATAATTTACACAAGTAACTATATGTTTTATGAATTCACATGAATTTTCTCAGAATTTATTACCAACTGTAAACACCATTCCAAAAATCATCTATCCAAACATGTACAAAAAGTGAACTGCAGAAACACCCCAAAAGTTTACATTAAATTTACCCATTTTGACACTTCAGAAAAATCCACAAAAATTCCAGGAAGTCACACATAACTGAAGTATCACTCCTTTGAAAGGAGAGCTCTCAATACCATGTGGTTTGAAAACTAAAAATCAAAAACATCGACTCATGTTCAGAATCCGATTTCTCAGATTTGACAACTAATGTTCTAAAAATGAAAAGGCTATCTACCCGACCTCCAATGACCATGAAACTTATATTTCCAAAAAGTACACTGATTGAACTTATGTTTAGACTCAAAAATCACCCAAAAAAACGTTGGCATCATCAGTTTAGACATCCCTCAATCTAACCCAATTTCTGGATAGCATCACATTAGTTTTCAAACAAAACCCTAACTTTTTAATCTTACGTATTATTGTATAAACACTTAACCTAAATATTCTAATCATCATTATACTCTAAATTACAGATTATTAACATTCTTTTATAAACCCTAATTCCATCACGTAGGTTACATAATTAATTTAAAAGTTTAAGCTTAAAAATTAAAGAATTTAGAAGATGAAACTAACCGAAGCACGAAAACCCAAAACCCTAGATCGATCCTTTTTTTTTTCTTCTCTGAATTCGGTCTACAGGTTCTAGGGGAAGGGTTTGGACCAATTTTTATTTTTGTATAATGTGGGTTGGATCAAATACTAGTTCGGCTTGGATTTGGTAAGTAATAAAATTAGCCTAAAACCTTATATATATTTAAAACAATTGGCCCAATGTTATATTTATATTACTATTTATTTATTTAACTTATCATACAATTAAATTAGATAATCAAAATGTTAATCCGAATTCTAGGGTGTTATAATTCTTCCCCTCTAAAAAGAAAATTTCGTCCTCGAAATTGAAGTCGCAAAAGTTAGACGAATTCGTATCAAATCACAAAAGAAGTGACCATAAATAGCCTCACGCTCGGAGAGGTTCTTCCAAAAGATCTTAACGAACGGAATTCATTTGTTTCTCATGACTTGATCCGGACAATTAAGATAACCCAAGGCTTTCCGATAGAGCGCAAATCATAACCAATCTGATCCAACGAATACGAAGCAAATACGTAGTAGATGACAATTGCAATCTCACAAAGAGATACATGAAACACATATACACACGAAGCAAATATGAAGGTAGTGCTAAATGATAAAACCTCATCAACTCTATCCAGATTCTGAATGAACTAAGGAACTGGCTAATAATCAGAGAAGCACAAATCAAATTATCAAACGTATCAAGAGTTTCATGAAAAGGTGGATAACATATTCGTACTGATGATCAATTAAGCACATATCGGAGTACCAAACGTATCAGAATGCATAATGGAATAGGTAGAATAATCGTACGGGTAAGAACGAATCTAAGGTCTAACGTATCACGAACTAAATCTTCCTTATAAGCCAAAACGTCTAACTCTTCTATACGAAAACATAATACGGAACACACAAATTCCCGGTCTAATGTTTCAAAATTTCTCTTCCACAATGATAACTAATCCATTAGTCACTGTAATCAACTCCGGACCTTCATTAAGTAACTCTCTGACTTAATTCAACCAAAAGGTGCTCCACATCTTCATTCATACAAACTCCGAAAGGAAAAGTGTCACTTGCAAGTCATCAATCTTAGTGAGCAAACACAACCAGAGCTAACACTTGTCAAATTCCACCTCAACACATCTTCCTAGTTCAAATAGTTGTTCTGCTTATCCATCAGTTTGGAGGTGCAAAGCATTACTAAACTTGAGTCTGGTTCCTCAAGCCTTCAGTAGCTCTTCCTAGGAATGTGAAGTAGAAACGCGAATCTCTAACACGATCATTGCAGGTGCGTTATTTAGCTTGAATAATCTTCTGCCGAAAGAAATTTCTGTCAATCTTCTGAGTGAGTCGACCTAGTCAAACGAGCCACTACAACCAAATTCGTATTGTCCTTCCTAAATGTGCGCGGAAATCCCGTTACAATGTCCATGAAGGTTTAAATCCCAGTTCCATCTAAGAATATCCAAAGCTAAGGCACCCACTTGTATGTTGATGCTAACTCCTAACCTGTTGACATGTTAGACACTTCGCCACCTGTGTAGTCACAACCATCTTCATACCATTCCATCAATATTCTGCATCAAGTCTCTATGCATAATAGTACAACTAAGATGGATAGAGCAAATAGAACTATGTGCTTCAATCAAAACCGCTTCCCTCAAGTCTTATAAGATAGATCATATTCCACCATTTTTCTCCTGAGCTTCTTCATGTCTGTCACAATCACTCCCAAGTCATGCGTCGGATATTTCACTTCTTACGGTTCTAGTTGTATGGATGCATAACCAATAATCTTCCCGTGTTGCATACGGACATAACTAAGTCTCCTTCTTAAGTAGGAACAAATCTCTTTTCAGCTTTTCAACTTCTCCTCTCATTCTTCATTCTAACTAAAATTATACTTTGAAAATTATCACATAGAGCTTCTTCTAACGTAGAGATTTCAACACACAATACGAAAATGATCCCCGTGTTTCTCTTTCGTCTCTGAATATACCAATATTTCATACTATGACAAATTGTCCAATTATTCATGAAAGACGCGATTTATCATGTCCATAGAAACAATCGGAGCAATAGCCAACACAATTGGCATTCCAACGCTCGTAGAGATCATAACGAATACGAAAAGAAATTCTAGGAACATCTCGTTCCTTTACACGAAACTGGAAAAAATAATCAGATCTTAAATCAATCATTGAGAAACTTCACATCCAGAAATTGATTTGACAAATCTTTGATTCAAAGTAACGGATAACGGTTCTAACAATAATACTATTCAGTTGTCAGAACTCAATACACAAGCTCATACTATAATCATTCTTCTTTACGAATAAAACTGGAGCACGACATGGAGACGTACTCAGACGGAAAAAACCACTTCCTAGAAGCTGGTCCTTCAATTCTTTCGCTTCAACTGATGTCGTTAAAAATGGAGTTTCAGAATTAGATAAAACGTTGCTCTTATACGGATAGAGTTTCTGAATCAACCAACTTACTGTTCTGAGGCACTGCTCGAGACAGCCTATGATCCGAATAAGTTCAAGTTATATGATGTAACTATTATCACGTTGGCCAGGCATCATAATACTTGCATCATATACACATGCCTTTATTGCAATCACATTCTACCTCGAGTCATGACTAAACAAATTCTCATAACCAGATCAAAACAAGTTCATATTCAGATGGTAATCTTGGTAGTTCAATAAGGAATACATCGCCAACATTTTAAACAACCGATTAACTTTCGAGTAGAGTTTCATCAAACGAAGTATCTTCACAACCGTGAGGGATTAACGTACGCGTTTTCAAGGCAAAGGTGATCATAATTGTTTAACAGGTTGGGAACCACGGTACAGAATTTTGAGTTTCTCAAATCGCTGAAGATGACAAATCTAATTTAACCCTTGTTAGCATCCCGATGCTCAGTCAACAAATCCATACCAGAATAATATCGAATCAAACTTTCCCAAAGGAAACAAATTAGCATAACGAAACTTATCTTCAAATATCATCCAAACGTACTGAACAATTCTGATACTTGTGCTGTATAATCCCAAGATTCCTCGTAGGAATAGATTTAAGTATAGCAATTTCTAATAGTGGATGGGGAAGCTTAATATGCTAAGCAAAAGCAAGAGGAACTACAGAATGTGCCGAACATGTCGGATTCATACATATCGGAATTCTCTGAAAGGACGAAAAGGCATCTAAACGATTATCAAACGAATCACAGATCGAAGTTTGAAAGAATGTGATAACCTCAGAAAGTGAAACCTGTAAGGCATTACTACAAAATTCTCAAAGCATTCTAAACTTATTAGATCACTAAGCTTATGTTGCGAATCCTGATAAGTTTTCTAATTCTCCGGAACGAATGATCTTATAAAGGCTTAACTGAAAGCAGAGGTACGTATCAGAGTGGTGTGGAAGAAAGATAGCTAACCAATGCCTTATATTATAATCTACCAAATCCTCACCGGTCATAACTGAAGTTCCTATAGGGAGAAACCTAAAGCAAATCCTTCAAAGGTTGTTCCAAAAGCTCCTATAGTGCAAACCTAAGGGTCCAAATCTTCACAGGCCATAACTTATGTGCTACAAGTTGAAGCCTGAGCTCTGATACCATAATTGTAACACCCCAACCCGACGAGGGTCAAAATGCCACATTATGGTGTCAATCAGAACATAAAAACGCAAGCGAAAGACTTATAAACATAATAATTACAAAGGTATTCTAAGATGATAATAAAATACTAACTCTAAACATGATGAGTTCCAAAACTAATGTACAAAACCAAACTAAATTTCACTGAAGCTAGGTCCAAGTCTAATCCAGAAGGAAATGGGTATTTATCGTCAGGGTGGTCCACTAAGAGCTCCTATGCACTCTTCCCTCAAATCTCAGATTCCAACCTAAAACCTGCTGCGGGAAAAGAAATGCGGCTGAGCTTAAAAAGCCCAGTGAACAGATATAAACAAAACGAAAAATTGAACATATATAAGTATAGGGAAAAGGAATATAAGCTCCTGCTGAATGAATATCATCTGCCAAATGAAATAAGAGAACAAGGATCAACTGAACAAAATGTCATATACCATAAGAAACAAATCATAGTGAAACATAAGGAGATCATAATGAAGTCAAAGAAATCAAACAGAGAATAATAATCAAATAACAGAACAGAACAGAAATGCCCATGAGCTCAGAAAGCATGCCACATGATTAGTTACATAATCACATCATATCATATCCATATATTCGTCAAATCATAAGTTGTACAAGGAGGGGAGACCCCTCAAGTACCAAATGGAGTATCCATATGCACCCTGCAAAACAAATCATATATATACACCTGCTCATGACAGGCGTATATACATATCATAAGGGCCAAGTGATCACATATCATATCATATCAAATGGGGACGCCTTGGATCAATCACACCCAGAAAGTGTCATGCCATTGGTGCCTCAATGACATGGCCATGGTACCTCCATGGCTAGGGCTACAGATACAGAAGCTCGGGCAACAGAACAGAACAAATCATATCATATCTAATCAGAGCATATCAAACTGAACATAAACATAACATAGCAAATGGATAGCAAACGAATACCACATCAATGAATAGTAAAACGAATCTCAATCCAAAGGAAAATATTAAGGGAATCATAGCAAAGGCTCATATCAGACGAATCATATCAAACGGAATCATATCAAACAGAATCATATCAAACGGAATCATAACAGAGCAAATGATCAAAGTCAAGAATCGAGAAGTCATGAGAACAAACCCTTACTGAGAAAGGGTAGAATATTCGTACCTCAAACCGCAAATGAAACCATATCAGAAAACACATGGATCGGAAGTTACTCCTTCTTCAGCGAATCTACACGTGTTAATGATCGTCTTATTATTTAAGAACCATTTCACAAGTTATTTCTGATTCAGTACTTATTGTTATTCAGACTGACATATTAGGATTTCCTGCTGTTTATAGCAACTTTTAATTTAGTAACTTTCCATATTTAGTAACTTTCCATATTTAGTAACTTTCCATATTTAGTAACTTTCTGAATTAAGTAACTTTCCCGAATTAGTAACTTTCCATATTTAGCAAGTTTCCATAATTAGTAAGCGTCATCAATTTACACCTTCATCAATATGACAAAAAATCTGGACTGAAAACATTCATAAATTCATAACTAGCTTATACAGTTACAAGCACCATTCTAATCACATATTCATAACAATTTTAATGTACATCATATCTAGGTTATAAGTTAATCACATATCCATAACCACATCAATTCTCACATAAAAAACATAAGCAAGAACACACAAAGTCATACTAACATCATTTAACACATGAAATCATGAATTACGACCCCTAATTTCTTAATAGTTTCATAGTTATCGAATCCGAATTGTAAAAGTGTGTGCAAACAAGTTATGACTTAAGTTTCACAAGCATTTCAAATCCCCTATACAGCACCAAAATCATATACATCATATATCAAATTAAAAAGGCAAAATAAAAAAAACATGTACACATCACCATCACATAAATTCATCAGTTTTACAAACCCTAATTCTTATGATTAATTCATATGCATCTAAACCATTTTAGTTTAGTGTTTCATACCACAAGAATTCTCAATTAGTCATTTAATTAATCATGTAAACACAACCAATTAACAACATGCCAATTCTAATATCAATATATCACATATATCAAATCTGATTTTAGTATGTTTTAGCCTTCACTCTATGAATTTTCAACCATATCTATACTTCAGTCCAGAAGCTACAATAATTTACACAGGTACCTATATATCTTATGAGTTCACATGAATTTTCTCGGAATTTATTACCAAGTTTAAACTCCATTCCAAAAATCATCTATCCAAACATGTCCAGAAAGTGAACTGCAGAAACACCCCGAAAGTTTACATTTAATATACAAATTTTGACACTTCAGAAAAATCCAAAAAAATTTCAGGAAGTTTCAAATAACTCAAATATCAGTCTTGTGAAAGGAAAGCTCTCATTTCCTTGTGGTTTGAAAACTAAAAATCAAAAACATCGACTGATGTTCAGACTCAAATTTCTCAGATTTGACAACTAATGTTCTAAAAATGAAACGCTTTCTACCCGACCTCCAATGACCATGAATCTTATATTTCCAGAAAGTACACTGATTAAAATTATGTTTAGACTCAAAAATCACCCAAAAAAACGTTGGCATCATCAGTTTAGACATCCCTAAATCCGACCCAATTTCTGTACAACATCACATCAATTTACAAACAAAATCTTAACTTTTTAATCTTGCGTATTATTGTATAAACACTTAAACTAAATGTTCTAATCATCATTATACTCTAAATTACAGATTATTAACATTCTTTTATAAACCCTAATTCCATCACGTAGGTTACATAATTAATTTAAAAGTTTAAGCTTAAAAATTAAAGAATTTAGAAGATGAAACTAACCGAAGCTCGAAAACCCAAAACCTTAGGTCGATCCCTTTTTTTTCTTCTCTGAATTCGGTCTACAGGTTCTATGGGAAGGGTTTGGACCGATTTTTATTTTTGTATAATGTGGGTTGGATCAAATACTAGTTTGGCTTGGATTTGGTAAGTAATAAAATTAGCCCAAAACCTTATATATATTTAAAACAATTGGCCCAATGTGATATTTATATTACTATTTGTTTATTTAACTTATGGTATAATTAAAGTAGATAATTAAAATGTTAATCCGAATTCTAGGGCATTATAAATAATCTTCAAATGCAATGCCTCGATCTTGATTGAAAAGAGTGTAATTGGATTAGGGTGTGATATTCGGTTTTGACAGCAAAAAGGGAAGATGGTATGTTGTTTTGAATGAGTAAACAGTGGGAAAGATGAAGAAAAACGGGGCTATCATATGCACGGTACCACGATACCACTAATTTTTAGTGGTGCCGTGCCACTTTAGTGGAGCCGTGCACTGCTTAAACTGATTTTTGCCCCATTTTGATTTTTGACGAATTAATCTTACTTAATTAGTAAGATTTTTTGACGCGAGGGGAGAGTTTATACCTAATAAACTCTTTTAACGGAAACGACTAGGCTAGACGACAAGAGATGACTTTAATATTTCTGAGAAAATGCATAGGTAGTCATTAGAGCGATATGAGGTATGACTTTAGATATTTCCAATGAAATAGATAGCCATAAACTCTTTTACGAGATGAGTCCATTGGGATTTGAACGTTGAAGCAAGACGTGAAAGGATGACTTTGATATTTCCAAGGAAATACGTAAATAGTCATTTGGAGGGATGTGAAGAATGGCTTAATATTTCCAGTGAAATATTTAAAAAGTCATGAGACGAAACATAAGAGATGACTTCAATATTTCCAGTGAAATATTCAAGTAGTCATAAGAGGGATTTGAAGGATGACTTAATATTTCCAGTGAAATATTTAAAAGGTCCTGAGACAAGACATAAGAAATGACTTTAATATTTCCAGTGAAATATTCAAGTAGTCATAAGAGGGATGTGAAGGATGACTTAATATTTCCAGTGAAATATTTAAAAACTCATGAGATGAGAAATGAGAGATGACTTCAATATTTCCAGTGAAATATTCAAGTAGTCATAAGAGGGATATAAGGGACGTATTTGAAAACATGAGAATTGTGAAATTCACGGAATGTGGTCCATCATTCCTAGACCAAGACGAAGATAGTTAGAGTATTTTCGTTTGAGAAGTTTAGTTAGGATATCGACGATGTTGTCCTTTGAGGGAAACTTTTCGATAGAAATGTTTCCTCTTTGGGCATTATCGTGAAGGAGGAGATGACGTACTTCGATGTGCTTTGTACATGAGCATTGCACGGGGTTCTTGGTCAAGTCAATTTGCACCTCGGTTGTCGCACTTCATAGGAATGTCGTTGAGATGGATGTCGCAGTCAATTAGAGCTTGTTTCATTCATAGTGCTTGTTGTCATGCCTTTCCGGCGCTTACGTATTTGGCTTCGGTCGTGGAGATAGCAAGAGTCATTTGTTTCTCGGAGAACCAAGAAGTTTGACAACAACCCATGAAGGTACAAACATCACTCTTACTTTTTTGATCCACATTATCTCCCGCATTATCAGAGTTGGTATAGACAATAGTTTCTACGCCAATCCCCTTGGGATAGTACAATCCCAAGTGTATAGTGCCTTTAATGCATCAGAAGATACACTTAACCGCTTCAAGGTAAGAAGTTTTGGGATCCTTCTTAAAAGCGAGCACAAGGGCAGACACTAGACATGATATCGGGCCTACTTGCCGTTAGTTAGAATAAATTACCTATCATGCCCCTAAAAATAATACTATCCGCGTATTCACCTTCATCGTCTCTTGTGAGATTCGTCTCCGCGGACATAGGCGTTTACATCGATTAAGATTGTTCTAAGTTAAAATTTTTTATGTGTATATATATATACATATATATATATATGTATATATATACATATATATATGTATATATATACATATATATATATATATATATATATATATATTTTAGTATACTTAGATTTAAGAAGATACTATCTTTAAATAATATTATATGAGTACTAGGGAAGAAACTTGATTCACTCATCATGCTCATCTCAAACTTGTCACGCATGATCTTTGAACGATCATTGTACATTTCTGGACAAGTTGAGCCTAATATAATTGTCGTCGACAAATATTTGAGCAATGATGGGATGTGAATTTCGTTTCTTCGTGAAAAGTATGTTATCAACCATTCCCATGGTATATTCATGTTTAAACAAGAATGCTTTTAGTCTATCGTACCAAGCTTTGGGAGCTTGTTTTAGACCATAGAGTGCTTTCTTGAGTTTATAAACATGATTCGTTTTCATGGATCAACAAATCCCGGAGGTTGTACTACATATACCTCCTTGTTGATAAAAACATTTAGGGATTCACTTTTCACGACCATTATGTTAGTGCATACTAAGTTAGATTCTAATAACTCTACATGCTCAATATATCTAATAATGAGGAAGTTTTGAGAAAGCGTACCTTAGCCTGAGGTGTTGCCTTTTAAACTAGAAGGCGTGACTCTACCTTAGTTGTAAGCTAAGTAAGATGTGAGACAAGACTTGATTTTCTGTCATGAGATTAGTGTAATCACTAATCATACTCCATTCGTTAGACTACAAGTTGATTCTCAATCATAACTATCTAGCAAGATAGAAACTTAAACATTTGGTCCCCAATATCTCATGGGTCCAAAGTTGTTAGTGTTAAACATCCCATGCATTTCTTGCATTTGGTTTGGATGTTGGAATGGATGACAAATTTCCCATGGTAAGTAACTTTGCAGTTGACGGTTATTCCAAGTTACGGGATAGTTACTTGGATAACTTTGTCTTCTAAAGTTACCTCTCGGTAGAGGAGTTCTTGACCAAGATTTAGGAACATTTGTTTTTCTAGGTGGAGAAGTCCTTGATCTAGTATCGGGTTTTACAAAGCCAAGCCCGGGGGTTGACAAAGGTTTGTAAAAACTTTTGACTTCCTTTTTACTAGCATTAGGTACTTCAACATTATTAACAACTATGTGATTCGGTTTAGGACTTAAGTTATTAATTTTTTTTAAATCAACCATGTTCTGACTTTAGCACCAGACGGTACCACGGTACCACTAATTTTAGTGGTGCCGTCTGTACCTTTAATTGGGTCAAATCCTAAGCCCGCTCCAGCATGTTCACTATAGCTAATGTTTTCAAGCATGTCATTAAGTGCCTTAGTTCCTTTTTCAAACTTAATGATTTTAATGGCATTTTCTTTGAGTTTTTCATTCTCTACTCGAAGACAAATGCATGACCTACATCCGACATATACTTCTTTATTTTTCTCAAGTCTTTTTACTTGGTTTTTTAGTTCTAAAATTTGCACTTCGAGTTCATGCAATGTAACTTTTAGTGTTTTGTTTCAAGTTATGATTTTAGAACTTACTTTACATAGTTTATTAAATTCATCATATAGTCTATTATCATCTATTGACGAATTATCATCACTATAGTAAGAAGAGTCAGAATGTACCTCATTTGAAGCTTGAGCCATTAGACATGTTTCGTCGTTGGGCTTCTTCTCTTCTTCTTCACTGCTATCACTCCAAGAGCCTCCTACGAAAGCTCTTTGGTTGTTGGTTCTCGGTGGTTTGGGACATTCTCCTATAAGATGATTGGGATCTCCGCATCTAAAACATTACCTATCACTCTTTCCTTTCTTCTCATCTTGGTTCTTTTGTGACGACTTCTTTTCATCACGAGGTTATCTAACGAACCTACCTCTTCTCCTAAAGAACTTCTTAAAATCTCTAACAGCTAGTGCATATTCTTCGTCTTCACTATCGGAATCCGAACTTTCCTCATCACTAGACTCCTTTTTGGCTTTAAACGCTAAAGATCTAACTTTCTCACTTTTGCCTTTAACTATGTCAGAGTCTTTCTTGATTATCATTTCATGAACTTTCAAGTTTCCTATTAGTTCATCAAGTGATAATGTCGCGAAGTTCTTTGACTCTTCAATGGCAGTGACCTTTGCTCTCCATTTGGGATGTAGAGCCCTAAGAAACTTCCTAACATAATTTTTGCAAGAATAACCGTCATCAAGACTTTTAAGACTAGTAATAATAGTATTAAATCTAGCAAAGGAATTATCAATAGATTCATCTTACGGAATGGAAAATTGTTCATATTGTTGCACAAGAAGATCTATCTTGTTCTCTTTGACTTGATTATTACCTTTATGAGTAACTAACAAAGTTTTCCAAATTTCTTTTGCCGTGTTACACATAAAAATTCTTTGAAATTCCTTTTTCGGCAAAGCCTTATAAATCATCATTTTAGCCTCATCATTTTTGGCTAATTTTCTTTTAAGGTTATCACTTTGTTTATTGTAAGGAACTATTTCATCCCTTTTAGTTTCCGGATTCTTTTCAATCGGTTGAAAGTCACCCTCGGTAATAATATGCCAAAGATCAATGTCTTTTGATTTCACGTACGTTTCGAATCTTGTTTTCCAATATATAAAACAATCGGTTTCAAAAAGTGGTGGTCTTTGCATAGATTGCCCTTCTTGATATTTGTTGAAATCCATTGATCGATTCAAGTTTTAAAATAAAATTTATTTTAAAATCTTGCCTGACGTGGCTCTGGTACCAATTGTGGAAAACTAGAAGGGGGGGTTGAATAGTTTTACCGGTTTTTAATTGGTTTTAAAACTTTACTTATGAAATACTTTGATTCGATTCTTTTGTGAAATCAATCAACACCAATATGAACACTAAACAATACTATCTAATATAAACAATAAATATAAAGAAATGAGATGGAAAGATCAAATCGGGATAAAGAGATTTATAGTGGTTCGCTCACGAAGCACTTCTTCGCCCTACTCCACTCCCCGAGCACCAAACTCGAGAGTTCTATGCACTATGTCAACAAAAGCTCCCTTCAGGTAGAGAGAAAATCGTACAACGTCGCTTATCCTTATTTCCGACACTTAGCTAAATGTCGAGTACTAATCTTAGCTAGTACCAATCTACTACGATCCACACGATCCTTACTAATTCACACAATCAACATACTTGACTCGATCTTCCCGATATACCCTTGATCCACTTGATCAACACACAAGCCCACAAGCTACAAGAGATCTCCAAGATCTCGACAAGATCACAATGATCTACTCTCACAAACTACACAAAAGAAAATTGACTTGATGTATGCTAGGATACAACAAGTATGTAACAAGTGTTACAAGTGCACTAACTATAACTACAACACTTTGTATCTTCTTTGATACTTTGTGTTCTTCTCTTGCACTAGTAGAGGAATGAAGGTGATCACTTGGTTGGATAATTGGATCACTCTTTAAACAAAAGAAACCTAAACTAAATGATCAAAGGAGAGAAGAAGTGATAAGAGTTTTACACTCAGAAAGTTGTGTGTGAAAAAGGATGCCCCAAAACTGTGAAGAGGGCTGGTATTTATAGGCAGAAGAAATTTGCCTATTATAGAGTCACGGTACCACTAAATACCACACGGTACCACTAAATTTAGTGGTACCGTGGTACCGTGCCAGACAAGGACGCTCCAATTTTTATTTTTAGTGGTAAAAGTTTATTTGGGGAAGTTTGGAGCTGATTTTGGGGGGAAAAATAGCTGGTATGATTTTTAAACTTATTTTTCCAATAAAACATTTCTTTGTAATTCAAAAATAACTTGTAAGGTATATTTTTGAAAAAATGTTTTGTCACATTAAATATGTGAAGTTTGAAACACAAATTCACTTCTTTGATCATTTGTCTAGTTGTAAATTTGTTTGTTCATACCTAGAGTGATTTACGTAGAAACGGGATATTTTGGCTAAAAACTTGTTTACGTTAATCTTGACGTAAAGTGTTTTCACATTTTGTTATCATCAAAATGTGGAGTTATCGAAAGATATAAATAGCGTTTTTAGAATATTATTTGCATCAACACAGACCAATTATTTGATGAATCTATTGTGCGTGTTGTTATACATGATTGTGAGGAAGAACAGGAACTGGAAGAAGAGAGTCGATCAAAAATGAGTTTTAAAACATATGGTATAGCATTTGATTATTCAAAAGTACCTCATATTTCCGACACCTTCATTCCTCAAAAAGATAAAACAGAACAACCATGGTTTGTAATTGAAATTAATGAATCTTCTTCTGAGGTTGGTCTTGTTAAACCAGTGGCACAAATAATCGGTCCTTTACCAACTTCTGGTATAATTGCACCATTACCAAAATGATGTCTTGTACTTAGATATTTTGATACGTTTATGGAAGACATCAATTTTTTAGAACAAGAAATTAAACGTAACTCTGAGATAACAGTTTCCACTTTTCTATCTCCTTATGAAAAAGAAAAGAGCGAAATTTTTCAAAACCAATTTTTACCATATGTTCAACATTTGCGTCTTTGTGCTACACACTGGTAACAGGAACTCCAAACAGAAGTAACATCCATGATGAACACTTTCAATGCAACAGAAAATGAAATCTCAAAACAAAAACGTCGAAACAAAGTTTTACAAAATGAAGCTGATCGACTCTTGGAAGATGTTCTAAGTTCTGATATTATCTCTGTGTTTAGGAATTCCATTTATGTGTCTTGTAATGCTATGCTTGTTGATGATCACACTGCTGACACTAAAACGTTGAGACATGAATTTGTGAATTTAATAAGAGAAAATGAGAGAATTATTAAACTCAATGATGATGTGCAAAGTAAATTTTCAAAATAAAATTTTCAACTCAATCAGAAGCTGGTGTCAAACTCAGAGTCTTGATTTTGAATTAAAATTGCAAATTCAAAAAGAAACAATGTCCTTTCAAGACAGTCACACATCCAAAGTTAAGAATCTTGAAAATGAAAATGTTGTTTTAAAAAGTCAAATTTTCAAATATGAAAAGGACATCGATGAAGTTTTTCAAAATCGGAATGACACCATTCACTTAAATAGAGAACTTGATTCAAAAATTCAACAAAAGAATCACATCATCATTGAACTCAAAGAGAAAATTCAATTACTTGAAAAAGGAAAGTTTGTTCACATAAATGTGATTGCACCAGGAATGTACAAAATGGACACAACACCTAGGTAAACATCCCCTCAGACTACTAATTTGAATGCTTCCACTTCTACAGGAATAGTCACCCCTACTAGCATTAGCAGATCCAAGCATAAGAGCAACACAAAGAAGAATAGGATTTGGCAACGTAGGAGCGGAACACTAAAAGACCAAGAATTAGAAGATCACCTTAGGAGTTTGAATAAAATGCATGTTGCGTCTGATTTAGAGTCGAACTTAAAAACTTGCAATTCTAATCTTGATGTAACGAATGCTAAGACTTTGAATGTTTTGAATGTTGATGCATCCTGTGTGTTCAGTCGTAAAAGCATGTTATCTGGTGATCATACGAAGTGTGTTGCAAAATCTCTTTTATTTTGTAACAAGAAACGTACATTTGGCATTCCATCTAGGCCCACTACTGCTTCTAAGTCTATACTAGGAAAACCGCCAAGTGTAGTTTCTAACAATGCCGTAGAGACACCCGTAGTTGCGAATAGAACTCCTAAGACAATCCCTTCACCTAGCGAATTCACTAAGAAGAAAGCGAAAATTATTTGGACATGGCAACGTTGGTTACAAAGGAAACCTAGTTTTACATGGCTACCTAAAGTGATAAATAACTGTGTTACTAACCCAACGGGTTCCACCGTTACCATCACTCCATCTTCTTTATCTTCATGTGATGCAAGTGATTTACATTGTTCTATGGATTGTTGATAGCGGCTGTTCCCGACATATGACAGGCAATCTCAATCTTTTAGTAAACTTTGTTGCAAAGTTCATCGGCACTGTCAGATTCGGGAATGATCATTTCGTTGCTATCATAGGCTAAGGAGATTACGTCAATGGCAACATCAAAATTAGCCGTGTCTATTATGTCGAAGGCCTTGGTCACAACCTTTTCTCAGTTGGTCAATTTTGTGATGGGGATTTGGAAGTAGTATTTCGGGAGAAAACTTGTTTCGTTCGTGATTTACAAGGAAATGATCTCATGTCGGGAAAATGTGGAACTAGTCTTTACACCATTTCTGTGTCTGATATGACTGCTTCTTCTCCTATATGTCTGCTCTCCAAAGCACATTCGGTAAAATCCTGGTTATGGCATGTTGGATCAAAAACCTTGATAGATCTTATGAGCCGGTTAAGATCAATAGAATGTTTATGTAAACACAAACAAACTAATAGAAACTCTGACAATAAGATTAATGTTTACGCGGAATATAAACACTAAAATTGAAAGAAGAATTACTAATAACTCTTGATCCTCTATGGATCTTTGATTCACTAATGAAATTGTTTTTCGATTTCTTGTTACAATGTGTAAGCCGTATGTTTCTTTTATAACATAAGAAACCCTAATACGGCCCATTACTAAGAAGATATGCCATATCACTTCCTAATATAACTCATGCATATCCTCTCCATCTAATAATACGGAAACAAAATAAACACTACAAGACTTAATAATAACTCCAGACCTAACTTTTACATTACAAGACCTAACTCAAACCAGACTTAATATCAACACTACAAGACTTAAGTCTGTCTTCACTTGTACCATGTGATAATTCCCAACAATCCTCCCCTAACTTGATCTTCATGCTTCATGAAGTTCAAGTTCCTTCTGTGTAAGCTTTTTGAGGATTGACCTTTGAACATTAGGAATTATCTAGATCTTCAAAACACACTGATTCTGCAAATCTGAATGTTTATGCAGCAACTTGATATTATCACCATCTCACTTGACCTTTCCAGCAATCTGACATTTTGTACATCAATTCCTGTTAAGTTCCATATCTATTCTCATCACTTCCAGGTGTGTTAACACCTGTGAGAGGTGAATCATTGAAAATTAATGGATTTTATGTCTCTTTACCAATAGCCATCACTACTGGAGTAGCCAAATGTTTTGGTGTTTAAGACCATGGTACATTGATAACCATATGATTTTAAGTAAATCATCAACTATAAACGGATTTGAGTTGTCTTTACCTGTAGCCGTTTGCTCAGGACTAGCCAATTCTTAGGTTGAAGATAACCTTTGGTGAATTGAGTACCAAGTATGGTATTCCACTGCCTTTACCACAAGCCATACACTTGTGGGCTAGCCAATTCTTTGGAAACCCCAAAAGGGTAAAATCCATGGTGAATTGAAAACCATTTCAACTCTCAGGAATGAACCATGGGTGAGTTGAAGTACCCTAATAGTTTTGAGCAAACTATCACAGCTACAAACGGATTTGAGAATCACACCAGAGCCGTACCCTCATGGTGAGTCAACTTTTCCTTGTCTGTGAGACATGGTAAGTTGAATACCATTTGCTGTGTGGTTCAAGAACCAACACTGTACCTGCAAGGGTGAAACTCAAAACAAACTAGTTAGCACAATATATATATATATATATATATATATATATATATATATATATATATATATATATATATATATATATATATATATATATATATATATTTTAATAATAATAAACTAACTACGAAAAGAAAGAAAAAGATTTTTTTTTTTTTTTAACTAAGGACGTAGCAGCAGTACCAGATTTAATTCAGACCCATGTGCACATTAAATCATTAAAACTCAGTTGTAGCCCCTTGCCAATTCAAACTAGCCTCATGTATTTGACCAAAATATCACAAGGGACAAAACAACTCAGTTGTGACACACCAATCCACCACTTGCATAATCACTAGAACTTGAATTAAATCCACACTAACTGATCAATTTGTCTGAATAAAATAATCACCAGCAGCAGACAAATCGAATAAATGAAGACCAATCAATTCAATAAAGCCCCACTCATTCAAATAAGACTAACGTATCCAGTGAAAAATATGACAAACCAAAGACAAATCGAATGTTTACCATTTAATGTGAATATTCGTGCAGCCTCACAATTGAATTAGTACCACAAAACTGATCACATGTGACAAATTAAATCAAATACTACCACCAGAAAGCGACGATCAACAACTGCATTATTTTAGTTAGTAAACACAGAATAAACTAAAAAAAATGTTAGTAAGCACAAAATATACAACAATAAGCCTCCCCTTAGGCTTATACCACCCTTTAATTCCAGCAAGATTTAGACCATGTAGATTGATGAGATCCACCATTGTCCTTGGACCCCATTCTCATATAGTGACCATTGTGTCTCCAAGACCAACCTCCTGTGTACTGAACATCATGATCCCATCTTTGCCCCCCCCCCCCACATACATTGGGTCATAATAACCAAACCTATAATCATTTTGAAAGAAAGTACTTGTAGGTTTGTAAAAAGGTCCAGCAGTATTCCTTTTCCAACCAACAGAATTAGTTCTACCAGCTGGAACTTGCTTACCAGCAGGAACAAATGTAGGTCTAAAAGGCCTACCAGCAGGAAATGCATTTGTTCTAGAGACAAATGGGGGAATACTCTCTACATTGTTCCACAAAGGTCTAGATTGCACAGCACACATTCTTGATTTATTATCATAAAAATCACAATCCTTAATTAAATGAGAATAACTTCTACAAACAAAACATGATTTCTTTTTAATCTTTTTGTTCTTTCCATGTCTTGTTTTATTACACACAAAAGTCTCACAACCAGAACTTGAAGGTGAACTGATTTTAACAAAATTAAGTGAACTATTTTCAGAAGGAACTATTTTAGAAATGGATTCTTCATCAGTCACTTTTGTGGGTATGTCACTAGGCCTGGGTGTGGCAGACTTATCACTTGAATCACATGTAATATAGTCATCAGACTTGGTTTGAGAGGATTTATCACTGTTAGAACAAGAGACAAAGCCTTTAGTTTCATAGTCTGAAGTAGGCAAGTCAATGGACTTTTTGCCATAGGACATATGTGATTCATCTAAGTCTATGTCAAGGTCTGAGTGAAAAGGGACAGGTTTAAACACTCCTCTTATAGGAGGAGGAACAGCATGCATTTCTCCTTCCTTAACAAACTTATCAGGAATTTGATAGTCTACAGGTTCAGGGTCAAAAACACTATACTCATTAGGATCATAAACTTGATTTGGCACTATATAGTCTCCAAACCCTAAACCAAGTTTAGATTTTATTGACATAGAACCATCAATTAACTTGTTTAGGTTTTTTGATGTTTCTTTCCGTTTATCAAACCTAGCCAAGGTATTTTCAAGCTTAGTCTGTAAGTCCTGTTTTTCTAAAACCATCTTAGCATTTTGAGACTCAGAATATTTAACCTCATCGGTAGAGATTTGTAAATCTCTTTCCAAAACCCTAATTTTCTCTTCATATGCTAGCTGATTTGCTTCGTGCCAGGCTTTTTGTTTTTCCAAAGTTTTAAGAGCATTTTTATAAGCTTTAACTTCAACAAACAGTTTCTTATACTCAGGCTCTATTTCGTCATATTCTTTCTTAAGTACAGCATATAAATCAGGACAACCAAAAAGACAATTTTGTACCTGAGATGGGAAACCCATCAAGACAGATTCCTCAGTCGCAGAGATCTTGACCTCCTGGAACTCCTGCTTGAGGATAGACTTTCTCATCTTCTTGGACTTATCATTCCCTCTAAACTTAGCTTTTACAGCAAGCCAGATTTCCCTAGCATCATGCAGGTGATGAAAGTCACCCATGTGATCTTCTTCGAGAGCCCGAAGCAAAAGAGCTCTTGCCTTCTTCTCCCTTTGTACAACAACATGCTCCTCAGCTGATTCAGGAGGATGTATGAAGAGGTTCCCCTTCTGATCTTTTCCGATATTCTTCTTGCTGTTCCCATTAAGGATAACATTCCACAGGTTATGATCTCTGTTGGAGATCCTTGTTCCACCTTCATAGCCCATTTCTCATATTCATCTATTTTGGATGAGGTCATTGTATGAGAGTTTAAGATTCAGAAAAGGTTTCTTCTTTGAAACAAATTGTAGAACTGCTCACAGACCAGAATTATTCCCTACTGACTGATGAAACACAAATGACCAATAATCTTCGAAAAGTAACCAAAATTAATTCAATAGCAGCAACAATTTCAACATTGACCAAAATTAAATGACCAATCGAATCACTCTTGTAGAACACGACAAACAAAATAACCACGGACCCTCAATTAATATTCACCGATAAACAACTTGAGCAATAAAACCACAAGCGAATTCAATCCACGTATGCTGTTTCACCGACCAAAATTAATGACCATTGACTTCTATAATTCGACAGGTATCAAAATTAATCAATAGCAGCTAGGCGACAAATCCAATTAATTGACCAATAACTCTAATAGTACGAGGTTTGAATTGATTCACACTAGCCCCACTTGAATCAATAATGCACCGCCCAATTAATAACGATTCACCAAACAACGACAGCCAATAGCCCCACGACCAATTAATTCATGACACAGTACGAGGTAATTTCCACAACTAACAGCAGATTCAATACGAAATTAATAATGATTACCTCACCAACACACCAATCGAATTTACCAGATCTGCTCCAAAACTGCTACAAACTTTTTCCAAACCGCTCTTCTTTCACAGTGTCTCTAACCCTCTCTGATACCACTTGTTGGATCAAAAACCTTGATAGATCTTATGAGCCGATTAAGATCAATAGAATGTTTATGTAAACACAAACAAACTAATAGAAACTCTGAAAATAAGATTAATGTTTACGCGGAATATAAACACTAAAATTGAAAGAAGAATTACTAATAACTCTTGATCCTCTATGGATCTTTGATTCACTAATGAAATTGTTTTTCGATTTCTTGTTACAATGTGTAAGCCGTATGTTTCTTTTATAACATAAGAAACCCTAATACGGCCCATTACTAAGAAGATATGCCATATCACTTCCTAATATAACTCATGCATATCCTCTCCATCTTATAATACGAAAAATAATAAAAATAAACACTACAAGACTTAACGATTACACTACAAGACTTAATAATAACTACCAGACCTAACTTTTACATTACAAGACCTAACTCAAACCAGACTTAATATCAACACTACAAGACTTAAGTCTGTCTTCACTTGTACCATGTGATAATTCCCAACATGGTACAAACGACTGTCTCATCTGAATTTCAAAACCATGACTGAACTTGCTCGTCACAAACTAGTCGATGGTCTTCCAAGGTTTCGATATGCAAAAGATCACTTCTGTCCAGCTTCTGAACAAGGAAAAAGTACTCGTGCACATTTCCCTTCAAAAACAAAACACAATACTGATCACGTTCTTCAACTACTTCATATGGATTTGTGTGGCCCTATGCGTGTTCAAGCGATAAACGGTAAACGCTACATTTTGGTAATTGTCGATGACTTCTCCAGATGGACATGAGTCTACTTTCTCCGATGCAAAGATCAAGCTCCTTCAATGATCATCACCTTTCTCACTAAAATTCAAGCTCAGCTTCGCAATACAGTCAGAACAGACAATGGAACTGAATTCAAGAATCAAACTCTTTGAGATTATTTTGACAAAGTGGGAATTAAACATCAAACATCTATTGAAAGAAGTCTAGAACAGAATGGAGTTGTCGAAAGACGCAACAGGACATTAGTGGAAGCTGCAAGTACAATGTTAATCAATGCTCAATTACCTGCTTACCTATGGGCAAAAGCTGTATCAACTGCATGTTATACACAAAACTGTTGCATGATCACCAAACGGCATCACAAAACTCCTTATGAGATTGTTCACAACCGAAAACCGAATATAAATTACTTTCATGTATTTGGTGCCCTTCGTTACCCAAATAATGATCGTGATGATTTTGGAAAACTCAAAGCCAAAGCTGACATTGGTATCTTCATTGGATATTGTGAGAAAACCAAAGGTTTTCGAATCTGGAATTGTCGCACTAGAGAAATTCAGGAGACTATTCATGTTAATTTCGATGAGCTTACAGAAATGGCATCTAAGCGAAACAACTTAGGACCCGCAACCAACCGTCTAAATTTTCCAGATCAATCAACTGCACCACTTTCCCTCAACCGTAAGGAATTGGAAACCTTGTTTACTCCACTCTTTGATGATTCTTTTGCAAGTCATGCACCAGATGTATCTACAAGTTCCGCTGCTCAACCTGATAACAATCCAATACCTGATACACCTACTACAAGAACAACAGTTGCTGCAGATGCACCTCCAACTGAATCTTCATCAACAGACAAACTGATTCCAACACTGAAAATGCAGCTGAAGATCTACAACAACAAGAAGTACCCGCACCTGAAAATTATGACGGAAATGCCTTCCTTAATCCATTTACTCCGGCTCCAACCATTCCTGATATTGCAGAGTCGTCTACACGCAACTTGGATCCGTCTAATATGCACAATATTTTTCAACATTACCCTTCAACACACAAATGGACAAGAGATCATCCCCTAGTAAATGTGATTGGTAATCCTAATAATCCAGTCATGACACGACAAAGACTTCACACAGATGATGAAACTTGCATTTATGCACTTACCATCAGTCAAGCTGAACCAAATAACCTTAAAGAAGTCATGACTTATGACAATTGGATTGAATCAATGCAAGAAGAACTAGATCAATTCAAACGTCTAGAAGTCTGGGAATTGGTAGAAAGACCCGATGGAGTCTATGTTGTCGGACTTAAATGGATTTGGAAAAACAAACTTGATGCTGATCGAACCGTAATTCGTAGCAAATCGCGTCTGATTGCCAAAGGCTTTAGCCAAGAAGAAGGCATTGACTTTGAAGAACCCTTTGCACCAGTGGCTAGACTTGATGTTGTCCGCATGTTTTTGGCGTATGTTGCCCACAAGAACATCACTGTTTATCAAATGGACGTGAAAACTGCATTTCTGAATGGGCAACTCCGCGAAGAAGTGTATGTAACTAAACCAGAGGGCTTCATCAATTCAGATCATCCTAATCATGTGTACAGACTCAAAAAAGCCCTTTACGGCCTTAAACAAGCCCCGAGGGCATGGTACGACAAACTGTCTGCATTCTTACTTGCTAATCACTTTACCTAAGGATCAGTTGATCCCACACTGTTTATTCAAAAACACGGGGAGGACATCTTAATTGTTCAAATTTGTGTTGATGACATCATTTTTGGTTCAACACATAAAAAGTACTCAAATGCTTTTGCAAAATTAATGAAACAAAATTTTGAGATGTTTATGATGGGTGAACTTACGTTCTTCTTAGGACTTCAAGTTCATCAATCTCCCCAAGGTATTTTTCTAAATCAGTCCAAGTATGCTCTTGAGATTTAAAAAAAACATGGCATGTCAATTTGTGACACGTATAATACACCTATATTTGCATCATCCCCGAAGCTAGATGCTGATTTACATGGTACACCAGTTGACCCTACAAAATACCATAGTATGATTGGGTCCCTCATGTATCTAACAGCCAGCAGACCAGATATAGTTTTTGTTGTATACTTATGCTGCCGTTATCAGTCACGAGCAACTGAAAGACACCTCTCTAAGGTTAAAAGAATCCTTCGATACATAAAGGGAACCATCCATTTGGGGATCTGGTATCCGAAGGATTCTGGTTTTGAACTAATAGCTTTTTCAGATGCTGATCATGCAGGAAGCTTAGACACACGTAAAAGTACATCTGGGGGAGTACAGTTTCTAGGAGACAAACTTATATCTTGGCAGTCAAAGAAGCAGGATTGCACCTCATTGTCATCTACAAAATCCGAATATGTAGTCATGTCAGCATGCTGTGCTCAAGTCATTTGGATGCGATCACAGATGATGGACTACGGTTACATTTTCAATAAGATTCCCATGTACTGCGACTCCAAGAGTGCCATTGCCATCTCATGCAACACGGTTCAACATTCGAAGTCAAAACATATCGCACATCGATATCATTTCATCAAAGAGCATGTTGAACAGGGTACAACTGAAATATATTTTGTGGGTACTGAATACCAATTAGCGGACTTATTCACCAAAGCTTTGCCCCATGCAAGATTTGTGGGATTAGTTCACCAAATTGGTATGCGGTGTTTGACTCCAGATGATTTGAACAACTTTCTTAAACACAACTGAGAAAGTCAAACACTAAACTCTTTTTGTAAATATCTTATTCAAAAACACAAAAAGATTTTTCATTATTACTTTTTCTTTTTTAAAAAAAAAAAAAAAAAAAAAAAAAAAGAAAAAAAAAAACAATTTTCATCTCTTTTCAATGTGCAAAATTCAAAACAAATCAGAATATGTTCTTGATATTCACATTTAATCAATTTTGATCACTAACATATTTTGAGGGGGAGAATTTTTTATGACTATCACACACTCTTATCACAATCTTCATCATTATCAAAAATCTTCATCATGCAACATTTCCGTGATCTCTTGAACTAAAAGTTTGACAAAGTTTTAAAAGTATTTGTTAGTTTTAGGGGGAGAAATGTAAATTACAAAAGTTAACAAACATTTGGACCAAGGATATAACAACAACAAACCTCAAGGACTGTTTTTGTCAATTGTCAAAAGATTGTAACAAAAGGACTGTGTTTGATAGGAAATACGAGTTAAGGGACTAAATTTGCAAATTTTTCAAAATGGTCCCTATATAAGCAACTAACTCAGAATTTTAAAAAAAACACACAAACTCATATACGCACCAACTTACCGCCATTTTTAAACCTTCAATCAAGTTTTTTTGATCATCCTTAATTTCTCGATTGTAAGTGTTTAACACACTTATGTTTGCTTAATAATTATTCGTTCAATTTATGGAAACATTTATGTGGCTTAATTGTTCAATCGACGAATTAGGGTTTAAGGCTTCAATTTGGGCATTTCTTGTGTGTTAGCTTTTAGTCTAATTAAATTAGTTCTTTAGCTTAACATCATAATTAGGATTGCTCTATTTCTTGTTAATTGGTATTTCAAACATCATTGAATGCAAATTGAATGTGTTAGGGTTTAAGTGGTCGTATAGATTGCTGCTACTAATTGGTGTAGTATAGATGTGTTTTGAGCAGTTTTTTTTGCTTATTTATATCCCTAAATCATGTGCCATAACTCGTGTAACCTAAATCAAACACATGCTCTAAGTCGAAGAATTACATATTGCATAATAATCTTTTATGACAAATATGTTTGTTTGCTTAGTTTTCTGGGTACTAGGATTTGTTTAGAATATGTTTAGGAAGGTATTTGATGCTTGGATGGTCTCTGAATCAGTCTAATATAGAATTTGATTAATTTAGAAATTCTTCGAGTAAGGAAGAATTTCTTCGACTAAGGATGAATGTCTTCGAGTTAGAAGGAAAATTTTCCTTACTTAGAAAATTTTATGAAATTCTTCGAGAAAGAGATTAATTTCTTCTATTTAGAAAAGTTTTATAAAATCCTTCGAGTAAGAAAAATCTCTTCGACTTGGAAATTTTTCTTACATTCTTCGAGTAAGCAAAATTTATTCGACTAAGAATTTTTTCTTAAAATCTTCGAGTAAGCAAAATTTCTTCGACAAAGAAATTTTTCTTAAACTCTTCGACTAAGAAATTTTTCTTAAACTCTTCAAGTAAGGAAACATTATTGGACTTAGAAGATTTTTATCAAATTCTTCAAGAAAGTATGCAGTTTCTTCAAGTAAGGATTTATTACAGTTTCTCCGAGTTAGGAGGCACTACAAGAAAAATGGCTTTTTAGGACCCCCATAAGCGTCATAAAATGGTACTTTTTAGGACCTTTCATTTAATAGGACCAAGGATGAAAGCGTTTCATCTCGAGCGGTTGTAATAGGTCCAAAGCGTCCTAACCCTTATGAAACCAATTTTATGGTCGTAATATATGTCTATGAACAACACAAATAGCGTCCTAATAAAACAATATTAGGACACTTTTACATTTTTTAACATGTGATTACCTACTTTTAATCTTTTGAAACACATAAAAACGTCCTAAAAGTATTGTTAGGACGCTTACGATGTAACATCATAGCTATTTTAGCAACCAAGAAAAGGGTCCTAATAACTCAAATAAGATTATGATACCAATTTTATGGTCGCATTTTACGTCTATAAACAACACAAATAACGTCCTAATAAAAACATATTAGGACACTTTTCCAATGTTCTAACATGTGGTAACCTACTTTTAATCTTTTGATACACATACAAGCGTCCTTTAATGTTAATTCTTAGGACGGTTATCATATACCATTATAGTTACTTTAACACCAAGAAAAGGGTTCTAATATCTCAAAGAAGATTATGAAACCAATTTTTTGGTCGTATAAAATGTCTATTAACAACCTAAATAACGTCCTAATAACAACATATTAGGACACTTTTACAATGTTAAGCGTCCTTAAAAGTTTATTGTTAGGACGATTAATAAGTTTAATAGGACAATTTCAAAGTCCTGACAAATCATATGATAGGACGCTATTTTCAGCATGCACACTCTATTATTACGATATGAATAAAAGATCAACTAATTATTAAATGAATAAAACGAAATTGTATTTCAAATAAGCAATTGTCATAACAAAAGCACTAAACATAAATAAGGTATAGACATTATCCAACATAAAGTCTTGTAACATCAAAACTAGAATTAAAGCAACAAGAAGCTTAGTCCAGGGTCATCATGCATCCTTTCTCAATCGTCACGGACCACCTACAAATATACATCCATGTATAAGCATTAAGTTCCATGTTATTAAAATTATTGGTATCACAAGTTTAACAAAGACATACCGAGATAAAGGGACAAGGCCATGCTATGGTTGCACCAACACAGTCTTCAATTGTGGCAAATAACCCATATGGTCTCACCAACATTTCATCTCTTTTTGTTGGTACTTGAACGTTTACCTCACACCATCCTCGTCTATACCACCATGACTGCTTCACAATTTCGATCTTTAACCATTACTTCAGAAAAAATATCATCTTGTGGTGTCTCGTAATGTCGAGACCAAGACAAAGTAACGACACCTAACATATCCATACAACAAGCAAAGTAATCGAAGACAAAAAAAAAATCAATGAATTCAAATGATCAAGACCCCATTAGGAAGCAATTACAAACCTGACTTGCTAATGTGATAATACCACTACACTCCAAAAAAAATAATAAATGACAAAGATGGTGGCGTGTGGCTTACCAATCGAGGGAGAAAGAAGGAGAGGGGGGGCGGAGAGTGGTGGTGATGGTGGTTGTCGGCTGTGGTGGCTTCAAAACACGATCAAACGAGCTCCCTTTAACTCCAAATGCTCCAGAAACACTTCTGTGGTCTCGATCTATGCGGCGGCACAGTAAAACTAGGAATATAATTTTTTTTTTAAAATTAAGCAACAAAACCTTTCAATGGATTTTAAGCTCAAACAAACAGCCCGCTAAATATTGTAACATACCTTCTTCTGTAGTAGCTTTTTCCAATCAAAATCAACATTCTCACTCACTTGCCATCCATACTCCCTTGCGCCCTACACATGTTGAAACAAGGATCAGTAAGCACCAAGAGAACTTGAACATCACCAAAAAAAGGGGGGTCTATTAATCACATCAAGAAAAATTTGAATTTCCATTCCATTACGAATTTATCTTAGCAGCACCTAGAGAACTTAAATAAAGAACCCAGTATATTAAAGATCATCTAATTCATTAGTTTTGCTTAGAAGCTCAATATCACCTGAATTTCAGGCCCGAAGGTTGCTCCATAGACCAAAATCTTTTTAGGAACACACCCACGAATAACACACCTGCACCACATGTAAACATTATAGCACGCACGATCACATTGAGTTATGACTATTAATTAAAGAAACATGAGTACCACGATTGCTGCTTCACACATCATCCTAAAATAAAATCCAAATGAGTAAAACTGAAACAAAGATTTGACAACTTACGTTCCTCCAACACCTCCTACGACTTCTGAGTTGATTGGATGAAATGGTAACTTGCAGATCCCAACCTTGAAAATAACAATAAGAGATGAGAGATTGTACCAAGAGCCTGGTTAAAATTCCTAGTTATACCTGTGACCATATATAAATCTCCTGACTATTGACTATAAGTATTAGCATTAGCTTTTTTATTAAGATCAGTAAGATATACCATCGTCCATGAAAATTGCAACCATTCCATCATGGGATGTCACAATAATAATTACAACCTTTGACCACTATATAGTATGATTAAGTATTTAACTATCAACAAATGTCTAATATAGTCTTAAGGAATTACCAAATGGATACACCAACACCCTTTTGAGAATTATCTTCCCAGTTACAAGGCAGACAGAACCTTTCATAATTTCAAAAACCTTAGAGAAAGCATATGATGATACATACATGCAAACACTAGCGGATGTTATAAAATCACATGTTGTTTCAAACATTAGTTTCGGTGTCCGTACGTATGCTAGGAGTTCATTTTTCACCACAAGCAAAATAAGCATCGTATAAACTTCAATAAGCACATATTCTGTCTGGTAAACACTTCTATACTCAGTGGGTGTTTGGGATTGCTTATTTTGTCTGCCTTTCTGCTTAAAAATCAGTTGAGAAGCAGTTTTGATATCCAGACAGTTTCTGCTTATCTGCTTATTATTAAGCAGAAAAAACAGCTTATCATAAGCAGTTTTCGTAATCTGAAAAACCATTAATGTGGCAACAAAAAAGCTCGGTGATAGGTTGTTCACTGTTAAATAGTGACTGTTATTGCGAACACTAGTTTTTGTATGCGCATATACAGCTTCAAAAAGCACATAACCTGCCAGGAAAACAATCTATCCTCACTATAAACACAACAATCGCAACTACACTAACCACCTATGCAAAAAATATCTCAAATGAAAGTCATCATTAAATCTCTTAAGCCCAACAAACAATCACACAAACAAAAAATACCTCAAAATACACACGTATAAAATCTGTCCAACACTTGATTCCATTGCATCATATAGCCATACAGTCTTTAACCGTATCAATATAAAAACATCAGAAAGACAACCTTAGCGCCGTACTGAGCCGAAAACCTCGACGCCCTCGTTCCGCCACTTCCGGCACCAATAACAAACAAATCAAAATAAAACTAATCATCATCATGATTATCAGTCTGTTCATTTCCATCAATGAGCATCTTCCTTAACATGCTAATCTAATTTGAACCGAGGCAACAAAAAGCAGATAAGCAAAGGTATATACAGTTCGGATCACCCAATCAGGTCGTGACTCATAATGAGTCATGACTCGACTCCATACGAGTCAAAATAATTAACAACAACAATAAACCCAATGCGAATCTAGTATATCACATCCACACAGAAATATAGCCAATATCCGAGTCAACTCAACTCGGTGAGTTGACTCGGTCGAGTTGACTCAACTCACTGAGTTGAGTCGACTCGCCCACAAGTCAGACGATTCTCGGTTTCAAAACATGGATCCACACAAGTTTTAATAGAAAACATTAATTTTAGTTTCATTTTTTTTTAAATCTTTAATATGAATTTAAACCTGATTAGGGTTTGATTAAAATGAGGAAAATAAGTAAAAGAATGGTTCAAGTGTTTTACCAACGAGGGAGGAGGGAAAAAAAGGGTGGTGGCGAGTGGTGGTGATGGTGGTGTGCGGATGTGGTGGCTTCAAAACATGATCAAACGAGCTCCTCTTGGTCTCATACTCTCCAGAAAGGGTCTCCGTTGCTTGATCTATCGAATGGTATAGGTTTGGGTTTCGCCGGAAAATTTTCCATCGACGGTGGCTGCCAGAATTGTGGCCGGACGGAGGTGGGGGAGGGGTGAGAGAGATGTGTGTGAGAGTGTGTAAAAATGAATAAAATATAAAAAAAATTCGCCTTTTATACCCTGTGAAGGACTAAACCTGGCCAAATCATAGTATGGGGGCGGGGGGTAAATTTTGGGCGGGGGTATAAACTGCCAACTGGGTAAAACTTTTGGCATAAACAATGTGGGACCCATTCGACGTACTAAACAGACTCGAAAAATTATGAAACTTGCTTCATTATTCCCGAAATAATTTTTCTGATAAGAACGAGTATAAATATGCATAACTTTATCGAAATTAATTTATTTGGCAAATTCGATTCGTTTCGCGTGTTTTAGGTTATGTTGGCTCGATAAATGAATAACTCTCAAGTTTCAACAAGATATCCATTGTTATTCAATCCAAAACAAGTTCAAAGAGTTTTAAAAGCTAAGGAATATCAAAATAGTTATTTTGGCTCGTAGAACAAATTTTGGAAACTTGTCGGTTGTTACACTAGCTTTCTTGGTACGTTCCAGCTTTGCGGACTTTTTCACCCTTTCAGACGCTTAGGAGATTAGATCATCCCTTTTGAGCCTAGTTATCTTCTTTGTTTTCTTGCTTGTTGAGACACTAGAGGTGATTCATGGACAATTGGTGGAGAATGTGGAGGAGTGGTTGGTGGTGTTTGAATATGACGGTCGTCTTCCTTTTCCTCAGCCAGCCTTTCTTCTTCCTCCCTCTCCTTTTCCAATTCCAGCTCTACAGCAGCTTTATTGATCTCTTCCTCATCAATAAACATCTTTTTTGTCTCATCATCCTTATCCATGTCAAAGTCCTTCGTCTGTTCATCCTCATTCTTTTCCTCGTCATTACCAGGTTGATTAACCGGATCAGGACGAGGTGGAGTAACCCCAGATCCACCAGGTTGATTAACCGGATCAGGACGACGTGGAGTTACTTCTTTTACTACCCCAGACCCACCGGATTGATTAACCGGATCGACATATGGTCTTAACCAAATTATTTCGTCCGTTTTTACACGTTTTCGTCCGTATTTACACGTTTTCGTCCGTTTTTACACGTTTTCGTCCGTTTTAACACGTTTTCGTCCGTATTTACCAGTTTTCGTCCATATTTACAGGTTTTCGTCCGGATTTACACGTTTTCGTCAGTATTTACACGTTTTCGTCCGTATTTACACGTTTTCGTCCGTTTTTACACGTTTTCATACGTATTTACACGTTTTCGTCCGTTTTTACACGTTTTTGTCAGTATTTACACGTTTTCGTCCGTATTTACACGTTTTCGTTCGTATTTACACGTTTTCGTCCGTTTTTACACATTTTCGTCCGTACTTACACGTTTTCGTCCGTTTTTACACGTTTTCGTCCGTTTTTACCATTTTTTGTCAGTATTTACACGTTTTCGTCCGTTTTTACACGTTTTTGTCAGTATTTACACGTTTTCGTCCGTATTTACACGTTTTCGTCCGTTTTTTACACGTTTTCGTCCGTATTTACACGTTTTCGTATGTTTTTACATGTTTTCGTCCGTATTTACACGTTTTCGTCCGTTTTTACACGTTTTCGTCCGTATTTACACGTTTTTGTCAGTATTTACACGTTTTCGTCCGTTTTTACACGCTTTCATCCGTATTTACACGTTTTCGTCCGTATTTACACGTTTTCATCCGTTTTTACACGTTTTCATCCGTATTTACACGTTTTCATCCGTATTTACACGTTTTCGTCCCTTTTTACACTTTTTTCTCAGTATTTACACATTTTCGTCCGTATTTACACGTTTTCATCCGTTTTTACACGTTTTCGTCCGTATTTACACGTTTTCGTCGGTTTTTACACGTTTTCGTCCGTATTTACACGTTTTCGCCGGTATTTACACGTTTTCGTCAGTATTTACACGTTTTCGTCCGTATTTAGACGTTTTCATCCGTATTTACACGTTTTCGTCCGTATTTACATGTTTTCATCCGTTTTTACATGTTTTTCTCAGTATTTACACGTTTTCGTCCGTATTTACACGTTTTCGTCTGTATTTACACGTTTTCGTCCGTTTTTACACTTTTTCATCCGTATTTACACGTTATCGTCCGTATTTACATTTTTTCATCCGTTTTTACACTTTTTCGTCCGTATTTACACGTTTTCGCCGGTATTTACACGTTTTCGTCCGTTTTTACACGTTTTCATCCGTATTTACACATTATCGTCCGTATTTACACGTTTTCGTCCATTTTTACACGTTTTTCTCAGTATTTACACGTTTTCGTCCGTATTTACACGTTATCGTCCGTATTTACACGTTTTCATCCGTTTTTACACGTTTTCGTATGTATTTACACGTTTTCGTCCGTATTTACACGTTTTCGTCCGTTTTTACACGTTTTCATCCGTATTTACACGTTATCGTCCGTATTTACACGTTTTCATCCGTTTTTACACGTTTTCGTATGTATTTACACGTTTTCGTCGGTTTTTACACGTTTTCATCCGTATTTACACGTTTTCGTCCGTTTTTACACGTTTTCATCCGTATTTACACGTTATCGTCCGTATCTACACGTTTTCATCCGTTTTTACACGTTTTCGTATGTATTTACACGTTTTCGTCGGTTTTTACACGTTTTCATCCGTATTTACACGTTTTCGTCCGTTTTTTCACGTTTTCATCCGTATTTACACGTTATCGTCCGTATTTACACGTTTTCATCCGTTTTTACACGTTTTCGTCCGTTTTTACACGTTTTCATCCGTATTTACACGTTATCGTCCGTATTTACACGTTTTCATCCGTTTTTACACGTTTTCGTATGTATTTACACGTTTTCGTCGGTTTTTACACGTTTTCATCCGTATTTACACGTTTTCGTCCGTATTTACACGTTTTCATCCGTATTTACACGTTTTCGTCCATTTTTACACGTTTTTCTCAGTATTTACACGTTTTCGTCCGTATTTACACGTTATCGTCCGTATTTACACGTTTTCATCCGTTTTTACACGTTTTCGTATGTATTTACACGTTTTCGTCCGTATTTACACGTTTTCGTCCGTATTTACACGTTTTCGTCCGTTTTTACAAGTTTTCGTCCGTATTTACACGTTTTCATCCGTTTTTACACGTTTTCGTATGTATTTACACGTTTTCGTCGGTTTTTACACGTTTTCATCCGTATTTACACGTTTTCGTCCGTTTTTACACGTTTTCATCCGTATTTTTAGTACCCCCGTAAGAAAAGTGGCTTTTTTTGGTGCTATTTACACGTTTTCGTGTATGAGTTTATAGTACACACCTAAGTAAGTCATATGTATTGCACATCATACGTTCTTACACGAAAACGTGTAAATACCGGCGAAAACGTGTAAAATGTATGAAACCAATTTTTTAAGTGTATGAGTTTATAGTACACACCTAAGTAAGTCATATGTATTGCACATCATACGTTCTTGCACCAGATGCAATGTCGTATTACACTATCACATAATAAGGAGTGTTCTATTATGGCGTATGATAATAAAACCACAACAAATAAGCGTACTATAAAGGTTAATGTTAAAAGACACAGGTGTATCAATCTATGGTACCCAAGTATCAATCTATGGTACCCAAGTATCAACTGTCATATTAACTTATGTTTTAATAATACATTTGCGAATAAGCGTTCTAAATAATTAATGTTTTATGACTTATGTATCAAGTGTCCTATTATGGTGTATTGTAATAAAACCATAATGAATATGCATCCTTTAAGGGTCCTATTAAGTTTTGTTATAATAAAACTTTTGCAAATAATCGTTTTAAAAAAATGATGTTATATGACTCAAAAATGAAATGTCCTATTATGGTGTACAATAATAAAACCATTGTACATAAGCGTCCTATAAAGGTTAACGTTATAATACCCACGTGTCAAAGGTCCTATTAAATTTTGCTATAATAAAACTTTTTGTGAATAAGCGTTTTAACTAACTGATGTCTTATGACTCAAAACTCAAATGTCCTATTATGTCTTATTAGGTTATGTCATAATAGGACATCTAGTGATCAAGTGTCGTATTACACTATCACATAATGGGACACCAACAACTAAATGTCTTATAAAGTAATTTATTAGGATCCATATTTTAAGCGTCCTATTAAGGTTATGTCATAATAGGACATCTAGTGATCAAGTGTCGTATTACACTATCACATAATGGGACACCAACAACTAAATGTCTTATAAAGTAATTTATTAGGATCCATATTTTAAGCGTCCTATTAAGGTTATGTCATAATAGGACATCTAGTGATCAAGTGTCGTATTACACTATCACATAATGGGACACCAACAACTAAATGTCTTATAAAGTAATTTATTAGGATCCATATTTTAAGCGTCCTATTAAGGTATATGATAATAGGACATCTAGTGATCAAGTGTCGTATTACACTATCACATAATGGTACACCAACAACTAAATGTCTTATAAAGTAATTTATTAGGATCCATATTTTAAGCGTCCTATTAAGGTATATGATAATAGGACCCCAAATCATCGACCATCCTATTATATAACTTTTTAGGACATTGCCTAAGTAGCAAATATTTAAAAAGGACCCTAAATGCTCATATGTCCTATTAAACAGTTTTTTAGGACTCCATTATCATAGCGTCCCACACAAAGGGTCCTAAAAAGCCACTTTTGTTGTAGTGGGGGTTTCAAAATTTCCGAGTAAGGAAAATGGTTATCTGCAATTAAGGGGTGTTCTTTTCAAAATTTTTCCTAAATCCTTCGAGTAAGGATGTTTTTCACTCGTTCTTCGAGTAAGACAATTATTCCTTCGAGTAAGCTGTATTTTCAGACATGTAAATTTTTTCCAAAATATAGAAATGTGTCAAGTTGAAAAATTGTGTTTGCTCTTATATGGTTGTTTGTTTATTGTGTACTTATTATTCATGATCATAATACATGTTCATCTATATGGTGTATCATATCACTTAAGTATAGATCATGTAATGAATGACTTACACTAACACAAATATGCAATTTCCATTGTGTTTCTTTGTTGATGTTTGTGCTTCTCAGGTCCACAATGTCTCAAGCATCCATAGCAAGGAATTAATTGATACGCGAAGGTGATGAATGGAAGATATGAGAATCAAACTACCGGGTAGACTTGGAAATGCTACCATGCCACCCTACATGTCAGATCATGGTGGAGATAGTGAAGAAACACTTTTGGAGACATGTTCTGACCAGATCTACTACAGGTCCAGAAATCTACCTCAATTAGTTCAGGTATTCGTTATTCATCAGCTGGGACACCAAGACCATGGCAGTCATCCTGGACACTAAGAGGATCAAGTTCGATGTTCATCTTCTTCGCAACGTTCTTGGGCTTCCTCCAACTGTCTTTGGCAAGTAAACACAGTTTCTAGATGATCTATCTTTTGAACGTATAGTCAAGTCCTTAAAACATCTTGGTGATGACGATTCATTTGAAGAGATCACGTCCCATTCCAAGGTGGACAGAAGATACATTCCTCAACCGTGGTTGACATTATACACCATTCTAAGTCATTGCATCACGGGAAAGGAAACGGGTCATGAGCACCCCAGACTTGAACATCTGCAGTTCTTCTAGGGAGTCATCAACTTGGCCCATCTTGACTATGCCAAGTATATTTGGACCGACATGATCTATCAAGCTCGTCAATTCAGCCAAAAGAAGAGCTACAAGATTCCTTTCCCACGCTTCACCAAACTCCTCATTGTTCACTTCATGGAACGAGAACAAGAATTGACAAACCCCCAACTGAAAAGGCTCACACTGAACAGATGGACCATGTTCTTTCTCGTGTGAGAATTCATGCCACCAACACCACCAAACAAGGTCTCAGAATTCCAGGCGCATTAATTACTGAGACGGTGAGGGCAACGGAAGCCTATGAAAGGTATGATGAAGCAGAGAAAGCAGGATCGGTGGGGATAACTGTGAAGGGAACAACCGGGACAAAAGGAAGAGGTAGAGGAATTAAAGCCGGTACTACAAGAACAAAGAAGGTTTCTCGAGCAACTAAGAGGAAACCAATGCTAGAGACGAATCTACAGAAGAAGAAGAAGAGGAATCGAGATTGAGGGAAGAAAGGAAAAGAATCGTAAAGATTAAGAAAGAAAAACATGAGGAAGGTCTGGGAAAAGGCAAATCACTAATGCTTCAAGACAAACCCGATGACACCCTACAACCACCAAAGACAAAAGAAGAGGAAATTGAACAACTCAGGAAAGCCCTACAAGAAAACAAAATAAAGTATTTGGCTGATCTTGAGAAACTCAAGCTAAAGAAGAAAGTTGAAGGGTCCAGATCAAAGGTTAGTGAATAAGAAACCTTGACAAAGTCTAATGATGAGACAGAAGCAACATTGTCTAAATCTGAAAGTGCTTCACTGAGTGAATCTGAGGGTGAATCTGAAGAATCAGACCAACTCATTCACTCACCCTCAGAATCTGATACTGACAACACAGATGAAGAAAAGAGGGAAGATGATGAAGATAAAGAAAAAGAAGATGAAAGTGATGAAAACAATGACAGTGTAAGTGATAAGGATGACGATAACCATGATGATGAATATTCCAAAACCAAGCCTCCCTCACCAAAACTTACACCCCAACAACCAGAAACAAGTGAATGCCAGGCTCTTAAGGAACAACTCAGCGCATTGCAAGCTCAAGTAAAGACGCAATGTAACACCCCCAACTCGAAATGTTTCAGCGGGACTGAGCTTGGAGTGCTACGTGAGGGGTAAGACAGTCACAATCATAGAAATGATCTCATAACGAGACGTTTTTAGCAAAACATATCATTAGAATACAAAATTTAATGTTTAGAGTCTAAAAGACTCATATCACAAGTTGCAGCGGAAAATAAAGATAGTTTGCAGCGGAATAAAAGACACAGTTTTAAATGATTATTCAAATGATAAAGATAGTAAGGGTAAAAAGTAAATCCCAATGATAGCCATCCTCAACTTTCAGCCACTCCTGGTTCTCACAACATGCATCAATTACCTAAGATAAAACATGCTAAAAAGTCAACACAAAGGTTGAGTGTAATCCATAGGTTTAGTAAATAATAGTTGGGCACAAGATTTTAAGTCTGGAAGATATAAGTAACAAATACAAATATCGGGTAAGCGTCACATAATTCTTTCGTTTTGTTTTGCTAAGCTCGTGACACACAAAGCGTTAACCAGCACCAGTAACCTTAGCGTAAGTCAACAGTAACCGCGGAATTTCATAACATAATAGTTGCCCCCAAAGCTAGGTACTTTTCCAGAAACCTAGTAAACTCAATTATAGTACATCACATGCTGACCGACCTTAGTCAACATGGCGGGATGGTCAAATTCTATATGCCTATAAACTACAATCGCGCTCACTCGCAAGTGATTAATGGTTCATGATCGAGGGACTTGCTTTTGGCAAGGAAGGTACTTTGCATTATCGCATCAGTCAGGAATAGCATACCAATAGACAATTGTGCTCATAAAAATAAGTAAGTAGCATGTATCTCCCCCATGGGTTTATAAACAATTTAAAAATAAAGTGGGGCTATGAATCACACCTTAGTAGCAGATGAACAAGATATCAGAATATGATCAAATGGAATAGCACGGCAAGTGAACCTCAAGACCACCTAATATATGAATAATATGTCTTAGTAATAACCTTAAAGTGATTTATAAAATAATACTCATATTTGAAATGAAAATGTTTTATTTCAATGGCGTTTGAGTGAAATAACGTTTAAGACTCGTGTGGATACGAGATGTTAAAATAATAAAAGTCGGCAAACACAAACGGATACTAATAAAAATAACGAAGAGAAGAGAAGAACTAAGATTAAGAAAAGAATAATTAAGAAAGACAAGACAGAAAACATCAATAGGTTGTTTCGGTGTTTTACCCATTTCCCCAAATAGTTGATAAAACATCGTGATTTTGGAAGAAATTATATAAGTTTCGAAAAGGTTTTTAAGATATATGAGTAATAAAAAATGATTAAATTATAAAAGGTTTTATCGAAATTTGGGCATGATGCGCCCGTTTATAAAATATTTTATCAAAATTTAAGTTTTATTGCCTCATTTTACAAGTTAATTATAGATAATTGGACACTATCATTTGCGTATATATTAGTTGTTAAGTTTATCGACTATTTTGTGTATGTTCGGGTCCAAATATGTTAAGCTCTTATGAGTCTAACATACTCTTCCGTCTCATTTACCAAAATCGTCCATAAGCTCATTGGCTAATACCGTAAATCCAATAACGTCCAATTTTCATCCAAGCATAGGAAATAACAAGTATCCAAGTCCAATGTCCAAATTATATCTCATGTTTTCCAATTAATTAACCGAAACATCATATCGATAACAAAATAATTAATAAAAGAAAAAATAATAAAATGAAATATATTATGGTCCATGTCTATTGGGCTTTGGCCCAACACTCAACTCACACTCCAATGGACCCTCTTTGGGCTTTCGAGCCGAAAGTTATTAGGACTTAACCCATTTAGGACTTATCCAAGTCCAATCCAACTTGAAACCAACCCGAGGTTTTCTAACCTTGAGTCTTACATGGCCGAGACTCCTTTGAGTCTCGACTAAACTCATTCAATCACCAAGACCTTGGAGGTCTCGGCTAGACGCATTCCCAACTAGTCGTGGCCCTCTTGGGTCACGGCTTATATCACTTGAGATCCAAACCATCCAAATACTTAGCCAAACACACGACTACAATCAAACTCAACCAAATAATCCATAAACCTTGGCCGTGACTCGTCGAGTCACGGCTCGACTTTACTCGAGCCTTTGGAGCTCTCGGATCAACCACAACAATTCCAAAACCAGACCAAGTCCAAATTCTCAACACGACATAACCACTAGGCCATCTCGTGACTCATTTGAGTCACAGCTCGAACCTACTCGAGCCAATGGGATCTCGGCTACTACAATCACTATCATAACCCTAACCTTAAACCAAAACCAATTACAAAAAATCCAATCAGTACAACAAAACCAACACTGCCTCAAATCCTACTCGACTAAACCTAATCCTAGCCACGCCATGACTCACTGAATCACGGTTAAACCTCATTCGAGCCATAAGGCTCTCGACAACAATGCACCATGGACCAAACTCGAGACCAAAATAATCCAAATCCAATCCGAGCTACAACAACAACAATAAATTAGAAATGAAAGATATAAAAATAAAAATAAACAACTCACCCCGAGTCAACGCGTGTTGACTTGGTGAGTCACCCAACTCGGACTGAGTCGAGGGTTTCACGGCCAAAACAATATAGATCCACACGGTTTTTATTTGATTTAAAAGGATTTAACATGTTTTATTTAATAAAAACGTTTGAAAATGAAATTAGGGTTTCGAATTTAAAAAGAAAGGGAGATATAAGGCACGTGGGTTTACCGAGAGGGAGGGATAAGGGTGAAGACACGATGGTGGGTGGTGGCGTGACGGTGGTGGTGGCTGTGGTGCTTCGATCTATGGATAAAAGGCCTTCGTGGGTCTTCAACTGCCCTAGATACGATCAGGGAAGCCTGATCTATGTTTTGGGGGGATAAAATGGTTCGTCGGAAAATTTTCTGATGACGGTGGTTGCCAGAGAAGGTGGCTGGATGTGAATGGGAGAGAGAGATAGAGTTATGGGTGTGGTGTGTGTGTATAAATGAATAAAAAAATGCCTTTTATACCCAAGCAGGGACTAAACATGGAAAAATATAAGTATAGGGCTGTGTGGTAAAATTTTTGGGCGGGGGTAATAGTTGTCAAATTGGTAAAACTTTTGCCATAATCACTGTGGGACCCATTCAACATACCAAACGGACTCGAAAAATTATGAAACTTGCGCCATTGTTCTCGAAATAATTCTTTTCATAAAAACGAGTATAAATATGCATAACTTTCTCGAAATTAATTTATTTGGCAAATTCGATTCGTTTCACATTTCTAGGTTGTGCTGACATAACAAGGGACTAAGGTTCACGTTTCTCAAGATATCTCGCGTTTCCCAAGTTCAAATAAGTTCAGAAAAGGTTCAACTGCTAAGGTGATGCAAAAGTAAATATTTGGCTAGTAAAAATAGTTTGGAAAAATTACCGGGTGTCACAGCACGTACATCATATTGTGAAATCCGTCTCGGATTTCATTTTAACTTATCAGTTCTGGTTTCAAAAAGGTAAGGGTACTTGCGCTTGAACTCGTCCTCGCGTTCCCAGGTGAATTCGGGTCCTCTCTTGGAATTCCAGCGAACTTTCACAATGGGAATTTGGCTCCTCTTTAGTCGTTTAATCTCACGCTTCATAATTTCTACGGGCTTATAACGCCTTAGAATTCGGAGTAACATTTAAATTATCTACGTTAATTATACCATAAGTTAAATAAATGAATAGTAATATAAATATAACATTGGGCCAACTGTTTTAAATATATATAAGGTTTTGGGCTAATTTTGTTACTTACCAAATCCATGCCCAACTAGAATTTGATCCAACCCATCTTATACAAAAAATATATATATATATATATATATTCGGTCCTCCATTCCCTCCCCTACACCGAATATCAAAAAAATAAATAAAACCCTAACTCCATTTGTTTGGCTCTCAAGATCAAGGAAGAAGAAGGTTCGAGGTGGTTTTGATCGTGTAGTTCTCGGGTGTTTTAATTGTAGTGTTCTTCTCGGTTCTTTTATTCTTCAATTTTGGCCTTCAAGGTATCATCCAATCTTTTGTTTTTCTGCCCAATTCGACATATATACACATGTAATTAAACCTATAAACATATGGATAATAATTGGATTAAAATTGAATTAGTTGGCGATTGTTTGATCTCGTTAAAATGTACCGAATTCTATTAGGGTTTTGATAGGGTTTGTGATGGTGTGATCTTGGTGTGAACATATGAACATGATAAAGTGATGTTGATGAGTGCCTATTTACTCATCATTTTATGCCCATATAATACATAAAAATAACTAAAAACGGCCAAAGTCAAAGTGCATTTGATCAAGTGAATTTTATGGATCAACTCGAAAACGTTTGTGCATTTGATCAAGTGAAGACGAAGTCAAAGTCAAACCTAGGATTTAGCATTGGAATGAGCAGGGAAAAATGAACCCGACACCAAAAATCACATTTCACCATTTATCCTAAACACCTGAACCTAAAACTAATAAACCTTAAAACCAAAATTAAAACAATTTCAACGCTAATCCTAAACCCGGCCCAATCCAATCCACACCACCCACAACCCGTACCCCATCTTTAGTAATAAAAACTGGGTCAAACCCAGTCAACCCCTTATCTCTTTTCCTTCCAAATCACCACCCACCTCACCTTCTCCCCTGCTCCAACCCATACCCTGCACCTTCTCCTACTCTACTCCAACCTACTCCAGTCCAAGACCAATTAATGCCCCCTCCTCATAAGTTACCACTGCCAAGTTGGCAATCCAAGTATAAAATGGGCGCCAAAATGCAAATCAATGGCTGTGATGAATGGAGTCTATTCCAAGGGTCCAGATGAAGACTGAGAAAGCACAAGACTTGAAGAAACCCTAATCTTAGTTTATAAATAGTTTCTATTGTAAGCAGTTAGGGGGAGTTTTTTTTTTTTTTTTTTTTTTTTTTTTTTTTTTTTTTTTTTTTTTTTTAGTTAATTTGTAGTTGTTTTTATATCAATTTAGTATCTAGTTCTTGTTAAGCTTTTAAGTCAGTTTGTAAACCTTTAATTTCTCATTCTAAGTTGTAATCTGTTTTTGGAATTAATGAAATAGTATTTCCTTTTAAATTCGAGTTCAAATTTCTTATTCTATGGTTCAAATAGGTTAATAAGCTCTTATATTTGTTTCAATAAGCTCATATAAGCTCTCACATAGCTTTTTGTGAGTTTATAATTCATTGTTTCTGTTTTGATCTTAAATTGCCAAAAAGTCAACTTTATGGTCAAATAAGCTAATAGATGATAAGCTAGCAAGGGAAGAGCTTATTGCTGTCACCAGCTTGTTTTTCTAAACAAGTTGGAGCTGTTGAGTAGCTCCTCGAGCATTTATTTGCCCTGTTTTAAGCAAGGGCTATTGTAAGTTCCTTGGATTTTCAAGTTTTTATATGCGAACTGCTTATTTCTGTTTATATAAGTGCTTAATTGAATAATCTTAGCTTATTTTTTCTTTTTATTTCCTTTTGAAGTTAATTTGATAGTTTGTGTTAGCTTTTACTAGTTTTTACCTTAAAATCTCATAAAAACCAAAAATATAGCTTAGTGTAGAAATAGCTTATTTAGTGCTTATCAATAGGTAAAAAGTGTTCATCAGTGCTTATTTATCTTAGTGAAACATAGGTCTTTCAAAATCTAGGCTTAAATGGGTCATTGCTAGTTAAAATCTTAAAACAGTCACATAATGGGGTGTTTGGATTAAGCTTGAAAATGGGTCAAAACTGAGTGCACTGTTCATGTGCCTTTGGGTAAACTTTGATCTTGCCTGATTTAGCTTGTATTAGATGATACTATGGGTTTTTGATATGTTTTTCTAGGTTTTGAGGTTTTGAGTTGGTTAGTATATTTGTAGGATAAGTACCGATCATAAAAGCTCACCATAGCTATAAGCTATTTCTGTGATAGCTTTTGGCTTTTCCGAGTCCACTCTAGTTCATTAAGTAGATTTACAAGAGTTGGAACCATTTGACATAGTTTTGGTAAAAGTTTGAATCATTTTTTGAAAAATCTGATCATAGAACATGAATAGCAGTCTGCCATTATTTATGAATTTTGTCCAAATCAGCCTCTATTTATGATTTATCGTCTGTTCATTGTATGCTCTCGGGTTATGAAATTTGGTACTTAAGATCTTTGGTTGCTCACACACTTGTTCCACATTTTTGAGATTTTTTATATTAGCTTTTCAATAGCTTTTCAGTAGCTTGAAAATCACCTCAGTTGGCTGCAAATTTTTTAATACTTTTGCATTAAAACAACCTGTGTTTATGATTTATCATCTGTTCATTATAAGCCCATTTGTTCTGAGATTTGGTACATCTACTATTTGATTGCTTATCTACTTGTTCCCTATTTTTATGATTTTTTATATTATTTTTTAGATAGCTTTTCAGTAGCTTAAAGTTACCTCAGTTGGACATTTTGTTTTGCCCTGCACTTATCAGACCTTGTAGTTTAATTGACCCTCAGTGCTTATTTGCTTCTGTTGTCAGCTTAATCTTGTTTTCAGGTTTAAATTAGATCTTTGTTAGTCTAAATTAGCTTTTTCTAGTTCTTTTTTAGCTTAGAGGTAGCTTATTAGCTTATTTCCTCTTAACCTTAGTTTGTTTTGAAATTTAGCCCATGTTCAGATTTCTAGAGCTTATTCTGAGCTTATTTTTTTTTTTTTTAAATATCTTTCCGTAACTTAATTAGAATTAAAAACACAAAATCCAAGTATCATCTTTCAAGCACTTTAATTTCAAACCTTACACGAAATCCTCGATTCACACCTCGTCGGGAAACGACCCGGGTATCACTTGCCCGGTATCTCATATCATATTCACGGGTTTTGCAAGTTGGCCTTTTTCTTAAAGGGTTGGCTCGTCAGTTCTCGCGTATCACGCGTATCTGATATTTTCATATATACTATCCGCAACGGGATCAGTTTTTGGCGCCGTTGTCGGGGAGGTTGTGTTGCGACAATATCGTTAAGGTTTAAACGATTAGTGACTTGAAGATCCTTCCTCGTGAAGTTATCGTTTTTATTTTGTATATATTTTCTTATAAAAATCAAAAATTTTGAAAAATCACAAAATTTTTTCCTAAAGTGTTAAAAAAAATTATATATATATATATATATATATATATATATATATATATATATATATATATATATATATATATATATATATATATATATATATATATATATCTACATTATATATAACAGGAGGCGTTACATGTAGATAATGCCACGTAAATGCCACCTCAATGCCACATAATCATAAACTGTGCCACATAAGCAATAATTCGGCTGGATTTTTTTCGACAAAAAAACACTTGCATGGATTCGAACTCAAGACCATGTGTATATTATGTGGTATCTTAACCACTGAACCACCTCATTTTTTGGGTTAGATTCTGTAGTCGAAACTCTATATAGGATAACAAGCAATTATCTCTTTTAAAATGCCAATTATTGAATATTTTTAAATCATCTCCAATAATAATCCGTATAACATATTTTCCATTTTATTTTCTTACTTTTTTTCAAAACCCTAATATCAATTACAGGCTTTAGTTGACTCCCATGAAAAGAAAGTTGATGATACTAATAAATGATTTGAAGAGACGAATAACATCAGTGAAGAGGGGCTGAAGCAACCTTTGGACGCAGAGACACGTATTATGCAGTTAAAGATGGCTATGCCCACGATAATAGATCACTACCGTAACATCCTAAATAGTTAATATTACTATTTTACACAAACTATTTTGGTTGCTAAATAATAAGCAGGGAATAAGCTATTTCAGGAAAGATATAAAGAGAACAAGCTAACACACATAAGCAAATAAGTTGTTAAGCTAATAAAGGATCAAGGGAAGCTACAGAAACATAAAGCATACTAAGACTAATCTAACTAAACTAAGGGGATCAGATTAAGCAATGAACTTAAGCAGGTAACGATTTCAAATCTTAAAAGCATTTGAGGCTGCTGGTGTGCAGGCTTTAATAAGCCTTCCATTTCCAATTGCTACATTCATATGACCCACGATAATAAATCACTACCGTAACATCCTAAATAGTTAATATTACTATTTTTCACAAACTATTTTGGTTGCTAAATAATAAGCAGGGAATAAGCTATCTCAGGGCAGATATAAAGAAAACAAGCAAACGCACAAAATCAAATAAGTTGTTAAGCTAATAAAGGATCAAGGGAAGCTACAAAAAGCTAAAGCATACTGAGACTAATCTAAGTATACTAAGGGGATCAGATTAAGCAATGAACTTAAGCAGGTAACCATTTGTAATCTTAAAAGCATTTGAGGCTGCTGGTGTGCAGCCTTTAATAAGCCTACTGAGGTATTTTGCATATTGAATAAGGCTATCAATAAGCTAATTAAAAAAATCAGAAAAATTTGCAATAACTAAATAAGCTACCAAATATTAACTATACTTAAATTCAGCTATTTGGTCTGCACAAACAGTTGGTCACAATTCACCCAAATCTACTTCAAATCCTATTGATATATCACCAACTCTCAAAGATATACTTAATGCACTAATGTGGACCTAAGAATGCTAAAAATGCCCCTTAATAGGCTTAAGCTCATAAGGAGCTTATATGAGCAGTAACCACTCTAAAATCACAATATTATACTTAAAACATCCAAATTCTTCACATAAGCTTAAAACACACTATAATCAACTTATTGAGGCTAATTCAAGCATGATAAAGACTAACCTAAGGTGCTAATGAACAGTGATGATCATTTTTTACCCATTCAAGGGTTGTGCCAAACATTCCTTATGGTGACTATTTTAAGATTTAAAACTACAAGATACCTAAATAAGAATAAAATTTAAAACACAAATGTTCTACTGAGACTAATAAGCACTATTGAACACTGACAAACTAAGCATAAGCTCATAGATAAGGTGATTCTAAACTAAGATATTTTTGCCTTTTTCATGATTTTTTAAGACAATTCTAATTCACACTAACTTTGACTAGCAACACAGTATCAAAAAACAATTTTTTAAGAACAAATGACCTGAGAAAAGAAAAATAAGCATTAATAGAAGCAGAAATAACCAGTTTCACTATTTTGACTATTAAGGATTTATAAGCAAAATTGTAAATTAAGCTAGAACTATCTGTTAAATTAGCATCAATGAGAACAAGTAAGCTAGGAAAAGCCAAATAAGCACTATACATAAGCAAATAAGCAGTTTCACTTAAGGTTTACCTTAGACTACTTTAGCTTCAACAACAATAGCGACCCTTAAGACCAAAAATACCAACTATAAACTAAAATCAAGGTAAACCAAACCTTACCAAACACTTTATGATATACGTACACTAACTGTTAGTGGAAAATTAAACTTCATAACATTTTGTAAAAGAATTTGCAAGATTGCGTGTACCGCCATGCACTAAGTCTTCGCAAGATCAGAAGCTGTCAAAACAGTTGCCCGTGTAGTTCGAACCTGATCGGGAGTACAGACTACATCCGTCGTGGCATAATCACAAGCAGGATAGATAATCTGAGGCCCGATATCTAAGCCCAACTCTACAGGGTTAAGTCAACCGACCATTTATGGTTCAAGGATGCCCGGATCTACACGCTGATCCGTTTCCCCCCAAAGATTCCCATAAATAGCCGATCACCACCGGAATGATACAACACTTCGATCGATTACAAAGACAAAAGCAAAAGGTTTCCAACACTCGCACTTGAAAATTCTTTTCAAAAATTGTGTGAAGTTTGATTCCCTAAAACACCCATCTAACTATGTAACAGTACCCCTTCATAATAAACGTACTAACAAAATAACCAGTCAAATTAATCAGTACTTAAGCTAAATCACAACTAAAACCATGCAAGCGCGGAACTATTTTCAAGCTTAGACTACTTTATCTACAACAAAATTAGCAACCTACAAAACTCGCCAAAGCTGCAAACCCCGTGATCTATGGCCATGGCACACAACTATTTACAACCTTAGAATTCTTTTCTGTTTAATATCTGTATAACTCATCTCATATGAGGTCCATTCACTATTTTACCCCACATAAGGATCTTAACAAATATCAATAATGTACATCATTTGTTATTTTCCATTTTCAATTCCTACATTCATATGAGCCAAATCATTTTTTTTCCTTTCAATTGGTTTATATCTAATTAACTAAAGAGTTATATACCCAAGACCAGTGAAAACCTTAGATATGAACACATATTACATCTATTTATTAATAAAATACAAAAATAAATGAATACTTGTGCACTGTTCGCAAAAGCTTACCTTCCACTTATCCCATTCTAACCACCAAATTAATACCCGTTATTACGGTAGAAAAATGCACCTTTTAGTTGGTAAGAACAATGGCTTTCACAACCCAAAGTAACCTGCCCGAGTTACCATTTGAATAACAAAAACTTTAATAATACACCATAATATTTGTCTGAAAGGCCACCAAGAACAAACTGTCGTCCACCTGACCTAGCATTGTCTGCTGTTTCAGCCCATATTGTACTCAACTGCAGAGATTAAATTCAAAAACATTATAGGCTCATGCTGTTAATAGCACAGTTTAGTCAATTTAATCTACCGGAAGTCAAAATTAAAGTATTCTCACCTGACTCACACCATGCCAAATCTCATCAGCTGCTCGTGGTGCTAATTGAACAGTAATATGATCTAATAGCGACTGTCGACTGTATAAATCATCAACAAAACAAATGTAAGGTATTCCATAGAGGTTGCTTTTATATGAGTTGATTCGAGTCGTTTTTTTATCTCGCAAGGGTCAAGTCAACATTAGGTTTTAGTAATAGGTCAACCGGGTTAAAAGTCCACCAAAATCTATTTTTATCAAGCATTTTTCTACTAAAAAGTATACAATTATTGCAAAAATGACATTGTCTCTGCAAACCTGAATAACACATAATTAACTTTTATAACAAATAAAAGCCTTAAAAGTAAAAACTTTTGTTGCTGAGCCCAACCCGACCCAGACCATTTTACTATAAGAATAACCATATAACAGTTTATCCAAACATTCACACAGCGTAAATAATAAGCAGACACGAAATTATATAGGCAATCCTAAGCATATTTATCCGCACCTGTTTCCATCACCATCGCCTTCATACCAACTAATCACTACACCTACACATCTAACACGCTAACCTAAACATGGCAAAAAGAAGTCTAACACGCCAGGCCCTAACACAACACCATTTTACCTAATTTTGACTTTTGACGAGTCAACAATAATTCAAAAATCCAGGCACACAATCAAAAGTGAAATAGAGAGGCAAGACACTAGATAACCTATAATCTACACATGATATTGAACACATCTAACCAAACAAGTGAGTTAAACAACCACTAACCAAGATTTTGATAACGATTCGACTGGGCGACCTAGGATACAATAGAGATGAATTACAGTCAAGCAACGATCATTAAGATAAACTACTTACTTAATCATAAATGGGTTTTTAATATCTTCAAATGGATCGGGTTTAGATTTGGGCAGCGACACAGATCGAGGGAAACGCAAATGGAGATGACCAGTGGAAATGATGACCAAAATGAAACTTTAATTATATGTGCACATTTTTTTAATTCTATGGCCCCTTTCATATTTGTAGCTTTTTTTTTTTTAATTTTTATTTTAATTTAAAATTAAATTACATTTTTTAATTTTTCATATTTGTAGCCTTTTTTTAATTTAAAGTAAATAACATTTTTTTATTTATAATTTATATATAAATAATAAATACTTTACATATAATTTTTATTATTTATAACATTATATATAAATAATAAATAAATAAATAAATAAAATCAGACATAATTATATTTATTGTGCTCAAACTGTTTAAGACTATACGTTTTTCAAAAACAATATGATCGTTTTCTTTTTCCAATAATAAAATAATAACACATTTCAGTATCTTAACATTAAAAAAATTGTTATTTTATTCATTCATTGTAATAAAATTTAAATATACTCAATAATATATATCACAAAAACTACATTATATCAACACTTATTTACAGTATATGTACCAAATTATAAATATATCATTTTTTTTTTTAAATTAACACCACAACTACATATAACAAAAACATTAAGAGAAACAATACATCCATATAAAAATTAACTATTAAATACTCAATCACAAATAATCAATAATTACAAATAATTAACGACCATCTAATATTACGCAACAAATAATTACAAGTCATGCCCGCCCATCGGGCGGGCTTAGAAAACTAGTATATATATATATATATATATATATATATATATATATATATAGGGAATATATTGGCTACAATTTTGTGCTATAAATGTGGGGCCCGGATTTGTTTTGTGGGTCCTGATTCTTTTCTGTGAGTCCCTGATTTATTGCTTGTGTATTTTTTGTGAAGGATTTTAGCCAATTGGCTATAAAAATTGTAGCCAAGCTATCCCCATATATACATATATATATATATCTACATATAATATATAACAATATGCGTATGATGTCATCAAATGCCATAATGCCCAGTAAGCGCCCTTAAATGCCCAGTAATCAGCCATTAATGCCCAGTAAGCAGCCATTAATGCCCAGTCATCATGCCATGTGGCAACATTTCTCCATATTTTTTTATTTTATTTTTTTTAATTAAAATTCGTATTTAATATTAAAATTCGGAATTTTTTTTAAAAATTTTGCCACTTACAAGAATCGAACCTAGGTTGTTGGTACATTAACAAGCATCATAACCACTAGACCAACATATTTTTTTGATTATATCTTGCAAACCCAAATCTATAAACAATAGATAAATTAAGAGAATCCCTGCAAGTTAGGTAACCCTAATTAACTTTATCCAGTAATATCCACTCCATTCATTATTCATTATACGGAATATTTTTTCTTAAAACCCTAATATCAGTCATTCATCTTATTATCACACACAACACCATATTCTTTTTTCTTCTCTGATTTCATATGCAGATTGTTAAGAAGATATAGCAATTACAATTACAAAAGGTACAATTACAAAAGGTAAACATACTCTCTATTTATGTATTCTATTATGTTTGTTATTGGGCAACCCAAATATATGATAAAATAAGTTGGGTTGATTGATCGATCTGAGACGACCAGAAATTAGCTCAAGATTCTTCCGAGTCATACTATCACTTCAATTCGATTGATCGAATAACGATGCCTTCACGAAGAAGAACGATTCTTAAAGTCATCGTCCTTGGTGACAGCGGGTCAGTTTCTTTTTATCAGGGTTTTTAAAAATTTTACTTTATTAATTACTGTTACTGGAACTTGATCTCGATGAGTTTGATTAGGTTGTATTTCAAGTTATTAGATTTGATTTGATCTAGGTTTAAGGTTTATTTAATTCATTTGAAACAATTTTCTAATTTTTTTTCATAATCATTCGAAATCACTTCGGCTTCATTAATTATATATTGGTTTTATGGTATTATACCTAATCAAATCGAAGCTGTTCGGTTTCGCTCCTTTCAATTTTGTCACCCGTAAATAAATTTGGTTGTTTAAAATATAAGTGATCATTAGGGAGGATAGAGGATCAACAGCAATCTCTTAAAACTCAGTGAAAGTCTTCCATTGTTCAAATTATAACCACATCATCGAGGTAGGCAAGTGAAAAACAGTCCAAACTTATTTTTAAATTACAAAGATATAAGAATCTAGGTTTGCATCTTCTGAGTTTGTATAAAGTTGATAAAAAAAATAGCGGATGGGAACAGTTTTATTCTCTAAACCAGCGTTTTCTAAAGTGTTGTTGGAAAAACCCTCAGATGATCGTATGTTATTCTTATAGGTGAAGTTGCTCCTTGAAATGCTTGCGAAGAAATGTGGTCTTGAGGCTGTTAGGGAAGTTATGCCCGAGGAGCATATGAAGTTGCTCACAAATATAAGAAAGGTACCTACGAGGTTATTGAAAATTTGGAAAGCCAATTGGCTATTCTTTTATGGCTTATAAGCACTAAGCCCAAATTGATAAGCTTATAAGCCATAAAAATGAGCTTATTGACTTCTACATTTACCAATAAGTTCATAAGCTCATTAAAACTGCTTAGACAAACACCGCTTGAATAAGTAATATAAAATGGCTCTTACTGGTCAATGATTTTTATATTGGTGTGTATAGGGCTAACAATGTGTTCATCAGTTTGGTTGTAAAAATGATTTTTCAAACTCATTAAGCTAATTTGGTTTTTAGCTGTCATGTACTCTTTTTAATATTCAGTTTTTACGATAGTACATGGTATAGAAGAATAAGTTTCTTTTTATTATTTATTTTGATGTTTCTGTGTATGTTATTGTTAAACATCTATAAAGTGCAATTTTTTAGTTAATAGTCTTGAGTTTAGAAATGAACTGCCTTCCTGTTAATTTGTTTCGATGGTATTGTGATTATTGTAGTTTTATCTAATATGTAAATATTTTAGTGTGGAAGAAGCGAAGAAAAAGATTTATGCTTGTAGCACAACTACTTACAATGGATTTCAGGTTGAGGTGTCGGAGGAAGTTTCAGAGCTGTTTAAATGTATGTAACCGCTTTATGACAGTAGATGACTTATATGATGGCGTTTGCTGTTTATATGACTGATCTCACTCTATTTTGAAGAGCTTTACCTGGGGTTGTATTTGTATTGCCTGATTCCTATATTGATCCGGTAAACAAAGAATACGGAGGTACAATCTATTTTGTTGGATCAGTGAATTAATTGTGGTTTACAAGCATTTCCTTTTTAATATGGTATTATTTTATGGTTTAAATTTCAGGAGACAAGTACATCAACGGAACTATCATACCAAGACCACCTACTGTGCAATACGGAAGACAAGGCGGAAGGTATAATGATCGAAATAGAGAGTATAACAGACCTCCAAGAGGCCAAATGGAACAGAATAACGCACCTGGAGGCCAGGGTAATTATCAAGGAGATAGAAGAGGCCCTATGCCTTCTTATCAGTCTAATTACAACCAAGGTGAAGGGAGAAATACTAATCCTGCTAGACCAACGGATTTTCCTCAAAGGGACCAGGGTAGTAATCTTTATAAAGATTACTGATGCGTAAAAGCTTAAACATACTGCGCTTGAGCTTGAAAAAGCTTTTCGCGATGAAGCATTTAAATATGGTTCGGGTCAAAACTTTCGCCCTGTTCTTAAATTTTGGAGTAAAATTTATGACATGTTTGAGGCAAATTTGGCGCAAAACACATTATTAAGTAAATGGCAAAAATGGTCTCATATAAATATAATTGGGTTTTGGTGGAAATTGAAGTTTAGGTAGTTTGTATTTCTGATTTTGCAATGAAATTTGGAACTAAATTCTCAAAATCTGGTAGATGTATCTGAACGGGTATGTGGTTGGTTATTTGCAGCAGGGATTTTCTGTCACAAAGCTTGAAACTCCTGGAAATGCTAATGGGAACCAGGATCAGCCAAGCCCTATTTCCGTCTTAGACTTACAATTTGGAGATGATGATAATACATCAGGTTGTTCTAGCAATGCCAAGTTGAATGAACATGGTACCGTTTCGTTCCATTAATTAATTTTCTATTTCTAACCTTCATTTTGATGTTCGTTTTCTAACATTAGCATTTTATGAGACATTCGTTTTTCATTCATTGTATTTACAGGTGGTGATCATATCAGGTACAGATTGATCGATAAATCACCATTGATTGGATCCATTGCTCGCTCTATCATTGGACATAACGTTTTGGGATGGTGGTGATGAAGACGACGTTGCCATGGTGGTAGAGAGTGTGGAGAGGAAAGAGGTCGTAAGGCAGGTTTTGGCGGAACATTTAAGATTGCAAATTGATAACATTAAATTGGAAATAGAAGATAAGCTGGTTGAAGAACAAGTGGAAGAATCTGTGCTAGAGTTGACAGGTAGAGTGATTTTGGCCTACACTCCCTAATTTATTATAACACAATTATTTGTGCATTATTAACGCTATTATATAATGTTTTGCGAGTTTCCAACAATTATATGGTCTTTCTCCTGCTATCATCTGTTAAGTAAAACAAATAAGTATCTTATCGGTCCAAATTTGGGGTCTATTGTGTACAGTTCATATTAACTATCTCTTAAAAAATTTAAACCGTAAACTAATAGCCTAACAAAATAAAATAAAATCGGCGTCCTTAAAATAGTTTTACGTTAACTTAAACCATCAAAATTATAATCACAAGTCATGCCCGCCCAGCGGGCGGGCTTATACGCCTGGGAGGGCTTATAAGTCATGCCCGCCCTGTTTATTTATTTTTTTGATTTCTGTTTTAATGTATCAGTCAACATGCTGACAGTTTTCAGTTTTCATAACTACAAAGTCGTGTGTACAAGGATAGCGTATATGTGTAATGTATCGGGTTCGGATAACACGCAACCAGGGCCGCCAGTTACAGGAAAGTTGGTGACTGTAAAAAAAGTTTTAATTGTAGATGACGTGTAGCAAAAAAATTTCATCTGATTCTTTTAAAGATTGTAGGGATCCATGACAGTTGGTGACTGTAATATAATGATATTTGCAGATGACGTCCAACAAAAATATTTTCATCTGATTCTTTTAAATACTGCAGGGATCCATGACAGAATGTGCTCGACAGTACCATCGACAAGCACGCACCACAGGAAAGCTAGCGCTTTTCCACATGATTTGTTCCTTAGCCTTCTATGTATGTTCGGCGTCATTCAATTCTTATTACCTGTTATAATGTTTACTACTATTTCGATGCTACATACAATTCTTGAAGTTAGATCAGCAGACTTATAAACAAGTTTTCTCAGGAATGCTTTAGGTTTAAAGATGATTTTGACGCTAATTCAGTCTCCTACTGGTCCACTAATCGGTTAATCTAGGATTTAGTTGTCCCGGTAAAAATTGTGTCATACTAACTGGGCGAAAGACTAAAAATATAGGGATTAGTGTATTTTACATTTCATTATTTCAATTTTCATGTTTATATATAACAAAAACTTACAACGACTTGCTTTTTTGAGAACTTTCTGCACCAAGTCACCCACTCTCATTATCTTGATTCAAAAAAAATGTCCCCTTACGATCACATGCATTAGGACATATCAGGTATGTGTGTTGCCTGCGGTTGAGGATGGAACCGCTGTGAGAAATCTCCCACTTTTCAAGGTTACCATTCCTTTTACATTGCATCAACTTCAGTTTGTTAGAATTCAGTGGTGGAATTAATTATATAATTATTAGGTTGTGGTAGTTATTGGGTATAATGAAACTAATAATGACGGGTAATAATTGGATCACATGTAGCTGCAAAAACCTGATGTAGAGTATTTCTTTGAGACCAGTACAATGTTGATATCATTTTTTCTATAAGGAAAATAATTGGATGAAGAACTTGCTTCATTGGAATAAGAACTTGTGCATTCACCCTTCTGTGCCACATAAATTTGAATGATTTATCCGCTAACAGGACAAAATGAGTAGTTTTTAGGACCTTTATTAATAAGCTTGGTCTGTTTGTTATTGTTTTTTTATGAGTAGAAAACTAAACCAATTTAGAAGGTCTTCTTGCATTACTATAAAAGTGATTTAGGCATGCGACTTTCGACCCATTTCCATAGTGACCTTAATTTTACAGGCAGGTGGGGCAACTTTGTTGTAACATAACGTCATTCTTATGAAACCTCTATGTGGAGTGGGCTCTTAAAAATAGCGACATTTAATTCGACTCTTTGTACAATTGAACGTCGGATCTAGGTTTAAATAGCCAAAGTGTTGTACAATTATTTGTAGCACAACTGTGATTCTATAAATTTTGTTTGTTAAAGCTTCTAATTGTTCTAAAGGTTTGTTTTTTGGTATAGTTTGTTTTCATGATTTGTAAACATATCTTTTGTAGCTCAGAAGGTTGATCCATGGAGGAGAGGCCTTTCACAATTCGTTTGAGACTTTGACAATTAGGTACGTTATTAATTTTTTTTATGATGTTCCAGTTGGTATTCTATAAACATAAAGGATCATTGAATTTATTGAAGTGATGCAACTTTAAAATTGATGTTGCATGATAAAACTTTTACTCAAGATTGCTCCTATCAACATCGTTCTTTTCCATCCTCTCAAATGCTTTGTTCACGTAATCCTCTTTACTACTTCTATCATTGTCTTCAAATCTTTTTCCATCCAAACATGTGTCTCTTGAATGCTTCCAATGAAACTCCCACTTATTGTTTTCTTTGCTCTAAGTTTCATATTAGTTGTCAGTTTCAAGTCTAAAGCAAGGCATAAACTGAATATTTATTTCTCCATTTCAGCTGAATCTGAGCTCACCACGAAACAACCAGCACCCAAATTAGTGAACACCTCTTCTCTCATATTATTAGAAGAGCTAATCAATGTCACATGTTGACCTGTTGCTTTTGATATTATAACATCCAAATGACCTACTCCACCCCAACCCAATATTCCTGCTTTAATTGGCTTCTTGGAGTTGATGAACTTTTTTAAGGGACTGTAAGCCGTCACTTTAGCACATAGTAGTGGCGCTGCCTACTCAGGGGATAACTTATCTGGTACGTTGACATATTAGCAGGTTTGTGAAGAAGGACATTAGTTTTTAGTACAAATGGCGATTACCCAACTTTCTAATTGGTTGCTTACCATTTCCCTGTTTTTGTTTAATAGGTTTACTGTTAGGAGCAGCATTTACACGACAAGTTTTGGGTTCTTAACCTCTGGAGCATATTCTGAAATTTCACGGGTTTGCTTCTATCACCCTTTATGTGAAAAATGAAGACATTTTAGTCAAAACCTTGAATTTTAATTTGTCTGCAAGTTGGCCTGCAAGTCTGCAATTAATTACAAGTCTGAATTTAAATTTGTCACATTTTATCGAGCAACATGTGTTTGGTTTAAAAAGGTTGGGTTTTGGTTTAAATTGGGTCACCGACTCACTTTTGTAGCGCGGGCAAGTTTAGGTTCGGTTCAGTTTCAACTACTGAACCATCAGTTGTGCCTCCTATAACATTAAGTGTAGGTGTGGGCAGGCAGATGTATGGAGTGATGGTGTTGTGCAAAGTATCAACTCACCTTGGGAGTGCTTTAAACATCGGTATTCAGGGTGTGTACAATTCACCTGTTGGTTCAGATGACGAAACGAGACCTTGGTATGGCTCCCTCAAGTTTTCACTCTGAATGCTTTGCTTTAGCCACACCATTATTTTAACAGAAAACATAATTTCTTATGATGTGCAGGTTGTTGATAACATTTCGTATGGGGGAAGTTCTTTGGACACATTACGGAAGCAGCAGGGTATGCATTGAAATATGTTGAGAGGTTAATAGGCCAACGCCCGATGCACAACAAGATGAGCGTCAGATCCACAACATAATGCTACTGTATTATAGAGTTTTACCATGGAAATTAAATTAAAATCAAATACTCAGTTTTCAAATGCAATGCCAAACACCTTAATTTTCACATATCTTTATGTAGTTTGTTCAAACTGACATGGGTAAAAAAGAGGGTGGTCAATATAATTTTTTCACATATCTTTATGTAGTTTGTCAACTCAAAATGTTTGAGTGCTTATCACTGATTGAACTTATTTTCATTTAGTATAACATACATGTTCATGATGTAGTTGTTTGTGTTTACTATTAATGAATGGTAAACAAGTCTATTAATCACATCTATATATTGAAAAATTCCTTAACTTATATTTTTCAACGATATTCATAAAGCTAGCTTGCCCATTCGAGCGGGCCATGTAATTGTTATATTAATTGATTCGGTTATCATTTTTAAGCGTTCATGTATTCAGGTGAATTTATATTTGTATGGAAACTAATGTAACAAATGTTGTGTATAACGAAACTTTATTTCGCATTTGATTTAAAGTCATTCTTAAGAAAAACTTTGTAACTTTTAATTGTCGAATAAAAGTTATACTTCTTCAATATAGAAAATGGCACGTTTATACCTTATTTGTCGTTAACTTATTTATTTCAACGATATTCATAAGTCATGCCCGCCCATTGGGCGGGCTTTGAAGTCTAGTACATATATATATATATATATACATATATATATATATATACATATATATATATGTATATATACATATATATATATATATATATATATACATATATATATATATATACGTATACATATATATATATATAAAATATATATATATATATATACACATATATATATATATACATATATACATATAATATATTATATATATAACATATATATATATATATATATTATAACGTATATATATGTATATATACATATATACATATATATAATATATATATATATAAGATATATATATATATACGTATATATATATATATACGTATATATATATATATACGTATAATATATATATACGTATAATATATATATATATACGTATATATATATAATACGTTAATATATATATATATATATATATATATATAAATATATATATATATAATATATACATATATACATATATAATATATATGTATATACATATATATATATATATACATATATATATATATATATACGTACATATATATATATACGTATATATATATATATAATATATATATATATTATATAATATAATATAATATAAATAGATATATATAATATATATATTATATGTATATATATAAATATATATGTATATATGTAATATATATATATACATATATACATATATATATATATATACATATTACATATATATATATATATATGTATATATGTATATATATATATATATAAATATATATATATATATAATAAACGTTATATATATATATATATATATAATAATATATATACGTATATATAATATATATATATATATATATATAATAATATATATAATATATAATTTTAATATATAATATTATATATATATATTCTTTTATTTTTTCTTCTTTATCCTCTTAAACCGTTTAATTCTATCTTCTTATCCCTCTTCAATGTTTAATTCTTATGTCGTCACTCGACTATCACTGTTTTCATTGTAAAAGTCCAGTGGGTGATGATCATCGTTGTTACAAGTGTTTGTGTGAACGGTGTGGAAGTAATTGTAGAAACGGATTTTGTAATTGGTGCGAATCATTCATTAATCGAAATCCAAAGTCTTTCAAATAAATTCTCAAGGTTTTTCCGACTACCCTCCACAATCTCAGCTATATTCATTCGATCAGCAAAAATTGCTTTAATTGTAGAGATCCGTTGGGAGATGATTCACTTTGTGAACGGTGTTTTTGCAAGGAATGTGGGTTTACTCATGGACTTTGTATATGTTGCACTTCTGAAATCAGAAATACATGCACTTATCCAAATTTTGAAAATGATTTCAACCACCCTCCTCAGAATTCATTTGAGCAAGAACTGTGCTATCAAAATTTCAATGATACATCGTTTCAAAATGCACCAAATGTTTCTTGTGCAAATTGTGGGGGTCCTCATGAGGATAATCAATGTCAACTGTGGAATTAAAAACCTAATCCTTGGTATAATACTTCTTGTTTTGACAATTTCCAACCCCCACAGTATTCCATCATTCATCCTCATGAAAAATCTATGGGAGAATTACTAGCCGAAGAATGAGCAGCGGAAAGGCTTTCCAATTTTCTCAAGGCTTCCATTCTCGATGACGATGTTGAGAATACTATTCAAATGACAGAATATTATAAGAATTCGTTAGCTGCAATCACACCTGTCCAGAAAAAGCAGGAAGACAAGAGTATTGCAGAATTGCTAGCAGAAGAGCAAATGGAACGTATAAAATCTATTTATGCTAGCAACAATGATGAAGAGGACGACGAGGAGAGTGCTGTTCCTTTGAACGATATCATTTCTCAACTCCCCCAGTCTATTGCAATCACATCCATCTTACCAACTATGGACTTCGAGGACTCTCTCATTATGGGGGATGAGCATCTTAGCACTATTCCTGAAAAGGAATCGGACGAATTCATAAAGTCTAGTGTTAAGAACCTTTTCCCAATCCCAAGTGAGTCTGAGGATATATCCGACAGTGAATGTGATTGGTCTTTTTGTGGTGATTATCCTCTTGACACTTCAGAGGATTCTTCCGGGATTTTCTCTAACCCTCTTTTCAATTCCAACGATGATTTTTTCCTCTAGTGATGACGAATCCTTTTCGGATGAGGACGTTCCAAATGAAAGTATCAAAGTCTATTCAAACTCTCTTTTTGAATTTGATGACGAGTAATTTTCCAGCAACGTAAATCCTCTTTTTGATGAAGTGTTAGAGAACGATGAGGTCAAGGACTCTATTATTTCAAAACTGGATGATATGACCCCACTTCTTTAATCCCGAGATTCAAAAGGACATTCTTTCTCCGACATATGTGACATTTCCCTTTAAGGATCGCCATTATATTGACTTCACATATGTCGTTCGAGTTTTTCTACCTTTCTTCACCTATACGGTGACTTGTTCTTTCCTTCTCTCCTTTGGGAGTGAAGACACCATTTTTGACCCCGGCATCTCCATTTTATCATTCTTTTGAGCCGGTGTATCTCATCGGTGTGGAACTTTCATTAAAATTCAATGATTATCCAAACATCTTGAATGAAAGTCCGATGAAGATTTTCTCTTCCACTTGCTTCCCTATGAAACAATGAATTCGGGTCGAGTCAAGCTAGAGACTCGGTTAGCAAAAACATTAGCACTTCATGGGTGACAACCCATGTTTCTGTCTTCTTTCTATTTTCTAACACTAAGTGTGGGGGAATTCCTCTAATGTACTTTGCTTTTGTGTTTTGCTCTTATTTTCAGGTTTCCCTTAGATCGTGATGATTGATGCGCCTGTTTTCAATCCAGCCGCCCAATATCCGATCTTTTTGCTAACGATTATCTAGGGATATGTTATTAATCCTGTTTGTTAAAAAAGATTTATTTCTCACACTTGGCTAGTAGTATTACCTTTTACGTTCTAAGGTCGGCATAATAGCTGATACTTTGAATATTGAGGGCATATTCAATTCTAAGTGTGGGGGGGGGGGGGGGGGGATTATAGCCAATTTGATCACATATGTACCTTCTAGTGCCCTAGTACCTCCGTTTTGACCAAAATTTTAAAATTTTTTCATTTTTTAATAAGAAATTGCATGAAAAAGAAAGTACTTTGCACATTAAAAAAATAGAAAATAAATTAAAAAAAAAAAAGAAAAAAAAAGGGTGTTTAGTCTTGATTAGGTTAGAACATGGGGAATCCCGACTCTGCCAGAGTGTTGATCTGGCTGCTTCCTTAACGATTAGACTAAGGTTTTACGATTTGTGCAAATGAAAATGCTAAGCGTAGAGTAGTTGGTTCTCTTTAGAGCTTATATAAGTAATCTATGGCTTTTCCTCCCAGAAGCTCCTAATCTGAATAAATTAGTGTTGTTTTCAAACTTTTGAACGTTAAAATCATTTTGTTATGCAAAACAAATTTTTATACAATTTTGATATAGAGTCCGAGTTCAACTTTTTATTTAAATTTTTGAGAAAGCATACTTTCCTATACAATAAAAAAAAATAATGAAAAAAAAAAGAAAATGAAAAAATGAAAAAATTGAATGATATTGCAAAATGAGAAAATGGAATGATATTGCAAAATGAAATAAGTTATAATATTGCAAAAGTAAAGATGTATATGTTGCTTATATGAATAAATGTACGAAATTTGCTTTTTCTTAAAATTAAATTGGGAGTTGAACTAGTATTCGTCAATTTTGTCATAAAAGTTAAACGTTAATTTGGTAGATTGCTGATTTCAAAGACCCCGAAAGCTCCGGTACTATTCTCTGTGAGGTGTCAAAAGCCTGGTCACCTAAAACCAACTGGTTTGGGATGTACCGAGAAGAAAGCCGTTACATGGAGTGATCTCACCTTTGAGTCTCTAATCTCTAAATGATCGTTTGTTGCTATTTATTTAAGTATTTAATACTAACTTAGTGGGAATATCTAAAATCTTTGAAATCGAAATCCCGCTGATTTCGGTACTATTCTCTGTGGGGTGTCAAAAGCATGGTCACCTAAAACCAACTGGTTTGGGATGTGCCGAGAAGAAAACCGCTACATGAAAAAGGCCCTTTTTGATCATTAGATTTTTGAGGTTCCCGGTAAATTAATGTTTGACTTAAACGAATAACGACATCATAGATGTCGATTTTTGCTGTCAAAATTTTGAAAATAAGCACACTCACCTAACTTCTTGAATAAATGTGGGAGTGAAAAGTTAAGTTTCGGCTTACATAGATTATTAGTATAAGTAGTGTTAGCATTTTACAAAAATATTTGCACATTGAGTTTAAGCTTAGTTGGGAGTATAAAAAGGAGGATGACGATTACAATTCCCTAGAAACACCCATTTTGTGTGAATCCCGTTCCATCTTGCAATTTTTGAAAATCAAGCAATTTATCTATTTTTGTTCTAGTTTAAATTTCTTGCATTGAATAAAAAGTCAAAACGGGGTATGCTTGGTATTCTTTTGATCATTTCATTACTTTATATGATCGGATTGCTAGGGACAAGCAATTGATAGTGTGGGGGGATGATGAGTGCCTATTTACTCCTAATTTTATGCCCATATAATACATAAAAATAACTAAAAATGGCCAAATATACCAATTTATACTGCAGATATCCTTGGTTTGTGTTTTTATGTATTTCAAGTACAAAAGATTGAAAACAGAGCGAAAACGAACATTTTTGGATCAACTCGACAACGTTTGTGCATTTGATCAAGTGAAGACGAAGTCAAAGTCAACCCGGGGATTTAGCATTGGAATGAGCAGGGAAAAACGAACCCGAAACCAAAAATCACATTTCACCATTTATCCTAAACACCTAAACCTTAAAACCAAAATTAAAACAATTTCAACCCTGATCCTAAACCCGGCCCAATCCAATCCACACCACCCACAACCCGTACCTCATCTTTAGTTAATAAAAACCGGGTCAAACCCAGTCAACCCCTTATCTCTTTTCCTTCCAAATCACCACCCACCTCACCTTCTCCCCTGCTCCAACCCATACCCTGCACCTTCTCCTACTCCACTCCAACCTACTCCAGTCCAAGACCAATTAATGCCCCCTCCTCACAAGTTACCACTGCCAAGTTGGCAATCCAAGGATAAAATGGGCGCCAAAATGAAAATCAATGGCTGTGATGAATGAAGTCTAATCCAAGGGTCCAGATGAAGACTGAGAAAGCAAAAGAATTGAAGAAACCCTAATCTTAGTCTATAAATAGTTTCTATTGTAAGCAGTTAGGGGGAGTATTCTTTTTTTCTTTTTTTTTTCTTTTTTTATTTTTTTATTATTTTTTTAAAGTTAATTTGTAGTCGTTTTTATGTCAATTTAGTTTCTAGTTCTTGTTAAGCTTTTAAGTCAGTTTGTAAACCTTTAATTTCTCATTCCCAGTTGTAATCAGTTTTTGGAATTAATGAAATAGTATTTTCTTTTAAATTTGAGTTCAAATTTCTTATTCTAAGGCTCAAATAGGTTAATAAGCTCTTATATCTGTTTCAATAAGCTCATATAAGCTCTCACATAGCTTTTTGTGAGTTTATAATTCATTGTTTCTGTTTTAATCTTAAATTGCCAAAAAGTCAACAAAAGTCAACTGTATGGTCAAATAAGCTAATTGATGATAAGCTAGCAAGGGTAGAGCTTATTGCTGTCACCAGCTTGTTTTTCTAAACAAGCTGGAGCTGTTGAGTAGCTCCTCAAGCATTTATTTGCCCTGTTTTGAGCAAGGGGCTATTGTAAGTTCCTTGGATTTTCAAGTTTTTATATGCAAATTGCTTATTTCTGCTTATATAAGTGCTTAATTGAATAATCTTAGCTTATTTGTTCTTTTTATTGCCTTTTGAAGTTAATTTGATAGTTTGTGTTAGCTTTTACTAGTTTTTGCCATAAATCTCATAAAAACAAAAAAATATAACTTAGTGTAGGAATAGCTTATTTAGTGCTTATCAATAGGTAAAAAGTGTTTATCAATGCTTATTTATCTTAGTGAAACATAGGTCTTTCAAAATCTAGGCTTAAATGGGTCATTGCTAGTTAAACTCTTAAAACAGTCACATAATGGGGTGTTTGGATTAAGCTTGAAAAAGGGTCAAAACTGAGTGCACTGTTCATGTGCCTTTGGGTATACTTTGATCTTGCCTGATTTAGCTTGTATTAGCTGATAGTATGGGTTTTTGATCAGTTTTTGTAGGTTTTGAGGTTTTGAGTTGGTTAGTATATTTGTAGGATAAGTACTGATCATAAAAGCTCGCCATAGCTATAAGCTATTTCTGTGATAGCTTTTGGCTTTTCTGAGTCCACTCTAGTTCTTTAAGTAGATTTACAAGAGTTGGAACCATTTGACATAGTTTTGGTAAAAGTTTGAATCATTTTTTGAAAAATCTTGTTGACATAAATAAATGCCTAAAAACATTATCAATATTTATTCATATATCTATGTTTTGATGATCACAAAATGTAAACTCATTAAAACATAAACTTATAAATTAAAAAAGTACTTAGTTGTAAATATTCACTTCTACAACTAAAATCACTTAAGGTATGAATGAACTAATGCTTAATGCATTATATGATCAAAGGAACATTTTCTTAATAACTAGATTTTTTATAAAACATCAAAAAACATTTTATATATTTTTGAAAAACATTTTTGGTATTAAATAAAAATGTTTAATCTTTTATAAAAATATGAATTCAAAATTTTAACCAAAATCAGTTAAAATGTTCTAGAAAAACCTTCCCCACAAAAGGACAAAACTGGCCAACGTTCAGCAGGGGCGGCCCCCTTAATTTTACTAGGCGGCCCCCTTAAAATTAAGGGGACCGCCCCCCTATTTAAGGGGGCCGGCCACGCTCCAGTAGGCTCCAGCTGTCCATATTTTTCCCTATAAATACCAGCCTTCCCCTGGATTTTTACTCACCCTTTTGCACTAAAACTTTCTGTTGTAGATCTCATTTCATATCTTAAAAAAGCTTTGATCATGTAATCTTAAGCATTGGTTTCCAAGTGATCCAAACTTCCACCATCCAAGTGCAAAAGAAGAATACTTCTATCAATCAAGATTAGAAGTATTACAACTTAGTATCATCTTGTTACTTAAGTTGTGTGGTTAACAAAGTTTGTAAATCATTCATTCATTTGTATGTAAGGTGTGTGTTGTAGATTAGTGTTGTGTGTAAGTAGTGAAGATGTTGTATAAGTAGTTGTGGTATAGAAGTTGTGAGGTCAAAGTGTAGAAGTCGTGAAACCGTTGTGTAGAAGTCGTGAACCCGTGGTGTAGAAGTTGTGAAGCCGTAGCTTAGAAGACGTGAAGTCCTTGTGTTGAAGTCGTGAAGCCGTAGCATAGAAGCTGTGAAGCGGTCGTGTTAAAGTTATGAAGTCCTAGTCGTGAAGTTCTTTTATTGAAGTCGTGAAGCCATAGCATAGAAGCTGTGTAGCGGTTGTGTTGACGTAATGAAGTCCTAGTCGTGAAGTCCTAGTGTTGAAGTCGTGAAGCCGTAGCATAGAAGTTGTGTAGCGGTCATGTTGAAGTCGTAAAGTCTTAGTCATGAAGACATGGTGTTGAAGTCGTGAAGCCGCATCATAGAGGTTGTGTAGCGGTCGTGTTGAAGTCGTGAAGATGTCGTGAAGCAGTCGTGAAGCCGTTGTGAAGTAGTTGTGAATAGGTTGTGAAGAAGTTGTGTTGTGAAGTTGTGAGATTGGTTCTAGCTATGATTAGAACTCGACATTTAGCTTTGTGTCGTTAAACCCGTGTAAGCCAAAGTTGTGTACGGTTTTCTCCGCCATAAGGGAGCTTATTGAAGTTGTGAAGAAAACTCTCGATCAAGGTGTGCTCGGGGAGTGGAGTAGGGCAAGGAAGGTGTCCTTGTAGCCGAATCACTATAAATCCCTCGTGTCTCGGTTTGATCTTTTCATCTCTTACTTATTTCTTTATATCGTCTTTACTTTCATACATATAGGCATATATAACTATTAGTATTAAGTAGAAGTTGATTTCACATAAAGATCAATTTAAAACACTATTCATAAAAAGAAAACTTTTATAACAAATCTAAAAGGATACACAAATAATTAATAATATTGTTCAAGTATCATTTTTCATATAAACTCAAATCTAAGGTTTTAAAAACAAACAAAGTTTTCATAATAAAATTAAAAAGACGTAAAACTATTCAACCCACCCCCCCTTCTAGTTTTCCACAAATCTGATCACAGAACCTGAATAGCAGTCTGCACTTTTTTTATGAATTTTGTCCAAATCAGCCTGTGTTTATGATTTATCATCTGTTCATTATAAGCCCATTTGTTCTGAGATTTAGTACATCTACTGTTTGATTGCTTATCTAATTGTTCCCCATTTTTATGATTTTTTATATTAGCTTGTAGATAGCTTTTTAGTAGCTTAGAGATACCTCAGTTGGACATTTTTTTGCTCTGCACTTATCAGACCTTATAGCTTAATTGACCCTCAGTTCTTATTTGCTTCTGTTGTCAGCTCATTCTTGTTTTCAGGTTTAAATTAGATATTTGTTAGTCTAAATTAGCTTTTTCTAGTTCTTTTTTAGCTTAGAGATAGCTTATTAGCATATTTGCTCTTAACCTTAGTTTGTTTTGAAATTTAGCCCACTGTTCAGATTTCTAGAGCTTATTCTGCACTTATTTTTAGTTTTTTTAAATATCTTTCTGTAACTTAATTAGAATTAAAAACACAAAAATCCAAATATCATCTTTCAAGCACTTTAATTTCAAACCTTACACGAAATCCTCAATTCACCACCTCGTCGGGAAACGACCCGGGTATCACTTGCCCGGTATCTCATATCGTATTTACGGGTTTTGCAAGTTGGCCTTTTTCCTAAAGGGTTGGCTCGTCAGTTACCGCGTATCACGCGTATCTGATATTTTCATATATACTATCCGCAACGGGATCAGATGTTTAAAACATATTTTGTGAACTATAAAGGTCTCGTGTGCGTTGGTACATTTAAACATGTTGGATAATGACTTAAAATGGGGTTTTGAAACGGGACTGTTTTGTAATCTGAATATGGGTGCTTGATAAAGTGAGTTTCACAAGTTTTTAATACAGGGTTTTTGCTTGTAAACCTTGTTTCATGTCTTAATTAAGTTTTCCAATTGGTTTGGAGTGAATTGGAGTCGTATTGGTCATGTTACACTGGTACAGAAAGTGGCTTTTGTCACACCAAAAATGTGTGACGATATGCATAGAGTCACACACGTTTTTTAGGGTGTGTGTCACGAAAGGTCGTGCCCCTTTTTCATGGAGATTTACCCATCACAGAGATGCATAGAGGAACAGAACGAACTTCATATATCCCTTTTCCACTCAATCCAGAAACAAGATCGGATGTTATTCCGGTTCGTCTCCATTTTAGTGAAACTCTTCCTCAAGCAAGGCAGCCGATAAGTCATCAAAGGCTTTGTGTGAATAATGTAATAGTCAGCATTACTTCTTTTCAAGTTTCCCAAGGTGATTTCATATCTTTGAAAGAAAATGATGCTATAATCTATTCAGAAATAAGGAGATCCTTCTATATCGAAATTTCAGTTTCTAAAATCATAGGAAAATTCCTGAATAGACTGGCAAGAATGTGGAGAAGAACCAAAACGGAATGGTTTCGCTTACTTAAAACTAAGAGGGGATGCCGCCTACTACTGAAAGACCCGTTTTTGCAAGAGTTGCATTCTTCTATGCAAGACGAAGACTTAGAAAGAACAAAGAAGGTCACATTATTTAGTTTGTGGCCATTTTCACTGAAAAAGAGTGACCAAAACCCGAATATGTGTGACAAATTAGGCACATGTTTTGTTGGATTTATCAGTTTTGTGTGACCGTAAACACTTTATAGTCACACAAATGTTTTTTGAGAGTAACTATTGTTCGTCCTTTGGCCACATAAATATATAATATATGTGACATTTGAGATGATTTATTTAAGTAAATGTGTATATTGTGTGACTATTTCCCGTCCTATGGCCACATGAATATATAATAAATGTGACATTTGTGATCATTTAGTGATTGCGTGGTTTTGTAACCACACAACGTGTGTTGTTTTTTTGCTGTTTAAAGTGAAGAAATGTGTATTTTGTGTGACTATTGTTCATCCAATGGCCACTTGAATTTTATGTTTGTGTGGCCTTTTGTAATATTTAGTCACACAAAGCATGTTTGTTTTGGGTATTTAGTCACATACAATTAAGCAAAAAGTGGCCAAAAGTGTTAATAAGTGTGACCATATGCTGTTTAAAGTGTAGAAATGTGTATTTGTGTGACTATTGATCATCCAATGGCCACTTGAATTTTATGTTTGTGTGGCCTTCTGTAATATTTAGTCACAAAAAGCGTGTTTGTATTGGGTATTTAGTCACATACAAAAAAGTAGAAAGTGACCAAAAGTGTTAATAAGTGTGACCATATGCTGTTTAAAGTGAAGAAATGTGTATTTTGTGTGACTATTGATCATCCAATGGCCACTTGAATTTTATGTTTGTGTGGCCTTTTGTAATATTTAGTCACACAAAGCATGTTTGTTTTGGGTATTTAGTCACATACAATTAAGCATAAAGTGGCCAAAAGTGTTATTAAGTGTGACCATATGCTGTTTAAAGTGAAGAAATGTGTATTTTGCGTGACTATTATTCATCCAATGGTCACATGAATTTTTAGTTTGTGTGGCATTTTGTAATATTTAGTCACACATCGAATTAAACAAAGAGTGACCAATAATGTTGATAAGCGTGACCATATTATGTGAGTGCATCATTTAGTCACAGGGTTACTACTGCTATTACTAAGTTAGTACTGTTGGAGCAGAGTTTATACTGCTAGTACTAAGTTAGTTCTGCTGAAGCAGAGTTACTACTGCTAGTACTATGCTAGTGCTGCTGGAATGAGTACACACACACACACACACACACACACACACACACACACAAATATATATATATATATATATATATATATATATATATATATATATATATATATATATATATATATATATATATATATATATATATATATATATATAACATAATTAAAAACAAAAAGAAATTTCAAATTGAATTAAACTCGAATGTATATAACTGAACCGAATATACAATTGTAATGTCGTACATAATCAAATTCTCAAGTATCATAATTTAAAGACTTTTAACTCTTTGCCGGCCTAGCTTGCTTTAGGGCTTCAATAGAGACATAACTTTTGCGCTTCGATGGTGTTGTTGGTCCACATTTGTTGTCACTAATCTTTTGCATCGTAGTTGGTGGTGCAACCTGTAGTAACAAAAGACGATTGTATCAAACATTGAATTATATATGAAGAATTATATATATGTAGGTTGAAAAAACATATGTATGTAACCAAAGCAACGATATTTGATTTCTTTAAGTGCCACAGTTTGCACTTAAATGGCTAAAAAAAAAGAATATTTGCATGTATATATCAGAAATTATTTAAACAAAAGAATAACAGGAAACATGTTGAAATACATACTGTTGGCAGTGCTTGTGTTGGAGACAGATTTTGTTCCAATTGGGAATCTAGAGACCCGTTTTGTCGTGACTTAGACTTTTTCTTAATTCTGACAGTTTTAGCAGGTTCCAATATGCATATATAAAACACGTTACATTATTTAAACAAAAGAATAACAAGAAACATGTTGAAATACATACTGTTGGTACTCCTTGCGTTGGAGACACATTTCCTTGCGATTTTGAATCTGTAGACCCTTGTTGGCTTACATTTGAGGCTACTGGCAATTGAGATGACAAATTTAACTGCACCCTTTGTTGACTCAACTGTGCCATCAGTTGAGTAAGTATTCTCTTTGTTTCTGTAAACTCATTGGACAATTTCTTGATCTGGTCATCATCTTCTTTCTTCACAAAAAATATAGGAAATGTTGGGATTAAAAGTCTTCTTGATGCTGTTAGAGTAATTGCTGCTCATATTTGTGTCAATGCTGCTCAGCTGGAGTTAGTGCTGCTCATGAACTTCAATGAAAAATATGCCTAGTGTTTACTACTCCTAGTACATAGTTACTGCTGTTAGTACGCAGTTAATACTGCTGGTATACAAGTTACTACTGCTAGTACACAGTTAATGCTGCTGCTATATAAGCATAATAATAGAATTTGCAGTCAAACTTACAAGTTTATCTCCCACTGATCTAATCTCATCATCTGGAAATTCGCCGTCTTTGTTTACCCTTCCTTTCAACCATATTATACCACGCGGGGGTTCTTCATCTGCTTCAATCTCTTTATTTTCGATCTAATAAACATCAAATGCATACACATGTAAAGTTAAAACAAGATAAACGAAAATATGAGGATGCATACACATGTAATCTTGCCATTTTCTCTTTCACATAAACATATCCACCTCGTCCCATTTTATGCTGATAAATATTTTTGGAACGCGACATTTTAGCTTTATCAGATATCTCTTAAAAACACAAAATCATAAGGCGTTTACATGCGGTAATGCTGCAAACTGAAAATTATGAAATGACATATAGATTTAAATAAAGATGTCTAATTAAAACCTTGTATGCATTGGTGGTCGTGTGGTTTACAAACTCGACCCAGTCTAAATATTTCACAAATGCACTATACTTGGCCGGGACTTCATTCAGTTTGGAAGGTGTATTTAGGTTGGGCAAAATGTATTTTTCTTTGAGCTTCGTTCTGAAAATCCTTAGCAGTTTACCAAGACGAGTCATTACCAATTTTCTGAATGTCACGTCAACATGAAAATATCATTGCAAAGATTAACACAATGGTGTTAATTAGTTGCACATAATGTAACTTCATAGATAAACTTATGTAGTACTGGGTTAAAAAATAGTATATATGTACAGTGATTTCAGTCCGTAGTTTATCTCTTGATTCTTTATTCACATTCCTCCAGGAAAGAATCTTCAAACCTATGTGCTCATGAACCAAATCTCCTAAAAAACTCGAAAACAGTGCTTTGTGTAACCCTGATACCCTATTCAATGCATCGAAGGTTACATTGAGCTTTATTCCACCAGGGTTGCCATATTTCATTCGAAACTTAAATAGCCTGGTTATGCCTCTCTTAGATAGTATCCGATCTGATTGGTTGGTTCCAGGCGCATCTAGATCTTCATCATTAGAATACTTTTCGGATTCATATTCTAAGTTGTTATCATCATGTTCATTATCAGCAGGAAGCAAAAGATGATTATCAACAATGGGTCGAATTCCCATGACTCTTGAGTAACAATGGATAAAAGAAAATGATTCTAGCTTTGAGAGTAATGGTGATAGAAGATTTGATTTTGTGTGTTTTCTTTGTAGTCTTTTTTTTAGGAGAGAAGAGAGGGTTAGGAAGACAAGAGAGGGTTAGGAAGAATATGAATTGTAGCTTATTCTTGGTAACTGCTTCTAATTAGGCGATTTCAAAATTTTGGCTCCAAATTCTAATTTCAAAATAACAGTTGAATTATTTAAAAATTTTGCCTTTAATTTGAACCTGTTAAGACTTGAATAAATCAAAATTTTGGCTCCAAATGTTATATATCATTATCTTAATCGCAAATCATGAACCAAGATCTAGAACCAAAATCATGAACACAAACTGCATATCAAATCAAGAACTCAAATTTACACAATTACACCAAGATCATGAACACAAACTGATACCATTTAACACAAATTGCTACCATTTAATCATAAACCAACATGAAATCAAGAACACAAACTGCTACTATTAAATAAATATGTGCAATCATCAAATCAACAACAGAAACTGCTACCATTAAATCTAACTGTGCAATCATCACATCAAGAACACAAATTGCTACCATTTAACAAACCAAAATACTATCATTACAGTTATAAAATAGATACAGTTAAACTACTAATTACCAGTTATTGTACCATTAATAATTACATTTAACCAAATTAAATGTCAGAACTACTACTACCATATTAAAGTACCAAATACCATTTATACAAACACAAAAGCTGTTAATGGATATCCTAAACCCCTAAACCACCTTCTTACACGGCAGTCCCAAGACAATATCCTGAGTAAATTTCTTTTTGTGTGCCTTTTCAACTGGTGTTTGAGAGGATTGAGTTTTGGGAGTAGCTTGAGAGGATTCAGCTTTGTCATTTACCTACAAGGTGAACGAGTATAATGGATTAAGTCTGGAGAATGTCATAAAAGTAGCGAAACAACACTTATTAAATGGACCATACCTCATCACCAGATTCTTCATCGCTAGAAAAATAGAAAGGGCTCTTTCTCTTCCAATCTGCGTTTTCCTATACCTCCTAATAGGTTCAACATACCATGTGTTTCAAAAAATTTAATTAATGGCATAAAGGTATACAAATTTAGCCACAAACACACAACAACTTTAGTATACCTTGTTGGAAATGATTTTGAATTTGGACCTAGGGATTTTTACCTTTGAACCTGTTAAAGCATAAACTTGAATAAATTAAAAATTCACACAGCTTTACATTCAACAATAAATTCACACAGCTTTACATTAGAATCAGTAACAACCCCAAACATCACCATTTGTAGATCAAAAGCCTGTTACTAATTATTGTACAATGAATCATCAACTGATATGTGAAAACATTGAAAAACATATCTTTGTTGTTATTTGGATTCATTATTTGCGTGTTTGTGTTTGCCAGAAGAATGTGTGTTTTGATTAGGGTTTATTGATTATTGTGTGTTTACAATTGATCGGGTAAAGGGATTAATTGCCGGTTGAATATTGAAGTGGTGGTTTGGTTTAACTATGACGTGGCAAGTGGTGTAATAAAAAAAAAGAAAGAAAAGAAAAAAGGCTAATGGTGTTGACATGGTGGTGAAAACCGGCTATAGCCGGTAACTAGGGATGGCAACGGTTCGGGTTCGGGGCGGGTTTTAGTGTACCCGTACCCGAACCCGTTTATAATATACCCGTACCCGCCCCATATCCCACCGGATACCCGATTAATATTATCCATCGGTTTTTCGGGTTTCCCAGCGGGTATCGGTTATCCGTAATTAATAGTTAAAGAAAATGAATATCGTATCAAACGATTTAACGCAACGTACTCAGCACGATATTCACCAAAAAATCAAATGCGCAAGAGGTTTCAACAGTTAATCATTCTCATTTCCAAAAATAATCTAGTTTTAGCCTTTTAAAAGGGTTTCGTATCATCATTCGTGTAACGGTAGAGAACACGAACTCACGAGTAGTCACTCCAAAAAAAACGAATAACCGAATAGTCGAGAAGAGTATTGACGATAACTCGAGTCGAGACGAGATGACGAAAACAAGTCAAAGAGATAACTAACAACAAACATTTCAAATAAGATGAGTCGATTGGTAATCGTCGGTATTTTCCCATAATCCCATTTATTAGTACAAGGTATACTCGTTTTATGATTTAAAACAAGTTTGGACTTATGACAAAATTAATCTTTGGAAATAACAACATTTCGCCATGACCCTTTCATTTATCGAACGTTTCCAAGTCAAAAGACTTTATTGAAAATCAATTTCCCGAGTTATTTATAATATAACGAGTATTTATATAAATCCTAAACCCTAAACTCTAAACCCTAAACGCTAAACCAATCCGTAACTCAAACAATAACCAAACGAATAGTCTAATAAATCCAAATATGTTAGTGTACGGGTAGCATGTCTCGAATAGTCCAATAGCCCTCGTGTGTTCCATTTTTATTCCAAATGTCACACGCAAGGTTTTCAAAATCGGGATCCTACTTAAGATCCTATGGTAAAGATCGGGATCCTATAACATCTTAAGCTTTTAAAAATCCTTTGTAAGATCCAGATCATTCTTTCTTTGCAGTATCATAAAATCATAGGATCCTAAGATCAGGATCGGGATCCTGACAACCATGGTCTCACGTACACTTCTAATTTTCTTACTTCGTTATTAACCAAATTTAATAACAAATATCTCTACAACTTTTAATTTAACAATTATTTTTATTTATTTCTTATATTTTGCCCAAGTCGAGTCAATATCAAGTCGCAACAAATGAGTTACTATTTCCTTTCGAGTCACGGTCAAACATTTATTCCCTCGGGTCAATAATAATGAACCCATCCCAAATCATCCTAAACATCACAAACAACTAGTTGGAAATATTGAGTTTTGAAGTTTATTATTCACAAAGCATGAGATACAACTAGTTGTTGCATCAACTCGTTGTACATGGAAATTCAATACTTGGTAAAAGGAAATTGGAGACTTTTTCGTACAACTTTAATTCACAATTTACTTTTGGCGCGCGCCTTTGGTCCCTTTTCCCGCCTAAAGTCTTGGGAACCATTCATCTACCTCCCCAGCCTATTTATACCTATCAATTGTATACCAAAGAAAACACACAAACACATGTATCCCTTTCAATTCAAAGAAAACTTCAACAATGGCAGCAAATAATGGTAACTTTCAAAATGATGCAGAAGAGTACGAGTTCGTGTTAAACAACTATTTGCTGTTTGACGTAGTGTTTGATCATATCGGGTATGAACCCGTTGCAGAATATGGGTCGTATAGGCAGGTAGATACGTGGATGAGGAGTACGATTTTCAACTGGTTGCATGCGCAAGACTTTTACTGGGATGCGGTTTTGGGAGTGAATGAGGTGGAGGAGGAGGAAGAAGATGAAGAGGATGATAAAGATGAAGAGGAGGAGGAAGGTGAAGAGGAGGAGGTGGCTCAAAGTGAGGTGGTGTAGGAAAATGAAGAGGATCAACAAAAAAATATGGTGGAGCAGCAAAATGTGGTGGTGCCTCAAAACCAGGGGGAGCAGCAAGATGGGTTTCAAGACCCTTATGATCTAGAAAAGAGGAAAGGAAGAAATTGATGGGAAGCAGGGAAGAGAGCTCTGGTTCTAACAAGTTGGGGTGAAATGGAGTGAAGCAGTTTAGGATGATTGTGTTTTTATGATTTTAGTATATTTAGTATTTAGGTTGGATAATTAGATGCATATATGGTTGTAGCTTTAAAAAAAATATCAATGAAATATTTGATGTTTAATTAATTGTTGGGATAATTGCCAAAATAGACCGGGCAACCAAGTGGTTGGCGGTTTCCGCCCCGAAATTGAAAACTTCTGATATTAGACCAAGCCAACCTGTACTTTTTGGGCAACTGAAATCTGCAAGTGACAAGTGTCACTTTTCTGACTATTTTTTGGGCAACTTGTGTATTTTTTGGGCAACTGGAGAATACTTGTCATCGTATGGGTCGAGATGCCCAGTTGCCTGGTCTAATATCAGAAGTTTCCGATTTCGGGGCAGAAACCGCCAACCACTTGGTTGCCCGGTCTATTTTGGTAATTATCCCTTAATTGTTTATAGTTGCTTGTGAATGTTTGATTTAAGGAAGTCAACAAACCAAAATTTGCATAAGGGTAAGTGGTGAAAAGAATGCTAAGGGTTTATGGGCAAAAGAGGAATTGTTATCTGTGTTTCCCCTGATGTTAAAGGGGTGTTTGGTTTCTTGGATAATACAGTCTTTTTAAAAGACTATTAACACTTAAACAGGAAACTGTGTTGTAATGCAAGAACAACAATATCACCAAAACTGATTAAGTGTCTTCCTTTACACTTAATCCCCTCCAAATGTATGAGTGCAGTATTGTTTTAAAAGAAACTTGAGTTCATACTGCTGAGAAAAAGTTTTTGCAAAAAGTTTGTACTGCTAGGCGAACGTTTGTACTGCTAGCGTAAAACTTTGTACCGCTGGGTAGCCATTAGTACTGTCTGGGTTTTAACCGTGGTTTATTTATAGCCATTGGGGTAATTTTTTTCAATTACTTCGATTAAGGGTTTCATAAATTGGATAATTCTCTTTCTTTATATAATTTATACGATTTTTTCAAACTAAAGAAACAATTTATTGAAGTCGGTTTAATCATAACCCAACACTCTAATCAAGCATTTAATCAATTTTCATGGCAAATTTAGAGTTTTGTGATACATATAACCAGGTTGCATTCTTGGAGAAACCAGAAGGGAGTCAAGACTTCCACCAGATAGTAGATTTTCTAAACACTACCCACATCAGGTATGCTCTTACAGTCAATCCTACTATCTATGTCTCTCAAATCAAACAGTTTTGGCAGACTGTTACAACCAATACATTTGAGAATGGAGACAAAGAGTTAATTGCAACAGTTGATGGCAAAACAATAACTATTACTGAGGCATCTGTTAGGAGGCATCTCCATTTAGCAGATGAAAATGGTATTAGTTCTTTGCCTAATACTGAAATTTTTCATCACCTTTCCAGAATGGGGTATGACACATCTTCTCAAATTTTGACTTTTCAAAAAAGTTGTTTTGCCCCACAATGGAGATTCTTCATACATGCCATCCTTCATTGTTTAAGTCCGAAGAAAACCTCATGGGAGCAATTCAGTAGCAATATTGCAACTGCTCTCATTTGTTTAGCAACAAACAGGACTTTTAACTTTTCAAAATTAATTTTTGATGCTATGGTGAAAAATGTGGATAACAAATACAAGTTTTTAATGTATCCAAGGTTTATACAAAAGGTTTTGAATTTAAGGAAAAGTTTGATTCTATCTCATAAAATTGTTTATCCAACTCCTTGCCTCACACAAAAACTTTTCAGTAACATGAGCATGGCTTCTAGGGATTTAATGGGATAGTAGTTCCACTTTTTGAAACAATGTTGGTTCAAAATCAAAACATTCAGGGTGAAGGATCAACAAGCCCAGTTGAGTCCCATCACACACCCACAGGTTCATCTGGTTCTCAATCAGCCTCACAACCAACTTCAACACACCTGGAAATGCCCCATGATTCACCTCTCCCAGGAGGTAACACACCTGGAAGTGATAAGAGCAGAGTGTCACTAAAGGAATTGATGGATATTTGTACCAAATTGACCCAAAGGGTGACTGGCTTGGAGAAAGAACTCAAGGAGACAAAGCAGTTGTATAGTACTGCTTATAAGAAGCTCATTGAAAAAGTGAAGAAATTACAGTCTAAAGCCAAGTCACTTAAAGCAAAGAGAAAGGAAAATATTATGGAGTCTACAAGCTTAGATGATGATGATTCAGATGATAGCAAGGATGATTCTTCCAAACAGGGGAGGAAGACAACTGATATTGGTCAAGACCCCAATATTTCTTTGGTTGAAGAGAATGTTGAGTTTCAGGGGAGGCAAGATATGGGTGAAGAAAATTAGGATGCTAAAAATATTGGTACTGCTCATCAATAAGTTATGGCTGTGTATGATAGAAGGCAAAGGGCAGATAAAGGAAAGGGCATTATGATTGAAGAAGAGCCACCAAAGAAGGTCAAGAAGAGTGTTCGTGCTCAGATTAGTTTTGAGGAAGAGGTAGCTAGTAAAGCACAGGAAGATGAAAGAGCACAATTTGAGATTGCAAAATTCCTTGAAGAAAAAAGACTGAAGAAGAAAACAGCTGAAGCATAAAGGTTAGCATAAGAACAATCTGATGCACTTCTGGCTAAGAAGTTACATGATGATGAACAAGCAAGGTTTAACGACGTTTCACAAGTTCAGTCTATGATTGATGCTGATGATGTTTTAAAGAACATACTAGGTGAACTCAGAGCAGATGAAGTGTTGTCCATTGAAAAGAAGTCAAGACAACTTGCTGAACTAATAAATTCCTGAAGAAAGTCTGCTGCAGAACAAAAAGCCAAAGAAAAGAGGAGTAAACCACCTAGTCAAGCTGAGCAAAGAAAGACCATGTGTCTTTACATGATGAACATGGTTGGAGACAAAAGGAAGGATTTCCAAGGTAAAAGCCTTGAGGAGATCAAGAGTGAGTTTGAAAGGGTTTACAGAAGAGTGAACACATTTATTCCCATGTGAACAGAAGAACCAAGTATAACTACAAAATGGTATGGTTTAGTATTGGAGTCTGAATCTTCAAAGAAACAGAAGATTGGTGAAGAATAAGTACCTACAGCAGAGGATTCAAAGAAGCAAAAGACTTAAGAAGATAAAGAAGATCAGGTAGTTGAGCAAGAAGAAACAGCAGAGGAATTAACTGATGAAAGGCTTCAACAGCATATGTTGGTTATAATCCCAGATGCATTGAATGTTGATCCTATTCAACCTGAAGATCCAATTATTGATTTGGAGATACACACAGATACATTTGGGAAAGCTTGGAAGATAATCAGGGTAGGAGGACGCACAGAAGTTTATAAGTATTTTGAAGATATGCTGGAGATTTTTGATAGAGAAAACTTGGACAAGCTATGGAGTCTAGTTCAAGAAAGGTTCAGATCTACAGCTCCTATAGATGACAAAGACAAGGAGCTATGGATGGAATTGAAGAGGTTGTATGAACCTGATCCAGAAGATATCTTATGGCATTTTCGAGCTCATGAGTTGAGTACAACATAGAGACTGTATGATAAATGTGGTGTTCACCATGTATCTACAAAGAATGGGGTAGATGTCTACATGCTGATAGAAAAAGATTATACATTAAGGGCTGCTAGTTTAATTGTTATGTTAGATGCTAAGCTCACCATTACTGATGAAGACTCAGAAATGGCAAGAGAGTTACTGAGAAAGATCTTCACAAAAGCAAAAAGGAAATAATGTTAGTACTGATAGTGTAAATATTAGTACTGCCAGGTTTAACTTTGTACTAACAGGTTTAACTTTGTATAGAAGATATTTGGATTTTGTAACAATTTTCTTTAATAAAACAGATAGTCTATAAGACGAATACAAATGAAGGTATAATCGAAAAAGACCCAAGGGCGAAGATAGTTGAGTTGTTGGTGTTGTGAAGGGGAGGTCACAGTTTCGATACCTGTGGCTTCCTTTTTGGTATTTCCCTCCCCAAATTTTTTAAAAAGCTCCCCATATTTTTTTTAAAAAGCACCCCATATATTTTTTTTTCAGCAAATTTCAAATTTCGCAAATTTCTCACCAATCACAGCCACCAGACACCAATCACAGCCACCAGTCACCATTCACCATTCACCAGTCACATCACAACCACCAGTCACCATCCACCGTTCACCAGTAACCAATCACAACCACCACTCACCATCCACCACTCGCCGGTCCGGCCATCAACAACGGAGGGAGGTTCATTTAGATCTAAATTAGGTACTTTTTTTAATTAGGAAATCATTTTTTTTATGCAATGGTGAAATTATATTATTCTCGAAATCGGTTTTTTACAATTATAAAGATAGCAAATTCTACCCAGACAGATTCCAATTAGTATTTGCTTGATGTTTGTGATCAAAGGGAATTTTGAGTAGCACTACAATACCCACTGTCCATTGTAATTATACAGAAATGATTTGATGCTTATATTGGTTTAATTTGTGACTTGTAGGATATATAGTTTTTCAAGTTGTATTTTAGGTTTAACATGAATGAAAAATAGCATCTTCAATAACTTGAATTAGATGATATTTCAATAACATTTGGCTTGGAAGTCATTATGGATAAGGTTTAGTGTTTGACAGGTTTTTGATGGTGTAGTGTTGTGTGTAATGTTGTGTTTATGTAATGGCCATCTAAAGTAAAGAGGATCACATAGTTCAATGTATAAGTAAATGCCATTAAAGGCTTGGTTGGTATGTGCAGGTAACTTCCTGCATTTAGGTGTAATAAACACAGTTTAACTTTGACTTTGACTTTCTTAAGTATATGCATTTTTGGTATGTGCAGGTAAGAATCACACTTAATCCACTTGCATAACCACAAAAGAACAAAAGACCATAAGTAGTAAAGATCATAACCAAGTACTAACTTTATACTAGTAGTACTAACTTTCACTAGCAGTAGTACCTTTTGTACTAGTAGTGGTAAATACTTGGTTTACTTATGCACAAATGATTTGATGCTTATATTGGTTTAATTTGTGACTTGTAGGATATATACCTTACCATTTGACCTCAACAATAGCATGGACAAGTCTTGGATGAGAACTAGTAGGACCAAGAAACAATATATTGCTGGAGTAGAAGCGTTTATTAAGTATGCAGAACACAACTTGCAGAAGATGAGGAACATCGACCCACGAGGTAAGTATGGAGCTTCTGATAAGTTCTTTACTGAATTACTAGGATTGTTAAAAAAGATGCTACCTGCTGGTAACGAAATGGTTGAAAAAACTTATCAGGCCAAAAAACTAGTGAGAATGATGGGATCAGGATACAAAAAGATACATGTATGTAGCAACAACTGCATTCTTTACTGGAAGGTTAACAAGGAGTTGACTGTTTGTCCAACTTGTGGGACATCAAGATGGAAGGTGGATAGTAGGACACATAAAGTGTACGAAAACATTCCGGCAAAGGTAATGTGGTACTTTCCAACTATACCAAGACTGCAACGCCTCTTAAAGTTAGAAACTATTTCAGAAGATCTAACATGGCACGCAACAAGGAGGATAACATATGGTGTTTTACGTCACCCCGCAGATTCACAGGCATGGCGTACTGTTGGGTCCTTCAGTACCCAAGAGTCGTTAAAACAGTATTTGAATACAAATTAAGCTAAGTGTTAATTAAACCGAAAACATTCTAAGTCACTGAGTGAACAGTCACTCAGTGAGTTACCTTCAAGATGCTCATGACGAGTATAAGAAGAAAGACTCACCACACAGAAGAAAGACTCACCACACAGGGAGGCGGATCTCCCTGAAGTGTTACTTGAGACGAAGAGGAAGGTAATGGGATCAGTGAGCGTTAGACAAGAGCTCATTAAACCCCAAGTCTCCTCAACAACAGTAACTGAAGACTGAAGGCAAATGACCAAAGAACCTGAAGCCTGAATAAAAGGCGGGATAAAGCGGGAAGGTTTTGAGAAGATAAGAACAAGTCTTATCGGGGTCAGACAAACCATCCCTCAAGTGGCTAAAAGTCGAAGAAGTGTCAGGACTAACACTCGAAGACTTTTTGGCGCAATACTATTGGTTTTTGGAAATGACAACTACTGTTGTAGTTGTCAGACACGCTTCCTATTTGTTTATGTAGTTTTAATCTTCAGTACTCTTAACATGTTTGCCTATAAATAGCAAACAGATGGAGAAAAGTGGGTTAGGTATTTTTGTGCAATAAAAGCTTAGACTTTCACAATACCCCTTTTCTCCTACAAAGAGTAACGTATCCCTGAGATAGCTCAGTGGTTGGAATTGTTACCACTTAAAGCATTGCTTAAGTTTAGATAGGTGACACCATACCTTGTCAATTCAATCCCAAGTGTGTATTCTGCAAAACACTTGGGTGATAGATTCTTTAATTCATTTCTAATAAGAATTTAAACGTTGAAAATACTTTGTGTTTTTATATTTAAGTTTCATTAACTATTAGAATTAATCAATACATTGTATTAGTCATAAACACAAATAGATTAACTTTATAGTTAACTCTAAGCGTGTTAAGGGATTAACAAGTGGTATCAGAGCCTCTGGTTTATAAAATCTTTAAAATTAACCTGGAATAAATACGAATCAGAATAAAAGATGCGTCGCATCCTTAACCAGGGATGCGCCGCATTAAATAAACTGACAGAAAGTTTTAAAGTCAAAAATAAAAATGCAAAAAATGAAATAAGATATGACCAGTGCAGGTGATGCGTCGCATCTTATGATGGAGATGTGCCGCATCTTCTGCAGGTCTGACAGACTCGACACAGAACAGAAAAGTAAAAATTTTTCCTTCGGGTTGTCTCTCGGTCAGCACTTGTCTTTATTCAAGAGTCTTCAAGTTAGACTCACGTTCAGCTCCTTATTTTGTTCTTGTTACGTGCCATCCTTCTTCTTTCATCCGAAAGATGTTACTGTATAGCTCCGCAACATTTTCTTCCGTTCGACTTAATCTAATATATTCTTTGGTCTTCGTCGCAACATATTCCTGGAATTCTATTTCAAGAATTTAAGATACTCAATGTTACCAGTACTGAGTTTTCCTCTACTCTTGTCGTCTTATTACAACCTTCCAGTCATCGAAGGTTTGATCACTCCAGCTAGCATCTCTTGGTTAGGTTCAGAATGTAATCTTCCATAGTGATGCTTAAGCCATCATTTATTCTGAAAGTAAACTAACTTGTGCACGAGAGTAGTGAAATGATCAAAGTGAATATCAAAAATCAATTATATTTATTAAATTAAATGCGTCGTATTAACAAAAGCTAATGCGCCGTATTTTCGTTACGTTTCAAAATACAAGATTTTTGATTTAGTAGATGCGCCGTATCGATAAAGATCGATGCGTCGCTTCTATTTAATAATTCGAAAAACTGTTTTTAATCTAAATAGAAAATACGCCGTATCTGTTAAAACAGATGTGTCATATGGCGTTAGGGTTTAGAAATTTTTTTTATTAAAAACAGAATACGCCGTATCTTGGGGAAAGATGCGTCGTACTCGAATTTATTAAACGCGTTGTATTTTATAAAAATTAAAAGCAATACGCCGTATCTGTTAAAACAGATCCGCCGTATCGTTTGTATCAGCATAATACAACGACAGCAGAATGCAGAAAAATAGAAAAAAGAAAAACAAAAATAAAAACAAACAAAAAGGAAAAAAATTACAGAAAACAAAAACACACAAAAACAGTAAATATGCAAATTATACAATTAATGCAATCTATCTAATATACAACAGGGTTAGTGGTTAGAATCTAAAAAAAACTAAAAAGAAAAACCTAATTAAAATACTTAATCAAATTAACAGATAAGAACAATTCACTCCCCGGCAGCGGCGCCAAAAACTTGATGCGCGGTATGTGTCGTTGCGGTTTAGCAGTATTAATGCCTACTCAAGTTTTAAATTTATATTTAGCCGACTTATCAATAACACACACACTTAACGAGCAGTGTACCCGGTCAGTATGAATATAATGGTAAGCAGAGTGTCGATCACTAAGAGTGGAACGTATTATCTAGTTATTCTAATCAGTATTTTAATATCCTAAGTTAGTAATACAACCTAATCTAACGCAAGGGGGTTCAGCCTGAGAGACTGGCATAGTTTGGTTATAATTAAATAGAAAACTAAACTAATGAGCATGAATAAGCGATTAGCACACACGTACATAGATAGATACTCGAGACAATAAGAAGACCTGTCCTAATAATTAAATAGCTTGTCACTTGTTTTATTGCTAGTTTTATATGAAGTGTATATAATTAAACCTTTCTCGTTGGCTCTAATCTTATCGGTGAGTAAACCCTTAATGATTACTTATGTCTATCCTACTTTTCTAAAGACGCTAGAATAAATAGGCGAGGAAGGGGCATGGCGACCCAAGCAAGACTCAGCTAGACACAGAGGTTATCAATGCACTAATAAAAGTCACCAAAGACATCAACATATAAACTTTAATTAATGGGAAAGCAATATTAAGGGGAGTGCATGATCTTCCGTAGTCACATGACACAAGCCCATCAATCCTGATGAATTAAAGCGTACTAAAACAATAAAACAAAACTACTTAATGAATTGAATACATGCAGGACCTTCTTACAGCTCTTGTATCTTTGTTTGAGGTGTGTCTTGTGCTGCTTGGTCGTCTGAATTCGGCTCTAGGGTTATACGAAAGGTCTCTTAAATTCGTCTGACCTTGGGGTATTTATAGTTTCTGTCTGATGGATCGATGCGGCACATTGAGTTGATAGATGCGGCGCATTGACTTAACTTCGCATGGGGTCCAAGATTAATATATTCTGGAATATTCGTACACCGTCTTCAGATGCGGCGTAACTCGATCTTTGTATGCGGCGCATGTACTTTAGCTGTCTTGGATTGTAACTGGTGAAATCTTGATAGTGATACGCCATATGTTAGAAGTATATTGCGGCGTATCTGGAGTAGAACGAGCTTGATCTTCTTCTTTGACCAAAGTTTCATATGCAGCGCATGACAGAATTGCATGCGGCGCATTCTTCAAAGTCAGGCAATGGTCTTCGAATTCATCTAAGTATGATATTGCGTCGTATCTGTTGAGTGAGAAACGGCGCATCTTCTGGATTTCAATAGACTTTTGACATCTCACTTGTTTTGCTCCATAATTAGTCCAAAATCGCCAAGTTTCACATAATGCCTGTTTTTACCTGAGAATTACTAAAGTAAACATTAATGTATCGATTCTCATATATAATATAATAAAACAAGTCAAATAAATAGGATAAATGATGATAATGAAATGTACTTATTTGAGTTCATCAAATATCCCCCCACTTGAACTTTACTTGTCCCCAAGTAAACCTTAGAATTAATCATATGAAAATGTATCCTAAAAGATATTAGGATTTATTTTTATATTTAAGCACGTATTCGTTTTGTCATAATCACACAACCAAACACTTAACGAAGTAGAAACCAAAATAATTTTTAATGTAAAACAATTCTAAATCGTTTAGTTGCTTAGTCGTGACGAATATTCTATCATAGGCTTGGCAAGTATACGCATCTCCCCCACTAAAGCCATGGAGTAACAAGTCTAAAGCAGTAAAAAGGGTTTGTTGGTTAAGGGTTGATCATCCTTTTTAATCTCTATCGATCTCATATTCCAGAAAAGGCGACAAAATTACAAATACATGATCGAATCCACGACCACGATACTTACAATTGCTCAATTCCTTAACTCGAATGGGCTAAAGATAGGACCAAGTAATCTTCACCAATAATATTATATCAAAAAGGGCGACAAAATCATAAATACATAGCCGAATCCACGACTACGATACTTAAGATTGCTCAAATCCCTAATCTCAATAAATCAAACGTTTGGATGAAGAATGATATAGGGTATGGATAATATTTGGGATACAAATTGGTGTAAAATGAAAAATAAACAAAACAGATAAATTAAATTCCTAAGTGTGGTTAATCACTTTCCCAACCATCCCATGAATAAGACTCATATCATTGAATAACTCACGCTTTAACACTTGAAACACACGCTTTAGGTAGACACGAATTATACTCAACAAGATCTCAATCAAAGAATAACCTTAGTTAGCGTTCCCATAACGGCCAACTCCCATTCAATCCATAAATATAATATACAACAACAAATAGTGGTGATATCTCCCACTTAATACAAAACTTTACATAAGTTGGTTAAAACAAACTTTCAACTTTTTTTTTTTTTTTTTTTTTTTTTTTTTTGACATCAACATATATGTGTAAAATTTCACAACTTTTCTATCACTATTTTTCCGGATAATTTTTCCATACTCTTCATACTTTCAGAAATAACTGTAATAGTGAAAGTAGTAAACACACGAAAAATAAACTAAAAGTTATACAATATTTACTTTCATACCAATTGCATTTTGCAATTTCCCGACCTAACCAAAGATAATGAATTACGCACGCGAACACAGGTAATGTAAGGAAATACACTTTGCCTAAAGCAATTAACCACGGATTTTAATCTACAGGGTAGGCTAAGGTGTAAGGGTGTATCGAAACATTATAACAAAGGTGTAAGAAACGAAAGGAATGACTCTGAGGGTTTTTCTAGGGGTATCTTACTCTAAAAGTGAGAGTAAACAAAGGGTTTATACGGGGGTTAACTAACCAGTGTAGTTAGTTAATATCACATAACATATATAGGCTATTTGGGTGTAATCCTAGAAATTTACCAATTTAGACAAGTCACTCCAATTATATAGATAATACTCATTATGGTGGTCTCGAATAGTATACAAGCCAAGTTCTAAAGTTTACAAGTCACCGACACACTAAAGTTTTAATATTTTGAAAGAATAGAGTTATGTGTGCGGTTATGTAATTTAGACTTCAAACAAAAACATGCTAAAATTTTTTTTTTAATTTTGATATATTAAGCGCATTTTAAGCATATTTTGAAAAAGTTTAGGACAAGTAAGTGTTCTAATTCTCCATCCCCCTCACTTAAGTTAAACAACGTCCTCGTTGTTTGTGTCAAAGGTTAAAAACTGGAAAATAAAAGAATTGGAACAGAAAAACTCCCCTGAGATTTGCTTGGTATGATCCTCCATTATTCGTATAAGAGCAAAAATCAACTTTCTTGTGGATGAGAACGTTTAAGCTTCATAAATGATGTATCTACAAAAATGCAGGAATCTATAATACAATTTAGACTTTAACACACCTGAGTTAAGAAGGTTCAAAGTTGCATAATACATTAGTAGTTAGTAAAAATAAAACCTAAAAAATTAAACTGTAAATCATCAGGTCAGTCGATACGCCGTATCTTATGGAAGAAGATACGCCGTATCGAGCCTGGAATAAATACGAATCAGAATAAAAGATGCGTCGCATCCTTAACCAGGGATGCGCCGCATTAAATAAACTGACAGAAAGTTTTAAAGTCAAAAATAAAAATGCAAAAAATGAAATAAGATATGACCAGTGCAGGTGATGCGTCGCATCTTATGATGGAGATGTGCCGCATCTTCTGCAGGTCTGACAGACTCGACACAGAACAGAAAAGTAAAAATTTTTCCTTCGGGTTGTCTCTCGGTCAGCACTTGTCTTTATTCAAGAGTCTTCAAGTTAGACTCACGTTCAGCTCCTTATTTTGTTCTTGTTACGTGCCATCCTTCTTCTTTTATCCGAAAGATGTTACTGTATAGCTCCGCAACATTTTCTTCCGTTCGACTTAATCTAATATATTCTTTGGTCTTCGTCGCAACATATTCCTGGAATTCTATTTCAAGAATTTAAGATACTCAATGTTACTAGTACTGAGTTTTCCTCTACTCTTGTCGTCTTATTACAACCTTCCAGTCATCGAAGGTTTGATCACTCCAGCTAGCATCTCTTGGTTAGGTTCAGAATGTAATCTTCCATAGTGATGCTTAAGCCATCATTTATTCTGAAAGTAAACTAACTTGTGCACGAGAGTAGTGAAATGATCAAAGTGAATATCCAAAATCAATTATATTTAATAAATTAAATGCGTCGTATTAACAAAAGCTAATGCGCCGTATTTTCGTTACGTTTCAAAATACAAGATTTTTGATTTAGTAGATGCGCCGTATCAATAAAGATCGATGCGTCGCTTCTATTTAATAATTCGAAAAACTGTTTTTAATTTAAATAGAAAATACGCCGTATCTGTTAAAACAGATGTGTCGTATGGCGTTAGGGTTTAGAAAAATTTCTTATTAAAAACAGAATACGCCGTATCTTGGGGAAAGATGTGTCGTACTCGAATTTATTAAACGCATTGTATTTTATAAAAATTAAACGCAATACGCCGTATCTGTGAAAACAGATCCGCCGTATCGTTTGTATCAGAACAATACAACGACAGCAGAATGCAGAAAAATAGAAAAAAGAAAAACAAAAATAAAAACAAACAAAAAGAAACAAAAATTACAGAAAACAAAAACACACAAAAACAGTAAATATGCAAATTATACAATGAATGCAATCTATCTAATATACAATAGGGTTAGTGGTTAGAATCTAAAAAAAAACTAAAAAGAAAAACTTAATTAAATTACTTAATCAAATTAACAGATAATAACAATTCACTCCCCGGCAGCGGCGCCAAAAACTTGATGCGCGTGATGTGTCGTTGCGGTTTAGCAGTATTAATGCCTACTCAAGTTTTAAATTTATATTTAGCCGACTTATCAATAACACACACACTTAACGAGCAGTGTACCCGGTCAGTATGAATATAATGGTAAGCAAAGTGTCGATCACTAAGAGTGGAACGTATTATCTAGTTATTCTAATCAGTATTTTAATATCCTAAGTTAGTAATACAACCTAATCTAACGCAAGGGGGTTCAGCCTGAGAGACTGACACAGTTTGGTTATAATAAAATAGAAAACTAAACTAATGAGCACGAATCAGCTATTAGCACACACGTACACAGATAGATACTCGAGACAATAAGAAGACCTGTCCTAATAATTAAATAGCTTGTCACTTGTTTTATTGCTAGTTTTATATGAAGTGTATATAATTAAACCTTTCTCGTTGGCTCTAACCTTATCGGCGACTAAACCCTTAATGATTACTTATGTCTATCCTACTTTTCTAGAGACGCTAGAATAAATAGGCGAGGAAGGGGCATGGCGACCCAAGCAAGACTCAGCTAGACACAGAGGTTATCAATGCACTAATAAAAGTCACCAAAGACATCAACATATAAACTTTAATTAATGGGAAAGCAATATTAAGGGGAGTGCATGATCTTCCGTAGTCACATGACACAAGCCCATCAATCCTGATGAATTAAAGCGTACTAAAACAATAAAACAAAACTACTTAATGAATTGAATACATGTAGGACCTTCTTACAGCTCTTGTATCTTTGTTTGAGGTGTGTCTTGTGCTGCTTGGTCGTCTGAATTCGGCTCTAGGGTTATACAAAAGGTCTCTTAAATTCGTCTGACCTTGGAGTATTTATAGTTTCTGTCTGAGGGATCGATGCGGCGCATTGAGTTGATAGATGCGGCGCATTGACTTAACTTCGCGTGGGGTCCAAGATTAATATATTATGGAATATTCATACACCGTCTTCAGATGCGGCGTAACTCGATCTTTGTATGCGGCGCATGTACTTTAGCTATCTTGGATTGTAACTGGTGAAATCTTGATAGTGATACGCCGTATGTTAGAAGTATATTGTGGCGTATCCGGAGTAGAACGAGCTTGATCTTCTTCTTTGACCAAAGTTTCATATGCGGCGCATGACAGAATTGCATGCGGCGCATTCCTCAAAGTCAGGCAATGGTCTTCGAATTCATCTAAGTATGATATTGCGTCGTATCTGTTGAGTGAGATAAGGCGCATCTTCTGGATTTCAGTAGACTTTTGACATCTCGCTTGTTTTGCTCCATAATTAGTCCAAAATCGCCAAGTTTCACATAATGCTTGTTTTTACCTGAGAATTACTAAAGTAAACATTAATGTATCGATTCTCATATATAATATAATAAAACAATTCAAATAAATAGGATAAATGATGATAATGAAATGTACTTATTTGAGTTCATCACCTGTATAGGACATTAGATAGAGGTCCACCAGCACACCATTTCATTATCCCAAACACTCCTATTCTTTAATTGTTTGTTTGTTGTTCCTGCAATTTAAAGGTAATACATACTTGTAATGAAATTCAGGTTGAGAGAGAATTAGCGATATCCAATGATAGTGTATCAGAAACTGTGAGGTAGATATCATTTGGACCACGTGCCAGCATAGTGAAATACGAGGCGTATAACATCAATGGGTATACATTTCGTACAAAAAGTAATGATGGCATAGTTTACCAGAACAGTGGGGTTAGTGTTGAGGCATTAGATCTTCACATATCCAAAGAAGTTGCAACCACAAGAAAAGCATTTTATTATGGGGTTTGATAAGAGATATGGGTACTAGATTACCGTTTCAGGAAAATTTCTCTTTTCAAATGTGATTGGGTTAATTTCAAAACTGGTGTGGTCAAGCACGATACTCTTGGTTATACGTTGGTAGACCTGAATAGTTTAGGCCACAAGGATGATCCGTTCATATTAGCCTCACAAGCAACAAAAGTGTTTTATGTGAAAGACCAGGCACCTAAAAATTTATCTATTGTCTTTAAAACACCTATCAAGAATTACAAAGATACATATGACGAATTTGATGAGGAGTTTAGTACAATTATTCACGAGCACAATGAAAACATATTGCCACGTGTAAATAAAAAAGACTTGGGCAAGGAATCACGAAGTGACTACTATCGAACCGACTGTGAAGGTATTGTTATATGAAAATCCAAGTGATGCATGTCATGCTGCAAGTTAAGACTGCTAGTGTAACAGTTAAGATTGCTAGTTGAAGTTAAGACTGCTGCTCAAGGCTAAGTGCAAGGTTACTTCTTGTATTGTTAAGTTAGTACTGTTAGATGATTAGCAGTTTTAGTATTAAATAGTTATTTCTGTAATTTAGCCTGTTGTAATGGATTTTGACTCCAAAAAGTCAAGCTTTTCAATGGAAATGAAATTTTTTGCGGTTTTCACTGTTATATATCCACTTGTAGTCAAGCTTTATTGTATTTGCAGTTTCCATTTATCATGTATATGCACTTGCAGGCACTTTAGTAACATGTTACTTCATTTAAGTTGAAAATTGACTTTAGAAAGTCAAGTAACCTAGTTCCTAGGGGCAAGTAACATACTTACATACTACTGCATTAAACTAGATAAACTATAAAATCCCAGCATTGTAATGGGGCAAATGAAGAGTCATGACTAATAGTCTGAACTCAATTCAGTGAATATCAAATTAGACTCAAACTAGATAGACTATAAAATCCCATATCTAACCCCTCAAAATTACATAAGTTATCAGAAATGTGTGACCATATGTATCGAATTGTGACTACACTTAAATAATGTGTGACAAAATATAACTCTATGATTTAGACACCTAAATAAATACTTCATGTGATGACCATATGTAACATCTTGAATTTAGTTACACAAACACTCAATGTAAATAATATCAAGGTTAATGGTAACTGAGTTCACATTTTGCTATAAATAATAGTCACATGAATATTTCACAGTGTGACTATTTTGAATGTATTGGTCACATCTAATACCTTTATAATGTGGCCATAAACATAATTTAGATACACATTTGTGATATGGTGTGACTATGGTATAGCCTATAGTCACATGATTATGATACAATTAAATGTGACCATACACATTAGGATTTGACAGGCAAACACACACTAAACTTTAGACACACATATTAACTTACGTGACCATATCTATCAAATTTTGGGCACACTTAATCACGTATGCCTATGGTTTAGTGTGACCATATATGACATTTGGTCACACAGTTCAAGCGTGTGACATATATTTGTCACTTTTAAATACATATCGTGACTAATGCTTCAAACTTACTTTTCAGTTGTCACACATTTCAAATTCATATGTGGCTAAATTTTCAACAAAAACTAGCAGTCACATTTAAATAATGTGTGACAAACTTGAGTATATGATTTAGCCACATACACAATTACATCATTTGACCATATATGGATTTTGGTCACACTGTTCAATTGTCTGACATATATTTGTCACATATGTATATATACAGTTTGACTAATGTTTCAAACTTATTTGTATCCGTCACACGTCCCAAATTATAAGTGACTAAATAATTAATATAAGTTTTACCAGATACCACTAGTGACGAAAATATTCAAATGTGTGGCTGTAGCCTCAGATGTAATTCTGAAATGGTCACACAAGTCGGATCAAGTGTGGCTGTTTATTTTATTCTGGTACATTTAGTCACATAAAAAAGTTACTGTGTGGCCGTTTGAAAAACAGCATGTGTGATGAAAGCCACTTTCTGTACCAGTTTTATGAATTTTATAGGATCATGTGTTTAACCTGAGTTTTGGGGAACTTAAAATCAGTCGATTTTTTTTATTTTTAATTTTCAAACTACAATGAACTGAGAGCTCTCCATTTATAGGAGAGATATTTAAGTAATTTTTGACTTCCTGGAATTTTTTTGGATTTTTCTGAAGTGTTGAAATGGGTAATTCAAAGGAAAACTTTCTGTGTGTATCTGCAGTTAATTTTCTGAATAGGTCTGGAAAAATGCTTTTTGAAACAATACTTGTACTTGGTAATAAATTCTGAGAAAATTCATGTAAACTCATAAGACATACAAAAATCAGGAAGTTGTTAAAAAGCTATGTTTTGGTGATATTCATGCCATTTGATGTGTTGAGCCCTAAAAGGTATTTAAGTGATAATTATAATATAATTGGTTATATGTTAACCTAATTGTGATAACGAAAACCTAATTTGACTAATTGTGAGTCTTACCCTAAGTTACTAATTATAGAAAGTTACTAATTATGGAATGTCACTAATTATGGGAAGTTACTAAATATGGAAGGTTACTAAAAATGGAAAGTTTCTAAAAATTGAAGGAAACCCTAATATGACAATCTGAGCATCAATAAGTATGGAATCAGTAATAACTTATGAAATGGTTCTTAAATATTAAGACGATCTTTAATTCGTGTAGATCCGATGAAGAAAGGGTACCTCCTGATACTTGTGTTTTCTGAGGAGGTTTCATTCGCGGTTTGAGGTACAGATATTCTACCCTTTCTCAGTAAGGGTGTTTTCTCTCATGACTTTCTGATCCTTGACTTTGATTCCTTTGCCTTGTTATGATATGAGCCTTTGCTATGATCCCATTGATATGATCCTTTGCTATGCTTCTATTGATATGAGCCTTTGCTATGATTCCCTTGACATGATCCATTTGATATTATCATTTAATATGATTATGTTTGCTATCCATTCTGTTATGATGTTCAGTATGCTATCTCATTTGATGTGAGATTCTGTTCAGTTTGATATGCCTTTGATTAATTATGCTATTATAGCTCCGTTATGATTATGGATAGCCTTGCTTGTTTATCTATTCTGTTGCCCGAGCTAACTAGCCATGGAGGTACTATGGCCATGTCATTGAGGCACCAATGGAATGACACTTTCTGTGGAGGTGTGATTGATCCACGGCGTTCCCTTCTGTTATGATTATATGATTATGGCGCATGTGGCCATTCTGTTAGTTGTATATATAGTCTCATACTTGCATATGTATTCCATTTTGCAGGGAGTGTATGGATGCATCCTAGGTATATGATTTGATATGGATATGATATGATGTGACTTAGTGATTGGTTTGTGCGTGCCATGCACCCCATTTCACTTTTGGGAGCTAGCTACTCCATTTGGTACTTGAGAGGTCTCCTCACCTTGTACAACTTATGATTTGACGGATATATGGATATGATATGATGTGATTATGTGACTAAGCATGTGGCATGCTTTCTGAGCTCGATGGGTATTTCTGTTCTGTTATGTGATTATTTGGTTTATTCAAGTGTCTCGTTTAGACAAGTTCGTGGGTATTCCTATATGATAGTTGTTCAGTTGATCTTTGATCTCTTATTCTTTTGACAAATGATATTCGTTTCAGCAGGAGCTTATGTTTCCTTTTTTCATTTCATGCGGCAGGTTTTAGGTTGGAAGCTGGGTTTGAGTGAAGAGTGCATAGGAACTCTTAGTGGACTACCCTGACGTTAGACACCATTTGCTTTTGGAGTAGACTTGGTTTTACCTTCAGTTAGATTTGAGCTTGGATTTGTATTTCAGTTTTTTAACTCATTATGTATAGAGTTAGTATTTCATTATTATCATTAGAACACCTTTGTAACCATTATGTTTATAAGTCTTCCGCTTGCGTTTGTATGTTCTGATTGACACCATAATGTGGTATTTTGACCCTTGTCGGGTTGGGGTGTTACAATTATGGTATCAGAGCCAGGCTGCGATTTGTAATACATAAGTTATGGCCTTTGAAGAATTGGACCCTTAGGTTTGCATTGTAGGAGCTTATAGAAAAACCTTTGAAACATTGCCTTAGGTTTTTCCCTGCAGAAACTATCAGATATAACCGGTGAGGATTGGGTAGATTAGATGATAAGGCATTGGTTAGTTATTTGTCTTCCGCATCACTCTGATTTATGCCTCTGATTTTAGCCAAGCCTTTATAAGATTATTCGTTCCGGAGATTTAGAAAATTTAGCAAGATACGCAGCATAGGTTCAGTGACCAGATAAGTTTAGAATACTTTGAGAATTTTGTAGTAATGCCTTACAAGTTTCACTTTCTGATGTGACCGCATTCTTTTGAATTTCGATCTCTGATTGGTTTGTCATTCATTTAGATGCCTATTCGTTCGTTCAGAAAATTCGTATATGTATGAATCTGAGGTGTTCGACACATTATGTGATTTCTTTTGCTATTGCTAAGCATGTGAAGGTCCCCTCTGCACTATTTGAATTTACTATTCCTAGTTCCATCTCTTTGAGAAATCTGGTGATTATCTGTCATGAGTATCGGAATACCTCAATACGTTTTTAAGATATTTGAAGATAAGTTTCGTTCTGCTAATCTATTTCCTTTGGGAATATTTGATTCGATATTTTTTGAATATGGATTTGTTGACTGCGCATCGAGATGCTAACAACGGTCACATTAGATTTTTCATCTTAGGCGATTTGAGAAACCCAAATTCTATACCATGGTTTCCAACCTGGTAAACAATTATGATCACCTCTGTTTTAAAAACTCGTATGTTAATCCCTCGCGGTTGTGAAGATACTTCGTTTGATGAAACTTGCCTTAAGAGTTATTCAGTTGTTTGAAATTTCGCAATGTGTTCTTGGTTTAACTATCAAGATTTCCATCTGAGTGTGAATTTGTTTAGATCTGGTTATGAGAATTTGTTTAGTCACGACTCGAGGTAGACTGTGATTGCAATAAAGGCATGTGTATATGATGCAAGTATTATGATGCTTGGCCAACGTCATAATAGTTACATCATATAACTTGAACTAATTGGGATCATAGGAGATCTTGAGCAGTGCCTGAGATCAGTAAATTGGTTGATTCAGAAACCCTATCCGTATAAGAGCTACGTTTTGCCTAATTCTGAAACTCCGTATCTTAAGACATCAGTTGAATGGAAAGAATTGAAGGACCAGCTTTTAGAAAGTGGTTTTATCCGTCTGAGTGTGTATCTGTGGTGTACTCTAGTTTTATTCGTGAAGAAGAATGATGTTAGTATGAGATTATGTATTGATTTCTGGAAGCTGAATTGCACTACAATTTGAATAGTCATCCTTTATTTCGGATCGACGATTTTTCTTATCAATTTCTGAGTGTGAATTTTCTCAATGATTGAATTAAGATCTGATTATCTTCAGTTACGTGCAAGATCTTCCTAGAATTGCTTTTCGTATTCGTTATGATCTCTATGAGTGTTGTGATGCCAATTGTATTGGCTACTGCTCTGACTGTTCCAATGGAATTGATAAATCGTGTCTTTCGTGAATAGTTGGACAATTATCATAGTATGACATATTGGTATATTCAGAGATGAAAGAGAAACACGAAAATCACCTTCGTATTTTGTGTTGAGATTTCTACGTCAGAAGAAGCTATATGTTATATTCTCGAAGAGTAAATTTTGGTAGGGATGAAGAATGAGAGGAGAATTTTGAGAAGCTGAAAAGAGAGTTGTTTCTACTCAAGAAGGAGGCTTAGCTATGTCCTTATGCAATACGGGAAGATTGTTGGTTATGCATCAGTACAGCTAGAACCGTAGGAAGTGAACTATCTGACGCATGACTTGGGAGTGATTTGTGACAGGCATGAAGAAGCTCAGGAGCAAGACGGGAGAATATGATCTATGTTAGAAGACACGAAGGAAGCAGTTTTGATTGAAGCACACAGTTCTATTTTCTCTATCCATCTTAGTTGTACTATTATGCCTAGAGACTTGAAGCAAATTTTGGCTGAATGGTACGAAGAATATTGTGACTACCTTGGTGGCAAAGTATCAGCGTGTCAACAGGTTAAGATTCGGCATCAGCATACAAGTGGTTTTCTTAGCTTTGGAGGTTCTTATGTGGAAGTGGGGTTAAACCTTCATGGACCCTGCAACGGGATTTTCGCGCACATTTAGGAAGGACGACACAAATTGAGTTGTAGTGGATCATTTGACTAGGTCGGCTCACTTGGAAGATTGGCAAAGATTTCTTTTAGTAGAAGATCATTCAAGCTACATGGCGCACCTACAGTGATCGTGTCAGAAATTCGCGTTTCTACTTCACATTCCTAGGAAGAGCTACTGAAGGCTTGAGGAACCAGACTCAAGATTAGTAATTCTTTGTACCTCCAGACTGATGGATAAGCAGAGCAACTATTCAAGCTTGGAAGATGTGTTAAGCAGGAAATTTCACAAGTGTTAGTTCTGGTTGTATTTGCTCACTAAGATAGATGGCATGCAGGTAACAAGAGTTTTCCTTTTGGAGTTTTGTATGAAAGGATAGGTGGAGCACCTTTTGGTTAAATTAGGTCAGGGAGCTGTTTATTGAAGGTCCTAAGTTGAATCAGTGACTAATGGAGTAGTTATCATCGTGGAAGATAAATTTGAAACTTTAGACCGGGAATTTGTGTGTTCCGTATGATGTTTTCGTACAGAAAAGTTGGCATTTTGGCACATAAGGAGGATTTAGTTCGCGATATGTTAGTCATTAGATTCGTTCTTACCTGTATGATTATCCTACCTATTCCATTAGGCTTCTGATACGTTTTGATATTCTGGTGTGTGCTTAATTGATCGTCAATATGAATATGTTACCCATCTCATTATGCGTTTTGATACGAATTGATATTTCGATACTTGCTCCTCTGATTATTAGCAAGTTTCTTACTTCGTTCAGAATTTGGATAGAGTTGATGAAGTTTATCGTAGCACTACCTCTGTATTTGCCTCGTGTGTATATGTGTTTCATGTATCTCTTAGTGAGATTACAACTATCATCTATTGCGTATTTGTTTCGTATTCGTTGGATCAGATTTGTTATGATTTGTGTTCTGTGGAGAGCCTGGGGCTATCCTAGTTTGTCTGGATCGAGTCATAAGAAATAAAACAATTCCGTTTGTAAAGATGCTTTTGGGAAGAACCTCTCCGAGCGTGAGGCTAGTTATTGTCATATCCTTCGTGATTTGGTACGTCTCCGTCTAACTGTTGCGACTTCAAATTTTGAGGACGAAATTTTCTTTTTAGAGGGGAAGAATTATAACGCCCTAGAATTCGGATTAACATTTAAATTATCTACTTTAATTATACCATAAGTTAAATAAATAAATAGTAATATAAATATAATATTGGGCCAATTGTTTTAAATATATACAAGGTTTTGGGCTAATTTTGTTACTTACCAAATCCAAGCCCAACTAGAATTTGATCAAACCCATCTTATACAAAAAATATATATATATATATATTCGGTCCTCCATTTCCTCCCCTACACCGAATATTAAAAAAATAAACGAAACCCTAACTCCATTTGTTTGGCTCTCAAGATCAATGAAGAAGAAGGTTCGAGGTGGTTTTGATCGTGTAGTTCTCGGGTATTTTAATTGTGGTGTTCTTCTCGGTTCTTTTATTCATCAATTTTGGCCTTCAAGGTATCATCCAATCTTTTGTTTTTCTGCCCAATTCAACATATATACACATGTAATTAAACCTATAAACATATGGGTAATAATTGGATTAAAATGGAATTAGTTGGCGATTGTTTGATCTCGTTAAATTGTACTTAATTGAATTAGGGTTTTGATAGGGTTTGTGATGGTGTGATCTTGGTGTGAACATATGAATATGATAAGTGATGTTTAAAACATGTCTTGTGAACTATAAAGGTCTCGTGTGCGTTGGTACAATTAAACATGTTGGATAATGACTTAAAATGGGGTTTTGAACCGGGACTGTTTTGTAATCTGAATATGGGTGCTTGATAACGTGAGTTTCACAAGTTTTTAATACTGTGTTTTTGCTTGTAAACCTTGTTTCATGTCTTAATTAACTTTTTCAATTGGTTTGGAGTGAATTGGAGTCGTATTGGTCATGTTATGAATTTTATGGGATCATGTGTCAAACCTGAGTTTTGGGGAACTTAAAATCATTCGATGTTTTTGATTTTTAGTTTTCAAACTGCAATGAACTGATAGCTATCCTTTTACATGAGTGATACATAAGTTATTTTTGACTTCCTGGAATTTTTTTGGATTTTTAGAAAGTGTTGAAATTTCTAAATCAAAGACAAACTTTCTGTGTGTATCTGCAGTTAATTTTCTGAACAGGTCTGGAAAGATGATTTTTGAAACGATACTTGTACTTGGTAATAAATTCTTAGAAAATTCATGTAAACTTATAAGACATATTGGTACCTGTGTAAATTATTATAGCTTCTGGATTGGAGGATAGATATGGTTGAAAATTCGTAAAGTGAAGGATAAAACATACTAAAATCAGGAAGTTGTTAAGAAGCTAAGTTTTAGTGATATTCATGCCATTTGATGTGTTGAGCCCTAAAAGGTATTTAATTGATAATTATTATATAATTGGTTATATGTTAACCTAATTGTGATAACAAAAACCTAATTTGACTAATTGTGAGTTTTATCCTAAGTGACTAAATACGGAAACTTACTGATTATGGAAAGTTACTAATTATGGAATGTTAATAATTATGGAAAGTTACTAATTATGGAAAGTCAATAATTATGGGAAGTTACTAAATATGGAAGGTTACTAAAAATGGAAAGTTTCTAAAAATAGAAGGAAACCTTAATATGACAATCTAAGCAACAATAAGTATGGAATCAGTAATAACTTATGAAATGGTTCTTAAATATTAAAATGATCATTAATTCATGTAGATTCGATGAAGAAGGGGTAACTCCAGATACTAGTGTTTTCTTGAGGAGGTTTCATTCGCGGTTTGAGATACAGATATTCTACCCTTTCTCAGTAAGGGTGTTTTCTCTCATGACTTTCCGATCCTTGACTTTGATTCGTTTGCGCTGTTATGATATGAGCCTTTGCTATGATCCCATTGATATGATCCTTTGCTATGATTCCATTGATTTGAGCCTTTGCTATGATTCCCTTGATATGATCCATTTGATATTATCATTTGATATTATTCTGTTTGCTATCCATTCTGTTATGATGTTCAGTATGTTATCTCATTTGGTGTGAGATTCTGTTCAATTTGATATGCCTTTGGTTGAGTATGCTATTATAGCTCCGTTATGATTATGGATAGCCTTGCTTGTTTATCTGTTCTGTTGCCTGAGCTAACTAGCCATGGAGGTACCATGGCCATATCATTGAGGCACCAATGGCATGACACTTTCTGTGGAGGTATGATTGATCCACGGCATTCACTTCTGTTATGATTATATGATTATGGCTCACATGGCCATTCTGTTACATGTATGTATAGTCTCGTACTTGCATATGTATTCTGTTTTGCAGGGAGCGTATAGATGCATCCTAGGTATATGATTTGGTATGGATATGATATGATGTGACTTAATGATTGGTTTGTGCGTGCCATGCACCCCATTTCACTTCTGGGAGCTAGCTACTCCATTTGCTACTTGAGAGGTCTCCCCTCCTTGTACAACTTATGATTTGACGGATATATAGATATCATATGATGTGATTTTGTGACTAAGCATATGGCATGCTTTCTGAGCTCGATGGGCATTTCTGTTCTGTTATGTGATTATTTGGTCTATTTGAGTGTCTCATTTAGACAAGTTCGTGGGTATTCCTATATGATTCGTTTGATTCCTTATGATTATCTGATCCGTTGTGTCTCTTGATCTCTTACTTCATTTGACTTATGATAGTTGTTCAGTTGATCTTTTATCTCTCATTCTTTTGCAAAATGTTTTGATTATTCAGTTGTTATATATATCTGTTCACTGGGCTTTTTAAGCTCAGCCGCATTTCTTTTCCTGCGGCAGGTTTTAGGTTGGAAGCTGGGTTTGAGTGAAGAGTGCATAGGAGCTCTTAGTGGACTACCATGACGTTAGACACCATTTGCTTTTGGATTAGACTTGGATTTACCTTCAGTTAGATTTGAGCTTGGATTTGTATTTCAGTTTTGTAACTCATTATGTATAGAGTTAGTATTTCGTTATTATCATTAGAACACCTTTGTAACCATTATGTTTATAAGTCTTCTGCTTGCGTTTGTATGTTCTAATTGACACCATAATGTGGCATTTTGACCCTTGTCGGGTTGGGGTGTTACAGGGCTCCTCAATAAAGTTCAATTGTTCATCAACTTGAATCTCCACAAGTGGGATTACGGCTGTCTCATCGGATAAACACTTCTTCAAATTTGACACGTGGAAGGTGGGGTGTACTCTACTAAGCTCAGGAGGAAATTCAAGCCTGTAGGCTACAGGACCAACCCTGTTCATAATCTTGAATGGTCCAATGTACCTCGGGTTTAGCTTTCCTCGTTTGCCAAACCATATCAAGCCTTTCCACCATGATACTTTTAGCATAACTTTATCTCCAACTTGAAACTCTAGCAGTTTACGTCTCACATCTGCGTAACTCTTCTGACGGTCTCTCGCGATTTTCAATTGGTTCTTAATTTGCACAATCTTTTTTGTAGTCTTGCGAACAATATCCGGCCTAATGAGCTGAGCTTCTCCTACTTCAGCCCAACAAATGGGTGATCAGAATTTTTGACCATACAATGCCTCAAACGGTGCAGCCTTAATGCTTGCATGATAATTGTTGTTGTATGAAAACTCAATCAAAGGAAAATGGGTATCCCACCCATTTCCAAAATCAATTACGCATGCTCGGAGTATATCTTCCAAAGTCTGAATCGTCCTTTCACTCTGGCCATCTGTTTGTGGCTAATATGCAGTACTCATATCGAGGTTCGTGCCAAAGGCATCTTGAAGTGATTGCCAAAAGTTAGAAGTGAACCTGCTGTCTCTGTCAGAGATGATAGATATTGGGGCTACATGCCTCGATACTACTTCCTTCACATAAAGCCTCGTCAACTTGTCCATACTGTAGTTCTCTTTGATGGGTAGAAAATGTGCTGATTTCGATAGCCGATCGACTATAACCCAAATAGCGTCGAAACCAGTTGTAGTCCTTGGAAGTTTGGTGATGAAGTCCATAGTAATCCGTTCCCATTTCCATTCAGGAATCTCTGGCTGTTGTAGAAGACCAGACGGTTTTTGATGTTCGGCCTTAACTTTCGCACACGTAAGACATCTGCAAACATAATTGGAAACTTCGGCATTCATGTTCGGCCACCAATATAACTCCTTGAGATCGTGATACATTTTGTCGGATCCTGGGTGTATAGAGTACTTTGACTTATGAGACTCGGGCATGACTAAGTCTCGTAGTCCTCCATAACGCGGCACCCAACTTCTTCCTTTAAAACACAAGGTTCCATCTGAACGCTTCTCAAACTTCTTTTGTATCATCCCATACAGGTTCTCACTCTGAAGATCTTCTTGTTTCAAGGCTTCTTCTTGAGCATGGAGAATTTGAGCGGGAAGGTTTGAATTGATAGTCAAAACCAAAGCTCGAACTCGCCGCGGCTTCAACCGTTCCTTACAGCTCAAGGCATCAGCCACGACGTTCGCCTTTCCCGGGTGGTATCTGGTTTCACAGTCATAGTCGCTTAAAGTTTCCAACCATCGTCGTTGCCTCATATTCAACTCCTTCTGATCCAAAATATGTTGAAGGCTCTTTTGATCGGTGAAGACAACACACTTTGTCCCATATAAGTAGTACCTCCATATCTTGAGCGCAAAAACCACTGCTCCTAACTCCAAATCATGCGTGGTATACTTCTCTTCATGAGTCTTAAGTTGTCGGGAAGCATATGCCATGACCTTCCCTCGTTGCATCAAAACTGCTCCTAACCCGTGATATGATGCACCACAATAAACCACAAAATCTTCTACTCCATCTGGTAATACCAAAATCGGTGCACTGCACAGTTTTTGCTTCAGGGTTTGAAATGCTTCTTCTTCATCCTTTCCCCATTCGTACTTCTTTTCCTTCTGAGTCAATGTAGTTAACGGTTTAGTTATTTTGGAGAATCCCTCGATGAATCTCCTGTAATACCCGGCCAATCCCAGAAATTGTCGGATTTCTGTGGCATTAGAAGGCATTGGCCAATTCTCAATAGCTTCGATCCTCGCGGGATATACATGCATCCCTTTGTTGTCAATCACATGGCCAAGAAATTGTACCTTGCGAATCCAAAATTCACACTTAGAGAACTTTGCGTACAATTGCTCTTCCTTGAGCAATGTAAGGATCATCGTCAGGTGTTGCTTGTGCTCACCTTCACTCTTGGAGTAGATCAAAATGTTGTCGATGAAAACTATGACAAACTTCTCCAAATATGGTTTACACACTCGGTTCATAAGGTCCATGAATACAGCCGGTGCATTTGTCAAACCAAAGGGCATCACTTTAAACTCATAGTGGCCATAGCAAGTCCTGAACGCCGTCTTGGGAATATCCTCTTCCCAGACTCTAAGTTGATGATAACCTGACCGCAAATCTATTTTTGAGTAGTAATCTGATCCTTGCAGCTGGTCGAACAAATCATCAATCCTAGGTAACGGGTAGCGATTCTTCACTATTAGATTGTTCAGTTCATGGTAGTCAATCCACATTCTAAATGATCCGTCCTTCTTCTTCACGAATAACACCGGTGCTCCCCAGGGTGAGGAACTAGGTCGAATAAATCCTTTATCCAACAACTCTTGCAACTGTTTAGACAATTCTTGCATTTCTGTCAGAGCAAGTCGATACGGTGCACGTGCCACAGGTGCAGCTCCTGGAACTAGGTCAATCAAAAATTCCACTTGTTGAACCGGTTGAAGCCCAGGCAGATCTTCAGGAAATACTTCAGGAAAATCACGCACAATCGGAACGTCCTCGAGTCGCTTCTCTTCAGACTCTTTCTTGGACACATGTGCTAGGAATGCATGACAGCCTTTCTCGATGTACTTCAGGGTCTTAATACATGATATGATACCCAAACGGATTCCGCTATGGTCTCCGCGGACAACCAAGGTTTCGCTATAGAGAGGGATATGAACAATTCGCTCACCGTAAATAATATTGGCTTGATGTTTGGATAGCCAATCCATACCAACCACTACGTCAAAGCTTCCGAGTTCAATGGGCATGAGGTCGATGCTAAACGAGTGATCTAGAAGGTTTAGGGTACAGTGTCGGATTACGGTGCTAGTGTTAACCAAGTTGCCATTAGCTAGTTTAATACTATAGCTGGTGTCTAGGGAGGTAGGGGTGAGGTTAAGTAGCGGTGAAATCGTAGAAGATATAAAACTCATGTCAGCACCAAAATCAAATAAAACTTTAACATGAAGGTCATTGAGTAGGAATGTACCAGTGACTACGTTCAGATCCTGCTGCTGATCCCCATTTCCCATCACATATGCTCTACCATGAGCACCTTCAGTTCTTTGTCCAGTGGTCTTTGGGCAGTTACTCTTGTAGTGACCACGCTCCCCATATCCAAAACAGGTTACAACTGGCTGTGCGTTACTCCCAGTAGCCACAGCTTTTCCCTTACAATTCTTAGCAACATGTCTAACCTTGTAACATTTCTGACACTTAACAGTGCATGGTCCAGGGTAATGTTGGTTACACTTATCACAGAATGGGTGATTCCCAGCATATCCTCCAACTTGTGCTAGTGCAGCCACATATGCCCTGACAGTCTCTTGTCGTCTGTTCTGCTGGTGGTGATGATTGTTGTTACGGTACTGGTTGTTGTTGTTGTTGTGGTGATGGTTATGGTGAGGGTGACTGTTGTTGCTGCGGTTGTTGTAGTTGTTGTAGTTGTTGTTTCTCCGATTGTCCTCCCATTTCCTTTTGTTATCATAATTGTTACCCTTCTGAACAATGCCATTCTTAACCACCTGATCCATCAGTCATTCAGATATACGGATAGCATCATCCAAAGTCTGAGAGTTATAAGATGTCACGTGCCCTTCAATACTAGCTGGTAGACCACCAATGAACTTTTCCAACAATTTCTCATTATCTGGCACCATGTGAGCACAGAAGACCTTCAATTCTTGAAATCGTTGAACATAAGTGGTAAGATCAATGCCCTTCACAGCCAAATAGAAGAACTCAGTATCCAACTTTCTCATGTCACTACGGGAGCAATACTTCTTCACCATTTCCTTTTTAAACTCCTCCCATGGAATATTATAAGCATTCACAATCCCAATATCCTTAGTATAGGCAATCTACCAGGATAATGCATGCTCCACCAAGGTACCCATTGCATACGTCACTCTACAGTCTTCAGAGCTATTACTTCTTAGAAAGACCGATTCCATCTTCTCAAACCACTGAGTTAGACCGACGGCTCCTTCAGTTCCTTTGAAGGTAGTAGGTTTGCAATTCATGAACTCCTTGTGAGTGCAGAAACAGTTTTCATAGACAGATTGCACTCCTGCCTGTCCAACATTCTGGTTGCTAGCACCAGCTTGCCCGGCAAGCGCCGCAGCTATGCCTTCCTCAATCAACTTCTGGATCGCGGCTGGGGTCAACTTCTTAGGTGGCATAATTCTATCAATTATTACAAATGTACAACACTGTAAGTATTTGATTAACGTAACAGAATCATAACACAAAGTAAACAACACAATGATACATCATAATATAGCGTACATTCAACATCATAAATAGTACATCACCAAAATACATCATAGATTCGATACTCGTCATAAGTCTTACAAGATATGTAAAACGACTACAAGTTTCTTATCAAAATCTACTAACTGAAACTAGTCAGTTTAGTACGTACAAGGTAAACTACTACTACAATACTAAACTACCATAATAAAGATGATCACTAATCTCTACTGACGGTCTCCTCCGTATGCAACCAAGACATCAACAATATCATCAAAACAAAAATGCGCCATCCTGTCATAATATGCCTACCACTGCATGGCATGGATCTCATCCCACAACTCCTGAATACTCTGCTGGTAGTGACGACTATCGATATCAGTGAACGCAGATCCAAGATCCAACCTCTCCACAATACTCTCGACCTCTGTCATCCTCTGCTCTAACGACGCCAAGCACTCCCTAATCTCTATATCTTCTGTCTCTATAGAACTCAACTTCGCCACCTGCTCATGCAACTCCACATATAAATCACCTGTTGCTCTCCTGTCACCCTTAATCTCTTTCTTCAACTCTAAAACCTCAGACTGTCGCGTACACAATCGTCTGGACATTGACATGTAACGGCCCTGGAACCAGGAGATGTCCTACCTCAAATGACTCAGCTCGGCTCTGAGCTCGGCATGGGCAACTCGCTGTGCAGCTGAAGACTCGCCCATCTCAAATGTAGATGTCAACTCTGTAGCTAAGGCGTAACCTAAGGCATTTGAAGTATCGGCCTCGTACGTAATGTCCGATACTGCTGGTAAGGGTGTCATGGGGAGAGCCTCCTGCTCCTCCTCCATCGGCTCCTCGTCATCATCATCATCATCATCATCATCATCATCATCATCATCGTCATCATCATGATCATCATCCATCTCATCCTCATCATAATCATCATCCTCATCATCATCATACATCTCCTCATCATCCGGGTGAGGTACATCAATAGGGTGTGGGTCCTCCTCTGGACTCGGTGGTGCAAGGGGGTGATCAACGGGTGCATTTGATAACTGACCGGTGGGGACTGATGTAGCCATAATACTCTACATGGAGTATCGGGAAAAGTATAAAAATTCTAGCCAAATTTTTATAAAATAGTTTTATATGAAATGAAATAGTAGTGGAAAAATCCAAACATATGATAGTGCAAAGCATGCACACATAAAAGTTTAAGTAAAGCACTTAAAGAGCGAAGTGGCACGGAGGGATGATGGCTATCGATTCCGAAAACGTTTTGACACACACGAATTTTTTTATAATCGAGTATGATCTTGTTCTGTTAGGAATATAAATATTCAGATGAAGGATCGGTCACCCCGAGCATCTATTTAGCATTCACATAGCTCGTAGGCTTATTTATATTAGCTTAGTAATATTCATATTAGTATTAATAGTATTAATCGTAGTTATATTTGTGGAGTAGGTCGGGGCTTTCCCCACTGTCAGCTCACTCCACAGCCCACTAGGGGCATAATATTAGTAAGTATAAATACCCTTTCCCACACTAGGGAAGGGTTGGGACTTCACTTCATTCTAATCTAATATACACATAGTTCTTTCTCTCATTCGATCTAAATCTAAGCCTCAAACAAGTGTTTCTTGCATTGTGAATACCCTACAATTGGTATCAAGAGCCATGGTTAGGTCCATGAGAGTTGGTATTCACGGATTTGTCTAGTTTTTGAGGTTTTTAGTTCGAATTGATAAGTTACATAAATTTCATTTTGTGCTTTGTTTAGTGATTAGAAGTTGTTATACCTTGTACTTTCTAGCTTAGGAACAGTATAAGAGTAGTATTTGGTGCTTGGATTCACAGATTTAAGGTTTGTGTGGTGTTTTTGGGTGATTCGAGAGTGTTTTATCCAAGTGTTCTTGGCTGCGGTTTGTGTACTTTGGACGAGTTCTTGAACGCAGTTTGTGTCACATCGAGAACGCGGTTTGTCTTATTACTAGTTTAGGCAAAAGGACAAAAAGCATTGAAAGAGACGTGTTTGGCGGTTTGTGTCTACGCGGTTTGTCTCTAAGGCGCGTACGCGGTTTGTGTCAACGCGGTTTGTCTCTGCAGCGTGAACTCGGTTTGTATCTACGCGGTTTGTCTCTCCAGCGTGAACTCGGTTTGTGTCTACGCGGTTTGTCTCTGCAGCGTGAACTCGGTTTGTGTCTACGCGGTTTGTCTCTGAGGAGCGTATTCGGTTTGTGTCAACGCGGTTTGTCTCTGCAGCGTGAACTCGGTTTGTGTCTACGCGGTTTGTCTCTGCAGCGTGTATGCGGTTTGTCTAGGCGGTTTGTATCCACAGAGGTGCTATTTTTACGTCAAAACTTCAAACGGCCATAACTTTTGAACCGTAACTCCGTTTTCAGCGAAACACCTGTCAAAACGACCGTGAGACCGAGGAGAAGGACATGTTGAATAAATTTATTTATTCAACCCAACTTTCGAAGCCTGAAATCGCTCCAGAATGAATTTATTGAGTTTCTAAGTTTTTCAGACCAAAATTTTGCCATAATAACTTGCAACAACCATACCAATCAGATCAACAAGTCTACCAGACCTTCATCATAACACATATCAAGCATCATTCCAAGGTTCATTCTTGATTTTTGTAAAATCCCACGAAAGAATCTATTTCTCGGTTTAAATCATAGAATTGTAAAATCCCGTGCACGGTTACATCATGTCTACTACTTCAGATTCCTTAATATCTGAGGTACTCAAGTTGTACGACACATATGATAACCAAATGATTTCCAATTCTGGACAACAAATGTACGTGTGTGATTCTGATAATACTAATGTGGAATCTTCGTGCCCGAAATCACAAGAGAAAGAGCTTCATCAGTCACTTATGCTGTTTAATGCAAAGGAAAGTCGCATCGAATGTTTTCGTCTACTTCATTCACATCCCAAGGTTCTGTTTGATAAATCTGAATACGTGATGGGTTACACACGGGCTTTCACAACACTCTTTGGTCAAGATGTTCATGATTTCACAGTCGAAATGACTCTATATTTAGATCAACTTGAACAACAACTTGACAAAGAAGAATTCTCTGAAGCAAGATCCGGAGCAGCTTTCAGTGTGATCAATAACCAACTCCAGGTGTTCATTGACTCGCAATACACTGAGGACTATGACTATGACAGTCAGATGACAAAAGGGTGTTTTGCTAATTACACTGGATTCGAGGTTGACGTGTTCAGAGTTACATTACTACAATTGATGAGTAATGTTAATGGGTTTATTGATGAAAGGGCTAAACAAATGGGGAATGGAACAAGATCAGACAAGTTTGATGATGGTGACAGCACAGGAGGTGATTTCACAATATGTGAGAATGCAGCCTAAGTACCTGAAAATCACCAAGCACAATCTGCTGTGGTACATCTGTCTTATCTAGATAATGCTCTTTCTAATGAACAACAACATACTGATCATCTTAAACTTACTTATGACACATATCTGTTGGAAAAGACTGATAGCAATATTACCTCTAATTCAACAAATATGAGTCATAAGGGGGGAGAAATTGATCAGGATGCTGAACATGAACATGATAATACGTCGAGTTCTTTGCCTACGGCTGAGTTTTTCAAATCAAATGATATGGTTGAAAAAGAAGTTTATAATGAACTTTCAAAAAGATTTTTACAGCTTGAAAAACATTGTATTGATCTTGAAATCTCAATGCAACAAAAGAAAGAAAGTCTTCAAAATAAACTACCATGTAGAAACCCGGAATTTCTTGAATTCCGTGAATTTTTTATGATAAATGATTTGAAAGCTCAGCTAGAAGCCAAAAACTTAACGATCAAAAACCTGAAAAACAGATTGGCTGAGATGCGTGACATATGTAATGAAGTTAAGACTAAATATGACAATGATGTTATTGCAACAAATAATGCAGAATTAGATCATAAAGTGACTGAATTGTTTAAGGAAAATGAGTATTTGAAAATTCATTGCAAAGAACTGAGTGATACAATCAAAGAATCGAAAACTAAGAATGTAGAGCAAATTACCTCTTTGATTGCCAAAAATGATGAATTCAAGGCTCAACTTCAGGAAAAGGGTTTTGCAATTGCATCATTGAAAAACGAATTGAGAAAATTGATTGGAAATGGTGTGAACACTAAGTTTGCAAAACCATCAATCTTGGGGAAACCACCACTTAGGAACCAATCAGTTGTTAGACAACTGATAGCGTTTAGATCTGAACGGTTAAATGTTTCAAAAACACGGTTTGCCTCCCAAGTTGATGCGGAAAAAGTTTTGTCAAAACCAGTCACTTCACAGTCTAGACCTAGTGAAAAGGAATATGTTGTTGCAAAACCACATCACATGAGTGCATCTAGTTCTTCTAGGATTAGTTCAATGCGTGTTTCACTTGTGACACCAAAGGAACATGTTAGACATAAAGACATTGTTCAAAATCAAAACCTAGTGGACGCTAAGAAAAACACACATGAAAAGACTAGGAATTTGCCTGTTTCTAAGAGTAGTTGTGTGCCAATTAAGGCAATTCCCGTAGCCGATCACTCTAAGAACCCTAGATCTTTTTCTGATTCCAAACACTTTGTTTGCTCGACTTGTCAGAAATGTGTTTTTAATGCTACCCATGATGTTTGTATAACAAAATTCCTGAAGGAAGTGAATGCTCGTGCTAAGGTTCAATCCTCTAAGACTAGAAACAACAACAAGCCCGTAGAACCAAAGAGTCATACTCAAAAACCTGGTAGGCAGATCACTGTAGGTCAAAGGTCTTCTCTAAACAAGTCCTCCACTGTACGTGAGAAACCACACACTCCTAGATCTTGCCTTAGGTGGATACCGACGGGTAGAACTTTTAAGATTGTTGGTCTTAGATGGATACCTATTCGAAAGATGTTCACTAAGTGCGAAACCAAGGTTGACAGTGCAACCCCAAATGGCTCAACTGCTGATATCACTAACCCATATAAATGCAAACAAACTCTTAATGTCAATGCAGGAAGTCTTTACTTAAGTGCAGGTACATCGTTCCCTCCTATTAAGGAAAGACTCAGGGTTTGGGTGCCGAAAAGAGTGATATCTCATGATGTAGGGGTTCAAACAATTCAAGCTTGATGAACATCAACGGCAATGACGTCTGAATACCTCAGTTCAGGCCTCGGTCTTCATCATCTATGACGTTTGAACAATGCAGTTCAAGCCTCGGGTCTCAATGTTTTCATAATGGCGTCTACTGACAACTCTTCAGGCCCCGTTCATCAAAGAAAAGAAAGGCGTACGCTTGAGTGCGCTTTATCTTCGGAAGAAGAGGAATCTTCTTATTAATGACCATTCTCATCAAGCTTCATGTTCTTCAAATGCTCATTCAGTCACCAAAGGGGATAAACGTACATTGGAGTATATTCTTATTCACCTGCTCTATCAAAAATGGCAGTTGGGTCGTCATATGCAATTTTTGAGGGGGAGAAGGGTGAATAAACTACATGGTGATTGAGATTTGCGAAATGGTCATACGACTCTTCTTGTTTCTGACTATTCTCATTAAAAGGCTTCATACTTGCTCCATGCTCGTTCAGACATCCAGTGGATCTACTTCCATCACAGATTGGACGTTTATTCATTCGATCAAAAATTGCATCCTCGTATGCAATCTTTGAGGGGGAGAAGTGTGAACAGTGGATCAACCTCATATGCACTTGTTCAATCAAAGATGGCATCCTCCTATGCAATCTTTGAGGGGGAGAAGTGTGAACAAGTGATTCGATGCACATTTGGTTGTTGGCTCACTCACTTGTGTTGGGCATCTAATTGTGACCATGGAGTTGATCAGGTATCACTTATTCGAGATTGAAGTTGACTTTCTCAAAGGCGTGATCTTATCCTATCTTGAAGTCGGGGTTGGTTGGATGCATGACCTTCAATGATAACTTGCTCGTGCTTAAGATTTAAGTTGAAGACTTAGGTTATCTAGTTACCAGCAGTCGGGGTAAATATCACTTAAAGGAGTTACGTTGTAGTACTCAGTGACACACGCCGATGACGTTGTGGATAATCGTAAGAGGTGTTAATGTCTCATACCTTGGTTGGGTATTGAGTACTTAGAGATTTGCTTGGAGCAATAATTCTCTACACCGTTCTTCCAACATTAGTGCAAGCGTAAGTCACAAGAATGGGGAATTCTATCTTCAGGTTCAAGTTTGGTATATCGGGTTTGCTCCATCAGTTATCACTTCGAATAGCCTACTTAAGGGTTGATAAAGATAGTCAGAGACGGTTTTGGCAGGGGTTAATTCTCACTTGATCTACTTGAGCCTAATTTGTTCTTCTCACAAGATTTCAAGATTATGCGTAAAATGTGTTGCTGATTCTGAGGTATCAAAACCAGCAAAGGGGAAGGAGACATACATCTGAATGCACAATGAGTACACATGATGAGCTTTATACTTCTTCTCAATTGAAGATTATTCCGGGAAGACAAATGTCATAATCGCAGAGAATATCAGTGTTCTAACTCGTTCCTTCTGGTGTATCATTCCAACTACGTGTGGAAAGAGAATGTCAGTTTCTGATGATAAAAGAGGTACACAATTGTATGATGGTTCCTATGGTTAGTCGGTATCCTACTGAAGGAAATGTGTACATCCGGTACTTAGTAGCTATTATGGTACTGTCTTGGTGTTATCATGTCGACTACATACGGGATAAATTGCTTACACTCGGGACTTAGCTGTTATGGTACTGTCTTGGTGTAACAATTCTCATCTGCAATTTCCTGAAAGGAGATAAGGGGATTTTCGGGTCTTAATTGATCTTGATGATGCTTTGTCGAATTCGTTAATGGGATTGAGTGTGTACTTCGGGTTTTCGGGCTTCATATATCGAGACTGGCTGCATCTCTTCAAATTACTTGGGGGAAGTGGTCTCTGAATACTGTTGGTATGCGTAACTTCAGTCTTCAGCGGGAAGAAATGTGAGAAGAGTTATTCAAATGTGAGATGATTCGTTGCTGATCTATTTGAGGATCCCCGAACGGAGAATCACGATGATTATTCTTAAAAAGGAGCAGCAATACTTGATGTGGTTTGCTACGGTTTCCGCTGTACACTTACCTTATGTAAGCTTGAAAGAGAGCTTAGAATCTGCTCAGTAAGAAGATTGTCGGTTTGGGGGGAAGCTATCAAAGCTGTACATTGGGAAGGCTCATGTTCCGTCGATTCTTCAGGAGCCTCAAAAGCTTTGGTGGTGAAAGTTTAAGAGATGATTGACCACAGATTTCTACAACATATTGAACGTATCCTCATTTCGGTATTCATTTCATCATCGTCTTAAACTGAATAATATAGTTTGTACATATCTTAAACCAAACTGTAAATAGAAAATTATAGATCCAGATAATTGTAATTAGAAAAATATAAAATCTACAATTTGTAAATAGAGTAATTTAAACCAAGAAAAACCATAAAAATCAGAAAAATAGAAAATACCAAAAATAGTTCCCTAGGCATGTCTTCTGTTTATCGATAACATTTACGGACTTAGAAATGTCATTCAATAATGGCACGGGTCTTTAAATGAAGCTCGAGCAGAAGTTAAAATGGATGGTTAAAACATGTCTAAATGGCTTGCTATTACTTTAGATAGCAACCCGCGCTTCAAATTGGGGAAAGCACGTTGCCAAAAAGACGGCTGTTCCTCCAACTGGGTGATGTTCACCTGGGCATGGATTACTTCATATCCATGTTTCCTGATTTGATGTACGTTTCAGTGCATCATTTCTTGTAAAAGAAGAGAAATCTTCTTAGTATAACAAATAGTTTTCATTCTATGATTCTTCTGAAAATTATTTGTGAGACACTTGGTGAATATGTGTTGTATGAAATTTGTTTATACTTGGATTATGCATAAAAATTTGTCACTCAATCAACGACCACAAATCTTTAACTTGAATATGGGTCATTGATTGAGGGAGAGAGTGAATTCAAATTTTATATCATCAAACGGATTTATTGGTTGAAACATACTTGTTTGTAAAGGTTTTGTAGTTAATGGGGTATTAGTTGAAGAGGATCTTGCAAAAACTTTATATCAAATGGCCAAATGTGTTAGTTGTTGGAAAGTTTAGGACATTATGTGCAATTTGCTTATAGTTTCCTAGCTTTTTGTATCTAGAAGGTTCATTTGTGTTACTTTGGAATCCTCATATAATCCCCAAAATGCTTTAAGACTCAAAATCTGAAAGAAGTTAGAAAACCCGATGTGTTTGATGTTCTTGAATGCTCCACTGACAGTAGTATGATCTAAGTGAATGAGTCTCAAATGTTGCTTGTCGATTGCTGCTTAATTGTTGTTGATATTGTGCATATGTTCTCAGGATTCACTTAGGTATATAGCTATCATGATAGAATCATGTTCCTAAGATCCTGAATTGAATATTGTAATCTGTGTGAATTGCCATGTTCATGATTGCTATTTGCTCTTCATGCTAGATAGTGGTTTGACGTAGTTCCTGATTGGGGTTTGATTTTAAGATGAACTTGGTATTATAATGTGGCAAGCTGCTGAAGGGTAGCTATTAAGGAATAGTGTATCTGTATGCATGTATATCTGTGTTGATACTCTTATGCAGATTCCATAGCCAAAATGAAAGTGCCAGTTCCCATTCTAACCATTTAATCAGATGTTCAAATTCTATTGATTGGCTCGGAATTCACCACGACAACAACATCGGCAACAACAACAACAACAACACTGTCATCACCACCACCACCTTCACTTCAACAAAGCAGGTCGTATTCTGATCTCGACAAGTGGAGATCTTCAACGTGTGGGAAAGTTTTGTTGGTGGATGGAAAATCGATGTTGACCACTGACTCACTCAGAAAAGTGGATGAACACATCATCTGCGCAAAAAGGTCAATATCATTTGTGTCATAAAAGTTATCTTGTGCAAAATGAGCAGTGAATCTCCCTCTTAGATTAAGGGGGAGCAAAGTATGTTTCATCATCAGAACATGTTAAACCTGACCACATTTTCTCCCATGTTTTCTAAATTATTTAAATCAATTGGGATCACAAATCTCAAAAGGTTTGAAATTTTTGATCGGGGGAGAGAATGTGATTTAAATATGAAACCTGATGAAAATGTGATGTTTTGAACGTTAATGTAAGCTCTCCCATATGTGCTAAACTCTTTTGTATATCAATGCATATATTGAGGGGAAGCAAATGGTTTGTTGAAACAAAAAGGATTTGGCATAGCATGAGATCGTGACTCAGACTTAACCAATGAATTGACGAAACCTATACTGTCATTGATCGAAAGGACATATCCTGGCCGGGTAATAATTTCAAGCTGGTCTAACCAGTGATGTAAGCGTGTCTCGAAAAGGATGTGTCTGAGTAGAGTGTACCGTTTCGAGAAACTTTCTGTGGACTTGACCAGGCCGGGTAATAATTTCAAGCTAGTCTAACTAGTGATGTAAGCGTGTCTCAAATCGGTCATGTTCACTGAAAGTTGATCAATTCAAAAAGTGCGAGCTCTACCTAACATGTGCAAATTTATAAAACAATCAACCGAGCACATGTTGAGGGGGAGCATTTGAAAAATATAAAACTCTCAAGTGTTTGCAAAAATGTGTTTCTTAATCATGAACACTTTGAGAGATTTTTCAAGGATTTGGTTTGGCAATTGTGGAAGAACACCAAAGACCGACCATTGTATTTCATATAATGGAGTTATAAGGATGGTAAGGTTAGGTACAAGTTCCCACGATCCTGCCAGAGCCGGAGGGATCTACCCAGGGACAATCCACTAGTTAGTGTAGAAGTCCTTAGGTATGATTAAAAAGGAGAAAAGTGAATGAGGGAAGAGTGTCGACTGAGATGGAGCTAACACTGGAACAAACCCAACAAGGTGTTAGTTATGAAGTCTCGGTAAGCACTGAAGGGGTTGAAGAATGAAAAAGAATTGTAAAGAGAAAGGGTGAAAAGAAATAGCCCTCCTTACAACTTAGGCAGAAACCGGGTCAATACATATGCTGTCAGAATCACTTAGTTGATTGCTGGCATTGAAGACAAAGTATCATGGACCCAGTGATACGCTGCACAACCCTCCCTAGCCACTCAAGGTCCCTCAAAGGATTCTTGTTTCAATTGTCACGGAGATCAATTCATTTCTATCGTCTATCTCACTCCGAGTTAGATGATATTGAAAAGGTGGCAGTTCTCTCCAGCCTCCGCTCACTAAATCAAAACGCACTATCGAGTCTAGAGCCACGAGATGCATAATAAGATCTCATAGGGACACGAATTATTTCTACACTGGTTGTTCAACATTAATGACACCAGTTGTAAACTTAAGAGTCCTACGCAGATCTTAGCAATCTGCCAGAACATTTATGAGAGAATTTACGAATGTAATTCTCAATGATTGAATGGAAATTCCTGCCAGGGTCAACATCAAGCAGCCCTGAAAGCAGGTCACTTCGGTAATTCTTTATGGATTACGCTTAGTGGTCACGGCGGTTTCTAACGATCTACAGTTGTGGAGTGATCTCCAGCGACTCACCTAATCGTTGATGTGCTACGGTTCGATCTTAAAAAGCCCTCTGTGGGTTTTCGATTAGGAACGGTCTTGGTAAGGATTAGAGAGAGGTTTCACACTATGCTGTTAACAATCTCGAAGTCCGAACCTGTAAGTACCGGTCGATTTGTTGCTAACTGTCGTATGCAGGAACTTCTGGCGATTGTAGCTGTGGAATGCTGTAGCTGGTTGCTGTTGTAGCTGGTTGCAGAAAAGATGTCAATCCTCTACCACATGTTCACACTACATCATCATTGTACTTCAACAAAGTCATGATCAACCAAAAGACCTTCAACACAGCTTCTGCAAACTCTGATGCTGAAGATCATGACGCCAAATAGTGTGAGCATGTCGGATCAAAGAATAACACATCACATGGAAACATACTGCTGAAAGATGACTTGGAAACAAATGTTGGATGATAAAGTCAAAGAATACTCAAAGATCATCCAAGACAATCAATCAGTCATCAAATGATTACTACTGGATGCACAATGCACAAAGATACAAGACAATGAAGAATCAAAGACTACGAGCTATAAAGACAAGTTCAGAAGACAGAATGCTAGAAGTCAAATTATTATTTCCGGGGTGACCTCCCTTAGGGGGAGATTGTTAGGAATATAAATATTCAGATGAAGGATCGGTCACCCCGAGCATCTATTTAGCATTCACATAGCTCGTAGGCTTATTTATATTAGCTTAGTAATATTCATATTAGTATTAATAGTATTAATCGTAGTTATATTTGTGGAGTGGGTCGGGGCTTTCCCCACTGTCAGCTCACTCCACAGCCCACTAGGGGCATAATATTAGTAAGTATAAATACCCCTTCCCACACTAGGGAAGGGTTGGGACTTCACTTCATTCTAATCTAATATACACATAGTTCTTTCTCTCTCTAGAAGTTCCCACTTTCTCTCTCTAGTTCTTGTTCATTCGATCTAAATCTAAGCCTCAAACAAGTGTTTCTTGCATTGTGAATACCCTACTTGTTCTTTATAAACGGTGGCTCTGATGCCATTCTGTAACACCCCCAACTTGAAATGTGGCAGCGGGACTGAGCTTGGGGTGCTACGTGAGGGGTAAGACAGTCGTAATCATAGGAAACAATCTCATAACGAGACGTTTTTAACAAAACATATCATTCGAATACAAAATTTAATGTTTAGAGCCTAAAAGACTCATATCACATGTTGCAGCGGAAAATAAAGATAGTTTGCAGTGGAATAAAAGACACACTTTTAAAAGATTATTCGAATTATAAAGATAGTAAGGGTAAAAAGTAAAGTGAATAGCACGACAAGTGAACCTCAGCTGGAATAGCACGACAAGTGAACCTCAGCACAACCTAATATATGAATAATATGTCTCAGCAATAACCTTAAAGTGATTTATAAAATAATACTCGTATTTGAAATGAAAATGTTTTATTTCAATGGCGTTTGAGTGAAATAACGTTTAAGACTCGTGTGGATACGAGATGTTAAAATAATAAAAGTCGGAAAACACAAACAGATACTAATAAAAATAACTAAGAGAAGAGAAGAACTAAGATTAAGAAAATAATATTAAAAAAGACAATACAGAAAAAATCAATAGGTTGTTTCGGTGTTTTACCCATTTTCCCAAATAGTTGATAAAACATCGTGATTTTGGAAGAAATTATATAAGTTCCGAAAAGGTTTTTAAGATATTTGAGTAATCATAAATGATTAAATTATATAAGGTTTTATCGAAATTTGGGCATGATGCGCCCGTTTATAAAACATTTCCAAGTCGTTACGACTCTTGAATATAAGTTTTATTGCCTCATTTTACAAGTTAATTATATATAATTAGACACTATCATTCGCGTATATATTAGTTGTTAAGTTTATCGACTATTTTGTGTATGTTCGGGTCCAAATATGTTAAGCTCTTATGAGTCTAACATACTCTTCCGTCTCATTTACCAAAATCGTCCATAAGCTCATTGGCTAATACCGTAAATCCAATAACGTCCAATTTTCATCCAAGCATAGGAAATAACATGTATCCAAGTCCAATGTCCAAGTTATATCTCATGTTTTCCAATTAATTAACCGAAACACCATACCGATAACCAAATAATTAATAAAAAACAAAATAATAAAATGAAAGATATTATGGCCTATGTGTATTAGGCTTTGGCCCAACACTCAACTCACACTCCAATGGACCCTCTTTGGGCTTTTAGGCCCAAAGTTACTAAGACTTGACCCATTTAGGACTTATCCAAGTCCAATCCGACTCAACACCAACCCGAGGTTTTCTAACCCAGAGTCTTACACGGCCGAGACTCCCTTGAGTCTTGACTAAACTCATTCAATCACCAAGACCTTGGAGGTCTCGGCTAGACGCATTCCCAACTAGTCGTGGCACTCTTGGGTCACAGCTTATACCACTTGACATCCAAACCATCCAAATACTTAGCCAAGCACACGGCTATAATCAAACTTGACCAAATAATCCATAAACCTTGGCCGTGACTTGTTGAGTCACGACTCGACTTTACTCGAGCCTTTGGAGCTCTCAGATCAACCACAACAATACCAAAACCAGACCAAGTCCAAATTCTCAACACAACATAACCACTAGGCCATGCCGTGACTCATTTGAGTCACGGTTCTAACCTACTCGAGCCAATGGGCTCTCGGCTACTACAATCACCATCATAACCCCAACCTTAAACCAAAACCAATTACAACAAATCCAATCAATACAACAAAACCAACACTGCCTCAAATCCTACTCAACTAAACCTAATCCTAGCCACGCCGTGACTCACCGAGTCACGGTTAAACCTCATTCGAGCCATAAGGCTCTCGGCAACAATTCTCCATGGACCAAACTCGAGACCAAAAGAATCCAAATCCAATCCGAGCTACAACAACAACAACAATAAATTAGAAATGAAAGAAATAAAAATAAAAATTAACAACTCACCCCGAGTCAACGTGAGTTGACTCGGTGAGTCACCCAACTCGGACTGAGTCGAGGGTTTCACGGCCAAAACAATATAGATCCACACGGTTTTTATTTGATTTAAAAGGATTTAACATGTTTTATTTAATAAAAACGTTTGAAAATGAAATTTGGGTTTCATATTTAAAAAGAAAGGGAGATATAAGGCGCGTGGGTTTACTGAGAGGGAGGGATAAGGGTGAAGACATGATGGTGGGTGGTGGCGTGACGATGGTGGTGGCTGTAGTGCTTCGATGTACGATCAAAAGGCCTTCGTGTGTCTTCAACTGCTCCAGATACGATCAGGGAAGCCTGATCTATGTTTTGGGGTGATAAAATGGTTCGACAGAAAATTTTCCGGTGACGGTGGTTGCCAGAGACGACGGTGGTTGCCGGAGTAGGTGGCCTGACGTGAATGGGAGAGAGAGAGAGAGAGAGTTATGGGTGTGGTGTGTGTGTATAAATGAGTAAAAAAATAAAAATAATTGTCTTTTATACCCAAGCAGGCACTAAACATGGACAAATATAAGTATAGGGGTGTGTGGTGAAATTTATGGGCGGGGGTAATAGTTGTCAAATTGGTAAAACTTTTGCCATAATCACTAAGGGACCCATTCGACGTACCAAATGGACTCGAAAAATTATTAAACTTGCGCCATTGTTCTCGAAATAATTTTTCTGATAAAAACGAGTATAAATATGCATAACTTTCTCGAAATTAATTTATTTGGCAAATTCGATTCGTTTCGCGTTTCTAGGTTGTGCAGACATAACAAGGGACTAAGGTTCACGTTTCTCAAGATATCTCACGTTTCTCAAGTTCAAATAAGTTCAGAAAAGGTTCAATTGCTAAGGTGATGCAAAAATAAATATTTGGCTTGTAAAAATAGTTTGGAAAAATTACCGGGTGTTGCGCGCAACAACATGACATCGATGAGTTCATGACATATAATGTGTCTCAAGCAATGGAAGATTTCCTCAACAATAACTTACCAAAAGAGATCGGCAGACACCTTCAGGAAACACCTCCAACTCTTTTGAAGGAATATGTCAAGAGAAAGCTTGATGGAATTGTAGCTCATCATATTCAAACAACATCGCTTACAATTCAAACAAAACCATCAAAGCCTTCCGCCGCAGATCTCAAAGGTCAATTGCTTGAAGTCATCATCAATGATCTAGAGGAAAGTGATCTTTACAAAGCTTTGATCAAGTCCATGAAGAAAGATGAAAAGAAGGATGATCCTTGCAAGAAGGTCAAGTCAAGAAAACGTCGTCATGATGATTCTGACAAAGACGACCAAGCTAAACCAAGCGAAAAATGTACAAGAATGACTGGACCTACAACTATACTGCAATCATCCAACATTTAGCATACTGGTGAAGAAGAACTAGTACCTCAAGATACTGGAACATTTGATTATGCTGAACCTCATAATGACATCACACACAACAAAGCTGAAGTTGTACCGGAACCACCTGCGGATGCACCACTAAAACCTGCTCCTGAATGGATTAATCCAGCTGCTGAGAAGTTTGAATGGTTTAAAGAAATGGTGGATGCATACCATGATATTCTAGAAGACGAAGTTCCTGCAGAAGGCTCAGTTGTGGACTTCACAAAGAAACTCAAGCAAGTGATGAAGATCCAGAAACTACAACTGTCTGACATTGTTAACATCCGCAAAACAAGTTTCTCCCAATTCAAGACTTCGATTACTTCACAAATGGAATTCGAATACAACCTGGAACAAGTTGCTTGAGCCTTATCTGAGAATGTTAGTTGGGATGTTGCAAGATCTTCTCGTGAAACCGACACATTCCAGTTTCGTGACTACTCTCAACCCTTACCTCTCATTAGTCAAGCTCATAATCCCAAGATCTCTAAAGCCTTTTTCTTCAATAATGACTTGGAGTATCTGATATATGGGAACACAGATCCAGAAAAATGATATGCTACATCTCTCACCAAGTTCAAGGCTGCTACCTATATGTAAGAAGGACTTGAAGAACAGATTGGAGACTTGTTCAACACCTCAATTGCATAATACAATGATGAAGCTGTTCTAGGAGTCTTTCACTGGCCTGAGATACGCAAATGGTTCTACAAATGGAAACTGACGTTTACCTCTAAACATAAGGTCAACTACAAAGACAAGATCCATTCCATCAAAAGTGTTGAAACAGAATCAAAATTTGGGTATAATTTTCTGACTAAGATCACGGTTCGAAGACAAAATGACAAGGAGTACTCGTTCAACGAAGCAGACTATCCTCATTTGAATCTCAACGATATTGAAGATATGTACTTGCTTAAGATACAAGGAAAACTCTAGCATCTCCCTAGCAGCCTTCAATACGACATCATCAACTCTCTACTTCCTTACATCCGAAGAATAATAATAAAGACAAGAGTCGAAGATGTTCACCTCGGTGTTGAAAGTTACAAAAAGAAACTGAACCTCATCAAACCTGATCTTAGACCTCCGGGAATCGAATAAATGAAACCATATTCTTTCATCAAAAGACCATTTGGAGTAGTGTATGTCAGATCTGGATGACCAAAGTTCATGGGCTATGAAGACATTTACAAGTTCAGTGATGAAACTTTGATACAAGTCAGGTCTGAGCTTGATCACATTCTAGAAAACCACACACAAGGGCGGAAGCAAGGTTGGTTAAGACACATGACTTGGAGACGAAACGATGTGAAGCAGGCGGTCAAGTTCTTGGCACGGATTGACTACAGGCTCAAGTATCGGGTTCAGCTGAGAAGATTAGAAAGCTATGTGGGGGGAAGAGCTAAGGATCCTAACATTCTCACATTTTGTCGTCCGGAGTAAATCACTGGTATAATTGTCGTTTGTTTGTCATCATTCAATATTGTTTATTTATGACTATGGCTTGTGCACATATAACAGTGCACAACCCGTACCTTGTAAAGAAAGGACCCTGTGGTACTCTTCAGTGCCTCAATCCTAATATAAGGAGCGAAAGTTTCTTGCTTTTGAGTAGAATTAAACAAAATTTTGATAAGTTTTTCAAAATTCTGCTCAAAACAACAAGTATTCCCTCTCGTGTTTAAAACCTTAAAAAGTGATTTCATTTGTTGAGGGGGAGTACTTGAAACAAATCTTTGTTCTATTAGAAAATTTCTTGTTGAATTCTTCCCGTAAACCTCAAAAATAATATTTTAATCAAAAGTTTTCCAAAGACAACATCAATATGCTATTTTTGAGGGGGAGAATAATAATGTGATTAAAATATGGTAACAAATAGTATGAAATCTTGCATGAGCTTGACTCAGATTTTACCCAAGAATTGATGAATATTAATTGTCATTAATCGAAAAGACTTGTCCTGGACGGGTAATAATTTCAAGCTGGTTTATCCAGTGATGTAAGCGTGTCTCGAATAGGACTTGTCTGAGTAGAGTGTACCATTTTGCGAGATTTTCTTTGAATATGACAAGGACAGGTAATAATTTCAAGCTAGTCTAACTAGTGATGTAAGCGTGTCTCAAATCGGTCATATTCACTGAAAATCAATCAATTCAAAAGTGCTAATGTAACACCCTAGCCAAATCCCACATCGGCTGTGGCCTGGAGAGATGCTGGGTTCATAAGATAACATTCGCCTTACAATGACACAACGCGTTTTGTGGTCTACTGCGAGTGGGGTTCTTAGGAACTGGCAGTTAAGCGTGCTCATGTGAGAGTAGCACTGGTATGGGTGACCTGCCGGGAAGTCTTACATGAGGGCCACAAAAGCAAAGCCGTGAGCCTGCGGGCAAAGCGGACAATATTGTGGTCTGAGTAGGCGGGATGTTACAAGTGGTATCAAAGCCACTCCAGAGCCGTTCGGGATGGTGGGGCAAACCTCATCGAGGACGATGAGTCCCTAAGGGGGGGTGATTGTAACACCCTAGGCAAATCCCACATCGGCTGTGGCCTGGAGAGATGCTGGGTTCATAAGATAACATTCGCCTTACAATGACACAACGCGTTTTGTGGTCTACTGCGAGTGGGGTTCTTAGGAACTGGCAGTTAAGCGTGCTCATGTGAGAGTAGCACTGGTATGGGTGACCTGCCGGGAAGTCTTACATGAGGGCCACAAAAGCAAAGCCGTGAGCCTGCGGGCAAAGCGGACAATATTGTGGTCTGAGTAGGCGGGATGTTACAAGTGGTATCAGAGCCACTCCTGAGCCGTTCGGGATGGTAGGGCAAACCTCATCGAGGACGATGAGTCCCTAAGGGGGGGGGGGTGATTGTAACACCCTAGGCAAATCCCACATCGGCTGTGGCCTGGAGAGATGCTGGGTTCATAAGATAACATTCGCCTTACAATGACACAATGCGTTTTGTGGTCTACTGCGAGTGGGGTTCTTAGGAACTGGCAGTTAAGCGTGCTCATGTGAGAGTAGTACTGGCTTGGGTGACCTGCCGGGAATTCTTCAAATGAGGCCACAAAAACAAAGCCGTGAGCCTGCGGGCAAAGCGGACAATATTGTGGTCTGAGTAGGCGGGATGTTACAGCTAACTCCACCCGACATGTGCTAATTTATCTTAACAACTTATGAGCACATGTGAAGGGGGAGTATTTTTGAAAAAGAAAAACTCTCAAAGTGTTAACAAAATATGTTTTATAATCATAAACATTTTGAGAGATTTTCAAATAAATGGTTTATGGCAACATAGGATAGTCATGGAGTTATAGGGTGACTAAGGATAGGAAATACATCCTATGATCCGCCAGAACCATAGGGATCTACCCATGGACAATACCAATAGTTTAGAACTAGAATTCCTTAGGTATGATTGAAAAAAGGAGTAAAGAAATGAAAGGAGAAAGAAGGGGTTGAAGAATTAAAAAGAAAAGTAAATGAAAGGGTGAAATGAAATAGCCCTCCAAATGTTCAACCTTAGGGCAGAAACCGGGTTCAATTCATATGCTACTGGATGTTACTATGGTGACACCGGTATTGAAGACCAAGCCGTCATGGACCCAGTGACGCACTGCACTAAACCTTCTAGCCACTCAAGTGTCTCTCAAAAGATACTTGTTTCATTTCTCACAGAGAACCCTTCATAATCTATCGACCTCTCACTCTGAGAGGAGTTGATATTGAAAAGGAGGCACTCTGCTCCATGCCTCCGATGACTAAAACCAAAACTGCACTAAATTGAGTCTAGAGCCGCGAGATACATCAAAAGATCTCTTAAGAACACTTAATATTTCTACACTGGTTGTTCAACATTAGGGACACCAGTTGTAAATTAGAAGAGCCCTACGCTGATCATAGCAATCTGCCAAGAACATTCATGAGGGAACTCACAATTGTGATTCTCAGTGATTGAGTGGAAATTCCTGCTAGGGTCAACATCAAACAGCCCTGACAGTAGGTTACATCGGTAATCCCTTGTGGGTTACGCTTAGTGTTCGAGGTGGTTCCAAACGGTCTACAGTCATGGAGTGATACTTCGGTATACTTCAGAGACTCACCTGGAATCGTTGATACACTTCGGTGTATCTGAGTTAGCTCTCTTGGGGGCATCCGATTCAGGAATGGCCTTGGCAAGGATTAGAGAATGTTTTCACACTATGCTGTTAACGATCTCGAAGTCCAAACCTGTAAGTGCCGGATGCTTTATTGCTAACTGTTTTCATGCATGTATTTATGGAGACCAGGAGTTCCACCACCACCATCACCATCATGCTCATACTAACATAAAAAAGAAAGTTCTCACAAAGATCAAAGCGAAGGAAATGTTCAAAAGTCAAAAGATCAAAGCTAAAGAATGAGAATACTTGAAGTGTAAAGATCAAAGTCAAAAGAAGTATGAGCATGGTGGAAAAGATGTAAAAACACCGAAATTTAAAGACGTTGATGGAAAGCAGATCACAACATTACCATATCACACATAACAAGAACAAAGAACAAAGATAGGTAAGACGTCAAAGCCTAGGAAGCAAAGAAGACGTCAAGCAACCTTGATGACCAATCCTTAGGGGGAGATTGTTGGGAACACATTTCATTATTATCAAGTCTTGGTCATAGTTTATGTAATAGGTTGCTTTTCTATTAAGGCCTTTATGTTTGTTTTAAGGTTTGGCCTATGTAGAAGGTCCATGGGCCGTGGCCTTGTTTTATTTTCTAGTTATTAGGACAAGCCTACATACATGTAAGACTACTATAAATACCCCTTCTCTTGATGAGAAGGGTGTTGGTTCTTGTTTAATCAAATTTTATTATTCTTATGCAAGTTCCATACATTTTATCTCTCTCTAGGATCTATGACTTGTGTGATAATTTTGTGACCTATCATCCTGAGGTTCCTCCTCATGGTCAAAATCCTCATCCTCATCCTGGTATGAGTCACTGAAGAGATGTCTCTACGGCGTAGGCGAATCATGAGACGACTGTGATGATGGAGTAGGTGATCGGGGTCGTCTACGTGATGGTGATGCATGTGGTGATGACAGAAGAGAGTGAGTTGAGAAGTGCATGGGTGGTGACGCGGGTGGTCGCACAGACATACATGCGATACCACAGCTGGCGAGCAAGGGAGTCTGGGCTCGGGATAACGCCTGATGTAGGGTAAGCTATCGCGAAGGACTAGGGCGACCAGTTGTCGATGAAGACGGTTGAAATGCAAGTGAAGTCGGTGACACAGGAGTAACTGATGACGAAGCAAGGGCTGAATGTCGAACAATCGCAAAGGGATCATCCTGAGTAGGAGTCATCCGAGGTCATGTTGGGCAGGATCCAGCCGCGAGAATGTCCTCGGATGCGTCAAAAGCAAAGGAAGGCATGGTCTTTGACAACGGTAGAGGGTAGGTATAAGTGTACAAAATAACTAAATCACGCAGTGCAAAAACCACATCTAAAAACCACATCTAAAATATTATCACAAAAATCCAAAATATCAATAACTTTATCCAAACTAAATAATAATAATATATACCGCATCACTCTAAACATGTTCCAAAACAAATACCGCATAAACCATATCACATTCCCGTAATATATCAATCTCATAAGGCTTTGGCTTGGCAGGCAGGCATGTGTCGGTAATAGGATCAATTTTTAAAAGTTGTTATAGTCTAGATTTTTTATAAGTACCCAGTTCTTTATAACTTGAGCTCTGATACCAATCTGTAACACCCCCAAAATTTGGTACAACGGAAGACTTATCAAAGCTTCGGGGTGCTACGAGAATTGGTACACAACACAAGCGTAAGAAAACGGAATAGCATCATCCGTCAATTAAATCATTACAACCCAAGTATTTCAAGTCTACATTTATTCCAAAATACGTAAGTAAGCCTAAATTAAAACATAAAGGTAGGTCCCCAAATAAATTATCAGAGTCTTAATTGATACTTCAACCATGCCGCTTGCCAAGCCTCCAAATACTAGTTATCCAATGCAAACATCATTCATTACCTGAGAAAACATGCTAAAAAGGTCAGCTAACGCTGGTGAGTTCATAGGTTTATTTCTAATTAATAACGGTGGACCAAATCAATATAAGTTTGCTATACTGGACTAAGTCACATAACCAATATATCATACTCACACATAAGTGTGCCAAACCACAATAATAATCCCTATAGGTGCACTATATAGTCCTGCAAAAAATGCAGCACATACATACAATAATAATCATGCACAAATGTAGCACATGCAACAGTATTCCTGCATGGATGCAGCTCATATAACACATAACCTTAGCCAGCTAACATAGCAAACATATCAAAAACATAAAATAACATTTGGTCCATTCAAAACGGTTTTGCATGTTTTCTCACCCCAAGTTTTCAACAAAGCAGTATAAGTGTAAAAGTGGGGCTATGAAACTCACCTCAATCAAGCAAAGCACAACACAACAAGTCAGCAGTGGTATAGTACAACAGTAGCTAAAATGTCATGTACTACGGACTCGGTACGACATAATAATATAAAGTCTAGTCTTAAAACGTATCTTACATAAATAAACTATTTGCGCAAAACTTCTCAAAAGTTAACCATTTCCACTTCCAAAAATATTCTTGTTTTAGCCTTTTAACAAAGCTTGGTATCATCATTTGTGCAACTGTAGGAAGACACGACTCAAGTGTACACACACCAAAACGGGGAATAAACAGCGTAGTCGCCGTGAAAAACAAGACAAAAGTCAAGAAGAGATGACGTAGACAACTCAAAGTAATTCACAAATAGAAAACACACTAAGTTAGATAAATAGATTGGTAGTCATCAGTATTCTCCTAAATTCCTCATTTAGTTATAAAGCATACTTGTCCTATATTATAAAACATAATTTTGGCATGACTCGTTCGTAAATAGAACGTTTCCATGTCGAATGCTTTATAATTTCCAATATGGTTAAGGAATAAATGTTAAAATTGTTATTGCTCATTAGACATTATATTCCATTGTTCATCCGTTACGAATCAAATACATTAAATTCATTATGAGTCTAATGTACTATAGTCGTTTCGTATTCCAATAGTCAAACATATCCAAGTCCAATAACGTTTCAAGTCCAACATATATTTTCAAGTCCGGTGTTGCAATTTTCCCAAGAAATCCGACTACCAATCATTCATCAAATCAATCTCATACACGGTAAAGGTCAAAGGTCTAAATGATTAATCTAAAAGCTTAATAAGGTAATCAGGACGAATTATTGAATACTTATCGAATTCGTCAACTCGATAAGTCTAACAATTCCTTCGTCTTGCTTATTAATCCAAAGCCAACCTATACATTACAAATAAATGGTAAGTCATAAGGATGGGTTACTCGTTAATAAATTCCTCCAACACATTTACCGGGTCCTTATTGGATTCGTCAACCCAATAAGTCCGATAACCGTGTCAGTCAAACAATAATTCCATAAATATCCCAATAATTCCATAACTTTACCGGGTCCTTATTAACGTTAACCAACTCGTAACTTAAACAATAATTCCATAAATATCCCAATAATTCCTAATATGGTATCCCTCGATCCACGTGCCTTGAAACGTTTAATAACTCTCACGTTTTTCCATTTTTATTCCCATTTTAATAGTTTCCCTTTTTAAATCTATAATTGCCATTTTAAATATTAACTAAGAAAATTTAATTTGTCACTTAATATTTCCATTTAATGTTATTAGTATTTCCTTTTCTTTTTCCTTTTTAGTCATGTCCAAAATATATAGGCGTCGCGAGTTACTAACCATCTCGAGTCACAATCCGAATTTCCACACTCCTGGGTCAATAAGTCGACATTACAACCAATAGTCCAAGTAATAATCCAAATCGTCTATAGGCAAGTCGAGGCCACGCCTAGACTATAAAGTCTCGGTTAGCACTCGACGTAGCACAAATCATCACAAAATCCAAGTCCAAGTCTACGGATCAACAAATATACCATTCGGCCATAATAATATCAATCGGACAAAACTAAACCTATGGCTCGATTTCACCAACAATCCAAATCCAAACACTCTCGTCACAACAAAACGAAAATAAAACTTACCATGCCGAGACCTTTAAGGTCTCGGCGTCGAACCATTATGTCGCAACAAGCCAAACGGACCCAAATGCTTACCATAAATCCAAAACAAATCGAAACATGAAACCAAACCATAACCATGGTGGGTCTTGGCCCAAACTCGTATAACACAAAAAATAAACAAATCAAATAAGCTCAAAAGCTACCTCACAAGCTTGTACGGGAGCTTATACTTACAGTACCAAACCCAAAAACACAACACGACTCAAAATGGATGATACCAAGACTTTTTCTACTCGTTTTTATTAATAAAAACTCATTTCCACTCATTTTAAACCCACACTGATTCACACAAGGTGATGAATCGGTGTTTTACAATCTCTTTTAGCTCGATCTATGTTTACCTTTCACTTACCAATAAAAAGCTAATAAAAAGGTGGTGGTGGCGCGTGGTACGAGGGTATCACAGCGCCTGGACTCCAAAACTCTTCACAATATAATGCTAGGGTGCGTGTGTCGTGGTGTTTGGTGATGGTGGTGGTGGCGACGTGATTAGTGGTGGTGTTTTGACGACGACAGAGAAGAGAGGAAGTGGAGGTGGGCGGCTAGGGTTGTGGGTGGTAGCAAAATGAAACTCTAATCCTTATTATGAGCTTATATACTCCCTTCCATCCGAATTTTCCAACTATCTAACTAGGGAGGCCGGTTTGGTAGATTGGGCAAGGGGACTATTAGTGCCAAGTTACCTATCTTTTACATAATTAGCTTTCGGAGCTCGTTCACGTGTCGTAAAATTTTCTCGAGACTTTTTAACTTACGCCAATATTCTTAAAATCATTTTTCCAATAAAAATGACTATTAATACGTATATATTTGTTCAAAACGTCCAAATAAATTAATAAACATATTATTAGGTTAATATTCGTGCCGATTCGCGTTGTTCTCAATTCAAGGTCTACGGGGAAACTTCACATATCTTATAACAATAATTCCAATAATATTTCCGAGATGTGCTGCGAACCGCCGCGTTGCGGCGGGGCAGCGAAAACCTGATACGAATTTACATAACCAAAGCGTTTTATCGTTTTAAAGCATTAAAGAGTTAGGACATCACCGAGTTATAGCACTTCTACTTTAAATTACATGATTGCATAGACCAATTACTTTTCCACTGTCATCCTTGTTGACGCTCGTTACGGAGATGAAGCTGCAAACAGTTGATTATTACCACCAACTCTTGCTGAGGCCAACCCTGTTTCTCCTGCATATAAGGCCAAAAGTCAGCATAAACCCTCAAAATATACCGCAAAAGTTAACTGCAGTAAAAAAAATTAAAACAACCAAATCCCGCAAACTTTTGAACATCGTTATTAGTTTCTTCTGAATTGTTTCATCTTTTTTTCATCAGATACTAACTTTTCGATAATAAGGCGGTGTAAATGGCGGTGCATGTGAAGAGGCGGTGGAATAATGTGTGGATAAACCTTATTGCCGACACTGAGAATCAATAAATGTACAGACCTCAGCTAAAAGAGAAACAAACCTTTGGAGGGGCACGCATGGAGATAAAATGTTCTATAGTTCCACCAAGCAGAGCAATACCATCTAAAAAGATAAATGAAGGCTTGGTCAGTGTACACAACCAAAACAATTACACATCGAGCATTAGCCACACTTATTCAGATCTCAACAGCTGACCTCGAATAAAAGTTCCCTTGCCAAAATCGTCTAGCAAACATAAAGATCGAGAAGTAGCATGCCTTGAAAGTTGTTAACATCAGTCTGAGTATTCAGCACTAATTGTTTAAAGTTTGTAAAATAGTATTTGTTACATAAGAGATACCTTAGCATCATTCCAAGTCGATGTAGGTCAATCGTAAATGTGGATTGTTCGGGTGTCATAAGCCTGCCTTCCATAGCAAAAAAAATCCTATAATTTATCTTTTACATGGTCATTACTCGGTACCATGTGAGTGAAAAGCATTTCAAGATCCTTAGGATGAGAATAATGATGAAAATCAGTTTCGCGAGTCGAAGAGTCACAGGTATCAGCAGGACCTTTAGCTGTTTGAGCATAGGTGCCGACATCTTCATTGGAACAGAGCACCTGAGGCCGAAAATCAAGAACAACCGGTTCTGCAAATCGAATCGCAGTAGCTTTAAAAAAGATTATGAAATGTGACTTTTTTTTTAAAGCAACTGTGAAACGGGAAACCGGAAGAATAACATACCTGCATGACCACCTCGTTGTAAAACATATCCAAAAACATCTTCCATAACCGGTGCTGAATGTGCGTTAACTACTGACGATGAGATCACCTCGAAGCAAGAGCAGCAGACACATACGCGGTTGAACTTGAGGCTGCAAAAGATATGTCATGAGAAACGGTAGTCTCCAGTAAAAAAAAACTTGCAAACGAAAAAAAAGACATCCAACAGAATCTAATATCAGATTATGGCAATAAAAAGGTGGTTCTCGCCCCTCAAATGTATCACGTACATGAATAATAACGGGTTCAACAAACGATGAGATCGTTTTAAAAGATATGTCATGAGAAAGACATCCAATAGAATCTAATATCAGATTACAATAATACCATATACCTCGCGCAGACGTTGGCATTGTATGGTTACGAAAAGGTGGTTCTCGTCCCTCAAATGTATCACCTACATGAATAATAACGGGTTCACCAAACGATGAGATCGTTTTCTAAAATATATGAAAGAATAACAGCATCTACAACACACTACCTTCGCAAGCGTTATAAGCTCTTCCATGACTAAAATCCAAAGTAACTGGCTCTCGAATTGGATGAGCAAGAGTCTCTGAAAAAGTGAGCAACAGTCTCTGAAAAAGTAACAGAAGCGGAACGAAGACGCAAGAACAAAAGCATGAACACCATGAGAATTTTATAAAAAAAAATTTACCCAAAGAAGACAATGTGTGAGGAACAGCCTCAGGAACACATTCCTAAAAATCTGTTTCGGGAGTCGAAGAGTGACAGGTATCAGCAGTACCTTTAGCTGTTTGACCATAGGTGCCGGGATCTTCATCGGAACGGAGCAACCGAGGCCGAAAATCAAGAACAACCGGTTCTGCAAATCGCATCGCAGTAGGTTAAAAAAGATTATGAAATGTGACTTTTTTTTTAAAGCAAGTGTGAAACGGAAAACGGGAACAATAACATACCTGCATGACCACCTCATTGTAAAACAGATCCAAAAACATCTTCCATAACCGGTGCTGAATGTGCGTTAACTACTGACCGACGTACGTCAATGTGTCCAGCTGGAAGCATCGTTCCGGGCTCAAAGTCAAGAACAGCCGGTTTTGAAAATGGCACTACAGGTACACGAAAAACATGGCAACGTATCAGAAACAAAGTATTCAAGAACAGCCGGTTGCAGAGAAATAACATTTTTCTGATTTTGACCTACTATTTAAGTTATTTTAACTACTTATTTCCATGTAATTCAAATGGTCATATCTACGTTTTTTTTCTACAGAACAGGTTTAGTGAAAATATGTTTTTACCTTCACGATACGCAGCCACATCCTTAGAAAGTGGACGGAACTTCTCTTGACATACCTGCAATGAATTAAAGCAACACACACATCTGCCCTTATTGTCAGTCAGTTCAAACCTCCTATGATGTATATGTACAATAATTTACAGTCAATGCAGTGGTGCAATAGATTACATACCGATTCAGGAGCGGAAAGCTTTGTAGACCTTTTAATAAGTCCAGCAGCCATGTTATTAAAATTTGTGGGTACTTGCGACAAATATCTACACCTGCATATGAAATGTGGGTTGCCTTTGTTTAGAATGTTTCTAACCGTTTCTCATTTATATCCAGAATTTCATGTAAATCTACACACACCTGCGTTTTATCCTTGGAAGCAACATTCATAACATCCGAAACCTGCATAACAAACAGGTATGTTAAAATCAAAGGTCACCTACTTGTGGGTCTCTTCGATTCCATATTTCATGTAAATCTACACACACCTGCATAACAAAATCATGTAAATCTACACAGGTATGCATAACAAACAGAATTTCATGTAAATCTACACACACCTGCGGTTTTTCGTTTTTTTGTGGATCTATTCGATTTCATTAGTCAAAGGTCACCTACTTGTTCTACCTATAAACTCATATGGTAAAATCAAAATACGAAAAATCAACCACAAAAAATCGCAGTTGTCAACAAATCCTGAGATTTTTGTTTTAGGTCTGGATTGATGACAGATGGCATACAGATTTTTGCGACAGTGCTTGCTTTTTACTTATGGTAATAAGTTAACTGTTTTGTGGCTAAGAGGGTGACTAAAAAAAGGACTTAAACCTATTACAGCAAACTAAAGATGCAGTCCTCCAAAGCGAGTAAATAGGACATAGAGAAGTAAGCAAAGTTAGTACCTTCGAATATATTTTTGATTCAAACTGTCTTCTCATTCTAAAAGTTCTCACTCTGTGGCAAACACTTCTCAGCTTCCGACTTCAGTTTCTCATTTCACCGTGTTTTCATGACAACTTCCTCCTGTTTCAGTCAAAATAAATGTTATAAACTTTTAACAGTTACTAAATTTCAGGACATAAAGAACAGCTCCAAATCTTTGAATTGATTTTCTCAACATCTTTGATAGCGTAAGCATAGTAAGCAACATGGAAATAAGAATTAAAACTACAGTGCATTATCTTACACTTAAGCGTATGCTAGCGTCCATCAAGAAATCCAAGATTCCTGCAGTTATTTCCTTACTATTTTCAGCTGGTTTAAATTTCCATCGCCACTCAAGCTTTGTAGCGTCTGTCTCAAAAGTCCACGACATTGGCTTACTATTTGCAGAAGTACATTGCCCTGGCAAGATGATGCACGTTCCTTACTATTTGCAGAAGTACATTGCCCTGCCAAGATGATGCAGAAGTACGGACACATAAAATTTCCTTACTATTTGCAGAAGTACTTCTGCATCATCTTCCAGTGGCTGTCACGTTCCTGCAAATAAAATTCAAGTTTTAATAACAACAGCGAAAACTTAATATAGCAACATCTAGATAACGCACCTCTTGTTTTAATCTGCCTCGTTGTGCTTCAACTTCAGCATCTTAAGTCCCTCCTTCCGGATTGATAACCTCCATTGCCTCGTAACCACGCAACGTAGCCAAAAAAAAAAAAAAAAAATCCACATATTGGCATTGTCACCATGCACAACCGAAAATCAAATTATTTATTAATATCATGGACAACCTAATTTCTTTTATCCTGCCATGGCTGCAGCAACAAACTTAAAACTTGGGGCGTCTGCCATGGCTGCTAAACAATGCGATCCAGAAAATTACATATAATAAAAACTTTAAGCACTCTAATTACAACATACCGACACACTTCCATTTGGGCAGCTTCGTCTTCTTCATTCGTATCCGCCTGCGCAAAAGCAACAATTATTCAAGAACTAAACAAATGACACTCCAACATCAGTAAAAAGGTGTTTAGAGAACTAATATTTTACTTACCCTGTGCTATCAAGCGAGTCCATCCATTATTCGTTTGCGAACTGCTGCAAGTTTATGTGTCCGTACGCCCTGTTTCAATATCGAGGTTTTTTGTTGTAAAAAAACATACTGAATTTAAATAGGGCAGCGACACTACGTACCAAATTTTTCGTAGCGGAAGAACTTTTCACGACCTCCAATTCTGCAATGATAAATATTCTATCATCGACTAATTTTAAAGAATTACAATAGATAATTTCCGAAGCATCACTATTCTTAGCACTAACCTACATATCTGACAGTCATTGCAATGAAACTGTTCCTTTGAAATCTAAATCACAACATAACAGGTAAGTTAGTATAGTTCTCAAGAGCTACGGTACGAAGCAAATAAAATGTTAAGTGTCTTTACAGCATCATTGTAGAACTTGCAAATATGACAAAAGTATTCCCCCATTTTCACTCCGCACTCGTTACATACCTGAGCAGCATATTGTATGAACATGTAAAATTGTTACAAACTTGCATAAGGTTGTAAAAGTTTCAAGTAATTGTAAAAGCCATGTCATGAGACAATACTGAATCATGTGAAGGTAAGGGAAATCAAGGCTTACGTGAGACGGACCATCAAAGGAGCACATTTCTTGCCAGCAATGAATCCTCTGAGCTTCCTCTTGGCTTTGTCAACAGCCTCGGCGTACTCAACACTAATGGTTGGGTAGCACTTTCGCATGGCATCAAAACCTGAACCAACATTCAACACAAAAATAAGTTACATATGCTAATTAGTTAATTAAAATAATCGTAGCATAACAAATACAAACAATCACAAATCAATCAACCTTACGTAAGTCTTACACCTACATCAGCATATCTTCCAAATTCAAACATTATCAAATATTCAAAGAATCATGAGCAGGCAATAACAAAAACCCAATAATTATGGTTTTCAACCAATCATTTAAAATCATCAATCAGCAGACAATCGGCAACTAAACCCCATGTAAATCAAAAGGCCTAAAGCCAAACGGCCACTAAACCCTATATAAATACAACAATTCTTACCACCGGAACCATGAGCCAGTAGACAATCGGCAAGTAAACCCTATATAAATCAAAAGCCCCAAAGTTACACACATCGATCCATTATTTCACAAAAGATAATCTTACCTGATTTAGGCAATCTAACCGCTTCCCTCAAGGTCGACAGCCCCAAACCAACGACGCCAACAGATGTAAGGAGTAAAATCAGACATTAGAAGCATAATCAATAAAATTAATAGAAAGCACAAACTAAGTGAAAATTTTTTCAGATAATCTTACTTGATTTAGCCGATCCAACCGCTTCCCTTAAGGTCCACACCCCCAAGCTAACGGCGGCAACAGATCTTGGGAAGAGCGGATAGTGATGGTGGTGTGTGATTTGGAAGACGCTGGAATGTTATCGAAGGAGTACATTAGACGGTATTAATTGATGAGAAGAATATACTGGACCAAGATAACGGAAGGGAAAAAGCGGAGCCCACGACCCAAAACGGAGCCCAACACTGCTACAACAACTGTAGCAAAGGTCGACGCCAAATTATATATATGGTAATAATTCCAATAATATTTCCAATATTCGAAAATAAATTTCCTAAACATTCCAAAACGGTTCTCAAATATTAAATATTAGTCTTTAAACGTAATGCGGTATTTAAAAATACTCCAAAAAATTACTTGTTGTCACAGAACGATTTGCTCGTTGATTTTAAAAAGACAATCAAATTTTATTAGCCCTAATGTAGCAATAAGATAATTTCTGTCATCATAATTCCCGTGTACTACCCGACCCTCATGAATGTAACATTTCTCTAGGTTTTGGAAGAAAAGTGAAACAGGAGAACTGTAGTTAGTGGAAAGAGTGGGGATATAGCTACGAGTTCGTTGGTGATCGTTAGCGGTAGGCTTAGGCATTTTTCACCTATAAAGAAATACATTATTAGCAAAGTTCTTACTTAAAATTGTAGTGTATGTAATGCAAAAATGGAGTTGTGATTAACTTAACTAGTCTTAATGTGCCTAAGCCAAAGACTCATTTATCTTTTATTAAGTATAAAAACCATGTTAATTTTGAAGAATTCGGCTAATGTTGTTGCATGGTTGTGAAAACGTGTCTAATATGTATTAACAATGTATGATTACGTTTTTGTTACGGTCCTAAACATGATTAACTACACTAAATCGAATTGGGGATTATCACAAGTTTTTGACATTTTTCAAAGTACAATTAATTGGACAAATCCTACATCTAGGTGAGTAATTATGGTTCTTCATTGTTAGTATTTAGTGTTTATTTTAATCAATTACAAGAAAAAGTGAAAATCCCCAAATTTAATTTTGATGTTCATATGAACCATAATTTAAAATTTACAATGAAAATTAACGAAATGACTTACAATTACTGAATAGAAGGAATGGTAGGTTGATGATCTTGAGTTTGAAGTGTTTAATTTAGAGTTTTGATGGCGAATTGGAAGGGTTGGATGATTTTGGGTTTGTTTCATCACTGTTGCTGCACTAAGGGGTGTTTGTTATTTTGTTTTCTGTTTGAGAGTAAGAAAAAAAGGGTACTGATTGTAAACTGATGATGGTCCCGTAAATATAAGGGACCGTCCCTAGGACCGTCTGTATTTGAGGGACAGTCGTCAGTAAGTGGTTTATAAAAGATGGAAATTTTTGTGACTTATTTTAAACCTTGAGTTTTATGAAAAGTAATTTGTTGAGGACTTTTAGGATCAAGTGTTTAGATGATATAGAAAACTAGACACGGGATAGAGGAAACGGGGGAGATACGATACGCACGGGTAGTCTAGAGGAATGGGTATTGAGGAGAGTCGAGACAGAAGAAATAGAAGAGATATAGATGAGACGAGAATCAAATACGAGACTTGCATCGGGTTGTTGTTTTAAGTCAATCATGTCTACGGTGAATAGAGACAAGACGAGAAGTGGAATAGTAGTTGTAGACGAGAAATAGAGAAGGGAAGCAATTTCGAGAATATTAAGAGTGTGCGTCGTCCATAGTGATTGATAGACGTGCCTTTACGGCGATTGAGTAGTCGGCTATTTATAGTGATTGTAATAAGATCACTATTATCTCTAAAAATCCATTAAGATCCTACGGGGGATAAGCATTTAGGCATAGAGTCTAATAAAATTTTATCTACCACGTATAGAATTAAAACACATAGGATTTCAGTCAAACAAAAAACATGTTAATAGCAAGCACGTATCATGTAGGATTATCATGGTTTTGAGAAAGCGTACATTTGCCAATAGCATTTTCTAAAGATACCTTAATGTGAGAGACGTTATGAGTGAAGCAAGGTTTGAGTAGTGACCGATTATCCCGTGTTTGGTGAGAGCATGCATAGGTATTCACGTCTTTAATTTGCTTCCCTCGTGCATCTAAAGAGATAACTTGCAAGAAAAACTTGGTACCCAATTTCTCATGGGTCCGAGATGGTTAGTAACAAACATCCTTTGCATTTGCATGCATAAGATGAGGATGTCGTTAGCAAAAAAAAATTCCCATAGATACATGTCTAGTTGAATTTTATTACAAGATGTAAAAGTTTTTATTTGAAGATGTTTCACTTAAAATTCACTATTGATAAGCGAGATTTTTAGAAAAACAAGTTTTCCAAATAACAAATCTAGATTTGTCTATGAGGTTTTACAAATTTAATTTGTTTTGACTTGCTCGTTGATGACTCACATGAATTAAAACCTAAGCCCGTTTTATCTCCAAATGCCTTTTGACTATTTAGTAAATTCTTAAGAGATTGAGAGCTCTTTTCAAATTTTGAGAGTATATTAGCCGTTTCCTTAAGCTTATTAATTTTATATTTATGATCTTGACACATATTACATTCTAGATCAATTTCTATACCACTTTCAAGTCTATACATTTTATCTTCCAAAATTATTTCTTTTTCCAATTTACTTTCAAAAGATTTTAAAGATACATTTTCCGAAAATGTTTTTAGACTCATGTTGTACAAATGTTCAAAATCATTTTCTAATTTTGAAAATTCTAGAATGAATGTGTCATAGCAAAAATGTTCGATTTCAGAGTGTACCTCACTTGAAGTCTTAGTCATTTGACAAACTTCGTACTCGGGATAATTGTTATCTTCTTCATCAATATCACTCCATGTTTCTTTAATGAGTTCTCTTAGCAAGTTATTCATGTAGTCCTTGTTTGCATTTCCTTCAACGAAAACATTTACACTAGTAGTACTTGCATTTAATTTATCTAAATTTCTATCTATTGATTCGTCTTGAGAAGTGACGAATTATTCATATATATGTTCAAGATCAATTTATTAATCTTTGGCTTGAAAATTTTCTTGATGAAAGAATGAAATACTTTTCCAAATGTCATTTGCCGTTTGACATAATAAAATTCTTTCATATTCAATTTTCGGCAAAGCTTTGTAAATCATTATTTTAGCTTCAATGTTTTTGTAAAATTTTTATTTTAAAATTATCAACTTGATTTTCAAAATCTATTTCCGTTGGTTGAAAATCAACAATTGAAATAACATGCCAAAGATCTTGATCTATAGATTTCACATAACTTTTGAATCTATTTTTTCATTGAATAAATTTATTGTTTTCGAAAAATGGTGGTTCTTGCAAAGAGTGCCCTTCTAGATATCTTTCAGACTTCATAGATCGATTCAAGTTTTAAAGTAGAGTATACTTTAAAGTTCTTGAGTGACCCGCTCTAATACCAATTGTAGAAACTAGGGGGGTTGAATAGTTTCACCGTTTATAATTATGTTTTAAAACTTTTAGCAACCATTTTAAAACTTTCAGTCCTCATGAATGACCACACCTCTTCACCGACACCACTCCGACAGATAACACACACTGAATTTCGGGACGGAATTCCCTTTAAGGTGGTAAGACTGTAACAACTCGAAAATTTCACATTAATATTTATTCAAAACATAAACATTTTTATCCAAAGATCGCGTACCCTGCTGGATGGTGCACTGACTAAATGGTTCGAGAAGTTAGAATCTGTATTCCTCACCTGTAACTTTACAGAGGATTGTAAGGTGAAGTATGCTATGTGCACCCTGCTGGATGATGCACCGACTTGGTGGAACGCATATGCCCAGTCTGTTGGGCTTGAGGCTGCATATGAAACATCTTGGAAGAAACTGAAGAAGATGATGATATAAGCATACTGTCCCAGGAACGAGGTGCAGGAGATAGAGGTTGAGTTATGGAACTTGATTCTCAAAGGGGTTGACATCACAGCCTACACAAACCGATTTTAGGAACTGGCAATACTTTGCCCAGCCATGGTCACACTTAGCTACAAGATGATTGAGAGGTACTTATGGGGACTCCCACCAAGCAAACAGGGAAATGTGACCTCATCAAAGCCAAGCACATTGGATGAGGCAATCCGGATGTATCATAATTTAATGGATTAGGTCGTACGAGCTATGGCTGCTAGAGATGCTAACATCAACAACAAAAGGAAATGGGAAGACAATCAGGGAGATAATCATGCTCAGCAGCCGATTAAGGGATAAGAAGTAGTTAGAGCATATGCTACAGGACAAGGTGCCAAGAGGGGATATGCTGGGAATTTTCCCTGATGTAACACATGCAATCTCCATTACCTAGGTCATTGCAGCGGACCATGTGAAGTATGCCTGAAGCGCGATCACCAAACCATGGACTGTAGGAATCATACAAACTAGAGGATCCCGAGAAGATGCTTTGAGTGTGGAAACATAGGGAACTTCAGGAAGGACTGCCTGAAGCTGAAGAACAAGAATACCTAAGTCGAGGCCCTCATGAGTTGTATTCCTTGAGAGAATTGCATTTGTACCTTCCAGGATCAGTAAAAGAGATAATTGGGTCATTAGCAAAATGCAGGTATTGGTTATCCTTTTACGTGGAAAGATCAACAAGAGTCATAACTACAAGAAAATGCAAAAAAATACAAGTCAGATAAAAGGCAAAGGTATGGTATCTCACAAAAACAATTGCATAAAAATTCTTTTCCAACACCGTTCCAATAAAGCACTGGTTCACAACTATCCTCCCACAAGGTGCTTAACTGAGCCTGCACCAGGGCTCCTTCAGGATAAAGCCTTTGGTGAACCGACAAGGCACAAAGGGCCTGATACGATTCTCCTTGCACATCAGTAAACCGAAAAAAATGCTTAGTCTCATCTAACCTAACATTGGGATTCCATTGAACATAATAGCCTGATAAGTAACCCCTCAACGGTTGAACCCAAATTCAATACTCATGCTAACCATGAAAATCCCTAGAATAAGGAGTAATTTAAACTTCTTCTTAGATACCCTCTTTACTATGGTATACCAAGAACCATGTTTTGCAAAAAGATAAAAGTAAGGAAAACTTCAAGAGAAAGGGGCATATTTACACTACAACAGGCCAATATGAAAGTCATCATCCATTGAACACCGTTGAGGTGCAATTGCGACAAACAAATCCCGTAAAAATCAAGTAGTTGCTGGAAAAAATGGGTGCAAAGTACACCAAAGGTTACTATAGATAACATATTCAAGGTACAAGGTTGTGGCACTTGGTTGTTGGGGTATATGGGCACGATCTTCGCTCCTGGGGACACGAGGGAGTAGGCCCTGAACCCAAGGATAATTCTTCACTCCTGGTGGCATTATTCAAAAAATAAAGTTTGAAAAAGAAAAAACGTCCGAAAAAAGACAAAAAAATTCATTAAGACAAATAGAGAAAACAGTTATAGACATATCTCCTAGCTAAATTCTTCCTCTTCCTCCGTAAACGCGCTAACTTTGAAAAAGGGTCAGCAGAACTCATCAATACATCAAGCAAGGAAATCAAAAAAAGAAACTTAGAAGACGAAAGACAAAATCACATTGAAGGGATATTGAAAAGAGACAAACAAAAGATACGAAAACCTCTTATACCCAAATATTCTTACTCATGTGCTCCTAATTAGAATGCCTGCCTTACTCGTTCAGGCAACGACAGTACTAGGATCCCTTCCCAGGACCGTTGCAACCATCAAGCACGTGCCACTATCTCATTTGTTTAGAGGTAGTGCTGTAATCGTGCATAGATCATTTCATACATCTAGCGAGACCAAGAGTAACACGCCACGTAGCATTCTTGTCTTCCCTGTTGGATTTCTACCACGTGGACCATTGATGTTAGGAATTAAACATAAACAGTTAGTAATGCCAGAGGAAATGTTACAACTAATGAACAATACACTAACAGTACTAAGTCAGTTAGTACTGCTAGTATATATGGTTAGTACTGCTTATGATTTTGTAAACGTGTAATAGGATAAGTATGGAAAAGATATTGTGTATATCTTATAGAATTAGACATATAGTTATCTTGTACAGGAATCCTTGGTCTATAAAAGGATATCCTAGGTTAAAGTTTATGTACGATTAGTGAAACGAGATTATTAATAGGGATTCAAGGTTGTAAACCCTAGTGATAGGAGATCACTCGTATTATTAATATAATATTGAATCATTTTGGAAGAAAAACATTGTCTCTTATTCATACACTGTTTCATTCATTCATACATACAAATACAAATAATCTTTTAAGTGTTAGCTAGTAAATTCCGCGTGCTAGTTAATATTACTCAAAGTATCTATCTAACATAAGGAGTGTGTTTAGATCCGGTCAAGTGGTATCAGAGACAGGTTTCTGATACTTTGAATTAGAAGATCCAGAAGAATTTGATTCAGAAGAAGATGGACATGGAGACTACCACAACCAATGTTGCTGCAAAGTTACCTATGCTTAAGCCTAATGAATTCGATATGTGGAGATTGAGAATTGAACAATTTTTCTGAGTGCAGGACTATGCACTCTGGGAGATCATAGAAGAAGGGAATTCATTAAAGCCTCCTACCACAACAACAACTGAAGATGCTAAATCTGTGACTACAGTGCAGACAAAGCCTATTACTGCTGAATAGAAGGCCCAGTACAAGAATGACATCAAGGCAAGGAGTGTGCTCATGATGACAATACCCAATGATCAACTCCTGAACTTTAGCAAGTTCAAGGATGCCAAATCATTATTTGAGGCGATTGTTGCAAGATTTGGTTGGAATGATGCCACCAAAAAGACTCAGAAAACTCTTCTCAAGCAACAATTTGAGAACTTCTCAGCAACAAGCAATGAGTCACTAGATCATATGTTCAACAGACTTCAGAAGCTAGTGAGTCAGCTTGCTATTCTTGGAATAAAGATACCTCAAAAGGACTTAAACTCAAAATTCTTAAGAAGTCTGCCAGCTGAATGGGGTATGCATGTTGTTTTGTGGAAGAACAAGCCTGGTATAGATTCCATGAGCTTAATGGATCTTTATAGCCACTTCAAAATAATGGAGCATGATATAAGGAAGAATGCTGGAACAAGTTCAAGCTCAGGGAATTTGGCATTTGTGTCAACTCCCAGTACCTCATGTTCAGTAGAAGAAGTTCAAGTTGCTAGAGCAGTTGTTACTGCTAGTTCAAATGTTGGTACTGCTATTACCTCAAGCAGTACTAATAGACTTTTGGATGAAAATACCTATTGTGCTTTCCTGACTACTCAGCACAATGGAAGTATGTTGACTCATGAAGACCTTCAAGAGATCAATGATGATGACATTGAAGAGATTGACATCAAGTGATAGCTCTCTCTTCTTAGCATGACGGCTAAAAGATTTTTGAAGAGAACAGGCAAGAAGATAATCATAAACAGCAATGATGTTGCTGGGTATGACAAGTCAAAGATTGAGTGCTACAATTCCCACAAGATGGGTCACTTTTCTAGGGAGTGCAAGAAGCCCAGGCAGCAGGACTCAATGAATAAGGGATATTAAGGCAAGTCAACGGGATCAAGAGTTCTTGAGATTACAGACTCAAGCTCAAAGGCTATGGTTGCCATTGATGGCTTAGGGTTTGACTGGAGCTACATTGTAGAGGAGGAAGCAGAAGCACCTACAGAGATGGCTCTCATGGCTTTCTCAGATTCTGAGGTACAAGTTTCTAAATGTTCTAAATCATGTGATGCTTTAAAAAAATTAGAAACACTTAGGAAACATTATGATGAACAGAGAATAGAGCTAAACAAGACCCATTTTAATTTGGCAAATCATAAAAGGGGTTTAGCTATTTTAGAAGAACAAATTGTTCATTATAAAAGTAATGAGTCAACCTTTTCTGAAATTGTAGCTGTACTTAAAAGGGACATATTGTTTAGAGATGCTGAAACTAGTGTATTAAAAGATGAATTGGATAAGGTTAAGAAAGCTAAAGAGAACATTTAGTTAAGGGTTGATACTTTAGAATATACATCAAAAGGTGTGTGGAAAACTAGAAGAGGGGGTTGAATAGTTTTACGCCTTTTTAATTTTATTATGAAAACTTTGTTTACTTTTAAAAAACTTAGATTCGAATTTATATGAACTCAACTCTTGAACAATATGAACAAATATAAGTAAATCTAAATAAACAATGTAAGTAAAGTAATGAAATGAAAAGAAAGGTAGAGATGGAAAGATCTAACCGCGAGACAAAAGATTTATAGTGGTTCGGCTACAAGGACACCTTCCTTGCCCTACTCCACTCCCCGAGCACCTAACTCGAGAGTGTTCTTCACTATGTCAACAAGCTCCCTAATGGCAGAGAAAACCTTAAACAACTTTTGCTTACACCGGTTTAACGACACAAAGCTAGATGTCGGGTTCTAATCGTAGCTAGAACCAATCTCACAACTTCTACACAACTTCTTCATAACTTATTCACAACGGCTTCACGACTTCTTCACAACTTCTTCACGACTTCTTCACAACTTCTTCACAACTTATTCACAACGGCATCACGACTTCTTCACAACTTCTTCACGACTTCTTCACAACTTCTTCACACCGGCTTCACAACTACTTCACAGCCTAGCACTACTTATGTACTCTTCTACTTCTTTAAACCTTCACTACTTACACACCTTAACTTCTTCACAACTTCACTACTTACACACTAATCTAGCCTAAGCAATTATGCTCACACCTATCTAACAAATATACACAACTTATACAAAAAATGAATGAATGATTATACAAAGTTTACTAAACTAACAACTTAAGTAACAAGATGATACTAAGTTGTAATACTTCTAGTCTTGTTTGATAGAAGTATTCTTCCTTTGCCTTTAGATGATGGAAGCTTGGATCACTTGGAAACCCATGCTTAAGAATATATGATCAAAGGATTTAGAAAGGATTTAGAGAGATAAGAAGAGATTTAGAACAGAAGGTTTGGGGTGCAAAAGGTGAGGAAAAAGTCCAGGGATGAACCAGTATTTATAGGCAAAATCTGACAGCTGGAGGAGCGGGGCGGTCCCCTTAAATAGGTGGCCGGTCCCCTTAAAATTAAGGGGGCCGCCTAATAAAAATAAGGGGTCGCCCCACCCAAACGTTGCTCAGATTTGTCTTTTTGTTGGGAAGGTTTTTGATGAACTCAAATAAGTACATTTTATTATCATCATTTATCATATTTATTTGACTTGTTTTATTATATTATGTATGAGAATCGATACATTAATATTTACTTTAGTAATTCTCAGGTAAAAACAAGCATTATGTGAAACTTGGCGATTTTGGACTAATTATGGAGCAAAACAAGCGAGATGTCAAAAGTCTACTGAAATCCAGAAGATGCGCCTTATCTCACTCAACAGATACGACGCAATATCATACTTAGATGAATTCGAAGACCATTGCCTGACTTTGAAGAATACGCCGCATGCAATTCTGTCATGCGTCGCATATGAAACTTTGGTCAAAGAAGAAGATCAAGCTCGTTCTACTCCAGATACGCCGCAATATACTTCTAACATACGGCGTATCACTATCAAGATTTCACCAGTTACAATCCAAGACAGCTAAAGTACATGCGCCGCATACAAAGATCAAGTTACGCCGCATCTGAAGACGGTGTACGAATATTCCAGAATATATTAATCTTGGACCCCACGCGAAGTTAAGTCAATGCGCCGCATCGATCCCTCAGACAGAAACTATAAATACCCCAAGGTCAGACGAATTTAAGAGACCTTTTGTATAACCCTAGAGCCGAATTCAGACGACCAAGCAGCACAAGACACACCTCAAACAAAGATACAAGAGCTGTAAGAAGGTCCTGCATGTATTCAATTCATTAAGTAGTTTTGTTTTATTGTTTTAGTACGCTTTAATTCATCAGGATTGATGGGCTTGTGTCATGTGACTACGGAAGATCATGCACTCCCCTTAATATTGCTTTCCCATTAATTAAAGTTTATATGTTGATGTCTTTGGTGACTTTTATTAGTGCATTGATAACCTCTGTGTCTAGCTGAGTCTTGCTTGGGTCGCCATGCCCTTTCCTCGCCTATTTATTCTAGCGTCTCTAGAAAAGTAGGATAGACATAAGTAATCATTAAGGGTTTACTCGCCGATAAGATTAGAGCCAACGAGAAAGGTTTAATTATATATACTTCATATAAAACTAGCAATAAAACAAGTGACAAGCTATTTAATTATCATGACAGGTCTTCTTATTGTCTCGAGTATCTATCTGTGTACGTGTGTGCTAATCGCTGATTCGTGCTCATTAGTTTAGTTTTCTATTTAATTATAACCAAACTGTGCCAGTCTCTCAGGCTGAACCCCCTTGCGTTAGATTAGGTTGTATTACTAACTTAGGATATTAAAATACTGATTAGAATAACTAGATAAAACGTTCCACTCTTAGTGATCGACACTCTGCTTACCATTATATTCATACTGACCGGGTACACTGCTCGTTAAGTGTGTGTGTTATTGATAAGTCGGCTAAATATAAATTTAAAACTTGAGTAGGCATTAATACTGCTAAAACGCAATGACACATCACGCGCATCAGTTTTTCTGAAACATTTTTGCCATTTTTGGTTGAAAATTTGAATTCATAAATTTATAATGGATTAAACATTTTTATTAAATACCAAAAATGATTTTCTAAAAGATATAAAATGTTTGTGTCATTTTATAAAAAATCAAGTGATTAAGAAAATGTTCCTTTGATCATATAATGCATTAAGCATTTGTTTATTCATACCTTAAGTGATTAAGTTGTAGAAATGAATATTTACAACTAAATAGTTGTTTATTTAATAAGTTTATGTTTAATGAGTTTACATTTTGTGATTATCAAAACATAAAGATATCAAGAAGTATTAATAATGTTTTTAGGCATTATTTATATCAACAATCTCCCCCTTTTTGATGATTACAAAACTTAAACTCATTAAATCCAAAAATTTATTTTTGAACAAGTATTTAGTGAGTTTATATTCACTTCTCCCCCTTTTTGTAGAATCAAAAAGGTTATGCCGACAAGTTTTTGATACAAAAATTGTCGGAACGAGAACTCCCCCTTGATGTGTGCTCCCCCTCGTTTGAGGGCATCAAAGAATCGAGATATGGAATGCTTGCAAAAAATATATTAGAAGTACAAGCATACATAGCAAAATATGGAATATAAAAACAACAATCATGGCCAACAAATGTTAAGAACACATAGCAAGACATTCATTAGTATGCTTGAAACATATAACAAGAAAAATGTCTTAAATCGCCAAAGAGAGCTTTCGGACTTGCTTGCGACACGAAAGCTTGGAAAATAAGCATATAGTTATGCTTAGATGGTTGATGGTAGAGTGTTTGGGATGGAATTGGTTGAGTGAGGGTAAGGATGTTTGATTAATAGAGGTATATTTTTGGAGGTGAAGAGTTTGGAGGTGGAAAGTTTGGAGCGGAATCGGTTGAATGAGGGTTAGAGTGTTGTGCTAGTGGAGGTGTTGGATGAGATCTAGTAAGAAGATACTCAGTACAAGTGGAATGTTTATTTAAGGCAATGATTTGTTTTTGGAGAAGGACACAACAAGGACAATAGTTGACATGATTATCAACTTGATTCAAGTTGTGGGGGGGGGGGTGAGGTAAGCAATTTAAGTAGGGTGAGGATGGAGGATGGAGGTTGGCCCTTGTTGCAATGTGCATAGCAAGGAGATCACTATGGTCATGGATTTGGTTTATCTCTTCACGGAACTTTTCCTTTTCCGTGGGAATGTGGATTTGGTCATTTGGTGGAAGTGGATGAAATTGGGGTGTGTAGTTGGAATTAAAGTTGGATGTTTGACCAATATGATGAGGGTTTTGAAAGGTTTCAATGAGGTTGGTTTAAGGTTGAGATGTGTAGTTTGGAACGAAGGTGGAGGTTGAGGTTATTTTATGATGAAGGAGGGCTAGATGGGAGTTGATCCAATCTTACGTTGAGCAAGGTGTAAGGCAAGAAGAGCACAAAGCTTATGGGCTTCTTTAAGTTCTTCAATGAACTTCAAGTGTTTGGAAAAGGTGATGATGGTGGAGTGTGGTTGTTATTTTGGATGGATGTTTGGATATACAACATAGAAGTAACATGTGAGTTGGTAGGAGCTGGTGGTGATACTCTTGGTGGTGGAGACATTTGTGAGCTTGGGTAATCATGAGTGGATGAGGATGGAGATATGGAAGAAGGGGATATTCCAAGAGTGGTGAGTGTTTTGGATGGTGCATTAGTAGGTTGAATAAGATGTGAGGTGTTGTGAATGAGTTTGGAATCATTGTTTAGGGGTTGATCATGCTCTTCATATGAATCATATGGATGAGATGAAGGTGTATTTTTGGGAGTAAAGATGGATGGCTGGTTATTATGATGAGGTTTGTGAAAGGGTTCATTGGAATGAGCTTGAGGATTGGGAGTATAGTTGGGAACAAATGTAGTTGGAGGTGTTTTTTGTTTAGCCACATCATTTGAGATGGACTTGTTTCGGGGGTTAGGTTTTCTTTTCCAAACGGGTTTTTTAGTCATCCTTGCTAACCTTGAGGTTTTTGGCTTTGGTTTGATGGGAGATGGCGTGATGAGATGATGGAAGATTATGAGGAATGGGAGTGTTTATAGTGTAGGATTGATGGGATTAAGGAATGGATAATTTGTTGGATGGATTGGAATAAGGTATGTTTGTGAATTTTGGGAAGTGTAGGATGAAATGGGCAAAAAATAGAAAAGGGAAAAGCACTTTTGACCATCAGATGGCCGGTCCCCTTAATTAAGGGGCCGGTCCCCTTAAATATTAAGGGGGCCGCCCTCCATATTACTGGAAATGGGTTTTTGGCAGAAAATTATAGAAAGGGTTGTGTTTTTGGGTTTAGTTTCAAGCAAGTCCAACTCTTTGAGGCAATTAAGCATGTAATAGATATTTATGCAAAACATGTTAATTAAAGAGATTAAGCAAACAAGTAATTTCATCTAGCATGTAAACATACTCATCAAGCAAGTAATATATATGGACTAGAAAACAATAAACTACACCAAGTATTTTCTTAATTATATGTAAGTGGGAAGATTAATGAACTATTTGAGGGATCCTAATGTGTGCCTATGTGCAATTAATGGGAACTTAAGATAGCATGGACTTCTAGACTTGTTACAAACAAAATCTTAATAGACAAACCATGGTCCGCTTGATTTGACTTAGTTCACTTATAAATGTCATGTACAGAAATATAGATGACAAATATGAGATCACCATGCATGATTTTTAAAAAGATGTTTTTAGCATTATTCAACAATGTTTAAAAGTTGGTTTTTATGTAGATGTTAAAGTTATTTGAATAAAATAGATTTGGTTTTATTTCAAAATGTGTTTTATGAAGAATGGGTAAGAAAAAGAATTCCCAATCTTTGACTTTGATCGAAACAGAATTATGGACATAGAATAAGAAGAAAAATGAGATAGTAAAACGTGTTAATAGAAAAGTGAAATAGTCATCAAAACAAAATCATTTTTCCAAAATGTGAAGTTTCTGTATATTTTTAAAGATACTAGATTTTTGACAACAAATACCATTAATACTAGATTTTTAAAAAATGGTTGTTAAAGATCTTATGCTCAAGGGAATTGGTTAAGGCTAGTGTCACATGCTACCCTTTTCTACATATCCTATGGTCATAAGGAAGCGATGATGAAATTCTATATGTTTGATGCGAGAGTGTTGAATGGGGTATAACCTAATATCTATAGCTCCTTTGTTGTCGCACACTTATCTAACTTCATGCCATAGTCTAGGAGAGCTTGTTTCATCCATAGTTTTCTAACGCGAGAAATCTAATCTTACTTCTATGTTAATGATTAATCCACTTAACTCATTTCACTTCATCACCATGAGTTTTCTAATAGTGGACATAGAAGATTTCCATTATAAACATTATAGCGTAAGAGGGCCAAAGGGAAAAAGAACAAGTGATTCTAGGTTCTAAGTAGATTCATATAAGCTATTATGTGTATATATATAACTAGGCATTATGAGCTAAATTGGTATGAAATAACTAGTCATTAATCTAAGCATATATTATAACAATACACTTAAAATGAAAGCGTACCTTTTAGTCTTCAGTAGATTTTCTTCAAACGCTTCAAGGTGTCATATTGACTTATGGAAGCCAAACATAGATGAGTTTCCGAATTATTCAATGAGTGACGATTTAGCCACTTGGTCCCCATTGTCCCATTTGTCCAAAATTGTTTGAACCAAACATGGTTTGCATTTGCATGTATGGTGAAAGTATTCCCCAAGGGTTGAGACTTGGTTGAAGTGAATAATTCCACATTGGGTGATTATTATTATTAGGAAAGTTTTGTCTACCTTGATTTCTTCTAGGTTGAGGGGTTTTAGACCAAGGATAAGAATTATTTTGTCTATTTGGAGGTGGTGTTTTAGATCTTAATTTCGGTTTAGAAAATCCAGTTTTGGCTTTTAATGATGGTTTATAAAAAAAATTTACTTCCTCATCACTCGTAATAGGTATTTTTCTATCTTTTATAAGTATATACTTAGGTTTTGACTCTGATGGTTTTTGTTTACTAGATTGACATTCAAACTTTGCATTTTTATTTTCACTAGTTGAAACATTATTTAAGTTGAATCCTAGACCGGTTTTATCTCCTGAAGTTCCTTAAACACTTATTATTTTCTTAAGTGAGTTACTACTATTTTTAAACTTGTCAAGTTTGGAAATTTCATCTTTAAGTTTTTCGTTTTCATTTTTGACCTCTAGACATGTTTTACATTCTATAAAAACTTCTTTTCCTTTTTCTAAATGTTGTAGTTTAATTTTTAATTCGAGTACTTTATTTTCTAATCGATTATTAATAAGTTTTAGTGATTTATTTTTAGCCATGACTTTTTGACCTAATTTGCATAACCTATTATATTCATTATCTATATCTTTTTCGTCTAACGATTGATTTTTGTCACTAAAGTATTTGGTTTCGGAAAGTACCTCATTTGATGTCTTTGCCATAAGACATTTTTCGTCGTTTGCTTTGTCCGCTTCGTCTTTGTCGCTATCACTCCATGCTCCACTAACAAAGGCGCTTTGGTAATCATGACCCGGTGGCTTTGGACATTCGCCAATGAGATGGTTTGGGCTTCCACATCTAAAGCACTTTCTTTTCCCTTAGTTATCATTCCTATTTCTTTGAAGCGATCTTCTTTCATCTCGTGATTGTCTTGTGAATCTTCCTTGTCTCTTTAGAAATTTCTTGAACTCTCTTACGGCCATTGCATATTCTTCGTCATTACTTTCGGAGGTTGAGCTATCCTCTTAACTAGATTCCTTCCTAGCTTTCAATGCAATTGACTTGCTTTGCTCTCTTTTTCCTTTGACCATCTCGGAGTCTTTCTTTATTATTGCTTCGTAGACTTTCAAGTTTCCAATCAACTCGTCAAGTTGAAGAGTTGACAAGTTCTTCGATTCTTCAATCTCCGTAACTTTAGCCAGCCATTTTGGATGAAGAGCCCTAAGAAATTTTCTAACAAAATTCTTACTAGAAAAACTCTCATCAAGTGCTTTTAAACTTGTGATGATAGTGTTAAACCTAGCAAAAGCATTATCTATTGATTCCTCTTCTGGAATCGTAAATTGTTCATATTATTTAACAAGAAGATCTATTTTATTATCTTTGACTTGACTATTACCTTGGTGAGTTATTAGTAAGGAGTTCCAAATTTCTTTTGCGGTTTCACACATAAAGATCCTTTCGTATTCTTTAAGTGGTAACGCATTATAAATAACCATTTTTGCCTCATTACTTTTAGCAAGTTTTCTTTTTAAATCATCACTTTGTTTTTCAAAAGGTACAATTTCATCTATTTTAGTTAAAGGATTATTTTGAATAGGGGGAAAATCACCATAGGTAATAACATGCCAAATATCAAGATCTTTTGATTTCACATAAGTTTCGAATCTATTTTTCCAATAAAGAAAACCATCACTTTCAAATAGCGGTGGTCTTTGCATAGATTGCCCTTCTAAATATTTTTCCGATTCCATAGATCGATTCAAGTTTTAAAATACAATATATTTTAAAAATCTTGTTTGACGTGGCTCTTGATACCAATTGTGGAAAACTAGAAGGGGGGTTGAATAGTTTTACGCCTTTTTAATTTTATTATGAAAACTTTGTTTACTTTTAAAAAACTTAGATTTGAATTTATGTGAACTCAACTCTTGAACAATATGAACAAATATAAGTAAATCTAAATAAACAATGCAAGTAAAGTAATGAAATGAAAAGAAAGATAGAGATGGAAAGATCTAACCGCGAGACAAAAGATTTATAGTGGTTCGGCTACAAGGACACCTTCCTTGCCTTACTCCACTCCCCGGGCACCTAACTCGAGAGTTTTCTTCACTATGTCAACAAGCTCCCTTATGGCGGAGAAAACCTTACACAACTTTTGCTTACACCGGTTTAACGACACAAAGCTAGATGTCGGGTTCTAATCGTAGCTAGAACCAATCTCACAACTTCTACACAACTTCTTCACAACTTATTCACAACGGCTTCACGACTTCTTCACAACTTCTTCACGACTTCTTCACAACTTATTCACAACGGCTTCACGACTTCTTCACAACTTCTTCACGACTTCTTCACAACTTCTTCACACCGGCTTCACAACTACTTCACAGCCTAGCACTACTTATGTACTCTTCTACTTCTTTACACCTTCACTACTTACACACCTTAACTTCTTCACAACTTCACTACTTACACACTAATCTTGCCTAAGCAATTATGCTCACACCTATCTAACAAATATACACAACTTATACAAAAATGAATGAATGATTATACAAAGTTGTAATACTTCTAGTCTTATTTGATAGAAGTATTCTTCTTTTGCACTTGGATGATGGAAGCTTGGATCTCTTGGAAACCAATGCTTAAGAATATATGATAAAAGGATTTAGAAAGGATTTTTAGAGATAAGAAGAGATTTAGAACAGAAGGTTTGGGGTGCAAAAGGTGAGGAAAAAGTCCAGGGATGAACCAGTATTTATAGGCAAAATCTGACAGCTGGAGGAGCGGGGCGGTCCCCTTAAATAGGTGGCCGGTCCCCTTAAAATTAAGGGGCCGCCTAGTAAAATTAAGGGGGCCGCCCTGCCCGAACGTTGCTCAGATTTATCTTTTTGTGGGGAAGGTTTTTCTGAAACATTTTTGCCATTTTTCGTTGAAAATTTGAATCCATAAATTTATAATGGATTTAACATTTTTATTGAATACTAAAAATGATTTTCTAAAAGATATAAAATGTTTGTGTCATTTTATAAAAAATCAAGTGATTAAGAAAATGTTCCTTTGATCATATAATGCATTAAGCATTTGTTTATTCATACCTTAAGTGATTAAGTTGTAGAAATGAATATTTACAACTAAATACTTGTTTATTTAATAAGTTTATGTTTAATGAGTTTACATTTTGTGATTATCAAAAAATAGAGATATCAAGAAGTATTAATAATGTTTTCAGGCATTATTTATATCAACAAGGTGTTCAGAAGATAATTGAATGTCAAATTCTCAACAAGGCTAAATAAGGTCTAGGTTATAGATCTGTTCCACTTCCTCACTGAGGAATACCTGTTCCTCCAGGTATTGACCTTGAACATACAGGTTTGGAAGAATTTCAACTACCTAAGATGGAATATGGACCAAAACCAAAAGAAAAAAAAAGTAGTTGAACAGCCTGTAGAAGTAAGATTTGAGAGTGCAAGTGATAAATCACTCTCTGAGGACAAGGTGTCCTCTGATAGGTCCTCAGGTAGGGAATCAGATGCTCCAACCATAGAAGATTGGACTTCTGATGATGATGAGAGTAATCAGGATCAGATTAAACCTGATAGTGTCAAGGTGGTCAAGAATACAACTGTTAGGCCTGAGTCAAAGGTTAATACTGCTAGGAAAACAGTTAGGTATGCTGAAATGTATAGACCCACAAACAAGCCCAGAGTTAACCAAAGAAATTAGAACAACCTCAAGTCTCACCAACTAGGTGATGACTTTGTCTGTTATAGGAAAGCTTGTTTTACATGTGGTAGCTTTGACCATCTTGCAGCTTATTGCAACAAATGGGTAACTAGGTATTCAAGTCCTAGGGTGAACTCAGTAAGACCTCCCACTCACCCTACAATTGCTAGAATGATACCTAGATCAGTTCTTTTAAAGTCTGGCCAAAGACCAGTTCATACTGCTAGACCAGCAGTTCATACTGTTAGACCAATTAGACCTGTTTACCCAAGACAAGCAGTTCAAAGTGCAAAAACTCTTTTCAAATCGGCACCAACAACTGTTAAGGGACCCTTTAATAACAAAGCAGTGGAAACTAAACAAGTTTGGAAACCCAAAGCTACAACTGCAACTCCAGCAGTTCATACAGCTAGCAGAGTAGTTAGTACTGGTAACATCAATCACACTGCTAGGGCAAATATGGGTAATGGTATTAATGCATCAGCATCATGGGTTTGGAGACCACTTCAATCTAATGGTTCTCCAACTGTTCTAAAAAGGTTTAATTATATTGATGCAAGAGGAAAACCAAATTCAGTGATGGCTTGGGTTCCCCAAGGAAATTGATTCATTGTTTATAACACCATAAATTAAATACGACTTATAAAATACGCTATAAATTAAAACTTGAGTTATATAACATGTTATGACTAAAAACCGTACAATATGAACACATAATCTAAAGTATTATATGAAATTATGTATGAACCTTATGATATAAATTATGGCACGTTTAATATGTCACATATAGGCCAAATTAATATAAAACTTGTACACAAAATAATTGTCGAAGATAAGTATGAAATTTTGGTAAATTTGGAAAGTGATAATCACTCTTAAACACCACCCTAATTTTCGGCATTTTCCCTCCCCATGAAATTGATGAACCGATCATTCCATGCCCTCTCCAAAGAAAACCTTAAATCTTTTCTCTCTACACCATATTGTCGGCACTAAGAAAAAAATAACCAAAACCCTAAAATTGTTCCATTCGACATCATCAAGGAGAAGAGAAGGAGAAGCCATAATTGATCTTGATCTTGTTCAATTCGTATAAAAAAAGGTAATTAAATACACATCTTGTTAATCCATTCGAATTTGTTGATCAAAACCTAAACCGTTCCATATGTTATTTTTCTCATTCGATTTTGATCAAGGAGAAGAAGAGTGTTGGTGATTTGATCATCGTTGGAATCCTTGAATTCTTGTTCCAATTGATCTAATACAAGAGGTAACATGTAAACTCTAATCTATAACAATATTTCCGGATCAAAATATATTAATATGTGTTAATATGATTAATTATGTTATGGAAATCGGATTTGTATAAACCAAACTAATCTGTTAGAAATTTGGTGCTACTTAAACGAATTTTAGATTAATGATACAAACATGAATTTTTATGGTTCTTGGGTCTAAAACTGAATTCAATGAAATAGGGATAAAATAAAATTGGTTTGGTGATTTTTACAGGTCTAGAAGGCAATCATTTCATTTTTAGAAATTCATATGTCAAAACTGTATTTCGGGTTATGAAAATTCAATCGTGGCTCATGATTTTTAATTTAATATCTATAACGAATTAAGACTTGAAATTTTGGCAGGATGAAATTTGGTATTTAAGTTACGTTTTTTAATTATTTTAGATTTTTCTGAGATGTTTAACCTGGGTAAATAATTACATACTTTCGGGGTGTTCCAGCAGATCCAATTCGGGTACATGTTGGGAATGTCGATTTTTAGTTGGTACATGAACTACTTAATAAAATCTGGAAAAATTATGTAAAATAATTAAGACATGTAGGTATATATGGGTAAAATTATAGAATTTTATGAGCTAGTTTAAGGTGTGTTAAAAATAGCTAAAGTTGGACCTGACTTTAAGGTTAATTCTGAAATTAAGTCATTACTTGTTTAAAACACTTATAAGCTTATTTGCCTCACCTTTGGAACCTAAATAAGCTAATGGTCATCTTAAAAGTATTTAACTTATGTTTTGATCAATTATCATATTAACCTTAAACTTTGGTATAATTACAATAGTAACCCTAATCTTTGAATAATGATAATACGAAACCCAAACTATATGAATTAAACACTAAAACTGCTAATTCGGGAAATATGACTTAATTATGACCTAATTGAATGTATGAAATCCTAATTGGAAATTAATTACTTTAAATGATCAATTAAAATGACTTGTGTAATTAGAAACCCTAATCTCACATTAACTTAATTTGAAAATCCTATTTTTGGAAAGTTACTAAATATGGAAAGTTACTATTTTTGGAAAGTTACTAATTATGGAAACCTGCTAAATATGGAAAGTTACTTAAAATGGAAAGAAAACTAAAATGAAACCTTTATGATTATGAAACTATGAAACTTATAAACAAACTTATGATTATGTAGATCGGGTGAAGAAGGAGTGATCATCTGCTTCCATTCATCCTATTGCTTTGATTTGTGTGCTTTGATAAGGTACATAAATTCTTTCCCTTTTCAGTATGGATATTTCGATCGATCATATGCCTGATATGATTCCCTTATTTGACTCATGATTTTCATTGTTTGATTTTCATTCTTATTGATTCATTCTGACATTTATTTAAATGTCTCTGCCATGCTATGCTTATGTTTTGCTATGCTTATTGAGTTACTATCTTGTTTCTCTTGCCATGCTAGATTATATTTTTTGTATGCTATGATAGATCTGTGTCTGAGCTAACCTAGTTGTGGAGGTACCATGACCATGTCTTGGATGGCACCCTAGGCATGACACTCCCGTAGAGGTGTGATAGATCTACGCCGTTCCCCCTTATGTTATGATTTTGTGTACACTATTGGCCAACTTTATATGTGTGACCAGTCTAGTACTAACATACATACTGATGACGTATAGTCCGTATTCGGGTCACGAACCCGACCCATACTTAAGTCCATCACGAATGGACTCTAGCCCATCACGATATGGGCTATTGCGATAACGGTTTGGGCTTACGATAGCCCAAACCCAACGTTATTTATGGCTGCGATAATATATCTTCTATTTCTGGGATATATATCAACTAACCGCCCTACGCGGGATAGACCAAAGATTGGGGAACACGAAACCAATAAGGGTTTCGTGTCCATATATAGAGGGCACCTTAACCCTCACAATGGTACGACTTACAAAACCCTAACTCTTCTACAAACCCTAAATCGATTACTTACTCTCACGCCAGAGGATAATCGTGGGAAACAATCCCACGATAAGCCTAACGGTTTCTTTTTGTTTTCTTAGTGCGCAGGTCTCAAGCATTAAGATCTGATTGGTACGGAATCAAGGAACGCCCAACTTTTGTATCAACAAGTGGCGCCATCCGTGGGACCCTACACTAAGAGCTTTGCTAACAACTAGAATGACGAAACACGGAAGTCACAAGAGTCCGCATGCGAAGAAAACGCATGATGACCTACTAGGGAAGAAGCAGCAAACTGACGCGGCCTCTAAACAGGCCTCTGGGACAACCAGCACGCCTAGAAGCTTAGGAGCGCACTCAGATCTGGTCTTTCCTACGGTGGAATCACTTACCAGGACTACCCCCGCTATTACAACAAGTACTAGCGCGATAGAACTGGAGCGCACTCCTCTCGCCTTGCCAGAGGTGAACTTCACCGAACCTACCAATGCGCCTATCCGAAACAAGGATCTTGTTTTGGAAACAGACTCCATCACGCTAGAAGGAGTCACTCCTGAATTGGCGCCAAGTGACTTCGTATCTCAAAACTACGAAGCCTTGGCTGCGCTCATGCGAGAGGAGGTAAAGAAGAGGTCAAGCCAAAGTCTGCACGCCAAGCTCAACTTTGACCCTGACTATGAAGCATCCCCACCGCGCTACCGAAAGGAAAAACGCGAGAGGGATAGCCGCAAACACCCAGTGTTTACCAGGATTGGAAGGAAGGTTGTGGATGATGAAACATCCGAATTTCAGCATCTGGAGGAGCATGAAGATGAGGAACGGCGCGCCAATGTCCACGCTAGGCTTGGCAGTCGCAGGGTTCAGGATAGGCTTGGGCGACGGTGCTCCCCAAGTGAAAGCCCTTCAAGCTCTGATTCTGAGGATAGTCGGCGCAAGCGCCACAAAGGAGCAAGCTCAGATTCCGATGATAGCCGACGCAAGCGTCGCAAAAGAGTAAGCCCATCCTCAAGTGATTCCTCGGACAACGAGGACAAAGAAACTGGACACTGGAAATCAAGAGGAAAATACCGCGACCAGGAAGATGAAGACATGTCTCTTCCTTGGCGCCGTCAAAAAGTTGATGCGTTTACTAGGCGCATCAGCGAGTTTTCAGAAAATAAGAGAAGGCGCATGCCTGCTAATGTCAAAACATATGATGGGACAGGTGACCCTAATGATCACCTAAAAATTTTCGAGTCAGCAGCTACTGTCGAAAATTAGCCACAACCTGTGTGGTGCCATATGTTTAACTCTACATTAGTAGGGAACGCACGCAATTGGTTCAATAAGCTTCTACGCAGAAGCATCGGTGGGTTTGAAGAGTTGCGAAAGGCGTTTCGTTTAAACTTTACTCAAAGAAAAAAGTGCGCCAAAAACCCTGTTGAGCTCGCTAGGGTAAAACAGCGACAAGGGGAATCCACAAGCGCTTTCATGGAGCGCTATAAAGACGAATGCATGCAAGTCAAAGCGTGCCCAGAGATACTAAAAATATCGGGTTTTATGAACGCAATCAATAATCCAGATTTAATAAAAAAATTAAACGATAGGGTTCCCCACACCTTTGACGAACTCATGAAGCGCACGAGGTCCTTCGTTCAAGGAGAAGCAGCCGCTGCGGATAGCAAGAAAGGCTACTCGAACCATAGGCCACAAGAAGAGTGAAGGAGACAATCCAATTACCAGAGTGGCAATCGTAACAAAAATTATCGCACCCAAGGAAGCGGAAGGGGAAACGATAAGTACACCCCACTAACAAAAACTCCAAAGGAGATATTCGCGACGGAAGGTGCGAACTTTCCAAGACCCCCACCTATGCGCACCCCCAAGGATCGGCGCGTAGGGAACGGATACTGCGAGTATCACGCACAGAAGGGCCATACCACTAATGAGTGTGTCCAGTTACGCCAGCTAATCAAGAAACTAGTGAAAGAAGGCAGATTGGACCACCTCGTTAAGAATATTAAGGAGGGGAAAGACAAGCAGAGAACCGGAGGCAAGAAAGAAGCGCCTAAGGAAAAAGCTGATACTATCTACATGATACAATCATGGCAGCGAAAGACTAGGCAAAAGGTGAGCCAGAAATTCTCTCATGGAAGCGAAATCTCCTTCCCCACCTTGACTGCGGACAACGCAGCGGCAGAACAACTTACCATTGAAATAAATGCGGGGGGTCACGACATCCACCGCATGTATGTCGATGGGGGCGCATCAGCGGATATAATGTATGAACATTGCTTCAAGAGATTGCGTCCTAAAATACAAAGACAGTTAAGTCCAGCCACGACTGTGCTTACTGGCTTTACAGGAGAAAAGATATGGCCTATGGGGCAACTGCGCCTACTAGTCGCTGTCGGTAATAAGGAACACTCCACGACAGCCTGGATGAACTTCATGGTGATCAAATCTCCTTCGCCATACAACGGCATTATTGGAAGGTCAGGAATCTCGGCGTTGCGCGCAGTACCATCTACAGCGCATGAGATGCTCAAATTCCCAGTAGAAGGCGGCATCGTCACCATTTACAACAACGCTACGCCACCAGAAGAATGTAACACGATCACATGTGAGACGACGCACGTCCCAGAACAGAGCGCAGCGAAAGTTCCAAACTTGAAGGTCGCAATTCACCCCGATTACCCAGAGCAAGAAATATCACTCGGAGGATCGCTGTCTGACAAAGGCAGAGCGGCCGTGTGCGTACTCTTACAGAGGAATCTAGATATCTTTGCCTGGGAACCAAAGCACATGACTGGTTTGCCACGCTCAATCGCAAAACACAAGCTAAAAATCCGACAAGGATATTCCCCAGTGCGGCAGAAAAAGCGCGGCCAGGCTCCAGAGCGCGCAAAAGCCATTCTGGAGGAAGTACACAAACTTGTGGACGCAGGCATCATGCGTGAAGTCTATTACCATGACTGGCTCTCCAATCCAGTCATGGTCAAGAAGGGTGATGGAAGCTGGCGGATGTGTGTTGATTTTACTGACCTCAACAAAGCATGTCCACAGGACTGCTATCCGCTGCCAGAAATAGACTGGAAGGTAGAATCTCTGTGCGGATACCCATTCAAATGTTTCTTAGACGCGTACAAAGGGTACCACCAAATCCAAATGGCCAAGGAAGACGAGGAAAAAACAGCCTTCCACACAAGCCAAGGTGTCTATTGTTATACAAAGATGCCTTTTGGCCTGAAGAATGCTGGCGCCACCTACCAGCGATTGGTAGATAATGCATTTGAAAAGCAAGTGGGCCGCAACTTAGAAGTTTATGTGGATGATCTTGTCATAAAAAAGCCATACTGAAGACGAAGTGGTGCGCGATATAGAAGAAACATTTAAAACGCTACGGGCGATCAACATGAAGCTAAATCCAAAAAAGTGTACTTTCGGTGCTACAGAGGGCATGTTCCTGGGATACCTAATAGAACCAGATGGCATTAAGCCATGCCCAGAAAAAACAGAGGCTGTCATCCAACTTCCCTCACCACGCACGCTGAAAGAAGTTCAGTCTCTAAATGGAAAACTAGCCGGTTTGAACAGATTCCTGTCCAAATCAGCGGATAAGTCACTTCCTCTTTTTAAAACACTCAAGAAGTGTACAAAAAAGGGAGACTTTCGTTGGACTGCGGAAGCGGAAGAGGCTTTCACACAGCTTAAGCAACATATAGCAGCGCTTCCTAAGCTTGTCGCACCCCGACCAGGGGAGGAATTAATCGTTTACTTATCTGCGACTCATGGAGCAGTCAGCGCAGTACTACTGACAGAGAGAAATTCTGTACAAACACCAGTGTATTTTGTAAGCAAAGCACTCAAAAAGACAGAGATTAATTACAGCTCAATGGAGAAGTTGGTTTTGGCATTAGTATTTGCTGCCAAAAGACTGCGCAGATACTTTCAAGCGCACCCAATAGCAGTGATTACCGACCAACCTATCAAACAAGTTATCTCTAAACCTGACGCATCGGGGCGATTACAAAAATGGAGTGCGCTGCTAGGCGAATACAACATTTCCTATAGGCCACGCACTGCGGTCAAGGGGCAAATACTAGCAGACTTCATCATCGAAAAGCCAGACACCGATGCTACACCTCCACCAAGCAAGGTAGAACTACAAGAGCCATGGATATTATTCACGGATGGATCTTCATGCGTAGATGGGTCAGGCGCTGGCCTTATACTCACTAATCTAGAAGGAATGGAGTTCACTTACGCACTGCGCTTCGAATTCACAGCCACGAACAAAGAGGCAGAATATGAGGCCCTAATCGCTGGATTGCGCATTGCAACTCGAATGGGCGTACGCAACCTAGAAGCAAACGTGGATTCTCGATTAGTAGCCAACCATGTGTTGGGCGAATATGTGGCTAAAGAAGACAACATGGTTCAATACCTTGAAAAGACAAAGTCACTAATTCAAAGTTTTGATAGGTTCACCATCAAACAAGTTCCTAGAGGGGAAAACAAAAAAGCAGATGCACTAAGCAAGATTGCATCTACAAGCTTTGCGCACCTATCAAAACAGGTATTGGTGGAGATTCTAAAGAACAAGTCCATCTCGGAGATGGAGATATCTACGGTGATAGAAGAGCAGGATCCTACATGGATGACCCCTATCATCGATTTTATAAACAAGGGCAAATTGCCCGAGGAGCAGAAAGACGCTCGACGGATATGGCGTACAGCGCAAAGGTTTGAGCTTAGAGATGGTATCCTATATCGGCGCTCATTCCTACAACCATGGCTTCGATGCGTTGGACCTCTTCAGGCAGATTACGTACTCCGAGAGATCCACGCTGGTTCATGCAGTATGCATTCAGGACCACGGTCCGTTGTAGCACGCGCATTGCGCTCAGGGTACTACTGGCCTACTATGCACCGTGATGCACGCGATGTGATAAGGAAATGCAACGACTGCCAAGTTCATAGACCCATCCCGCGCAGACCACAACAAGAGCTAACGCCTATTACTTCTCCATGGCCATTCTATAAATGGGGCATTGACATTGCAGGTCCCTTCCCTGTCGCAGCAGGAGGACTGAAATTCCTTATTGTGGCAATAGATTACTTCACTAAGTGGATTGAGGCAAAAGCAGTTGCGACAATTACAGGTAACCAAGTAAAATGATTCGTTTGGGAAAATATTGTATGCCGCTTTGGATTACCTGGGGAAATCGTTTCGGACAACGGAAAACAATTCCGTGATAACCCGTTCAAAGAATGGTGCGCGGAGCTAAATATCACACAACATTTTGCATCAGTTAAACACCCACAAACCAATGGTTTAGTTGAGCGCGCAAATCGCAGTCTAGGCGAAGGAATTAAAGCGCGCCTGGACAAACACAAAGGAAGATGGGTGGATGAATTGTCGCATGTCTTATGGGCGCACCGCACGACAATTAAAGTTAGCAATGGAGACACTCCTTTTTCCCTTGTCTACGGGACAGAAGCTGTTATACCAGCTGAAATTGGGATGCCAACTATCCGCACCACGGAAGTTAATGTCGCGACCAATGACGACGAACGACGAATAGATTTGGACCTGCTGGAGGAAAGGCGCGAGCGCGCAGCCATACGAGAGGCAAAAACCAAGTCAAAGATGAAAGGATACTACGATGCTAAAGTACAAAGCACCTCATTCAGACCTGGCGACTTTGTGTACCGCGCTAATGATGCAAGCCATGCAGAAGACACAGGAAAACTTGGAATAAAGTGGGAAGGACCCTATGAGGTCATCGAAGCACTAGGACAAGGTGCGTACAAGCTGCGCGACATGGAAGGCCGTGAGCTACAATGCACATGGAATATCTGCAATCTCAAGAGATGCTATCTTTAGGAAAGGTTACGACCCAATGCATGGACACATACGCACTTTAGTAAGTGCCAAATAAATATCCGTGTATTTACATTCTTTGTTTCATTTAGACAAATGTTTTTATCTTTTTACAAAAACTTGCAAGTATTAATAAAATGTTGCGGTTTCTAGCTAACTCCGTGACACACTTTACTTTATTGTTTACATATAATTTATGTCTCAATATTGTTTGTTATATTATCTTTTGCCTACATGGCGTGCATGCACTAATTAAAAACCCACGATGGTAAAAGGATGAGTAAACCTAATAAATGACTCGTTGAGTAAGAGGGTTGCAAACCCATCAACACCGGATCACGCATCCTTGTTAAACACCTTATTCTCAAGACGTTGGAGTAAGTTCCATGCGTACCCCACGACGGATACACATCAATGCACACTGTGCGCGTTTAACAAATTAGGAGTTAAGACAACTAACCCCTTAGTATGGTCTTAGTAGCACGCTGCAATCCATACACTTGTGCACCCCACGATGGGTACACAGCAACTTGTAAATTTCATACACAATTATGTTATATACAACCATGTCATACACGACTATGTCATAAATTTCATACAAGATAAGTATAAGTGATTATGAATCCTTGTAAACCTTCTTCAAATGTGTTTATACAAACAGCCAAATTTGATATAATATGCATACAATGGTATTATTCAAAATCAACGCTTCATTATAACAAGTTCATCAAAAGTACACATCCAACAAGTATATGTACAAGGAAAAAGTGGACATATAACAAAATACCACTACACCAAAACTACCAAGACATGCTACGAGTACGCCTTAGCCCTGAGCTACCTGCCTGGTGCGCCACACGACCAGCATCTGTAAGCATCTGCAACAACTCAGCATCCTTGGGCGCTACTATTGGTACGCTAACAGGCACCCCATCAGATCTAGGAATGTGGGCTGCGCCAAGACCACACAGGATTGCCTTCCCCTTCTAACCCCTCTTCTTGGCGAGTCTCATCTCATGAGCTTCCAAGGATGTCTTCAATGGAATTTCTTTTTCAAGAGCAAAAGGGTTGAGGATATCACGAGGGCGCGCGAAAATGGGCACATGTAGCTGCGACACATCTGGCTTCAAAAAATAGTCAAGCTGCTCCTCAGCACCCTCGGATGAATGCCTAGCCAAGGTCAAACCCTCCATAATCACACAGATAGGGAAGTCCTGGTCACGCTCCAGCTGCGCTATATGAGGAAGCTCAAAAAGTTTTAACTTCTCCATAGCAGAAACAAGCTCGCCATAAGCATTCTCATTATAACCAGGCACTTCTGAGGGAGACATCGCCAAAACCTTGGACGCGCACAGTTCCTCTACCGCTTCTTCCTTACCACGCGCTAGGGCACATTGAACCACATTCCCGAAGGATTCCTTAACCTCTCAAGACTCCAGCGTGGTCATGGCGGCCAGACGCAAACCATGGCTGATAAGCCACCTGTGCTCAGCTATAGTCGACACCAAATGAGGATACAACTCCTCATCATACTCAATGCTGAGTTTGCGCAGTTTGCTCTCCTGATTCTCCAGCAAGCTTTCCACAGCCTTGTGGAATTCATCCAAATCAGACATGAGCTTCCCCTTGTTCAGCTCCATATACCTCATGGCCCAAAGGCTGGAGGCCTTGTACTCTTTTGATCCAGTGCGCTCTTTAGCCAGATCAGCCATGAGCAACATCTTCTCATCGGCAACCTTCTGGTCATACATAGCGGATGTTCTCAACTCAGCCTGCGCCTCAGCCAACTGCGCCCTTAGAAGCTAAATTTCCTTATCCCTCTGGGCAACCAGGCTGCTCTCACCAGCATACTCAGCCTGTAACCGCGCAACCAATGAAGCCTGGTGCGCAGCAGACAACGCCAACTCCTCAAGAAGGCTACTTCTTGGCGCATCTCCAGCAGATTTTTCCTCATCCACTGGACTCTCAGGCCCAAAATCACCAACATCAGTCTTGGGGGGCGAACTCTCCACATGCGCATCATCATCAACAGCAGTCTCAGCCCTACACGCAATTAACAAAGTTACTCTATCATACTAATAGCAAAATAAAGGACTGAAGATCTAAAGACACAAACGCTTACGTGGGGGGAGGAGTTTTATGCGATGACGCATCCTCTTCGGTGGGTCGCTCGACAAAAAGAGCAGGGCGCTTACTTGATGTCCCCGCGCCATCATCACCAGACGACCTCTTGCGTTTCCGCACCAAGCCTTCCTCTCCAGACTCGTCCATCGCACTCTCCGACGAGTCTACGTGTAACAACTCAACAGGGATCTGTGACCCAGCAGAGGGAAAGCTACGCAGGGGAGTTGCCATAGTGACACCTGCAGGAACCTCCCCTATTTCCTCTGTCTCTTTTGTCTCCTCCTGCGCAATCAACATTGTGCGCCCTGCAGTAGCCTGAAGCAATGGCTGCTCCCCATCTCTCAATGGGCGCACCCCTACGATCACCTTTGAGGGCTTCGCTAAGCGAACAACATTAAACAAGTCCATCTCTGCGCAACAAAGCAACAAACAAATAGCAAATGCGTTAGTGAAACTACAAAGGGAAGAATGCTTACAACTACTAAGTGAAGAGGAAGGAAGAGACAAGCACCCACCCCGGCTGTGTTCATCCAAGAATGTTGGCACCTCTTCCGGACTACCAAAGTAGTTGCGACTGATGCCCATGTGCACCAGAAAATCTTCTGGATACGGTTCAATAGGTATCCGATTGGTGTTTATCGTCTTCGCATCCGCCACATTATACAATCCGGGGTCTGGGCGCTCATCTCTCGGCAACGATTCTTGAGTATAGAACTCAAATGCCCAGGGAAAAAATGCACTATCAATCCAGAAAAATTTTTCCCTCCATACCCTTAGTGCGTCTAATTTCTTTGTATAACACTGCAGAGACCTCGCGCGCTTAGCAAAAGTGACCCACCCGTTCAACCACGACGTGTGGTAAAACGCGCAAAATAGATGCACTGTGGGTTCAATCGCCAACAGGCGACAATTTACCTCAAAATTGGTAACTTTCGCCGCACCTATACAGTGCAGTTGCGAGATGTGCAAGCGATAATGGTTTAAGATATCGCACAAAAATAGGGAAATAGGAACGCGCAGGTTCGCAAATTCGAAGAAGCGCGTATAAACCCCCACCTTCCCTTGCGGGAAATTCACTATTGATGCATTTGCGGCCGGAACTACCGGATGCAACGCGAAAGGGATATAATAGTATGAGGTGAACTGACGAAGTTCATCCTCAGATATATCGGAACTAATCTCAGATAATTGAAGAACCATGATACCTATTATCGGCGCACTCGCTATTATCTTCGCTTTTGTTGATTTGTTTCTTGAAGGTTTAACAATGGCGAAAAAATGATGATTTCTTTTTACTGTGGTAACCATAGTCGAATGACGGCTACAGTTTATATAGGGTACACATATTCATGGATGCACGACATGTGTACCCCACTTGCTCCAATCGGATGGTTGGGAACCCAAAAGGTAAAGCACTTTTTCACCCACCCTCACGATTTTTGAAGAAGATACTTGGACTAGATTAACTTGCTAATTTTGGGCGGGAAATACTTGAAGCTTCCCCGCTACGCATCGAGGAATATTTTTTAGTTAGTCTAGCATCCGCAATTTCGAATTGCGCACACTAGACTAGGGGGACATGATGACGTATAGTCCGTATTCGGGTCACGAACCCGACCCATACTTAAGTCCATCACGAATGGACTTTAGCCCATCATGATATGGGCTATTGCGATAACGGTTTGGGCTTATGATAGCCCAAACCCAACGTTATTTATGAATGCGATAATATATCTTCTATTTCTGGGATATATATCAACTAACCGCCCTACGCGGGATAGACCGAAGATTGGGGAACACAAAACCAATAAGGGTTTCATGTCCATATATAGAGGGCACCTTAACCCTCACAAAGGTACGACTTACAAAACCCTAACTCTTCTACAAACCCTAAATCGATTACTTACTCTCACGTCAGAGGATAATCGTGGGAAACAATCCCACGATAAGCCTAACGGTGTCTTTTTGTTTTCTTAGTGCGCAGGTCTCAAGCATTAAGATCTAATTGGTACGGAATCAAGGAACGCCCAACTTTTCTATCAACACATACTTATGTTAGGGAGCGTATGGATGCATCCTAGGTTTTTATGTTTATATGATTATGGTGACCAGGTGGTGTGTGCCTTACACTCCTTCTCACACTTTTATTACTTAGAGGTCTCCCCTCTTCGTATACTTGTATTGCTTTAGTATGATTTGACGGATTATGTATGTAGTTCCTATGGCACATCCTTATATGAACTTTCCCTTATTTCATTTTTCTCTTGATTCATTTCTTATTCAGTTCTCATGCATTCTTGATTCATAGTTCTCTTTAGAATTCGTATGACTTTCATGATTATACGTTTCGTTTTGTATTCTTATTCCTTCGTTGCTTATGCTTAATTACCATTATGTTATGTTATATATATATATCTGTTCACTGGGCTTTTTAAGCTCAGCCGCATGTTTCTTTTCTTATGCGGCAGGTAATAAGCGGGGCGACGGGCTTGGGAATGATAGAGCGTAGGACTTAGAGACCTATTTATTTATCATTTCGTTGTCCATTGTTTCGGACTTTCATTTCTTTCAGTACTTTGAATATTATCGTTTTACCTTGGTTTTGTTTGGTTAACCCACTATGCATTTGGCATTATCTTTTGATACCGGTCTTGATGTTTGAGACTTGGTTATTTATTTAAAAGACTTCCGCTTGCGTAATGTATGCTTTGTATGACACCATAATGTGATATCTTGGCATTTTCGGGTCGGGGTGTTACAGTTATGGTATCAGAGCACTGGGTTTGACCTGTAGAACCTTAAAAATGACTTGTGAGGATATTGGGTAGACATTAGGCTTCTCGTTTGATGATATCTCTTCCTTCGTATTTTGATCCTGACGTTTGATTTGTCTTCATTGTTCGTTTTGATCCCTACGTTCAGGTTCGTCTGAGCAGAAGAAGTTGTGGGACCAGGTTTCATCTCCTCCGTGTGTTGACTATGAGAAGTTTCATCTGGGTGACCGTGATGTAAGGCGTTGGATGCCAGTTTCAGTTGTAGTTTGATTGGATGTCGGACGAAAGAGTGCCCGAAGGTGAATGGTAACAACCGTAAGAATGAGAATGATTGACAGCAATCTGCCAAGGGTCGAGTGTTCGATCTGACCAGGGACCAGGCTGCTGACACATCAAGTACCGTTTCGGGTATTCCTTACTTATGCGATCGTGCTGCGTGGTTTTATTTGATACGAGAACGACATATCCTGTGGTGTCTTTTGCTTTTACTAAGCACATTAAGTCCCCTCTGTATTATTTAATTTCTATTCCTAATTCTATCTCTACAAGAATCTTGTGACTATCCATCACGAGTGTAGATTATCCTGTACGGTTGAGGATGTTTGAAGATCAATTTCATTCTGCTAATCTGATTTCTTTGGGAAAGTTCGATTCAATTTCATTCTGGTCATGTAATTGGTGACTGAGCATTTAGATGCTAACAACAGTTATGATTTTGTCATCCCTGACGACTTACGAAACTCAAACTCCGTGCCCAGGTTTCTGACCTGGCATACTATTATGATCACCTTTGCTTTGAAATTCCATATATTAATCCCTCGCGTTTGTGAAGATATTCCGTTTGATGTAACTCGCTCGAGAGTTTTTGATGTTGAATTTCGTGATGTATTCCTTGATGGACTACCAAGATTCTCGAATGTAATTGTTTTGATCCGTTTATTAGAATGTGTTTTGTCACGACTTGAGGTAGACTGTGATTGCAATAAAGGCATGTGTATATGATGCAAGTATTATGACGTCTGGCCAGCGTGATAATAGTTACATCATATACCTTGAACTTATTGGAGTCATAAAATGTCTTGAGGAGTGCCTGAGGTCAGTGTGTTATTTGAATCAGAACTCTATTCATGTGTAAGTGACGTTTTGCCTATTTTCGAAATCCCTTACGAACGAAATACGTTGAATGAAGAGTATTGAAGGACCTACTTCTAGGAAGTGGTTTATCCGTCTGTGTGCGTCTCTGTGTTGTGTTTCAGTTTGGTTATGAAGAAGAATGATGGTGGTATGAGGTTGTTCATGGAATTCTGGAATCTTAGTAGTATGGTGATTAGGACTGATACCGTTATCGACGACTTATCTAATCAAGTTCAGGGTGAAGTTTTCTCTATGATCGATTTGTAATCTGATTATGTCCATTTTCATGTGAAGGAGCAAGATGTTCCTAGCATTGATTTGTATCCGTTATAATCTCCATGAGCATTGTGATGCCAATCGTATTGCCTATTTTCGAAATCCCTTACGAACGAAATACGTTGAATGAAGAGTATTGAAGGACCTACTTCTAGGAAGTGGTTTATCCGTCTGTGTGCTCCGACTATTCTTGTGAGATTATAACGGATACAGAAAAATCGAGTTTTGTTTCACACTTCCAGAAGAAATGCAGAAGACCTTCAAGAGCGGCTCGAGATTTTATGGCGACTACTCACCTTCAGATGGATGGACGGACAGAGCAACTATGTTGAAATTGAAGATGTATGGGACGGAGAGTTTGACAAGTGTATTGGCATGATTGAGTTTGCCTACGGAGATGTAGAACACCTTTTGGATTGGATTAAGTTGGAGAATTGCTGGTTTAAAGTCCGGGGTTGATTACTGTGATTGGTGGATTAATTATACTTGTGGAAGAGAAACCTTGAATGGTGGACTATGAAATTTGTATGTTTCGTACGATGTCCCCGTTGTGGAGAGTTAGACGTTTTGGGCGTATGAAGAAGATCTGGTTCACGATGTGTTAATCCTTTGAGTTGTTGTTTTCCATACGACTATCAGACCTATTCCGTTATGCTCTCCGATACGTTCCGATCCTCCGTTATGTGCTTAGTTTATCGTCTGTACGACTACGTTAGCTCTTTGACGTGTTTTATCCGTATGATTATTCGACCTATTTTGCTTTGTTTTCTGATGCGTTTCGATACTCCGATTTATACTCTATTGATCGTCGGAACAAATATGCTACCCATCTCATTATGCGTTTCAATACAAGTTGATATTTCGAGTTGTACTCGATTGATCACCAGTACAATTATACTATCTATCTCTTATAAAACTCTTGATACATTTGATGATTCGTTACGTGTTTCATTGACCGGTGGTACGTTCCTTAGTTCGATCAGTATCTGTTTGAAATTGATGAGTTCTTCTATAATGATGCACTAGTTCCCTTTTCGTTAAGAATCTGGACTGAGTTGATGAGGTTTTACTCTTTAGTACTACCTTCTTATTGCTTACAAGCATGAATGTTTCATGTATCTCTATGTGAAATTTAAACCGTTATCCGCTACATTGTTGTTTCATATTCCTTGGAAAGAATTCGTTGTGAATTATGGAAGCCTAGGGCTTTTCAATGATTTTGATCAGGTTGGCGAGGTATCTCATCGCTTGGCGTTACCTTCCCAGTTATCTCACGTATACGATGTATTCCATGTATCTCTTCTTCATGAGTATGATTATCACCCACTTCATGTTGTCTCTTGCCGTTCGATCTATTTCAAGAAGATCTTTCTTATAGTGAAGAACCTGAGGCTATTTTGGAGCATTAGGAAAAGAGTCATGAGAACTAAAACAATTCCATTCATAAAGATTCTTTGGAAGAATCATCCTGAGAGCGAGACTACTTGGGAGACTGAAGAATCGATACGATCCAGTTATCCACATTTCTCTTTGTGACTTGGTACATATTCAGTTTGATTCCGCTTTCAATTTCGTATTTCTATTTCGATTTCGTATTTCAATTTCGCGGACGAAATTTTCTTTTTAGGAGGGAAGAATTATAACACCCTAAATTAAATACGACTTATAAAATACGCTATAAATTATAACTTGAGTTATATAACATGTTATGACTCAAAACCGTACAATATGAACACATAATCTAAAGTATTATATGAAATTATGTATGAACCTTATGATATAAATTATGGCACGTTTAATATGTCACATATAGGCCAAATTAATATAAAACTTGTACACAAAATAATTGTCAAAGATAAGTATGAAATTTTGGTAAATTTGGAAAGTGATAATTACTCTTAAACACCACCCTAATATTCGGCATTTTCCCTCCCCATGAAATTGATGAACCGATCATTCCATGCCCTCTCCAAAGAAAACCCTAAATCTTTTCTCTCTACACCATATTGTCGGCACTAAGAAAAAAATAACCAAAACCCTAAAATTGTTCCATTCGACATCATCAAGGAGAAGAGAAGGAGAAGCCATAATTGATCTTGATCTTGTTCAATTCGTATCAACAAAGGTAATTAAATACACATCTTGTTAATCCATTCGAATTTGTTGATCAAAACCTAAACCGATCCATATGTTATTTTTCTCATTCGATTTTGATCAAGGAGAAGAAGAGTGTTGGTGATTTGATCATCGTTGGAATCCTTGAATTCTTGTTCCATTCGATCTAATACAAGAGGTAACATGTAAACTCTAATCTATAACAATATTTTCGGATCAAAATATATTAATATGTGTTAATATGATTAATTATGTTATGGAAATCGGATTTGTATAAACCAAACTAATCTGTCAGAAATTTGGTGCTACTTAAACGAATTTTAGATTGATGATACAAACATGAATTTTAGTGGTTCTTGGGTCTAAAACTGAATTCAATGAAATAGGGATCAAATAAAATTGGTTTGGTGATTTTTAGAGTCTAGAAGGTAACCATTTGATTTTTAGAAATTCATATGTCAAAACTGTATTTCGGGTTATGGAAATTCAATCGTGGTTCATGATTTTTATTTTAATATCTATAACGAATTAAGACCTGAAATTTTGGCAGGATGAAATTTGGTATTTGATTTACGTTTTTTAATTTTTGTAGATTTTTTTGATATGTTTAACCTGGGTAAATAATTACATACTTTCGGGGTGTTCCAGCAGATCCAATTCGGGTACATGTTGTGAATGTCGATTTTTAGTTGGTACTTGCACTACTTAATAAAATCTGGAAAAATTATGTAAAATACTTAAGACATATAGGTATATCTGGGTAAAATTATAGAATTTTATGAGCTCGTTTATGGTGTGATAAAAATAGCTAAAGTTGGACCCGAATTTAAGGTTAATTCTGAAATTAAGTCATTACTTGTTTAAAACACTTATAAGCTTATTTGCCTCACCTTTGGAACCTAAATAAGCTAATGGTCATCTTAAAAGTATTTAACTTATGTTTTGATCAATTATCATATTAACCTTAAACTTTGGTATAATTACAATAGTAGCCCTAATCTTTGAATAATGATAATACGAAACCCAAACTATATGAATTAAACACTAAAACTGCTAATTCGGGAAATATGACTTAATTATGACCTATTTGAATGTATGAAACCCTAATTGGAAATTAATTACTTTAAATGATCAATTAAAATGACTTGTGTAATTAGAAACCCTAATCTCACATTTACTTAATTTAGAAACCATATTTTGACTTGTAAAACTCTAAATTGTGAAATGACATCATTTTATCAGCATATTAATATATGAAACTCAAATTTTGACATTAATAACTATTTAAACCTTTTGAAATAATAATTACTATTTTTAGAGACCCTAAATTGCTTTTAAACCTAAATATGGAAACTTGCTATTTTTGGAAAGTTACTATTTTTGGAAAGTTACTAAATATGGAAACTTGCTATTTTTGGAAAGTTACTAAATATGGAAAGTTACTATTTTTGGAAAGTTACTAATTATGGAAACCTGCTAAATATGGAAAGTTACTTAAAATTTTTGGAAAGTTACTAATTATGGAAACCTGCTAAATATGGAAAGTTACTTAAAATGGAAAGAAAACTAAAATGAAACCTTTATGAATATGAAACTATGAAACTTATAAACAAACTTATGATTATGTAGATCGGGTGAAGAAGGAGTGATCATCTGCTTCCATTCATCCTATTGCTTTGATTTGTGTGCTTTGATAAGGTACAAAAATTCTTTCCCTTTTCAGTATGGATATTTCGATCGATCATATGCCTGATATGATTCCCTTATTTGACTCATGACTTTCATTGTTTGATTTTCATTCTTATTGATTCATTCTGACATTTATTTAAATGTCTCTGCCATGCTATGCTTATGTTTTGCTATGCTTATTGAGTTACTATCTTGTTTCTCTTGCCATGCTAGATTATATTTGTTGTATACTATGATAGATCTGTGCCTGAGCTAACCTAGTTGTGGAGGTACCATGACCATGTCTTGGATGGCACCCTAGGCATGACACTCCCGAAGAGGTGTGATAGATCTACAGTGTTCCCCCTTATGTTATGATTTTGTGTACACTATTGGCCAACTTTATATGTGTGACCAGTCTAGTACTGACATACATACTTATGTTAGGGAGCGTAAGGATGCATCCTAGGTTTTTATGTTTATATGATTATGGTGACCAGGTGGTGTGTGCCTTACACTCCTTCTCACACTTTTATTACTTAGAGGTCTCCCCTCTTTGTATACTTGTATTGCATTAGTATGATTTGACGGATTATGTATGTAGTTCCTATGGCACATCCTTATATGAACTTTCCCTTATTTCATTTTTCTCTTGATTCATTTCTTATTCAGTTCTCATGCATTCTTGATTCTTAGTTCTCTTTAGAATTCATATGACTTTCATGATTATACTTTTCGTTTTGTATTCTTATTCCTTCGTTGCTTATGCTTAATTACCATTATGTTATGTTATATATATATCTGTTCACTGGGCTTTTTAAGCTCAACCGCATGTTTCTTTTCTTAAGCGGCAGGTAATAAACGGGGCGACGGGCTTGGGAATGAGAGAGCGTAGGACTTAGAGACCTATTTATTTATCATTTTGTTGTCCATTGTTTCGGACTTTCATTTCTTTCAGTATTTTGAATATTATCGTTTTACCTTGGTTTTGTTTGGTTAACCCACTATGCATTTGGGATTATCTTTTGATACCAGTCTTGATGTTTGAGACTTGGTTATTTATTTAAAAGACTTCCGCTTGCGTAATGTATGCTTTGTATGACACCATAATGTGATATGTTGGCCTTTTCGGGTCGGGCTGTTACATTGTTTGTGTGCAATGCTAGTCATATGTTTATTTTGTTATGAGACAAGTGCTTTGCATTTTGTTTTCTATTGTTGGACTAACAATTGCAGGTTGATTGGAGATTGGGAATTAAGTATTTGATGCTTTGGATGGTGAGATGCTTTGGAGCTCAAAGTGTGTGATGTTCTGAGCACACAACAAATGGTTATTGGTTCACCATGTCTAACCCACATAAGAACCAACTAGTCCAGAGCAAATGATTTCTGGTAAAGATTAACCAAATCCATTCATGGTTGACAATTTACCAAAAATTGTATGGTTATCAACTCACCATATCTAATAGTGAAGAGTTGGCTAGTCCAAAGCAAACGGCTATTGGTAAAGACACATCAAATCCGTTGATAGTTGATAGTTTGCTAAAAACTATATGAGAGAAATCTTGTTTTAAATCATTAATAAGTTTATACTACTCATTAAATTTTTTCTCAAAAATTAGTACTGCTGGTGCAAAGTTTGTACTACTAGTGTAAACTTTGTACCGGTGAATTAGCCGTTAGAACTGTTGTGTCAGTAAGATATTTTTTAACTAGTCGTTGGGTAAATTCAGTTTCTTACCATATAAAAGGGTTTTTCTCAAGGATAATTATCTTCTTACTAAATATTAACTTATTCACTTTCTAAAGATAACAATTATCCCTTTGCGCTAAAATCTCAAACCCTAACCAAACCTAAATAAAAACCCAATTGGCTTTGCACAACATCAATTGAACTTTAAACGATCATCTTTCTGATATAACTTTCATTCATAATTCATGGCTGTGTTGGAATTTGTTAAGACGCACAACCAGGTTGCTTATTTGGAGAAAACAGAGGAAGGGGATGGACCAAAATTTTATGAGATTGTGGAATTCTTGAACGCTTCTCATATAAGGTATGCCTTAACTGTTTCCCCTACTCTTATTGTCTCTCACATCACACAGTTTTGGCAAAATGCTATTGTCAAAATTAGTGAAGAAGGAGATATAGAAATTCACTCTAAAGTGGATGGCATATCTTTTGTTGTTACCGAATCTACACTTAGGAGACATCTTAAGTTACAAGATTAATATGGTATCAACAACTTGCTAAACACTGAAATTTAGCAAGAAATTGCTAGAATGGGGTATGATACATCTAATAAAAAACTTACTTTTCAAAAGGGATGCTTCTCCCCACAATGGAGATTTTTGATAAATACTCTCTTACATTCTTTAAGTCCTAAAAGAACATCATAGGAGCAATTCAGTAGCAATATTGCTATTGCTCTCATATGTTTGTCAACAAACAGGGTTTTTAATTTTTCAAAATTCATATTTGAGAGTATGGTTGCTAATGTAAAAAGTAAAACTAAATTTCTTATGTATCCAAGATTTGTTCAAAGCTTTCTGAATAAGAAAAAGAATCTGCTTAAGCAACATAAAGAAATTTTTTCTACTCCTAGCCTGCAACAAAAAGTTTTTCAAAATATGGCTATGGCTAGTAGATTTTTTAATGGGGTAAAAATACCTCTATTTCCTGAGATGATTCAAGTTGTTCAGGATGAAGGGTCAGTAAACCCAACTGAGCCCCAACACACATCCATTGAAATTCCACAAATAACTCATACACCCCTAGTCACCACAACATATAAAAGAAGAACCAGAAAGGAGACTATGATTGCTCAGTCTAGTCCTCCTACTCAGACCTATGAAGCAGATAAGCATATCTTTCATGATAGTATGCCCCTTGATTCACCTCTCCTAGCAGGTAACACAGCTAGAAGTGATAAGGGCAGTTCTAAACTTAATGAATTGACGGTTCTTTGTACCAAGTTATCTGAAAAGGTAGAATCTCTGGAGGAAGATCTCAAAAGCCACAAGGACAACTTCGCCAAGGTTTACACTAAGTTGACACTAAGGGTGAAAAGCTTGGAAGCTCAGCTTAAGAGGAAATGGTCTAAAATGGTGATATCTGCTAGTTCTTCAGATGATAGCTCAGATGACAGTTCAGATGATGATGGAGATTCTCCCAAACAGGGGAGGATAACAGGGAAATCTGGGAAAGAAAAGGAAAAGAGATCAAGAACTCAGGGGAGAAATGAAGAAGGTACTAGTGGAAAAGGTAATGATGGTGATGATACTGATATGCGTGAGCAAGAGGAAGAACAAGGTACTACTGAGACAGTTGATGAAACAGTACAAACTGCTGAAGAAGTAGTGGAAGCAGTACAAACTGCTGAAGTACCAAAGGAAGCAGTACAAACTGCTAAATACAAAGGGAAAGGTATTTTGGTTGAAGAAGATGAGCCACAGAAGATTATGAAGCCTAGAACTCAAGCTCAGATAGATTATAATGCAGAAGTGGCAAAGAAACTTCAAGAAGATGAACAAGGAAATGAACAAGCTCAAATAGATTTTGATGCAGAGTTAGCAAAGAAAATGTCTGAAGATGATGTGATTGATTTTATGGAAGCAAAGAGACTAGAAAAAGAAAAGATGGTTTCAGATGCTCAGATGGATCAAGAACAATTTGAAGAACAATTACAATATCTGACAGACACTGATCCGATTTTGAAAGCTCAAGCAGTTCAACTTGTTAAAGATGAGAGTTTAAGTGCAGAAGCAAGATCAGCAAAGCTTACAAGTTTTATTTTATTAAAGAATAAGGAAGTTGCTTGGAGTGATTTTATGCAGAAGATCAGGGATAGACAAAAGAAAAGGTATAAGAAGAAGATGCCTACAAAGAAAGAGCAGATAAGCTTCATGAAGAGTTATTTGAAGAATCAAGCATTTAGGAAGCAGAGTTACTTTAAAGGAAAAACAGATGCTGAGATTGAAAAAGCATATTATGAAGCTTTTGCAAGGTTAAACAAGCCAAGTTCAACAAAGTTTGTGATTGATACTGGACACAGTAAAGAAGAGAAGAGAAAAGCAGAGTTGTTAGAGTCAGATACTTCAAAGAAGCAGGAGACTACAGCTGAGAGTTTATCACAAGAGCAAATCAAGAAAATGATTGCAGTAGTTCCTGAATCCACAAACATTAAGCCACTACAAGCAAAACACCCTATTATAGATTGGGAAGTATTCTCTGAAGGAAGAATGAAAGGGTGGAAGATCATAAGAATTAGTGGAATAACTAAGAGATACAAATTGTTTGAAGAATTGCTTAAGGGATTTGATAGGGAAGATCTCAATCAGTTATGGAATTTGGTAAAGGAAAGATTCAAAATCTCAGATCCTCTTGATGATAAAGATAAGGAATTGTAGGTATAGTTGAAGAGAATCTATGAACCAGATGGTGGTGAAGCAATATGGAGGTTTCAAGCTCCAATTAAAGATTTTTCATGGAAGCTATTTGATACATGTGGAGTTCACATAATTTCTACTAAAGATGGTTTGGAGATATACATGTTAGTAGAAAAAGACTACCCTCTTAGACCAGCTGTGTTGGTTACATTAGTATATTCAAAATTGGAAGTTGAAGCTGATTCAGTAATGGCAGATGAGCTAGTAAGGAAGATGTTTAATCTTGCAGAACAGAGAAAATCTCAGACTAAGAGATTGACATGGTAGTGTTTGGAAGAATCCCCCCCATCCTCATAAATGAAGTTTAATTCGAAGAAAAACTTAGTGATTTAGAGAGAAATCATAAGTTTAGGGAAGGATTGTTGGGAATTAAACATAAACAGTTAGTACTGCCAGAGGAAAAGTTACAACTGATGAAGAATACACTAACAGTACTAAGTCAGTTAGTACTGCTAGTATATATGGTTAGTATTGCTTATGATTTTGTAAACGTGTAATAGGATAAGTATGGAAAAGATATTGTGTATATCTTATAGAATTAGACGTATAGTTATCTTGTACAGGAATCCTTGGTCTATAAAAGAATATCCTAGGTTAAAGTTTATGTACGATTAGTGAAACGAGATTATTGATAGAGATTCAAGGTTGTAAACCCTAGTGATAGGAGATCACTCGTATTATTAATATAATATTGAATCATTTTGGAAGAAAAACATTGTCTCTTGTTCATACACTGTTTCATTCATTCATACATACAAATACAAATAATCTTTTAAGTGTTAGCTAGTAAATTCCGCGTGCTAGTTAATATTACTCAAAGTATCTATCTAACACAAAGAGTGTGTTTAGATCCGGTCAATTGATAACATTAAATAGTCCGGATATTCTAAGCATCAGTTTTCCCCATTATGATAAAAAATTATGCAAAATTACATTCGAATATTCTCTTATTTCTTTATATTTCATTTCAAGACAAAGAAGAGCATTTGAACGGATTTGAGACAAATATTGATCGATATAAGCTAAAGTAAAGATTAAAGACAAAGACACAAGGTTACGGCATAACGTATCATTGAAGTTACGCCGTAGATATTTTATGACTTAGCCAAATTCTTGCATGACTAAGATTAAACCGTAACTAATCATAGGGTTACGGTGTAATAGTTTTAACGAGAGTTCTACGATCGTAACTCACTATTGGGTTACGCCGTAAGTTGACCAACGTGTTGACCAAGGAGTAATGTTACGACGTAACTTGTAACGCAGTTACACCGTAAGTATGGATAAACTTTGATTTAAGATTAGCTTTGAAGAAGAATTATAGCGTAACCTTTGATAAGGTTACGCCGTAACAAAGACGAGCACTATATATACTCAAAGAAATTTTGCATTTAGGATATCTCCCCTTTCCTAAACCTTTAGTAGGGTTTGGGGAGAGCAACCCCAGAAGATTAATGGAGGATTAGAATATTGAAGAAATGGCAATTCATGTAGCTTGGAATATTCTATGTTATTTCAAGTTTGAATTCTCTTATGCTTTTCTATTAATCGTTCGATGAATTCGTTTTGCTAATTTAAGCTTGGTTTAGTATATTTCTTTGATTCTCTATATAGACATTTTCTTTTCTTGTTTGTGGACACTCTTGTTTCGGTAGCTTTAAAGCTTGGTAATATCTATAAAGCTAGGAGAATTGACCATAGGACCCTAGACGAGTAGGTTGCGAGGATTGGAAGGAATTTGCCATAGTACTCTCATTTCTTTGTGTGCGAATTTAGATGAGCACTTACCCAGTGGAGAAGCTTAAGAAGTTAGAGGGAACCTAAGTTCCGACAGGCCGGGTTTCGCTTGATCAAGTCTATTAAACATTGTACTTAATGACTCTTTCATAGGGTAAACCCACCAACTCTCGTAATCATTTGGTTACGGAATAGGACGCTATGGAAAATAGGCTAGACAAATTGACCATAGGAGTATAGTGACATTTACCCACTATATGGACTAAAAGAAGCAAGAAAATAGGCTAGACAAATTGACCAAAGGTGTCTAGTCATACTATTCTCTTTTCTATCCTTACGTTTTGATTCTATTAGATTAGAATTTACTATTTATCGAACATCTTTCACTTAATTATATATGCTTGAATTTAATACCTTATTTCACCAGACCAACAACTCTTGGGACGACACTCGGATTTACCTAGGATATACTTTACATGACTGGGTACACTGCCCGTTAGTATGTGTTAGTCCTAGTATCTCTCAGTTTATAAATTTAAAACAGGATGGAAAATGCACATCAAATTTTTGGCGCCGTTGCCGAGGACCAGTTTTATTTGGGCGATTTAAGGTAATCTTAATTTCTAATAATTATATGGCATTTTGAAGTTGATATCAGGACGAAGACATATTTTGACATTCTACATACGAGAAATAACTTCGTACATGACTCTTAATAATAAGTTGCATGGATGTTCAGGTACGCAAATACAATATCTGGTTATACGAAATATATTCCAAACTATAATTCTAAATTTTTTTTATTATGAACTTACGGCGTAACCATATAGTGGGTTACGGCGTAACTATTTTTAATTAATAAAAAAAAATTAGGGCTCATTAACGAGATTACGACGTAAATTATTTATAGAGTTACCCCGTAACTTCCGGGTAATATAAATAGTCAGTTCCGGCGTAAAGGCCATTTTTTACAACAAAAGTTAATCGCAGCCGATGCAGTAAAACATTTTCGTGCATTTTTTTTGTGTTTGTTATCAAGGATCTCAAATGGCAGGTAATTATTACAAAACTCTACTTTGATTTTTCAATTTTTAATTGTGGTTCTTAGTATGCTAAAACCAATTTGGGGTTTTAGGACTTCACGGTTTTAGGGATTCGTATGAATGTATTAATTAATTCAGTAACCTTTAATAATCATGTTTCAATCATTCAATTATGACTTTCTTGAATTTAATTTAGGGTTTGGTTTGATTATGAATTGATTAGATTAATTGATCTAGGCTCTCGCATATCGTTATAAATTTATGAATGGGTAAAGCTTTTTTAAAAGTTAGTAAATTTTTATAGTTACGGTGTAATTAATAATTGGTTCCGTAACCATTGAAGAAAACATCACTTTCAGAGGAATTTTACAGCGTAACTATAATAGTGAGGTTACGCCGTAATTTGTGTTTGTGTAAAATTAACCTTCTACAGTAAAAGTTTAGTTACGACGTAACCATTATATGAGTTACACCATAATTGAGACTCAGATTGAATTTACGGCGTAACTAGTAACAGAGTTATGTCGTAACTTTGTTACAGATTGATTTTACGGTGTAACATTTGTGGGTTACGCCGTAACTCTCTTTATACAACTCATATTTGTAGTTTTAATTGTATTTTTAGGAAACAACAACAAAACCCCTACCCAATGTTTAAAGTTTTTGCAGTTCGACGCTGATGGGAGAAGGGAGTGCAAAAGTGAGCTCTCTGCGCTCACCAGAAAGGAGATTGAGGGGCCCCAGGCCTTCAATTTTGCCGAATTTGAAACATTTAACAATGGTGATGGTGCTATAGCACTTAAGAGACTTTGCAAGGTTGAATATGAGCATACTAATGGGAAGTTTGTTTGTTCGGCTTAGTTGAAGGTTTTCATGATCAATAAGCCGGTTATTATGGAGTATGTTTGGGTGTTTTTGTCTACGGTGGATTTTAAGGACCACATTGTCAGCTTAACTGAGCCTTTTCTCTTTTTCCAACTTGGTGGTGTTAGGAGGAAGATGAACATGAGGGAGTTCATCTTGGCCATGGGACTTTACACTCAAAGGAAACTAAATTCCGATATGTTCACAGAGTTTTACAACAATTGCATGAGATTTAAGCCCCACAACTACAACCCAAGGGTCTACCTTGAGCAGATCTCTACTGCCGCTGGCTGTGATACTCGTTCCCCACCATCCTACACTACCATTAAGAGTCCTATTCGCCGTTTGGTGTACATTCTCATAGCCATTTCTATCAGAGCAAGACACTCCACTAGGGAGAAGGTGATAGTTGATGACATTTACTTGATGCATGGCATGGATGGAGGTGATATGATTGATGTTCCTTGGCACTTGGCCAAGTTTATGTCGAGTGGTGCCAAGGGGTACCAAAGGAATACCCCTATTCAGGGGGGCCATTTTATTGGAAAGCTTGCTAGGAGTTTTGGGTTGATGACTCCTGCGGCTTTAGTTGTTGTGACTAGGGGGATGGACACAAGCATAATTAGGATACATAAGCTTTTTGAGTTTGGGATTTGCAAGTATAATATTTTAGGAGGAGGTGAGTTAGAACGCGAGATTCAGGGTGTAGGAGCTTTAGGAGTTGGGTGCTCCCAGGCTAGTGGAAGCCGGGGAGTTGATGATGAGGAGTGTGTTAGGTTCCGTCCAACCATATCTATCTCTGATAGGCTTAGAGTGATGGATGGTATGCTTGGACATATGGAGGGGAACATGACCCAGTTTGGGGACGACATGGATGACATGACAGCTGTTGTCTCTGGTATGACTGACCAGTTTGATGTGTTTTATTCTGACTTTAGGCAAATGCAGGCACAGCAACAAGACTTCTTCCAATGGAATGCTGACCGCACTAGTCAGATGCTCCAGAACATGCAACTCAGCCACCCTCGCTGGAATGGAGAGCCCTACGTGTATGTGCCAGATATACCAGACTTAGGTGTCCAGCAAGGAGTCTCCTTCATGCATCCTCAACAATTCCTGGGCAGCACCTCCACCACTCCTCAAGACTCCTACAGCATGGCTTCTCAGTTTCAGACCCCCATGGACCATGATCAGCATCGGGAGTAAAATCTCCCTTGTTTCAAAAACAATACTCTATTTGCTCTCTCTAAACAATTTTTATTTTGAACTATGTCTGCAATAATCTTAACTTCAAGGACATGACTAATGCTTGGTAATATTAGGTACTTGTGATATAATCATTTGCATGTTTGTAGATTTCAGATTTTGTTACAGCACGTTTTTACGGCGTAATGTGGTTATGGACTTACGCCGTAACTGGTGTTGTCAGTGAGAGAACCTGAGAGAGCATAGGAGTTATGGCGTAGCTGGTCATTAAACCTATACTGTAACCATTACCTGATGACTTTAGTTTGACGGACTTCCTTGATAAGTGATTGAGAGGGAAGTTTCTTTTCATTTTTCATTTATATTCTCTTTTTATTTTTCTTTAGTACAAAAGGGACTTTGTACAATTTAAGTGGGGGGATAGGAATAGAAATGACCATAGGTTTAAAAATTAGCTTGCTTGCCCTCATTTTTTCTAGTTTATTTTGAAAAATCTTGCCATTTTGAAAATTTTTGACATGTTTTTCTTAACCGAACTAGAATAGACATTAGCCGAGCACACTATAACCCTTGATTCTTTGGTGAGGTTTAGCCTTTCGTTTTCCCCATTTTACTCAAATCCACCAAATATTGAGTGTGCCGGTAGTATTATAAACTTTAGAACTTGGACTTTACATCATTTCGAGACCATAGACGAGTAATGTGTCAAGTTGGTTTGATACATTTGGAAGAGATAATTTTAGAAGGTAATATTCTAGGAATAATACCAAATAGCCCATATGTGTTTAATTGTGTGCGTTTATCAATTAGTCACCTCGACTTTTCGACCCCCGTGTTTAAGCCTTTTGTTGCACTCACTTTTAGTGCAAGATACCCCTAGATACACCCTTCTGAGCCTTTCTTTTTGTTTCTTAACCCATACTATATATTGTTTTATTACAACTTTTCACCTTAGCCTACCGTGTGGTCTTAGTTTATGATTGGGAAATTGCCATTTGCCTAAGTTTGAGGTTCAAGTAGAGAGATTCCGAAATCACACCTACATCGAAGACACATATTTAAATATCATTGAAGACCCCCCGATATTCCTCATATATGATTTATCTCAAGTGGGGGGATGACTTATTGTAATGGTAAAAAAAAAAAAAAAAAAAAAAAGTTTATTGTTAAAATATATAGTGCGTGTATTAGCAACGGAGCTTATTGGATTAGTTTCAGTCAAAAAAAATATACGGAAACCCCTTATACCTAAATATTCTTACTCGTTTGCTCCTAATTAGAATGCATGTCTTACTCATTCAGGCAACGACAGTACTGGGATCCCTTCCGAGGACCGTTGCAACCATCAGGCACGTGCCACTATCTCATTTGTTTAGAGGTAGTGCTGCAATCGTGCATAGATCATTTCATACATCTAGCGAGACCAAGAGAAACACAGCTATGGCATGTGTGAATTCACATACCTTTTCTTTATAAAAAACGGACTCAAAAGACCAAAAAACTGATCGTAAATGCCAAATATATGCTTGTTTTTGTATTTATGAACACTACTAGAAAAACAGCTATTCTTGACTCCAAATGCGAGTCAAGAAGAGGCCTTATGACGCGCAAATGCGAGTCAAGGATGGACCCGTCATAAAGCTTCATGACTCGCATTTGTGCGTCATCCCTCTATGACGCGCATTTATGACCCACGTTTTATGACTCTCCTTTTTGCGTGTCATAACCTAATTTTTTTTTTTAAATTAATTTTTTTCAGTTCCTAATTTTCTATTAAATGACAATTAAAAACCTGATAATACAAAATTAAAAACACAAATATCAAAATAACGCATTTCATATATATATATATATATATATATATATATATATATATATATACCAAAGTAAAGTACCAAAACAGATACATAAAATCTAAACTCATAATCCATCATGAAACAATTGTTTTTACAAGTGTTCCTCACAAAAGCCAATTAAGATAAACCACTAGAAACAAATACCATAAACCTTCTTCAACGATTTGCCTTGGCAACTCGTTCAATCTCGTCCTTCTTCTTAATAGCATAACTGCAAAACAAACAAGATAAAATTATTAAATAAGCAATGTAACAGCAATGTAACACACTTAAACGTGCAGAAAAATCAGCAATGTAACACACTTAAACGTTCAGAAAAATAAGCAATGTAACACACTTAAATGTGTAGAAAAATCAGCAATGAAACATGCTTAAACATGCAAAAAAATCAGCAATGAAACTCACTTACACATGCTGAAAAATCAGCAGCAAAATACGCCCCCTTTGGGTTGTTTTGCAGCAAATCAATTCACATAACGCACCCCATTTAGGGCTATTTTAAATAGGAACAAACACCCCTTTGGGTGGTTCTTTGACCGAACTAAATCCCACTCTTATCGGGACTGCAATAGGTAAAACAAACACCCCCCACTGCGCAGATCATTTCAGAAATAAACGCCCTAGATGGGCTGAAACTATGCATAACCAAACACCCCCGACGGGGCTGGTGTTGGACCAAAAATAAGCCAACTCATACGCACCCCTAGCGGGCTGTGGTGGGTCGCGAACAAGGCAAACACACCCTTCGGGGTGGGCTGAGATAGCAGGTAATAAACAAACCAAGCGCACCCTAGTTGGGTCGCGGTGTAGGTCGAAGCAAACAGTACCTTCCATAACCAGCCGTACTAACTAGAAGTACCTTTACAAGCAAACAGTACCTTCCATGACTATTTTTTGTTAATCAAGCAAAAATTTGTGAACACGAACCTGAATCTCATCGGCTTCTTCGGATATATCTGCAGGTTTCAATCAATGCAATACATATAATTAGATATTCAAAACTAAGGTGTTTTCGAGTAAAAGAAGTTACTGAATGAAGACAACAATTTAAGTATATAGAAAGAAAAACATATAAGCAGCAGCCTCGGTACATCAGTTTCACATATAAAATTGATCCCTCAGCCTAGAGCATTCGTTGTTTTTTTCAGAAAATTATGTGTTGAATAGCAAACTGATGTTCTTTTAGGAGGGTTAGTGCCATAGTTTTAGCTTATAACTTAATAACAATGTGAATTCAGCAGCCAAAAAATAAACTTACACAGGGTGAAATGCAATTGTGTTTACAGGGTAAACGATGTCCTTTCCAGCTTCTGATTTCCAGTGACATTTGAAAGCATACCTGAATACGTATAAAGGCGTTAAAATAAAAGAAGTGGTTAGTAATCATAAAATATATAGCAGATAAGGGGATACAAGTTGCATACTTTTTGGATTGACCAGCTTCAGAAAGATCAAAAAATTCCATGGCAACACGACCCTCCACAGAGCTAAGAGCATAACCTGAAAGTCAACATTTCTTTCTAATCAGTATAAGTAAACACAAGCATGATAAAAGTAAGCAGTGAAAAAGGGGGACATTCAAAGAACTTTACCAGTGTGCTATGACAGCCATATCTAGTATTAAAAAGGAACCACTTTGCAAGACACATTAGCAGCTTCACAAAGATAACTTTTTTATTTGAAAAAATTAAGTTTATTTAATATAATAGAAAATTAGTAAAGATTAGTAATACATGATAAATTTTAAGGGCTTTAACAGTCAAAAGCAATACCAGATCAATTGGGATAACATCGGACACATCTCGTCTGGTACTTTAAAGAGGATTCCCTTCGTTGTTCTGGTTGAGACATATTTCTTAAGTCATAAACATTCACATGTCTGCCAGCAGTCGCCACAACCACACGATTCCCAACAACAGACAAAGAATAGACACGTTCTGGTTGAGTGTATGTCCCAACTAGAGAGCGCTCTTGTGAATTAGCACCTCTTGGATCCCAACACTTTAAGGTTTTGTCCCAACTGCCAGTGATAACTTGTCCTGAAAAGCGTCAACAGAAGAGAAAAAGTTGCAACTTGTTAAAACATTTGACACACTAATTATAACATGGACGAGTTATCTTCACAAATTCTTAAGGGGTTTTATATAGAGTACTTCTACTTTTTTGTACTATAATTTGTCTCTGATATTTTTTTAGCTCTCCAAAAGTAGCAGTAAGTAGACACTTATATCAGTGATTAGTGACAGTTACAATCCTTGTGAACATTGACAATATAAACAGCTGATATCAAAACACGAGTATAATGGCAGTCAAAAACAACCTGTGGCATAAGAGTATTCAATACATCGAACAGGGGCATCATGACGTCCAATAACATATTCGTTCTCATTATTGAACACTAACCTGAGATACAAGCAGAAAATTTTCTTGTGAGCTGAAACCAAAACAAAACTTTCAACAATATGGTAGAAAATAGCTATTCGGTCTACATATTCATGATATGCTTACATAAATTATATATTAGAAGTTCAAAATCAATAAAGATTGAACTGCCAGAGTAAATAAATGGACGTATTAAGATAATTAATAGTCTACTGGTCTAGGAAAAGGTGACGAGTAAAACTTGCGACTCAGGGGACTGAAAATGCATACAAACAGCTCACGTTTTTCATAACCATATCAAGCAATAAAGAATGAATTGTGATGGAAGTGTCTCCCATGTAAAACAATGAAGGCCTGACATAACATAGGAGAATGCAACTGATACGGTAAATAACGCTACGCGCAACATGGAAATCCATGCAAGTACAGATGGTTATGAGTCATACATGATTTTGTTTGCAATCTTACAATGTACCCCATTGTAGGCAGATAATATGCAATATAGGTAGATATCATAAAACCAACCTATTTTTTCCAATTTGAAAAGAGAATGTGATCAAGATAAGGGTGTGACAGAGAGATAAAGAGAATTTCCATTAGCTCTAGTTCATTCCCACGAACTTAAATCCCGGCAAAGTTGGTGGAAAAATAAAAAAATTGAATGATTGGGATAGATTAACCCTTTTAGCAAGTAATTAATTGCTATAGCCCTCCAAACAATAAAGTCAATGAAAGGGGGGTGATTTACGTATTTATATAGGCATACAGCACTGCAATTCAGGACCTAGGAACACCTTTTCTACTCAACTAAGTACAAGTTAGAAAATATCAAACTAAACCTTGTAAACGACAAAGTAAATTATAAGTTTATAACTACAGTGATGATGGTGAATTTCAATGTGATCAGTCCTGCTCACCTAATATTAAAGCATTCGCACATTAAAAAAAAAAAAAAAAAAAAAAAAAAAAAAAAAAAAAAAAAAACTTTCTAATGCTAATGGATTGAACTAGGAATGAAAACTTACCTGCTCGTGTTCTAATTGAAGACAAGCACCCGACTGAAGAAGTTCCAAGGCTTCAGAAAACCTCCGCCCCCACCTCCACCACCATCAGCCGTCGTCACCTCCGGCCACCACCAGGGTCGTATACCACCTCCATAAAATCGCTGTACACCACCTGTTATCACACACACACACCCACAAATCTATTATCACACACAAAAACACTGACAGATCTATAAATGGAACTATAAAAATACATACCCACAGATTTGTAAAGGGGTGAGAATTGTGGTTGTGAAGGGGCGAGAATTGACTGGCCGCAGTAGTTAATTGGAGAAGAGGGGTCACAGTTGGGGAAGGGAGGAGATGGGGTTGTGGAGAGTTGAGAGAGAATTCAGAATTGTGTGGAAGAAGAAAGGGGGTTTTTGTGTTTTTATTTTGAGAAAATAGAAAGTGCAGAGGGGTTCAAATTTTTTGGGAGTTTGAAGTTTTCGTCGAGCGGGAAACAGAAATAATAAAACGCAAATGAAAGTGTAGTCCGTGTTTCTTAAAAAATTTTAGATATGACACGAATTTTATGACACACAAAAATGCCTGTCGTCTATCCTTCAGATTTTACAATTTATGACAGTTTTTTTATGACTTACAATTTTGCGCGTCATCTTTTAGCGTGCGTCATAAAAAGCGAGTCAAGGATAGCCCTTTTTCTAGTAGTGGAATTTGCAGGTAATGGATATGAGAAAAGAACAAAAAGAATGATAAAATGAACAAAATCGAGCACGAGATTGGAAAGAGCGAGAAAAGCCGGAGCCGGGGATGTGTTTCTACATTTTTGATCCAACTCTAAACCCTAAAATACCAAACCTAATCCTAATCCTAAAACAATTACATCATTAGTCCTTACCTTTTACAAAGTTAGTCCTAAAATCTAACTGATGTTAAATCCTTAACTAAACCCTAACCGGACCAATTTTAAACCTAAATTAAACCTAATCCAAAAACACCAAGCCTACACCCAAAACCAAGTCAAATAATTAAAACCGGGTCAACAAAGGGAAAAAGGGCACGTAAAACAGTTTATTACTGTTCACCGTCTCCTTCCCTTCTTACCCCGACTTACTCGCATCAATTAACCCACCTTAAGTACCACTCACCTGCTAGAAGCTGACACGTCTGACAAGGAATTACATCAATTGAAGCCAAGCTGGCAATCCGAGAGCATCTTATTGGTCGAAGCTTGTTGGCACTCAATCCAAGGGTGAATAATGATGGGAAATCATTCAAGGGTCGAGATTAGAAGAACAAGAAGCTTCCACAAGCCCTAGAAGGATCCTTTGAAGGCTATAAATAGAGGCCGCCTCTCAAGCACAATTCGAGTAGTTTTAGTCTAATTTTATGTCTTATTTTAGCTTATTGTTTAGCTTAATTTCAGCTTTTATTAAATTTGTATTTCATTTCCAGTATTGTACTCTTCAAAGTTTTAATAAAATTCAGTTTACCTTTAAATTCGAGCTCAAATTTACTTATAAGCTTTTAATATGTTGTTTGTGTTTGATTAATAAGCTGTTGATAAGCTCTATTTACTTCACTTAGACTCAAATAAGCTCTTCAATAGCTTGTTTGAGTATTGAGTAGCTTTGTGTTTAATTTGAAAGCAGTTTAGTTTAGAAATTTTGTTAAAAACCAAAATAAGCTTAAGTGGAAGATAAGCCAGAAATGGAAGGGCTTATAGGTCTTTACCAGCTTATCACTTGATAAGCTGGAGCTTGTAGAGTAGCTCCTCGAGCTTATTTGATCCATGTTGAGCTAGGATCAAGGTAAAAGTACTTAATCCTCTTTTTTAGTTTAAATCTGCTTATTTCTTTTCAGCTTATTAAGATCTGCTTATTATTGCTTTTTATCTATTTAATATTGCTTAATTCATGTTTTTGTATTCTTATTTGTCTGTTTAAATGCTTATTTCATAGTTTAGTAGTCTATTATCTTTATAATCTAAAAAACTATCAATAACTCAAGAAGCTGTGCTTATTAACTTAGTGCTTATTTACTTGTTTTTCTTACTTAAAAGTTATTTAGTAATAATAATATCAGCTTGTGTTTTAAAGTTGTTCAAGATTTTGGTCTAAATCTGTTTTAAATAGCAAATCTGAGTTTTAAAGGGGTGTTTGGATAACAGTTTTAGCCAAGTGTGAAACTGTTACTCTTTGTTTTGGCCAGTAAGCCAAGATTGATTAGTTTAAAAATAGTTTAAATAATAGATTAGGATAAGTTTAAACAAGTTTTAGTAAGTTTTATAGGTTTTGAGTCAGTTTTCATAATTTCATAGTCTAAAACAGTTGTGTCAGCTTATTTTTAAAGAAATCATCAAAAACTCTTTTAAGGTTTTGTTTTTGAGTCCTAAGCCAGTCTAGAATGTATGTTACATGTTCGGGTTAAGTGTCTTAAGGTTTGAGTCAAGTTAAGTAGTCATTTTCAGTTTTTGAAAACCAAATCAGTATATAAAATTCCTATGCTGATTGGATCAGAAAAGGTTTTCTCAGCTTATTTCTAGTTCAAAATTCTTAAAAATTGTTTCTAAGTGTTAATTAGTTGTAAGACTTGGTCTGTTTTGACTTTTCAAGTTTCAGCTTAAGCTTTTAGTAGCTTAATTATAGCATTGAAATTAGTGTTTTCAGCATAAAAGTGTCATAAATCAGAAAAATCCAAAAACATAGGTCAAGTGTCTGTCTTATCAGCTTAATTTTAAGCTTATTTTTTGTTTCAAAATGTCTGAAAATTCTTCTGTGTGTTCCTTGGTAGGTAGTCTATGCTATTTTGAAGTTTTCATGATTTAGCTTATTGCTTAAGTAGCTTATTTGATAGCTTATAGTTGCCCTTTGAGTCTATTTGGTCATCAGTTTTGCTTATAAGCATAGTTTAGATTTTTTTAGCTTTTGCTTAATGTTTCTGCTTATTGTGGATCCTTAGCGCTTATTAGTTATAGAAGAAAAGTTTAGATCAGATAACTAGTTTATTCTAGTGCTTATTTAGTGAATTAAGCCCTTAGCAGTTTTAAATTAGAACTAGCAGTACTAACTTCTAGTTAGTACTGCTGAGCTTATTTTGGCTTATTTTCTGCTTAAACTTAGGTTAGTATTGCTTATTTAGTTAGCATTTAGGTTTCTTATTACTTATTAGGTCTAAGCTTAAGATTATAAGAGCTTACTTATTTAATCATTTAAGCCTTTGATTTTTTTTTTTTAGTTTCTTAGTTAACTGTTAGCTTTTTATCAACTTTTCCAGCTTATTTGTTGTTTCTAAAAAAGTTTGTTTTACAAAAAGTTTCTATATTCAGCTTATTAAAAAGTTTGTTTGAAAATTTTTGCAAAATAAAAAAGTGGGAAGCCAAGGGTAAGCCAAAGGCTCGAACCCGATACCTCAACCAGTCTCTACCACCTTTATCACACACACCACAACCAACTCTGCCCTTGGGTCTTTTTCGTTAAGGGATGCACACCATTTTTACTTAACCAACTTTTTAGTTTAAGCTTATCAGCCCTTTTTGGCTTATTACCAGCTTATGCAAATAAGCTGGTGATTTTTTTTTTCCTAAGTTCCTTATAGCTTAAAGTACTTTTCCAGATTTTTTCATAGTTTTTCTTATTAGTTTAGTATTTTTAATATTATTTTTAGATTAAAAGTATTTATAATTCATAATAAATAAAATCAAAATCAAAAAAATATAATTCTTTTTTCTAAAATTATTTTTAGTCATTTATGACTTTTAGAAAATAAATTTTCACTTCTAGGGTTAAATTTTGAGTTTTAGGATTTTAAAGCCCGTTAAGTTCCCGTTTTAAGCCCCTTTTTAGTTTAGATTTGCGTTAGGATTTAATTGCGCTTATTTGCGCTTTATTTTCTTGTTTTATGTGCTTATTATTTGATTTTTAGTTTATGTTTTCTATTTTTAGTCATAGAATCCAAAATATTTCGACTATTCAATCACCCGATCACGAACCGAATCTGAAGTTCCATTCACACTTCGTTGGGACATAACGACCCGGGAATATCTAGTACTTCCAGAAATATATGTGGTTTGACTTGCTTTGACCTCTTGGGATTTTCACTCTTGGTTAGAGAGCAAATTGACCGTTTGGTCGGGTTTTCTTACTATTATATATATATATATTATATATATATATATATATATATATATATATATATATATATATATATATATATATAATATAGGATAAAGATCAAATAAAAAGACAAATATCCGTACATTACGTAAAAAGATTTTTTTTTTTAAATTTTCTCGAAAAATTCCAAAAAAAATCCACAAGATCAGGTATGTTGGTCCATGAAAAAGTTGTGAAGAAAGTTTTTCTAAAAGTGGATATTTTTTCCGAAAAAAAATTATGAAAAAATACGTTTGTGCATAAAATCGCTTTTTTATGCTTAAAAAAATCATTTTTGCACCCAAGTTCTTTTGACTTTTTTAATCAAAATAACATTGCGCATCTAACTAAAACAAGTTGAAAATTTTGTGCATCAAAATTTTTTTGCGCATCAAAATTCGTTTTTTGTGCATTAAAAAAAAAACGTATAAAAACTCAAAATCAGAAAAACTTCTTTCACAAAAGTTTTAAGCACCAACATACCCGATCTTGTGGTATTTTTTTGGATTTTTTCGCGAACTTTAAAAAAAAAATTCTTTTTACGTAGTGTACGGATATTTGTCTTTTTATTTTAACTTTACCCTATATATATATATATATATATATATATATATATATATATATATATTATATATATATATATACCCTATATATATATATATATATATATATATATATATATATATATATATATACTTTGGCTAGCACCAGCCACGTAGCATTCTTGTCTTCCCTGTTGGATGTCTACCACGTGGACCATTGATAACATCAAATAATCCTGATATTCTAAGTGTGAATTTCCCCCATTATGATAACAAATTATGCAAAATTACATTCGAATATACTCTTATTTCTTTATATTTCATTTCAGGACAAGGAAGAGCATTTGAACGGATTTGAGACAAATATTGATCAATATAAGCTAAAGTAAAGATTAAAGACAAAGACACAAGGTTACGGCATAACGTATCATTGAAGTCACGCCATAGATATTTTATGACTTAGCCAAATTCTTGCATGACGAAGATTACGCCATAACTAATTATAGGGTTACGGCGTAATAGTTTTAACGAGAATTCTACGATCGTAACTCACTATTGGGTTACACCTTAAGTTGACCAACGTGTTGACCAAAGAGTAATGTTACGGCGTAACTTGTAATGCAGTTACGCCGTAAGTATGGATAAACTTTGATTGAAGATCAGCTTTAAAGAAGAATTACGGCGTAACCATTTATAAGGTTACGCCGTAACAAAGACGAGCACTATATATACTTGAAGAAATTCTGCATTTAGGATATCTCCCTTTTCCTAAACTTTTACTAGGGTTTGGGGAGAGCAACCCCAGAAGATTAATAGAGGATTAGAAGATTGAAGAAATGGCAATTCATGTAGCTAGGAATATTCTAGTCTATTTCAAGTTTGAATTCTCTTATGCTTTTCTATTAATCGTTCGATGAATTCGTTTTGCAAATTTAAGCTTGGTTTAGTATATTATCGTTGTTTCTCTATATAGACATTTTCTTTGCTTGTTTGTGGACACTCTTGTTTCGGTAGCTTTAAAGCTTGGTAATATCTATAAAGCTAGGAGAATTGACCATAGGACCCAAGACGAGCAGGTTGCGAGGATTGGAAGGAATTCGCCATAATACTCTATTGATCCCAGTTGAGCACTTGATCGAATTTGTTAGCTTGTATAAGGGTTAGTTATATTAGATAAATCTAACAAAACTTGTGTAGAAACTGTGTTTGTGTATACAAAAGACTATGCGGAATCTAGTTTTTGATATTAAGAAGAATTCTAATGTAACAGTGAAGTAATGAACACACAATTCAACAAACAATAAGTCTCAATATTATTAATGAATAATACGAATACTCAACAGTATTAGGGTTACAATACCTTGAAGCTATAAACTTTCTATGTGTTTCATGTATCTAACTATATGCCCTAGGACCTCCTTTTATAGACTAAGGAGTCCTAGTTGTCTTACAATACTAAGGAAACTATATAAAATCTTTTCTATACTTTTCTAATACATAACTTTAGGCACACGACATTCCATACATATTTTACAGTTGTAACTTATGTCTAACAGTTGTAAGTTTTGCACTGGCAGCACTAACTTTGTTGTAGCAGCAGTAACTTCCTCAGCAGTCTTAACTTAGTACTGACAGCATTAACTTTGTACTAGAAGTAGTAACATACTTTGTTTATTTTCCTTGAAGTTCCTCAGAAGTAGTAACTTTGTTCCAGTGGTCTTAACTCTTTAATAGCAGTAGTAAACACTTAGCATATTTTTCTTTGAAGTACAAGAGCAGTCTTAATTCCTTAGAGCAGCAGTAACAATAATGTGAGCATCAGTAACATTAAGAAGCTTTAATCCCAACAATCCTCCCCTAAACTTGATGTTTTCCTTAAAAATCATCAAGTTTCTTCATTCAAAGCTTTATATTCACCAGGAGGATGCTTCCAATCACTTTACTTCTTGTTGAGCAGTTTCTCCATTTTCTTTAGAAGCTGATAGGCCATTTCAGTGAAATAATCAATTTGAAGTTTACACGAATTCAACATTTGATCAACTGTTGACAATCTTAGGGGATATGTTTTCTCCACCAACATGTAGATTACCATAGCCTGCACTGTCAAGGCATGAACTCCACAGGAGTGATAAAACTTCCAAGACAGTACTTTATTTTCATACAAATTCCTCCATACATGATCTTCTACATTTGGTTCAAACATTGTCTTCAGATCACCCCACAAGACATAATCATAGACATTACTTGGCCTTGTTGATCAATACTTAACCTTCACCAATTTCCACAATGTTTCTAAATCCTCCCTGTCAAAACTTTTAAGCATATTACCAAAGATGGTATACATCTGGGATTTTCCATTAGCTCTTATGATCTCCCAGTACATTTTCTTTCCTCCTTTGTAGATCTTCCAGTCAACAATGCTTGTAGGCTTAGTAGCCAAAGGTACAACATTAATTGCTACTTTTTCATCATCCTGAATGATTTCCATAAACTGTTTAAGATCAGCTGTATCTTTGTATTCATCCACCTTTTTCTCTTTATCCACCTTCTGCTTCTTTTGGACCTCTTGCTCTAGCTCAGTCCATTCTCTCTTACTACCTTCCACAAGCTCTGTCTCTATATCAACAAATGTGTTTACTCTCTTGAATACCCTGTCAAACACTTCTTGGATCTTTTCAAAACTCATATTCTTCAACTGATTAGGCTTTCATCCATCCATGTTCTTCAGATAAGTACACATTATCTTCCTTTGTTGAGCTTTAGTGGGTGGTTTGTTTCTCTTTTCTTCAACTCTTTTCTTTGCAAAGTTCCTTCTTCTTTGCTCTATAAGTTCAGCATATAATTTGGCCTTTTCTTCCACAGATAACTGGTCTCTTTCTTCTTGTTGCAATCTTTGAGCAAATTCATAGTCAGCATTACACCTTGCCTGTAAATCATCCCATTCATTAATTAGTGCAATGTTGGCTTATTCCTTCTCAGCTCTTTCTCTTTCAATTCTTTCATTTTCTGCATCATACTCAGCTTGTAATTTTCTTTCTTGTTCATCAAACCGGAGTTAATCTTTCTTGCTGAAAGGATCTACTAATATAGCTTTACCCTTATCTGTTGATGGTTGTGAAGCTATTGTTGTTGTTGTTGTTGGCTCTTTGATTACAACCCCTTTCTCCTTGGGTGTTGTGCTCTTTAAGGCTTCCAGTGCTTGAGCCAAATTCAGATCATCAACAGTTGTAACATTTGTTGTAGCAGCACTAACAGATGTTGCAGCACTAGCAGCATTAACATTTTCACTAGCAGTACTAACTTCAACATCAGCAGTACTAACATTAGCAGTATCAACAATGATCTTAGCAGTATTAATGACTTCAACCACTTCTTCAACAACATTGTTGTTGGGAATTAAATTAAGCAGTTGGTACGGTTCTGTATAAGTTAGTACGGTTGAAGTGTTGCTGAAGAATACATCAACAGTTGGTACTGTTGATAAGAAGAGTTAGTACTGCTTATAAGATTAAGATGAAACCGTGTGAAGATATATATATAGAAAAGATTTAATGTATATCTTATAAAGTTAGGTTTATACGGTAGATTGTTTACTTGTAAAGGACTCCTTGTACTATAAAAGGATATCCTAGGTTATGTTTTACACACATCATTATTGATATAGCTTTTACGATTTTCATTGTAATACTCGCAATATATTAAAGCTATTCGTTTGGTTAAACTGTGTGAGATTATCTTTATTGTTACATTCATACAATCACATACAATCACCAAACAAAAATTCTTCTAAGTACTTGATAGTAAATTCCGCGTGCTGTCAAGTATATACTCAAAGTATCTCCAACACAACTCGTGTGTTTAGATCCGGTCAAGTGGTATCTGAGACAGGTTCTGATACTTTGATTTAGAAGATCCAGAAGTATTCATTAACTTGCTACCAATAAGATGGACATGGAGACACCACAAACCTCAATCCTTGCTAAACTCCCCATGCTGAAACAGAATGAATACGATTTATGGCGGCTCAGAATAGAGCAATATTTCATGGTGCAAGACTATGCATTATGGGATATAATTATCAATGGTGATTCATTCAAACCAATTCCAACTGAGGAAACACATGCTGATGGCTCAAAGACAACAAAGCTCAACACTGAGCCTGTTACTAATGAGGAGAGAATCAAAAAGAAGAATGATCAGAAGGCTAGGAATTTGTTACTAATGGCAATTCCTAAAGATCAATTGCTGAAATTTAGCCAATATGAGACTGCTAAGACCCTTTTTGAAGAAGTGGTGGAAAGATTTGGTGGCAATAAAGCTACCAAGAAGGCACAGAGAACTCTACTTAAACAAAGTTATGAGAACTTCACTGCAACAAGCAATGAAACTTTGGACCATATCTTTAATAGGCTTCAAAAGATCATCAGTCAACTTACTGTGTTAAAGATTGTGATTCCACAGGAAGACCTCAACATGAAGTTTCTTAATAGTTTACCTGCTGAATGGAACACTTATGTTGTGGTTTGGAGCAATAAACCAGAACTGGAGAAAATGACATTGAATGAGCTTTACAACAATCTTAAGATTGTTGAGCAGAAGGTGAAGAAGAGTTGTAGCACCAGTTCTAGTTCAGGGAATATGGTTTTCTTATCTTCTTCAAACAGTTTGAATCATGAAGATGAAGAAGCAGTTGGTACTGCTAAACCAACAGTTAGCACGGCTAGTGTAAAAACTAGTACTGCTGGCTTGACTGAAGAGACCATATATGCATTTGTGTCAGAACGATCTGGTGGGTCTCAGATCTTTAATGAAGATCTTCTTCAAATTGCTAAAGATGATTTGGAAGCTATGGATTTAAAGTGGCAGTTGGCTTTGATCAGCATCAGGGCTAAGAAGTATTACCAAAGGACTGGGAATAAGATTACCTTTAATGGAAGAGATGTTGCTGGGTATGATAAGTTTAAGGTGGAGTGCTATAATTGTCACAAGATGGGGCACTTTGCCAGGAATGTAGAAGTCCAAGACAATAAAGCAACCAGGGTCAAGGGTTTAAGAATCAGCAAGGAACAAGGAGAACAGTTAATGTTGAAGAGCCTTCTTCCAAGGCTATGGTAGCTATAGATGGAGCTGGATTTGATTGGAGCTTCATGGAGGAAGAAGAGGAACCAGCTAACTTGGGTTTGATGGCTTTCTCAGACTCTGAGGTACATATTGTTCAAAAATGTTCAAATACTTGTTCTGCTTTAAAAGATTATGAGTGTCTTAAGAAATAGTATGATGATCTTAGAGTAGAATCTAATCAAGTAAATTTTAGTCTATCTAATCATAAAAGAGGACTAGCTATTTTAGAAGAACAACTTGTGTTTTATAGAAAGAATGAGTCAAACTTCTCTGATGAGATAGGTGTTTTAAAGAGGGATTTGCTACTAAAAGATGATAAAATGAGTGGACTTGTATATGAACTAGAGAAGCTTAAAAAGGAAAAAGAAAATATTCAGTTAAGTGTAGATACTTTTGAACATACTTCAAAGGGAGTTCAGAAAATAGTAGAGAATCAAATACTTAACAAAGCTAAGTCTGGTTTAGGGTATAAGTCAGTTGCACCCCCTCTTAGAGGAATGTTTGTTCCACCAGGAATTGATTTAGCTCATACAGGTTTAGAAGAGTTTAAGGATATGGATTTTCCTGGATATGGTGTTAAGGTTAGTGAGAATCCTGTTAAATTTGTTAAGGCAGAAGATTCTTTTGTGAGTGCTAGTGATAAATCTCTTTCTGAGGAAAAGATGTCCTCTGATAGGAACTCAGATGCACCAACTATTGAGGATTGGACATCTGATGATGAGGATGCAATTGGATGATAAGTTTGCTATGATTAGAAAAGTGTGCTTTGTTTGTGGAAGTTTTGATCATATGGCTGCTTATTGTGATTCTAACCCATGGAAAAAGAGGGTTTCTGGGAATACAAGGGTGAATAGGAATAACAATGCTAGGGTAACTCAAAACAGTCCAACTAGATTGACAAGCCCTAATGCAAATCATAAGATGTCACCCAAAGCTGTTATGTTAAAGACTGGCATCAAAACAGTTTCAACTGCTAGGCAAAATAAGTGGTTTAATAACAAGCAAACTGTTTCAAGTGCAAAACAATTTTCAAATCATGCACAAACAGTTAAAAGGCATTTTTATAAGAAAACAGCAATGACCAATCAAAAATGGGTGCCTAAATTTAAACAAGCAGTTCCAACTGCTAGGTCAGCAGTTCTAACTACTAGACCAGCAAATCCTACTGCTAGGCACTTAAATGTTAAGGGAAAAAAGGGCAATGCTATCAAGGCCTCAATACATTGGGTTAGAAAATCTACCAAACCCAATGGTGCATCAATGACCTCCAACAAATTTTCTCATCTTGATGCACAAGGCAGATCCAAACCAGTGATGGTTTGGGTCCCCAAAAGAAACTAACACCTTTATTTTGTGTGCAGGAACATCCTTCAAATGGTGAAGAAGATAGAGGATACTCAGACAGTGGATGTTCTAGGCACATGACTGGCAACATGTCCTATCTTTCAGATTTCATAGCATTGGATGGTGGACCAGTTGTCTTTGGTGGTGGTGTTGGTGGACGGATTACTGGTAAAGGTGTCATAAAAACTGGTAATCTTGATTTTGATAATGTATATTTTGTACCAGAGTTAAAGTGCAACCTCTTTAGTGTGTCATAGATATGTGATAAAACGAATAAGGTTCTTTTTACTGATACTGACTGCCTTATTCTTTCTCCTGATTTCAAGCTACCTGATGAAAATCAAGTATTGCTTAAAATCCCCAAAAAGGGTAATACATACAGTATTGAGATGAACAACCTTGTTCCTAAAGCAGGTCTTACTTGCCTTGTTGCAAAAGCCAGTTAGGAAGAATCAATGTTGTGGCACAGAAGGCTTGGTCATGTTAATTTTAAAACCATTAACAAAATTGCTAAAAATGGGTTGGTAAGAGGTTTACCAAATAAAACTTTTCTCAATGACCAAACCTGTGTTTCTTGCCTTAAAGGTAAGCAACACAGAGCCTCATGTAAGCCAAAGGCCCAGAACTCTATTTCTCAAGCTTTATATATGTTGCATATGGACTTATTTGGTCCTACTTCGGTGAATAGCTTGAATTTTAAAAGATACTGCCTTGTTGTTACTGATGATTACAATAGGTTTTCTTGGGTATTCTTTATGAAATCTAAGGATGAGACAAGTGAAATCCTTAAGACCTTCATTGTTGAAGTAGAAAACCTAGTTGATAAGAAAGTTAAAATAATCATATGTGACAATGGGACTGAATTTAAGAATAGAGTGATGGATGAATTTTGTAGAGAAAAAGGTATTAAGAGGGAGTTTAGTGTAGCTAGAACCCCACAGCAAAATGAAGTAGCTGAGAGAAAGAATAGGACTCTTATAGAGGCTGCTAGGATAATGTTAGCTGACTCTAAGCTACTAGTTTCATTTTGGGCTGAAGCAGTTAGCACTGCTTGTTATGTATTGAATAGGGTTTTAGTTGTGCAACCTCACAATAAGACTGCTTATGAGCTTCTTAGAGGTAGAACCCCTGCTTGAAGCTTCATAAGACCTTTTGGTTGTCATGTTACTATCCTTAATACCAAAAACCAACTAGGAAAGTTTGATGAGAAATCTGAGGAAGGTTTCTTTGTTGGTTATTCTCTACACAATAAGGTTTTTAGGGTGTACAATAAAAGCACCAAGTATGTAGAAGAAAATCTGCACATAGAATTTTTGGAGAATAAACCAAATGTTGCAGGTGTTGGTCCAGATTGGATCTTTGATATTGACAGTCTTTCAGATTCCATGAATTATGTGCCTGTTACAGGTACAAATACTAACCATGGTGCATATTCAGAGGAGGAAGATGAAGATTGCATTTTGATGCCAATCATGGAGGAAAGTCCATTGTATGAGTCTTCTACAAAGAATGATGATATTCCATCATCAAGTGGTGTAGACAAAGAGAAAGATGTTGCTGAAACCAGTGGACAGAATGGTAAAGAAACTGAAAATCTAACGAGCAGTACAAATGGAGTTAGTACTGCTCAGTCACAAGTTCCTACTGCTGAGCAAAATAGTGATGCTGCTGGACCAAGTCAACCTCATCTTGATTCACCAGTTCATACTACTCATCAAGTTGATGAGTTTGATTTCTTTGGAGATGGTCTACAAAATATGCCTATCAACTATGCAGCTCCTTCTACTCCCCATACAATTGTACATAGGAATCATCCACTTTCCAATGTCATAGGAGATGTACAATCTGGAGTCAAGATCAGAAGGCAAATTTAAGACCCAGATCATCATGGATTTCTCAGTGTGGTATATGAGGAGAAACATCATGATGATGAGCATGAGTGTATGTTTGTATGTTTTCTATCTCATGTAGAACCCAAGAATGTGCTAAAGGCTTTAGAAGAATCAAGTTGGGTTGAGGCTATGCAAGAAGAACTGCTTCAATTCAAAATTCAGAAGGTTTGGGTTCTGGTTGATCTGCCAAAGGGAATGAGAGTGATTGGTACTAAGTGGGTATTCAGGAACAAGAAGGATGAGAGAGGCATTGTGATAAAGAACAAAGCAAGACTGGTTGCTCAAGGCTATACACAGGAAGAAGGGATTGATTATAAGGAAGTTTTTGCTCCTGTTGCTAGACTTGAAGCAATAAGGTTATTTCTTGCTTATGCTTCCTATATGGGTTTTCTAGTCTATCAAATGGATGTCAAGAGTGCCTTTTTGTATGGTACTATTGATGAGGAGGTATATGTATCTCAACCTCCTGGTTTCATAGACCCAGACCATCCTGACAAAGTTTATAAGGTGGTTAAAGCTCTTTATGGATTGCATAAAGCTTCAAGAGCTTGGTATGGGACTGTTGCTACTTATTTATTGAAGAATGGGTTCAATAGGGGTAAAATTGATCAAACTCTGTTTATCAAGAAGAACAAGGGTGATATTCTACTGGTTCAAGTTTATGTAGATGATATCATCTTTGGTTCTACAAACAAAGAAATGTGAAGAGAGTTTGAGAAATTAATGAAAGATCAGTTTGATATGAGCTCTATGGGTGAGCATACTTTCCTTCTTGGGCTTCAAGTACAGCAGAAGCCTGATGGAATATTTATCTCTTAGGATAAATATGTTGGTGAAATATTGAGGAAATTCCAATTCACAGATGCCAAGGTTGTTAGCACACCTGTTGATAAGGAGACACATTTGCTATTAAAGGATCACAGTGGTGAAGATGTGGATGTGCACACGTATAGATCTATGATTGGGTCTTTGATGTATCTCACATCATCCAGGCCTAACATTATGTTTTCAGTTTGTGCTTGTGCAAGATTTCAAGTAAATCCTAAGGTGTCTCATCTCACAGCAGTAAAGAGAATTTTCAGATACCTTAAAGGTCAACCTAATTTGGGGCTATGGTATCCTAAAGAGTCTGCATTTGATCTAGTGGCATTCTCTGATTCTTATTATGCTGGTGCTAGCATGGATAGAAAATCTACAACAGGTGGTTGTCAGTTCTTGGGTTGTAGATTAATTTCTTGTCAGTATAAGAAGCAGACTATGGTGGCCACTTCTACTACTGAAGCAGAATATGTGGCAGCAGCAAGTTGTTGTGCTCAAGTTCTTTGGATTCAAAATCAGATGCTTGATTATGGGTACAATTTCTTAAACACAATTATACATATAGACAATAGCAGTACAATGTGTATCATTAAGAATCTAGTTCAACATTCAAAAACTAAACACATTGCAATTAGACATCATTTTATAAGAGACTGTGCTGAAAAGAAGTTAATACAAGTTGTTAAAATACATACTGATGACAACTTTGCTGATCTCTTAACAAAAGGTTTTGATGTAGGAAGATTTCAGTACTTGGTAACGGGTATTGGAATGCTTAATCCTTCAAAAGATTAATGTCTAAGTGTTTTTCGTTTTTGTACTGCTAGTTGTGCTATTTGTATAGTTTGTACTGCTTGGTAATTTTTAGTACTGCTTGTGAATTTGTTATTCAATTGTGATAACTGTTAAAAGTAAATATTGTGTATTGTGTTTTCTTTGGTTTTGGACTAACATTTCAGGTTACGAAAAACTTTTTTCTTTGGATTGTGCTTTGGGAAGTATGGTGGTTTGGACTGTCAAGTGTGCATGCTTGTCACACAACAAATGGTAATTGGTTCACCATGTCTAATCCACATAAGAACCAACTAGTCCAGATCAAACGGTTTCTGGTAAAGACTTCTCAAATCCGTTTATGGTTGATAGTTTACCAAAAACTGGATGGTTATCAACTCACCATATCTAAGTGTGAAGAGTTGGCTAGTCCATAGCAAACGGCTATTGGTAAAGACATAACAAATCCATTGATAGCTGATAGTTTGCTAAAAACTATATGTGGACAAAAGTGTTTTCAAATCCACATTACAATTAACATTGATTTTATCTCTGATTTTTTTTAAACAGTTAGTACTGCTAGTTTCCACTAGTTTGTACTGCTTTTTCAAACTTGGTTCATTCTAAGTTTATGCTTTATGATTCACCTCTCTCAGAAGGTTACACATCTGGAAGTGTTGAGAGCAGTTTGAAACTACAAAACTGAATTGATGGTAACTTGTACAAATTGTCATATTGGATGCTGAGCTCGAATGTCCTCTGTTCTAGTTCATCTGATGGTGAAGATTCTTCCAAACAGGGGAGGAATTAAAAGTTTGTTCAGTTGCTATTAAAGATGATTATGAAATTCAGGGGAGGATATCAATTCAGAATCTGAGATAAGTGTGAAGTTTATGCTGAAGTTCTTACTGTTAAAGTTTGTTCAAAGGATTATAGAATGTTTCTGTACACAAGGAGATAAAGTCTATTCAATAAAGTGGTGCATTCATTACATAAGCAGAAGTTTTGTTACAATCCTGGACTCAAAGTCAACATAATCAACAACCAAGCTTATTCTCAACACACAAACCTAACACCTTCATCACTACTCAAGCTTCTTCTTCCCTTTATCCTTAAAGTCAGGCATGGACTTGTGAACTCCTTTGTCCTTGATTGAGCTCCACACCTTCGGACTAGGGAGCCCCATCACTTGTTTATCTGGCTTTGGTCGTGGTTGATTCCTTATAGGTACCGAGATCCTACTCATACCTGACACAGCTTTTTCGATCTCTCTTGTTAGTAAAACTGAGAGTGGAGGTGGCTGTGTTTGTTGATAATCATCATCAGAGGAAGTTGGAAGATCATCAGAAGATACTTTTTCAGCTTGTGGATTTGGGTTCCTGATGGTCAGATTAGAGTAGTTTGGTGGAAAGTAATTTTTCCATCCTTCACTTCCTGAATCTGAAGACGAATCCGATGAAATCTCAACCATGTTTGGATTGGATGAACTCATTGTGTTTGATAGTTATGGTTTGAAGAATGTAATGGGTTAGTGTTGATAATTCAAGATCTTTTATAGAACCAATGGAGATTTAATGCCATTGAATGTTGGGTTGGTAATAGGAGTTAATTCCTTGCAGGAATAAGTTTAATTCTAGAGACATTTGAGGAGTTGACCAAATTTGATGTATTATTATGAATATTGGTCAAAAGGTGGATATGTGAAGAAAATTCCCAAGTGTTTCAAGATTAAAGATAAGTGTTTGAAAGAATCCACCCCATCATATAACGTTGGAGTTTAATTCAAGAAACTTGTTGATTTACACAGAAATCATAAGTTTAGAGGAGGATTGTTGGGAATTAAATTAAGCAGTTGGTACGGTTCTATATAAGTTAGTACGGTTGAAGTGTTGCTGAAGAATACATCAACAGTTGGTACTGTTGATAAGAAAAGTTAGTACTTCTTATAAGATTAAGATGAAACCGTGTGAAGATATATATATATATATAGAAAAGATTTAATGTATATCTTATAAAGTTAGGTTTATACGGTAGATTGTTTACTTGTAAAGGACTCCTTGTACTATAAAAGGAGATCCTAGGTTATGTTTTACACACATCACTATTGATATAGCTTTTACGATTTTCATTGTAATACTCGTAATATATTAAAGCTATTCGTTTGGTTAAACTGTGTGCGATTATCTTTATTGTTACATTCATACAATCACATACAATCACCAAACAAAAATTCTTCTAAGTACTTGATAGTAAATTCCGCGTGCTGTCAAGTATATACTCAAAGTATCTCTAACACAACTCGTGTGTTTAGATCCGGTCAATTGTCCTTAGCATTTACTTCATTAACCACATCATATTTTCCAGCATTTAATACTTCCTCAGCAACAACCTCCTTTTCAGTATCCATTACCCCTTCATCCATAACATCAATATTCCTCCCTTGTTTGGATGCATCCTCACCCAAAATTTCTTCATCATCTGAGGATTTCACCCTGGATGTACTACCAATCTTGTATAACCTTTTGAGCTTTTGAGTCCTGGACCTTTTTCCCTTTCCTAGCTTCTTAACCATCTTTTTCAATTGTGTAATCTCCTTCTGCTGAGAGGATGTAAGTGTCTTCAAGGCAAGAACTTCAGTTTGTAAAGTGGTACATTTTTCCATCAATTCCTTAAATTTCAGATTATCCTCATCACTTCGGAGTATGTTACCTCTCTTGAGAGGTGAATCATTGGATTGATTAAATACAGCCTCAAACCTAGTTTGAGCATCTATACCCCCATGGTGTCTTGGCGCCTGGGACCATCACCTGAATCAGTTCCTTTGGAACTAGACTCATTAGATGTTGCCTTGGATTGTGTCTTATTGATGTTACCACTGTCCTACTCTGCATCTAAGCTAGAAGTAGTAGTGGCAGCCCTTACCAAACTGTCATCCCTCTCTTTATAGACAGCCTCATTTGCAACACTTTGTGTAGGAGCACTAGACTGTTGGCCTTGTACCACCATTGTTTGAAACAAAGGTGTTATAGTACCAGAAAATCCTTTACCAATTCTTTTCATATTACTGAAAATCTTTTTAGAATGAGAAGGTGCAATATATTGTCTCTTATGAGTTACCTTCTCAATAAATTGTTTGTCCATAAACACTTGCAAAAACCTTGGATATATATAAAATTTTCCAAAAAAATTATCCAAGTTCTTGACCATACAATCAAAAATCAATTTAGAAAAATTAAACTTTTGGTTTGTGGCTAAGCAGATAATGGCAGATGCCATAGTACTACTAAACTCATTCCATGAAGTTTTTTTAGGACTTAAACATTGTAAGATAGTATGAATTAAGAATTTCCATTGTGGAGAGAAAAATGCTTTATAAAAAGTCAGTTTTTCATAAGTTTTTTCATACCCCATCAATACAAGATTTTCAAAAATAGTAGAACTTGAAAGACATTCAACACCTTCCTCATCTGCTAGTCGAAGAGATCGTTTAACAAATGTTTTAGTGATAATTATCTTCTTGCCATCTACTAAGGCATGTATATGTATTTCCTCATTGATTGTTTTGGCCACAGCAGAAGACCAAAACTGTTCAATGTGGGAAACATATATAGTAGGATTAACAGTTAATGCATACTTAATAGGGTGTGCATTCAAGAAATCAATTATCTGTTCAAATCCTTCACTTTCAGTGGGTTTTAACAAAAATGCAATCATGTTGTGAGAATCGGCAAACTCAAGTGACGACATTGTTTTGATTGTTGGGTTTTGTGATTGGATAAGAAAATTGAGTTAGGGTTTGCTTTAGAGAGTATTTGTGAAGAATAAAATCGATTAACTGAATGATTAGTGGATTTAAACCTTTAATCGATTGTATTTATGAAACAGTCCCCTGCACAAACTAGCAGTAGTAACCCTGGCAGCAGTAAGTTATGCCTAGCAGCATTAACTTATGCCTAGCAGTATTAACTTTGAGGCACCAACATTAACTCCAATTACCTTCCAATCTAAAACTTTTCTTTGCTTTACCTGCAAAATGTTAGTCCAAAAACCAAACAAACATATCCTCTATTTTGTGTTTTCTTGGTTTTCTCAAACAAACATTAAGTATAACCAACAACATTAACTCAGTAGCTTTAAGTATAACTAGCAGTACTAATTATACTTAACAGCAGAATCATTTAATGACTTGAATAACAGTACTAATTCATACAAAACTCTACAAAAGCATAAAGAGATCAAGAACTTTAAAGATTTAACATTCCAATACTAGCAATCAAATATTGAAATCTACTTACATCAAAAGTTTTTGTAAGCAAATCTGCAACATTCTTGTTAGTGTAGATTTTAACCATTTGAATCAATTTCTTTTCATTGCAATAAAATGATGTTTGATCTCTATATGCTTTGTTTTTTAATGAAAAACAAGATTTTTAATTATGCACATAGTACTGTTATTATCAATAAAAATCTTGGTAAGCATAAAATTGTACCCATAATCAAGTAGTTGATTCTTAATCTAAAGCACTTGTCCACAGCAACTTGAAGCAGCCACATACTCTGCTTCTGTTGTGAAATTTGCAACCACAGTCTATTTCTTGCACTGCCATGATATCAATCTACACCCAAGAAATTGACAACCTCCTGTTGTAGACTTCCTATCCAAGCTTGCTCCAGCATAATCACTATCAGTATATGCCACCGAATCAAAAGGAGAATCTTTTGGATACCAAAGGTCCAATTTTGGTTGACCTTTTAAGTACCTAAAAATCTTTTTCACATCATGAAGATGTGAAACCTTTGGATTGACTTGGTATCTAGCACATGCACACACTGCAAACATAATATCAGGTCTTGAAGATGTAAGATACATCAATGAACCAATCATTGATCTATAAATATGAACATCCACTTCTTCACCATGTTCATCCTTGAGCAGAGGCTTTCCAGTTTCCATTGGTGTGCTTGCTGTCTTGACTTCTGTAAAACCAAACTTCTTCAAAATTTTAGCAACATACTTATCTTGACTAATAAATATGCCATTTTTCTTTTGCTTCACTTGTAATCCAAGAAGAATGTAAGTTCTCCCATAGCACTCATGTGAAACTTCTCTTGCAGGAACTTCTCAAATGCAATGCACAGCTCATTTTTTGTTGAACCAAAGATGATATCATCTACATAAACTTGGACAAGCAAACTATCACCTTTGTGCCTTTTGTTGAATAAGGTCTTGTCAATCTTTCCTCTGTGAAACCCATTGTCCAACAGATATGTTGACAAGGTTTCATACCATTCTATAGGAGCTTGATGTAGCCCATAAAGTGCTTTTTCAACCTTGTATACTCTATCAGAAAAGTCTGGATCTTCAAACCCTGGTGGTTGACATACATATACCTCTTCTTCAATCTTCCCATAGAGAAAAGCACTCTTGACATCCATTTGATACACCACAAAGTCTTTAAAGGAAGCATAAGCTAGAAATAGCCTAACTGCTTCAACTCTTGCAACAGGGGCAAAGACTTCATCATAGTCAATCCCTTCTTTAGAAAACTAGGATAGGGGGTTGAATAGTTTTTACTGATTTAAATTTATTTTATAAAAACTTTTAGATTGATAGTATGTGAAACCTTTGGATGTTGAAATAAGGATAATTAAAGATACTAGTAAAGAAATAAATACGTGAAAGTAAAGAGAAAAAGGATAGAAGTGTGACACAATTGTTTATAGTGGTTCGGCTACAAGGACACCTTCCTTGCCCTACTCCACTCCCCGAGTCACCTACTCGAGAGTTCGTAAACACTATGTCAACAAGCTGCTTCAACCGGTGGAGAAACCTTCACAACGTCGCTTACACTTTTTCCGGTATAAAACTAAATACCGAGTCCTTAGCACGGCGGACCAAACCAACACAACAATACAACTAACACAACAACTTTGAGAATACAAGAAGAAGTATCAACAACAAGAAACAACTCAGTGGTCTTGAGGTGATAAAAAGTCCGAGCTACTTTAGAAGAAGGATGGCTCGTATGTAAGAAAGCGTGATCTCATCTTGTAATAAGAACCTAGAGAACACATGAGAAAGAGAGCTAAAAGAATGATCTTTAGATCTGAGGTTAGAGAACTTAGAATGTAGAGAGAAGATATATCTAAGTGGGGTGAGAAACAAAAGAAAAATGGCTCACTATTTATAGGCAATTCTGAGCACTGTTCACCCGGATCCGGCGGATCCTTTCTCAAAGGGATCCGACCAGTGTATTCCAAGGAATCCAGTTATCTGGCAGTACCAGTTCGGATTTTGGGTTACAATTCTGGGTATTAGGTTATGGGTCAAGGTCCATGGGTCAAGTGATGTCATGAATGATGTCAAAGACATCTTGGGTCATAGGTTATGTACTTTGGGTCATGGGTTTTAACCATTATTTAAGTCATGCATGATGTCATGCAATAGGTTATGGGTCAAGCTCCATGGTTTATGGATTATCCAACTTATTTCATGCATTTTATTTATTACAAGAAGTAAACTTTAATTATAGCACGTAAATGGTAAGTTGTAAATGAAATAACATGTAATGTTTAGATTTATACTTTTACATAATTTTATGTTTGTTATTGACAAAACTTTAAAGAGATCGCTAAATATTAATAAACATTTTTACGGTTTATTTGTATTAACAATCTCCCCCTTTTTGTTGATGACAAAACATAATATTATGATGAGTAAAAATTTAAAGATTAGACGTTTCAAGTTCTTAAAAAGGTTTTGGAAATGATATTTTAATGTTTTTACTCTCTTCTCCCCCTTTTTGTCAAAATAAAAAGAGTGTCGAACAGAAATTACGGTGGGATTGAATCCCAAAATGCACAAACTCCTCCTTGACGGTTGCTCCCCCTTGATGAGGACGTCAAGTGAGAAAATGGAGTTGAAAACCTACAAGATAGAATGTTAGTGACAATATCAATATGTAGAAGAAGTAGATGTATGTCGATAGACGAGAAGTATGAGAAAGAAGAGACAAAGTATGTAGAACTAATCCTTGTAATAAAAAGAACAAAATGTAGTGGTACATAAGCCACATACTTTTGTGAAAATAAGAACAAGGAAGTGTTCTTATAGGAAAGAAAAATAAGAAAATATATATTATTGGCCATTTGATGCTTGCATATGGGCTTAGTGGTTTCGGTGGGTCATAATGTCAATGCGTTCGAGGATATGGTTTAGAATGAAGCGCATTTCGTCCCTAATTTCTATGGCTACTTGCCTAGAGCTTTGGCAATGTTCACAAAATAGATAGTGTGGGAGATCGGGTAAGGATTCATCCATCCAAGTTGGTTGGTTTGATTGCGGAAGAGATGGTGGAAAGTTTGGTATAGTGAGATCAACATCCATGATGTCATTGAAAAGAGCATTTGGTGAGGTGGGAGGTGTGGAGAAAACTAGCTCTTTGGGGTTGATGTTGGGTAAGATAGGAGGTGTGGATTTAGATAGTTGACTTGGAGCGGGTGGCGGAGTGGAAGTTGGTGGTGGAGTTGGTGTAGGTGTCTTAAAGAGGTCTTCTAATGAGGTGAAGAAAGGAAGGTTGTTTTCTTTTGGAGAGCTTGGTGAAGAGGGTGGTACTTTTTGATAGTCGGTTGGAGGTGAGGAGTTGCTAGGAGGTGATGAATTGTTGGATGGAGGTTTGACAAAGCAACATGGTTTCACACTTATACGTGCGGTTTTTCTTGTTTTTGGTGGTGGAGGGATGTTGGAAGTTGGTAGAGAGAACTTGGTTTGTTGTATGTGATGTTCAAAGGTGTTGGTCATGTTTTGTAGGGTGTTGATTTCTTTGACTAGATCGTCATGGTTTTGAGAGGATTGTGGCCTTTTGGAGGCCATGGTTTCGGAGATTGAGAGATGAGAGGGATGATGGAGAAGCAAGCATCTTAGGACCTTATTTATAGATATATATCATGTATTGTAATGAATGCTAAAACTACAAAAGAATCCAAAATCTAATGATTAGATATGAATTGAATGCAAGTAATCATGAGACCTTAACTAGTAAGACTTAAACTCAGTAAACATAGAGTAAAAAATAGAAAAAAGAAGAGAATTGAAGTAGATTTTGTCAAATGATTGGCTAAACTGCCTTCTGTGTAACCGGATCCCACAGATACTTCCCAAAAGGGATCCGGCCTGCGTATATGCAGGGATCCGGGTATCTGATGTACACAGACTGCGGTTTTTGCGTAGGAAACATATTTGGACTAGTGTGTGCCTATATGTAAACTATGTGGAGTTGCGGTTATCTCGACTCTAGAGGAGAGAAGAAGATATTGGGGTATGTGCGTGTGTCTATATATATATATATATATATACTATATATATATATATATATATATATATATATATATATATATATATATATATATATATATATATATATATATACTAGCTTCATAACCCGCCCATCGGGCGGGTTCGCTTCATAAGAATATTAATAATAATAAGTGTACGTAAACGAATATTGAAAAAAACAAAACATAATATAAACATACAATGAAACGAAAAATATAAATAACAAAACATTGAAATCTTAATAAAAGTAACAAACATAATTAGATTTATCCAAGACCAATCTAACAATTAAATTTTGGTATTTTTTCTTGATCAAATGATAAATGCATATTGTCATAATAAAGGAATTCCACAAGCTCTTCATCGCTAACATCATTATCTTCTTCAAGGTCAATCTTTTTGAGTCTTGTTTGTTCAACCTCAAGCTTGTTTCCTTTATACAAAGATTTTTCCAAAAAAATTTAACGAAACAACATTAATTGATGACAATGGTTATGGGATTTATAGGAGGAGGGATGATGGAACTACTATAAAGAAAAACGATACTGATTTGCATAACGGTTACGTAGTCCCTTCTTCAAATACGACATAATACTTCTTTGTAAACTACATTTGAAGTATAGTTGCAATAATTTCCTTCCCTATCTAAACATAGAACCTTCAACCCTCGCTTGCTCTTCACTCTTGACAAAGCCACGTATAGCTGGCCGTGCGAGAAGACAGGCTGCGGTAAATACAAACCAACCTGTGACAATGTCTGTCCCTGGCTTTTATTAATCGTCATACCAAAACAAACTTGAATAGGAAACTGTCTTCTGTTAAATTTGAATGGCATTTTTGTTTCTGAAGGACTTATTACCATTCGTGGAATAGCACAAATCTGACCAACATTTCCACCAGCAATGATCTTTGCTTCAATAATATTGATTCCCAACCTTTGTACTTGAAGCCTGGTTCCATTGCATAGACCTGCTTTTTGATCAATGTTTCGCATTAACATGACATGAGTACCAACCTTTAACTTTATTGCATGTTGCGGTATACCGGACATCCTTATACCGTTAAGGAAATCTATAGTGTATATCGAATCATCAAATTTGTGTCTGCATCGTCCAAAGAAACAGAATCAGATGATTCATATATTGTCTCGTCTCCTTCAATTAAATCCAGCATACGTTCATTAATCATGTCAACCATGTCATGAGTTGGTGAAAGAATGGCCCTTTCCTGAAAAAATTCAGGATTCCATAGGTTCTGACGCAAACGCGGGTATGTTGCATCAATTATGGAGCCTACGTAATCATCGGACTCTGGAATCAACATCTCATCTGGAAATACCACAGTGGAGTTGCCATCATTCTTACCACCATCCTTTCCTTTCCAGATGTCTAAAATCCAATCGGCAAAATCTTGTATTTCTTTCCTTTCAGACTCAGTTGATCCAGAACCTAATCTCATGTTTACGGTTAACTGCATAACTTTGCAGTGTGTCCACAGATAAGAAGAGTTAATTGTGGCATGGACAACGTTATTACGGCTGGCATTAGGAATTACAGGAAGAATTTGTCTAAAATCACCACCAAAAACAACCACCTTTCCACTAAAAACACGGTTAGATGGTTGAGAAGGGTCTGACCTGCAAATATCACGAAGAGTCCTATCAAATGCTTCGTAACAAAATGACTGTATCATAGGAGCCTCGTCCCATATAATGAGCTTGGCTTGTCGTATCAAATCAGCAAGGTCACTGTCAGCAGCAATGTGGCACATTGAATCTTCTACTATATTAATTGGAATTGCAAACCGAGAATGTGCCGTCCTTCCTCCTTCCAACAATAGCGCTGCAATACCGCTAGACGCAACATTCAGGACTATATCACCTTTTGAACGTAAGGCAGCAGACATTGTTTTGTACAGGTATGTTTTTCCGGTTCCACCGTATCCATACACAAAGAACATCCCACCTTTCTTCTGCTCTATAGCCTCCATAACAGTTGCATAAATACCTTTTTGTTCATCTGTCAAGCTAGAATACAGTGTTTTATGCTGCTCTTTTAATTCATCTTTATTATATGATGTCTCATCATATATCAACCTGTTATACCCTTCCATCAAGTATTCATTTTTTGGAAATGGCATGGACGTCCACGACTTTAAACTCTTGTTGTTACACAGCAGCATGTGTTTAATATAAGTTAGGCATATGTTATACTTCTGATCGTCTGAAAGCTGCAGGCCTGCATATACGTAATACCTTTATTTATGATGTGTACAAATAGTATTAGGTGTGTGAGTGTTTGGCACAGCCGTGTTTGCTAACTATAAGTTACACATTAATTAAACATATGATACGGAATGAAAATGATGAAAAAAAAAAAAAAAAAAAAAAAAAAAAAGAGGAAATACAACATACCAGGATTATTCCGTTTTTTACGCTCAATATGCTCAACATCAGTAGCCAAAACATGCCAAGTTTTCTCCCAAACAATTTCCGGCCGAGACATACTATCTGTCATGAGTAGCATCACAAAGAATGATCTCAAATAATCGCCCATTCCCCAGTGACTTGCTTCAAGTAATCCGTCAATATACTCCTTATCATCCTGCAATAGTCCTCGTGCATAGCAAGCATCCCTGTAAGTTGGATGGACAACACCTTCATATTCTCGGATGTCCTCCCATTTCTGCAGACCTCTCACCTTGTTTAGCAATACACGCAAGTAAAAATACTCTCCCCAAGAAGGCGGGACGTGATGAATACGTCCTAAACTAAAATCTCTCTATCTCTTTGTCCAAATTCTTTTCTGAGGATTCCAAACATAAAATTTAGGGATCTCCACATAAAGCAACGTCCGCGCAAAAGGATCAGTCCTGTTCAGTTCCATCCACTGTACAAATTTAGTATGGTTTACCGATTCCTTTTCAAGAGTGTAATCAATGCTTTCGGTTGCATCAAATACGACGGACTGTTCATCCTGCAAATGAAATGGCAAGCGTTCAACGGACGGAGTCCTATAGTGTATATCAAATTTAAATATACGCCAAGCTGCTTCACAAGCAGAAAGATATCTACAATCGTAGAAATCCTTAATCTCGTCGATCGATTCGCCATCTAGACCAATAGTAACCCTATCCGGCCCCTTGTTTATGTATTTGAATAAATACTTAATGGACCCAACCTGGTTGCACCATTCAACATTTATATGTGACTGATATCGCCTGAGCAAACCGGGATTATAAGGGACTACGAAACCGTAATGCAAATCAGTACCATTTTTCTTTATAGTACTTCCATCATTCCTCCTTCTATAAATTCCATAACCATTGTCATCAATTAGTGTTGTTTCGTTAAATTTTTTGGGAAAATTCTTTGTACATTTGAAATCAACTGTGCACGGACAGCTTGGATTATCATGACCGCATAGGCCGTGCATCATGTGATCTGTAACAATCTGGTACAATTCCGGATCCTCTTCCTTATTCGGTATTTCAGCTGATATATACTTATCAATATTTGTTGTTGTCGTTATTTTATCTTCAGTTTCTAGCCATAGCAATATGTGAGCATGAGGAAGACCTCTTTTTTGAAACTCAACTGTGTAAACAGCTGCATCGAAAAAATAAAATGATGCAATTAACCAATAAGGTAACAAAGTAAATGAAATGATTTGTTTAAAAAATTGACAATACATTTTAACGAGATTACCTCCTTTGACGCGTCCAAATGTCCGTCGATCTTTTAAATCAGCCATAAGGCTATCAAGCTTAATTTTAAACACTCGTGTAATTACATCCGGACGGTCTTCAGATTTCAAACCTCTATCAGCCATAAACGTGAAATCTCGGGCCAATTTGGGTTACATGTGAAGGTTATGAATAAGTCTGGATAGCCATAGAACTTGCAAATTGTCATGGCGTCAAGATAGTTCTCCATCATATACCTTGGACTACCGGTAAATGACAAAGGCAATACGACCTTTCTGCCACGTAGCCGTACTCCAGACTCTTCATCGTCAGCCAATTTTGCCAACTTAGAATAAGTTTCACTTCTAAACTCTTTTTGCTGTTTTTTGTTAAAAGACATCCTTTCTGATTCAACCATTGTGTATCCATCTACCAAAAATTGTTGAAATAGCCGTCTTCCATTTAGCATCATGGAGAATTCGCTCTTCCTTTCTTGAACACGATATGCGAACCACTCTCTCATTGTAACGCGTGTTCCTTTGTTTGTTTCATCGTAATCAGTTACGCCTTCATGGAATATATTAGTAAGATATCCATCCTCAGCACGTGGGAAAAAGAAAGGGTATTGCAATGCGAGATAGGAGGGATGCAATTCACTGATTCTCTTAAGATCACCATCTTGTTGATGAAGAATAATGTCCCTCTTGTTTTTGGTTTCGTCAAAGTCTCCCACAATTAAGGCAGCAACCCCAGATGCGGTGGGTAGATTATACTGTCTACCATCTCGCTCCCTTGTACCAATAAGCTTAAGACAAAACTTAGTATCGTTAGAAGACCTCATACGTTCACCAGCCATGCGAAAATCCTGAACCAATGGATTAATAGAATCGAGCATGTCACGTATGTCCTTCGTAAGTTGGGAGTCTAAATCCGTTTTTTGTGAAGACGTGTGCGACTCATTGCTGTAACATAAATGCTTCGTATTTAGGAATTAAGTATATATGGATAATAAGAATATAGAACTTTGCCTGATATTTAAACAAAAAAAAATGTAGTTGGATAAAGAATCAGACCTGACAGCGTTCATTCTGTTTCTGATTTCATTTTCGGTATCAACAATATAAAGCTGCGAAAATTTAGGTGTCTCTCCAGGTTTTGGCAAAAGAGTGCCTGCTAAATGGTAATTCTCAGCATGAATGTGATAGCAATACGGACCACGTCCGACATTAACAGAATGGTCTTGTTGAGCACCCATTGAAGTAAATGCAAAAATTGAGTTATACCGCCTTATGTTATCTATGAATGACGCGCTCATAGGATGTTCATTCTTAATAAGTTGTTTGAGCAGTTCAGGTGGCTCTTTTAGTTCTGTTCCCAACTTAACCTTACCTCTACCGCAACACAATGAGTATGACTCGGAACTGCCAATGGCTGCACCTCTTATTGACTCGGCATGCCATAACATTGCACCACAAGATTCACATTCAAATGTTGGATCACCATGATCAAGATAATCTGATATGTGGAAATAAGTGATTGAGATGTAATTGATTTCAGGTATTTAATACATAAATCACATCCTTTAAAATATACGAATGAATTATGTTTTTGTAAGTGTTGGTTTATAATTGTTTACCTTCCGATATTCCAACAAATAAATGTCTATTTGCAGTTTTATTGACTTCACGTTCAGTTTGGTTGAAGTTAATACGCCTTGCAGATTGCCTAGTAACCATTCTGCCTTTAAGCTTATGAACTTCAGATGCAAGTAAAGAGGATTGGCCATTGGATACTTTATCTCGTTTAGAAGATGTGGAACCTATGACACATTATATTAACAAAATGTAGTTGTAAATCAAAGGTTGTATGTGTATATAGAATGATGGATAAATGCAGAATTAGTAATGTAAGTATGTACCTAAATTGAATTTCACCGGCGTCTAGTTGCAAAACCTTGAGCCATTGTTGTTTCATATGAATGTTTCTACAAATACATAGCATATAAAAAAAGTAAACATGGTTTTGGTTGTTTTTTTCGTCATGTTGTGTGCGATTACCATTATGATGAAAAGCTAAGTACCTTTTGACGTTGGATCGGTATTTCCACTACCAACAAAAGAAACATTAGGTATTGTATTCTTTGGAGTTAATGAGCCAATAGGCGTAAGATTGTCAACCGGTGTCTCTAATGAGAAAAAAAAAACAACTTAAAATTTGCTACATACATAATATAAATATGATAAATTTGTTAATATAAACAATTACGTGTTGAAATTTGGCTTTTACGCGGACGTCCCCTAGGTCAAACAACTTTAACAGCTTGAATAGAGCCAGGAGATAAAGGTGGAGGAGTTCTTTTTCCTAACACATACCATTTTATTTATGAGTAACAATAATTTCATGTTTTATGGACGCGCATAAATAAAAAATTGTTATAAAAACCTTTATAATTAAAAGTTAAAGATAAGTTGAATACCTTTTGAGCTTGTTTGATTAGTTTGATTATGCGTTTCTCTTGCACCGGGTATTCCAGTCGAATTTTGACTATGAAGTCCTTGATTACGTGTACCTTGAAAAAAAAGTATAATAAATATAATGTTAGTCGACAAACCAAAATGAATAAATAAAAATATAAAAATTCGGTTTTATTCACGATATTAAGTTAGAGGCAAACTTTCAGAAATTTCTGTAAGTGGAGATCTTGAAGGTTTTCTGCCGGGCTTTCTTTTGGACAAATCAAGTAAAGGCGCATCCGCTATGAAAACATGAAATGCAAAAAAAAAAATAGATGAACATATATTCAAATAATTAATATAAATAAACACAACTAAATGAAACATACTTTTATTCATCTGACTACACGCCTGCCTCGTAGATGGTCTTCCAACAGCTTTTTTAGAATTAAGTAACTCGTTACGCGCAGCTGAAAGTAAAATAAATATAAATAGGTTTATAGTTCAAAGGTCTATCAAAATAAAATAAATATACATGTCTTTATAGTTGTTATCAAGTAACAGTATTTATAATATAATTAGCAACAACAAAACCAAACATACTTTCATTTATCGTATTACACGCCTGCATCGTAGATGGTCTTCCAACACCTTTTTTAGAATTAAGTAACTCGTTACGCACAGCTGAAAATAAAATAAATATGAATAGGTTTATACTTTAAGGGAGGTCGATCAAAATAAAATAAATACACGTGTCTTTATAGTTGTTATAGATTAACAGTATTTATAATATAATTAACAACAACAAAACGAAACATACTTTCATTCATCTTACTACACGCCTGCATCGTAGATGGTCTTCCAACACGTTTTTTAGCTTTAAGTAATTCGTTCCGCGCAGCTGAAAATAAAATAAATATACATACCTCTATAATTCTTATAATCTAAATAAACTAAATATACATAGCTTTATAGTGGTTATCGAGTAACAAACTTTCCGAAAGTTGAGGTGTTGAAGCCTTCCTTCCAACATTTTGAATCGATAAATCAACTAAAGGTGCATCATGTACCGGAACATGTGAATGTGTTTTAGGACTTGATAACAAAATTGGATTTGCTATAGCTTTCCTCTTGTTCTTATTAACATGTTTGTTTGCTTGGCACAATAACAAAATTTTTAAAACAACAAATCAAAGTATTAGAATAAATAGTTAAAATGTTATTCATGAGTTGTAATTTCTTAAATGATCAACAATAAAACAAACACAGATGATTATGGGTAAAAAATATCATACCTTCGGGTACCGACATGCCATGATTCTCTTTATCTTGTTGAATTTCTTTCATGGTGATGAAAATTAATACAGGTTGTTTTGTGAAGATGGCTTTGATTGACCTTTGAATGTCTCAAAAAAAATAAAAAACGTTTATGTTTGAAGGTAATTATTCAAATATATATGGCATGATTAATTTGAATAATTAACTTTCCTAATTTCATGCAAATCAAATGAAATTTCAACTCCTATATTGTTGGATGATATTTTAAAAATCCACATGCCATAATAGTGGACATATATACACAAAATTAATAATAATAAACCTCATCCTATAATTATATACAAAATATAATGTAATTTTAAAAAAAAAATTGGTGCATTCATATACTTGGGCTTGGACCTACAAAATCTATTAGAACCTTTTGTATAGAAAACCTCGAGACTTGTAAAGAAGCTTATTAATCACAAACGGCTGGGTAATCATTGTTACTTCTGACCATTCATCTGTTCCTCATCAACTGCTTACTAATCAGAAGTAATATAGTAAGATTTATGCTTTTCTTTCTAAATAATGTTAGATTTGATTGTTAGATAGTTGATCAAAGAAAGGTGCTGTTTGTAAAACTTTCATTAGTTAGTATGATGTCAGATCGATGTCCAATTTTATGTTAGGCATGATGAACACAAATGTGTTTTGCAATATACTTTGATCAAAGGTTCCATGTGGTGTTGTTAGTAAGCTGGTAGATATAACATCAAGTATGATGTAACTGAAATAATATGTATTTTTTAAGAGTGCTAAGTAACTATGAAAGATCAGATTATGAACTGAAATTGACCATTATAAGTTGTTATGATGACTTTGTGGATCACTATTGTTACATAAAAAAAACAAATGCATAACAAAATTACTGTTGGGTAAACCGAAATTTATGATGTGTGTAGCGGATAGGTTACTTATAATGCTCTGTATTTGTATATGGTACTTTTAAGGGTATTTGGCTATTTGTAGATAATATGTCAAGAAATTGTTAGTGATGAAAAATTATTATTATTATTATTATTATTATTATTATTATTATTATTATTATTATTATTATTATTATTATTATTATTATTTTTGTTATACATATACAAAAGCACATCTCTTTAGTAAGATAATTTGATAAAATATGGCTGGCTGTTTTTGTATTAGTTAATTAAAGGTCACAAAATGGGTGGACACAAATTGTTCATCTGTATTTAAGGTAATTGTTAAACAATGTTAGGATCAGGATAAAGTGATTGTTGTTTGAAATAGGATGAATATGACTATATAATGAAGCTTAGGTGAATTGTATATGATTATGCTCCTTGTTCACAAGTGGTTTTAAGCCAATGCTCTGTTTTCGTTTGTGTGAGGTTATATACAATCTTTTAATATAGTTATATTTACGTATAGGCAAACATGTGTATCGACTTCATTATACTTCAAGATAAGGATCATTTTGCTGAATTCCAGGTAGTTGAAATACTAATACCAAAATAGTGTAACATAACGTGGAATGTTGTTGCAATCTAAAACTGAAATATATTTGAACTTTATATTGTAGGTGTTACCGGAAGTGTACAATCGTGAATCATACAACGGTAAATCCGAGATATACATAATCTCAGCAGATGGGTATCGTTTTAAGGTGCAATTAGTTAAGCCTACTTACGGTCTCTGGTATTTAACCGGCCCAAAATGGATAGTTTTTTGCAATCGTTACTTGAATGAAGATGTAGATATGTTGCATTTTGTTGAAGAAGGGAATGACTATTTTTATGTGACTGGATACTTTCTAAACAGACATGAAGTAGGTGGATATGATGTAAACAGAGCAACATATTCAAGGTTCAAGACAGTTGTGTTGTCCGACCCACGTTTGCCTTAGGTACAGATAATTGATATACTTAAAAATTGCATATCATAAAATAGAAAAATATCAGTTAACATACGTTTTGCATAAAAGCAAGTACAATCTTTGATGACATACTTTAATACAGTCAATTCCGGCTCAACTACTACCGGGATTTGAGGAGCTTGATGAGCTGACTGTCCAAGTGAACGGACAAAATTTCGACTGTCATGTGCGCCGCGTGCAAGTATTTGGGAAACCTGGCACTTATGTGTACACATTGTTGGGTGATGTATGGAGTTTGTTGGTGAACGTTGTTGGTCTGGAGCCTGGAATGACATGTGTCTTCACAAAGAACAGGGGACATAGTATGTGGCTGGATGCGTTTGATGATGACGGGAGCATCCTAACGCAGGGCGTGTTCAAAGGAACTTGTACTCTAAGAAGGATTCAACTGCCGTTGGAGTGGAATGAACAGAGTAAGATATGTTTTACTTGCTTTTATAACCATTTATTTTGTATGCGTTTAACTAATACCATAATTTATTACGTTTGTATGGTTAAATAGATGACGATAGAATGAAACACATTTGCTATTGGCCATTCCACACCGACCATTATGGAGAGTATACCAGAAGCTTCTACAAAAGCTACGCCCAAATCCAGTGCCGCAACAGATTGGTAAATTAATTTAATGTTTTTGGTATGAATATATATCGACTGTCTAACATTTGGTTAATACTAATTGCAAATTCAAATATCACAGGCAATCCCTGCTAATTTCCTGGAAAGATATCCTATGCACACCTACAATAAGGCGATGATCATTCACCAGAATTATAGAGCTAAAATGAGAGTGCAAATGGAGCCGCACAGGGAGAACCCAAACAGAACCAACCATGTAAACATCTTTGGAAACTGGAAGCTGTTAGCGGTGTCATGCCATTTCCCGTACAGCAAGGTGATACGGTTCAAATATGTGTCAAATGGGTTAGACTTGGATGCACAACCAGGTGAAAACCCTCATTTACCGATATTCCACATATGTTAAGATGGTAAATGGTAGGTCCTCAGGGTTGTTGCTGGGAATGTTAAAAACAATTAACTGTTGATGCTTTATTTTGTGTTTTGTCTCCTTCAAAAACAATGTTTATGGTGCCGTAGTTGTGAACATTTGGTTCTGAACATTTGCTTGTGTAACTAATTAGGTATGTATTGTGGTACAGTTTGTGGTATTCATTCCACTCGAACATTGGCGTTCAAAGGTTAAGTTTTTCGAAGTCTTTGTGCCAATGATTGTACATGACATTTGACACTTGTTAACTTGATCCATGTAGAATGAATGAATATTATCAGTTATCTTATATTTTATATGCCTTCATTGTATTATTATGCCTTGAAATTATCAAACATTTGTAAATAAGAACATTAAGTACTTTAGGTGAAAAAAAGCCCATACGTCCAAGTTGAAAAAAACATTGTAGGGTATGTAACATACAAATAATACAATATTAAGAATCATTCAGCCTTTTTCTATAGGTTATCATTAATAGAACTTTAAGGTGTTTGTAAGTATAAAACTCAATTATTGTGTAAATAAAATGTTAGATGACTTTACTTAACGATACTTAAAATATATGAGACCTATTGATTGGCATGTTTATAAGTGATTAAAAAGTTAAACTTAATAACAAAAGCCGTTAAACTTCATCTTGAAAAAAAATATTATTAACGAAACATTCATAAAGTAAAACCCAAAATGTCAAAATCAAAAATCGTCATCGTCATCTTCAACATCGGTCGAATCATTATATAAAAATTCATCATCAGCAAAAATGTCTGTATCATATCCATCGGATACAGACAGGCCAGTACCAATGTCCGAATCTTTTAAATCTTCTTCTGCTTCATCATCAATGTATTTGTTATGATTATCAGAAACATGAGAAGGGAGGGCAGATCATTTATATTAACCCACACACCATCATCACTTATGTTCTTCTTGTTATTAGTATCCTCATCGGTTTCTTCATCAATGAGAACAAAATTGTTACCTTTAGATTGTGAAGTTTGTTGTTGATGAAGTTGTGTTTCTTCGTGCGTAAAGTAATCCAAATGCTCCAAATGATTAACGAATTCGTCATCCTTTTTGTTTGATACGTCTTCAAATTTAGATGAAAGTACATTATCAAATGATTGAAAGTCATCATTGTCTTGATCAATGTCTGGAACAGCAGGTTCATCAATGAAATGGTCCAAAACCTTTTTTGAAAACTTACTTTGTGTAACCTTGCGGGTTCGCTTAAAGCTCATTTGGGTTTCATCATCAGACTCCTAACATAGTAATGATAAAACATTAGACTCACAAAGGTTACTACTGAATCCAAAAATTGGTATTGTTGATACAGGAAAATTATACCAGGAAATTACAATAGTTGCTACCGAATTTGTAAGTAAATTATAATATATGCATACCAATTTCTCGTGATTTGCAACATGCTCTTCAAACTCTTTGTTTTCACCTTTTGGTAATACCTCATAATCATCCGACAAAACAATATGAACAACATTCTTTTCCAAGAAAGCAGCATCCTTTATATTTCTTTTGCGTTTGCTTGGGTTCGATAACTCCTGTAGTTAATAAAATTTAAGTTCATAAAGCAACTTTATTCTTTTTGATTTTAGGTTGATATTATACGCATACCACTTCATCATCAGATAAAACGATAAGGGTGGAGTTTTTGTTCTTTAAAATGGTTGGTATGTTTGAATCTTCTTCCTTGTTGGTAACCTAATGAACAAATATATAAGACATTATTAACAAATGAAGATAAAATTATATGAATATATGTTATGAAATGATATAATAAACAAACATCATGGTTACCTTTGATGATTTCGTATGAACCATTTCTTATGATAAATGGAGGTTTTCGAGCTATTGAAAATGTTGTGAAATTGTTAAGGGTGATGTTTAGAGTTTAAATAAAGTGTGAAGAGATAGAGATTTTAGGAAATGATATTGTTTGCAAATATTTCAAATTCAAGATTGAATCATATCTTTTAAATGTTGATAGTTTGTTAGTAGTAACCTGCAATTTTGGAAATGATTTGCTTAAATTGCAATGTGTAACAAACTATATGATCAATACCTAAACAGTTAGTACTGATGTCATGTCACTTTAATGCTGCTCGCAAGTTTTTTAGTATCTCTAAATATAAAGTTACTACTGCTGTTTGTAAAAAGATGTTTGAAAGGTAATTATAAATTTTAAAGTTAAGTAAACATGTAACACTTAAAAAACATTGGTAATGTGGGATAGTGTTGAAAGCAGACATTTAAGGATAATAAATCATAAATAAACTGTTATTTGGTGTTTTCATACTCGAAACACCTTTGTATCTGAAAATATATACACATAAAGTTGTTATAAAGACAGAGTTATAATCAGAAAAACAAAGGATAAATAAAGAGCAAATGAATAGAAATCCAAAATATTGCATACTTGTTCAACACATACCATCTCCATGGTATGTAAAATATAGAAAATACTTCATAAAAGAAGCAAACAAAAATGTCAAACTAAAATTAATAAATAACAAACATTATTCTTTGCAAACACATTTGCAAAATTTAAAATCAAAATGATGAACCAAGTAGTTGCTGGAAGTGTTCTATTCTATTGGTTCAATCTTCACTTGGAGTAGATCTTGCTGAGTGCCGTTGACTGTTTCATCCTCGGGTTCGCTCTCAACCTCATCCAGATCAACAACAACACGTTGCTTCTTTTCTGCACTTCCAGATGTTTCACCTGCTGCAAGAGTTGGCGACAAAAAATGGCTCTTCTTTGAACCAGAACTTGAGGAACTTTCAGGAGGTGACTGCAAATCCAACACACGGCTCAAACTGGGATCAGAGATGCTTACTTGTTTCATCAAAGTAGCAGGTGTGTTGAACTCCTGTGTAGAAGGTGTGATGAACTCCTCATTTGGAACCTGAAAATCAAAAAATTTACTCAACTAAACATTACTATAAAGTTTTAATATTTGTAATATCTGCAAATGTTATATGATAGCTTACCTCATCAGGAACATCGTCTACTACGTCATCTTCTAAAAAGTCTTTCTTAAAATGGTTGATGAAATCAACGTTTTCAGAAAAACCATCACACCGATACGTATGGTTGTTCTTGTTAACATTGTACTCAGAGTAGTAGATCTTAAAGAGACATTTCTTCCTGTTTATGTTGTCCACCTCTTCTGGCCAGTATTCATCTGGGTCCATACCATGGGTTTCCATCAATTCCCAGGCAGTATGGCCGGAAAGCTTGGAAAACTGGCTGTTAAAAAATACCACAGGGGCGGAACCAGACTCATCAATCAGCCTTAATATTACCTTAAACCTGTAACAACAAAATAAACATGCATGTAAAAACTTGCAAATCTAATAATTGCTACTAAAAAAAACAAATAAAGATTGTTGACTCTAATATTTGTTACCTGGATACAGGCTGTACAGAACCATGATCCTCACAAACACAAACGGACTTGCGATTCCTTCCCTCAATAACATCCACTCTTTTGTTACACTCTTTACATGCTGTGTAAGCCCAGCCGCTCTCTTTGTGGATCCTGTGTATTGTTGCTAAAACAATACAATGTGAATCCTGCATTTTATTTTTGCAAAATGTTTGAATTCAATGAATGAAGATAAAAAATAATGCGTGTAAATTTTAGAATCGGAAAGACTAACACACCGGTTCACAGTCACGGATTCCATCAACCATTCTTTTTACACAGCCACGGAAAAACTCAGTCATCGTTTGAACCTTGAGTTCCAGTGAGAAAACCTCAATCTTGAGATGATCACTCTGAAAACCTTCACGCTGTTGAACCCTAAAATAAAATTACAAAACAATACAAAGTAATAATATTAATAACAATGAAATATTAAATTGTTGCATTAATTTGGACAGGAAAAAAGATAAGAACCTTGTTTTGAAATCAGTTATCTCTGGTATGTCACGGTTGACAAATATCCTAGAACCGAAGAGGGCATTGTGAACCGAAGCTATTCCTGATTAGTTAAACATTGAATAAATATAAGTTAAAAAAGAAAAAAATAATTGAATGTATTACAAATAAGATAATAGAACAATGCATGTACCGTCCCAGTACTTGACTTTTCCAAGTTGAAGTATAACCACCAGATGATCAATGGCGGCACGCTTGTTAGCATACTGATCCCACATGGTCGCCCATTTGTCCCAGAAAGTGAGATGCAAACGGTTTGCCCTGTATAACATACATACAATAGGTTATAAATAAATATCAAAATCCTTATTATGGCTTGGCTAAAAATGTATATTATATATAATTCATTTATTTAAACTTACTCCGCATCCTTAACCACCACTGTCCTACAGACCTTTTTCCTGCCTGCAGAGGAAACGGGAACAATTTCCTCGATACCAACCACTGAGCCAACGACATCTGTGTAGAAAACCATTGGTTGCATATAAATGACATAACATAATAATGTTATTGAAATTTAGGTTACCTAAATGGATCAAGTACGTACCAACTGAGTCGTTATCATAGTATTGGTAATTTTCAGGATCACCCAAATGACTAAACGGTTCTAAAATGAAACCATGTGTGTTGTTGTCAAAAGGTGGAATACGGGTGACAATGGTTGTTTTGTAAAAGCTTATTTTGAACCTATGAGGCAACAACGGAATCTTTCCACCATTCTCAGCAATACCAAAGTTTGATATTAGGTAACATTGGCCCTCCTCAAACAATGGCTCGAACCGAAACATGAATTCTTTCTTTATATACACCTGGATCCTAGTGTTCTGCATTGGACATATTATGGGTTACATAAAAGTGAATTAATAAGGTATTATATACATAATTGAAGGTTAGTGAAGATACCTCGACATCTTGCAGCACAAGATCAAGGCTGTATGGATCATTTTCATGATTCAATTTATGCGAATGCCAAATTGATATGCATCTGGCTCGAACTGCTATGTCATCCAACATAGGATTGACTTCTTTAAGAGGAGTGATTTTTTTATCCTCGCCATTACCTGATATGTAAAAATTAATCTACAATTATAATCGCATAACAATGAACACAACACATGTTCATAATTGCAGCCGTAAAAAAAAACATATTTAAAGATCATTGAGTATTTAATACATTGAGAATGAAATTTAAATAATACAACACACCATATAAGGATCTGAAAGTAATTGTATAAGGATTTAGAAACAAATAAATAACATTCATAAACAGATTGTATTATCATCAAGTGCAACCAACACAAAACATCAATCAACAATTAATATTGGTAAGAAGAAATATATATCATACGATTTTGCAACCAAAAAAACACAATAGGAATTACCTCCTGATAAACGAAATAACATAATAGTATAACAATTGCATACACAAACATACATCATATTAGTATAACAACATTATTAACAATGTATAAACGAAATGCTTTACCTCCTGATCCATCGTAACCACCAGCACCACCAAAAGCCTTTGAACCTCCAAAACCTCCAGAACCTTATCATCAAGTGGAACCAACAAACAAAAACAAACAACAAATAAGATTGGTAAAAACAGAAAACTATCATACGAAACACAAATAAGCCTAAAAAAAGTATTTAAAAAAATAATTGCATACGCAAACATCATATCATTATAACAACATTATTAACAATGTATCAATGAAATGATTTACCTCCTGATCCACCGATTCCACCAGCACCACCAAAAGCCTTTGAACCTCCAGAACCTTATCATCAAGTGCAACCAACAGGAAAAATGAAACAACAAATAAGATTGGTAAGAACAAATAAGTATCATACGAAACACAAATCAGCCTAAAAAGAAGTATTTAAAAAAAGCAATTGCATACACAAACATCATATCATTATAAAAACATTATTAAAAATGTATCAACGAAATGATTTACCTCCAGAACCTCCAAAACCTCCACCCTTTCTCAAATTGCTACCTGATGCTGATGGTGATTTCTGGTATCCCATGTTACCATTTTTTTTGCCTGGAAACCTATTCATGACTGATTTGTGTGTGATATGAAAGGATATACGTCGATTGATAAATGTGATGCTAAGAAACCGTGAACATACTGCCTTTATAGATAAACATTAGGGTTTTGGAAAAGATTTTTAGTTTCAAATGATCCGTGATTTTTGTGATATGATTTTCAAATTCAAAACAAATCATAATGAAAATTTTAAAATCAGAAGGTTTAATTTTGGAAGGCAATATGCAGTTACAGAGATTTTAGGGAAATAATTAAGGGAGTGAGTTATGATTTGTATGTTGATAAGAATTTGAAATCCGGATTATAAGTGAAATTGAATTGAAGCATGACATCTTTGTTTTGAAATGCCTAACACAAAAAAACACTTGCTCCAGTGGTAGGAGCATTGGATGTGTGCATGAGGTCGTGGGTTCGAAACCAGGAATGTCCAATTTTTTTTAAATAAGTGCCGCAAATATAGAAAATGCCAAGTGGCATTGAGGTGGCATTTACGTGGCATTGACGTGTCATTTTCTAGCTGCATGCTTAGCCTCATATATTATGTATAGATATATATATAACATATATATAACTGGAGGTGTACGACTTCATTAATGACATGGAAGTCCACCTCATCATTCATTAATTCCATGTCATCACAATTAAGCCACATAAGCATTCTTTTGATGCGCTACTAAAATTCGAAATTACTAAAAAATGACCATGGTGAGATTTGAACTTGGGTTGTTTGTAAGATCAGCAAACAAGGTTACCACTAGTCCAACATATTTTTTTATTATATCTTGCAAAACCAAATCTATAAACCCCTGCAACTAAATATTGACCATATTAATGAGATAAGTATCAAATCTTTTAAAATAATAATCCCACGCAAAATATTTTATCCATTATTTAAAAAACCCGGACGTATATTTTTTCACAAAAGAAAAACCCTAATCATCAAAATTTTCTCCATGAAGAAAACTCCATCACGATTTTAGGGTTTTAATGATTTTAATGTGTTTTTTGCAGGTTATAATAAAGATAGTTGTTTGGCTATTCAAGAAGCTTGCATAACGTATGTTTTTGTTTTACTGAACCTTTGTTATTGTCAAGCATAAACTGTATTTGAATTTAATAGGTTCTTTATTTTTTTCACATTCACCCTAATCCCTAATCATCAAAACTCTCACCCATGAAGAAAACTCCATCATGATTTTAGGGTTTTAATTATTTTCAATGTGTTTTTGTACAGGTTACAACACCAACATCATCAGTGACGACCGGGACACTTTCGGGTGTGTGGTGAGATTACAAGGTTATCTATCCCTAAAGATTATGAATTTTCTGGTCCGAAAGGGTAATTTTTATTTGTAATTTACGAGTCACATTATATTGTTTGTTTTGTTGCTTTTACATCTTGATGCTTTAATTTTCATGGTTCCTTTTATCAGTTTGCGAACCGTGAGAGTTGTGTGATTAGACTGGATGTGAAGATGTCCAAACTTACCATTATGAATTATTGTTTCTTAGATTTGTTAGTTGTTTTGTAAATTTAGCTTAGTTGTTTTTTAAGATTGTGAGTTTGATTAACTAAGCTGTGTTTAGATTGCTAATAACTCATCATGCTAGGTGGTAGAATAGCCGTGTTATCATGTTTCTAAACTGTTGTAGTTTTTAATGGAAAGTATTTATGTTTATTCAGAATCTTATTCGTCTCTTCTGTTAGTCACTAAAAACATCAAATCTACTAATGTTTGTAGGTATGACAATGATCTTGTGAGTCCCCTTAGAATGGTCCTTCTTACATCATTAGCTTTTCATGAACAGATTGTTAAGCCCCATGTACCTACCCAAATTACATTGTCACTCTTATCACAACTGTCCTCTCCACTTGAGATAGATCAGTTAGAGATCCAGTTCAATCAATCTGATTGTAATTTTATCATTGTAAATGCGCAAAAGGCGTGAGTCATCATAATCTCCCACATTCATCCTGATTGAAGGGTGGAGACTGTTCCTGTATTACAACTCTTTACAAATAAGTGGCTACGATTAACATATGGTATAAAGTCAGGTAAGGCTGCTATTGTCATGTGAATTTGCACATCACCGTATAAAGAATTATTGTAGGTAAGAATATGACCCAGTTAGTTATAACTTAGTCGATTTGGGTAGTATCGTCTCAAATTAATAAAAAGATTAGCTAAAAGGGGAATGGGTCAAACAGTTCAAATTTTTTGAAAGTCTATTCTTATTGCATACGACCTCCTAAATATTTAAATCAAAGACTTTTTGGGTTATTATCGTAAGAATATTACCTTTTAATGATATTTAACACATAAAATAATAAATAGTCAACACAGCCTGTTGTGGTCCATTTTGAAAAATACATGTTTCAGCTCGACCCATTTTGACCCGTCTTCCCAGCTCTAAACTTTTCCATTTATGTAAATATTTGTTGGGAACACGTTATTATATTTCAAGTATTGATCATTTCATTTAATAGGTTGCTTAGGCCTTTATGCTAGTTTTAAGAATCGGCCTGTGTAGAAGGCCCATGGGCCGTGTCCTTTTATTTATTTAATTATGTTGTTAATTAGGGCAACACCCTAATACTTGTAAGAAACTATAAATACCCCCTCCCTTGTAGGGAGAGGGTTGGTTGGTTAATGTGATAATCAATGTTCATTATTCTTAAGTAACCTTCCATTCTTTCTCTCTCTAACTTTCTCTTTCTAGAATTAAGGTAGCTTGTGTGATAATTCTTAGTAACAAAAAGTGGTATCAATCGCCAAGGGGTAATTTAGGTTGATTTAGATTAGATTTAGGAAGAAAATTGAAGATCAGTACTGTTCATCGTCTATTTCTCCGAGTTTGGAGTGTTCTTCGAGTTTCGAGTCTTCGAGTTAGAAGAGTTCGAGTAACTTGTTTAGAAATCTTTGATTCTCCAAGTTAGGAGTTAAAATTATTAATAAGTTTCATCCTTCGAGTAACTAAACTTCGATTTTGGAGTTCAATTTTCTCAGTCAATTTGAATCTTCGAGTTTTTCTTCGAGTTAGAAGATAATTCTCCGACTACCAATTCTTCGTGTTAGAAGATAATTCTCCGACTACCTATTCTACGAGTTAGAAGATAATTCTCAGAGTACCTATTCTTTGAGTTAGAAGATAATTCTCCGAGTACCTATTCTTCGAGTTAGAAGCATATTTCTCCGAGAAAGGATTCTTCGAGTATCTATTCTTCAAGGATTTCTCCGAGTAAAGTTTCTTCGACTTAGTAAAGGATTTTTCTTCGTGATAGTCTTCGAATTAACATTCTTCGAGCAAGGAAAATTTTCTAGTAAGAGTTTACTCTTCGACTTAGGCTTCGAGTAAGGAAGTTATTCTTCGACTTAGGATTTTTGTGGATTTTCTTCAAGTTCTTCTACTTTCAAACCTAATTTTCAACAACAACCTTCGTTATCCTTTAAAGATCCTACATCCACAAGTTACTACAAGATGTCTCAACCACCTGTAACACCCCAACCCGACAAGGGTAAAGATATCACAATAATGGATTCATATCAGATCAAAACAAAGCATACATCTACAGTAATACAAAAATCTCAAAGGATTACAAATGAAATACTGAATCTACAAGGTTACAAATGAAAACTTCCAAAAACACTAATTCTAAAACATAATATCTTCTAGTCAACTCTAATCCAGAATAGCTATCCAATCTTCTAAGTCCAAAGGTACACTCTCCACTCATTCCCAGCTTCCTACTAAAACCTGCCGCAGGAAAAGAAATGCGGCTGAGCTACGAGAGCTCAGTGAACAGATATAACGATAACAAAACAGTAACAGATGGCAGTACAAAGAAAATTAGGAATACAGATTATACAGATATAATCAGAGTGAAGAAATAAGAGTAAGAAATAAATATGGAATCAGCTTTAAGGAAAAAGGAAAGAAAAACAAGAAAAAGGAAACAATTAAGATTTATAAGATAAGGAAAACAGGAATCCATCACGAGCCCAGATAACAGATAATATCATAACAGTGTAACCATATAAGCAATCTAGAGGGGATACCTCTCAAGTAACCAGATAATATGAGGGGTGACCTCATGTATCAAATTGGAGTGATCAGCTCCCAGATATATGTGAAAGACGTGTATCGCACACACCATCAGTCACCAGATAAATATAACAATTAACAAATAACAATTAACCAGATACAGATCAAATCTAGGATGCATCCATACGCCCCTGCAGACAAATCATAATCATAATGGCCATAGCAGATAACAAATAAGGGACGGAACAGGTCATCACTCTCCTGCCCTAGAGTCATGTCAAAGGTGCATCAATGACATGGACATGAAACCCTCATGCCTAGTGATTGGCTCGGATATCAGACTGTAGGTCAAAGGTCAGATGTACTATCAAAATAATCAAAAAGTCATATCTTAAGGGTACATGGCAAAAAGGTTCATGTCAAACAGTTCAGAAATAAATGTCAAAGGTTCAAATCAAAGTTTATCCGATTAAGTTTTATAACAAAGTTTAAGTTCAGATCAAAAGGACTATATCAAATGGTTCAGAATTAAAAGTTCGTAGCAAAAGTTCATTTTTAGAAGTTCCTGTCAAAAGTTCATTTAAAGCAATCCTTTAATAATGGTTTTCAATAAAATGATCTTTCAGAATAGTTTTCATAAAATAATCTTGCAAAACGGTTTTTCATAAAAATATTCTTTAAACTAGTTTCCACAAAAGTTAACAAATGTCATATAAAAATAGTATCATATCACCATTCATAATCATTCTTTTAAAATAACTGGTTTTTATCAAAACATTTCCAGGTCATAATTAAAAAGGATTTCACATAACAGATTTTTATATCAGAGGTCGTAACAAAAGGGAATCATGTAAAAGGTTCAAAGCAAAGAGGATTATAATAAGGACATCAACTCAGAAGTAAAACAGATCAGGAAATGAGAGAGATCATAGAAGGCTCACAAAACAAAGAGGTCACATGAAAGGTTCACAAACAGAAGGGAACATAGCAATGGTATAGGGAATCCGAATAAGGAAAATGAAAAACTGAAAGAAAATGGAATGAAAAACCCTTACTGAAAAAGGGCAGTGTATCTGTACGATAACATAAGTGTCTCAAAGTAAGACAGAATATTCGTACCTTATTAGCACAGCAGATAAGCAAAACAAACACAGAATAAAGATCAAGACTTCTCCTTCTTCACACCTAAGGAAGTAGAAGACGGAATTACAACAGATTCTAATTCAGATTATTACTTTTAGTTTACCTTCCCATTTTAAGTAACTTTCTACTTTTAGCAACTTTCCAGATTTAGTAAGTTTCTATTTCTAGCAGGTTTCTATAATTAACAGATTTCCATATTTAGTAAGATATTAGTATCCCAGATTAGGTTAAGTCCTTATTTCAAGATTATTATGGAATTAAGGTACCTTTTATCAAGTTACAAAAGTTTAAGGGTAATTATGACAAGTATACATAGTTTAGGGTTTTAATTGTAAATTCATCTAATTCAAAGGTCTAACATGAAAATACTTTAAGTTACTGAATTAAATACTCATATTATTCAGAATGACATTTTAATCTCTTAAGTTTCACAATTTACACTTTATACCCCTCTAGTTATATAATTTACAAAACAAACCTTCTATTTTCAGTATTTACAATTAAATCCCTACAATATTCACATATACCAAACAAGCACCTCATTTTACAAAATTACAGAATGTAACCTCAGAATTATGTATAGTACGAATCAGATCCCTCAGAATTCAGAATTTACACATTTGGTCCCTTAACTTTACAAAACTTATAAATCAAATCATAATTTAGTAACAATTATATATTAAGCCCATAAATCCTCAAAATTACACATTACACCCTTAATAACATTATTTACACAGAATAACATCAAGTTTCCAAAATTTACACTTTAGTCCCTCTATTTTAATTAAATATAAACCGAATAATAAATAATTATATAATTACCAAATAAACCTTTAAATTATAAATTGACACATGACACCCTTATATTATATTTTTCACATATTACCCCAGATCTAAAGTGACTTACAAAAATATCCCACAAGTTTTAAAAATTACAAAACACACCCTTTTAATTTAAAAACTCAATCGGTAATACTTTTTAAATCAACAAACCCTAACCAAAATTCATCCAATCATTACATCATCATCCAACAACCTTAAAATGCATTAAATGACCAGATCCATCCAGAAAACCCTAACCCTAAATCGTTAGTTAGGTTTTTATATTATTTTCCAAAAATCTGATAAACAAAATAATTAACCACGATTCATACAAGCTTCAAAAAATCAAAAAGTCATTTTTCCAGAGTGATATGATGATTATAGAACCCAGAAAAATTATGTACAAGCCTCAGAAAAATCGTATGAATATATTTGGATTTATGGTACGTTTTAAGCATTAAAAATTATTACGATCAATCAAGCTTGCATGAATCGATTCTATCAATTTATATGAGTCATATATGATCTAAATAACATTAGAAAAATACTAAACTAAATTTAGGACTTGTGGATTAGGCGTAGTAATTTGTACCTTTCGTATGAATTAAACCGACACAAAGAAAAAGCCCACGTTCGAATCAAGCTTCCTACGACCCAAGGCTTATTTTTCCTAGCTTCTTCTAACTCCAAGGAACCCAGGAAAAATACTAAGAATCGTGTGAAAATGTTGTGGAGGCCGGATGGAGTTTTTGTGTGTGTTTATGGTAAAAATAAAACTAAAAAGGGAGTAAATAATTAAGGAAAACCGTGTGATGGAGGAGGGGGAGGCAAATTTTGGGATTTGATGGTGATTACAATCAATTACTGATTTTGACATGGTTTCCTTATTTGTTGTGATGATTATCTCTTTTAAATTTGTTTTATTTAAATTATAATAAACCGAAATTAATTAAATTTGTATAAATTTGGCCTATGTAAATGTAACAAGTATTTTTAGGACATTTAAGATGTTAAAGTGTCCATGCAAAAATTATCATATATCATATGTTGCTAATTTCCAAGAGTTTGGGATTTATTTGGTATTTTATTTAACTTTAAATTGAAATTTAAGGTCACAGGGGTATTTTGGTAATTTTGCATGCTTTCTAAATTTGAGGTATTACAACTTCTTCCCCTCTAAAAGAAAAATTTTCGTCCTCGAAAATTGAGGTGAAGCGAAACGGAAACACGACTGACTGTGAACAGAAATATGAAAGACTTGGTTCTTGTGACTCTATATTGTAGGTCAAAACTTCGGTTTCCTCAGAAAGACAAATCATACTGAATCCAGATCAAAAGAATAATATATCGAGCGTAACAGATGATAATCGGATTTTCTCGGAAGAAACGTAAGAACTACACAGGATTTTGACGGATATGCCGTCCACAGAATTTGACTTGACAAATCAGATTAGAACGTACAGAAATAGATTATCGATAACATAGATTGGCAGAAGTTCTATAACAGAACCTAAGATTATTATCGGAAGTTCAGAGGTCAGCAGAATGCGTGACGAGAATCCAAACATATCAATTTACATAACGGTGAAAGCAGATTACGCGTACGGTTAGAATGAACTTAAAGTCTCACTAATGCAGATAATCTCAACAGTTATCAGAATTTCTAAAGTTCTAAGGCACTTCTCGAAATATCCTATGCCCACAACAAGTGCACGTTATATGATGTAAGTATTATCACGTTGGCCAGACGTCATAATACTGGCATCATATAAATATGCCCTCAAGATGGTCATACTTTATCTCAAGTTGTTAACAGAACAACTTATCTTAATCCACCTAATCCAACTACAGTCTCAGAGGTCATCAAAATCAAACACCATAACTAAGAAGGGAACTAACTACTCGAAAGAGTTAACGGAACAGATCTAGAATGTTTATCAGAATTTGGTACATCATTAAAAGCATCAGATCATTCATAATTCGTCAATTTCGCATAACAAAACCATCCTCCAACATACGCAAAAGTGACACAAAACGGAATTTCTAGTAGGGAACTTTAAATCATTCAAATGATCTTATCATCAGGTAACGGAATTTAAATAGGTCAAGAGGGAATGAATTACGTCATCCATAGCTTCATCCATCACAGAATTAATTCTTCCAAACACAAACGTTCGCTTCAGAATTTTCTTCCATTCAAAATCATGATCTCAATTTCCATTCTCAAGTCTGCTTCTGCTCTCAATTCATCTTAGTACAACTAAAATGAATAGAGAAGCAAGACTGCGAGTCTTGGACAGGTCTACTAGCACAGTTCAGAATTCGCCAACTCAGACTGCTGTCGTCACCGGATGCCTGGTAGTGGTGTGTGCTACAATCTCTGAACGCCAATCAAATCTACTCTTCCAGAACAAAGGTCATTCCATTTAATACGAAGATGGTCTACATGTTCCTCGTTCGTCTCAGAGCACAAACATGTTGTCATACTATGACAATTGTCCAAATACTCGCGAAAACATGATTCTTATTAGCCAATACTATTGGCATTATTTAAGACTCATAATGGTCACAATGAGTACGAAAACGGTTTTCATCAATCGTTCCGGGGAAAACTTCATATCTAATTCACATCACCAATCTTTACGAATAAAACTGAAATACTTTACGGAAGTTGCTCTCAGTTAGTCATCTCCTATCTTAGGAGTTCTTGTGGTTGCTTCTTCAGTCCTTCAAACATTAAATGAGGTCGTCAGATACAGAGTTTCCAGGTGGAACAAATCAATCATTGATACGCAGAAATGAAAAATGATTACGGTAGTGATACGGTTAGGTTTACGATAGTCGACATGCTGACGCAAAATTTTTCTCTTTCTTCTTCATAGATTAATAGGGATATTCAAGGAAACACTGAGGTGAACAAAATCATATTCCATCAGCTTCTTCAATCTCTCAACTTCAATAGTATCATGGTTCGTCAGCTGAGATCGGTTCAAAGTCAATTCTACTTCTCAATCAGGAGGGAAACCCAAGAGTTTCATCAGAAAGCACCAGAAAATTTGTACAACAAAACTTCCAATGCCAGGGCTCCCTAAGGATGGATACTAATAGGTGTCAGGAGAATTTGACGATCAAATGTGATCGGGGTAAGTATTTCCATAGCAGTTTTAAGCTTAACAGATTTGAGCGGTTAACGGTTATCATAACAAAAGTAGGGTGGAGCAGATTGTTAAGGATCACATTTCAAATACGGTAGTCTATGGTAGCTTTTACGAAGAGCCAGCCAGTCAATACTCAAAGATTTCTGAAATCAAGTATATCAATAGTAAACAGATCCGCAGAATGAATATGGTCATTAAACCAGACGGATAGTTCATATATCAGAGTCAGGGACATGGTTCATCAAGGTGTTGGGTATAGATAAGCGAACAGTTCAAGGTGTTGGAGTTTTGTTTAACCTTTTAGCATAAGTGGCAGGTAGGTTGTGAATCATCTGTAATACGAACATCGTATAACTGTCAAAAGTGAAGCGTATGAAAATCGGTTGTCAGCAGCATCATGCTCAGTTAACAATCCCATACAGAGATAGTATTTGCATCAAATCCTTCCAAAGGAAAACTGATTGGCAAATAAGATTCATCATTCACGGGAGGGAATAAACTTCTATATCCAAGGTTAATAATCACCAGAGTTCTAATAGGAGTAGTAATAGATTTGCAAGACAGAATAGTATTAGGTGATACATTTATATCCAGTATGGGTAATGAATTTATAGAAGGTGTCAAACACATTAGGGTTAAGCGGCCTTCGGGATGGTCGGAAAGATATCAGACTGTTTATCAAATAGATCGGAAGTGAAGGTCAAAATCAGGTAGCGGTAGCAAAATTTAACAATCGGTAATCATGGTAGGGGTTTTCAAAATTGTTTCAACGCCAAAGTGAGACATAGGAAGATAGTCGTCAATATTAAATGATCAATCAATCAATCCTTATAAGGATAAAATCAAGGTTACTATCAAAGAAAGACGGATCAACAAGGAAAAATCTTATCATTCAGAATGAGAGGGAAAACATCTGTATATTCATGGTTAAAATACCACAAGGCTTCTCAAGGGAACAGAGATGGTTAAAACGAAATCAAATAGTGTCAGAAGATTCATAGATGATTATTAGAAACAAGAAACAACTAACAGAATGTATAAAGTATATCATCGTCAAGGGAATTCTCAGAATGCCCGAAGAGGCATCAGAATGATTAACAAAAGGTTCAGAGGTTGGAGCCGGAATCTGAAGGCAAGGATCAAATAGTGTCAGACAATTACCATGCAATTTCAGTGCTTCAGGCTTTAATTAGGTTTCAAATCTTAAGTGGTGCAAGGCATAAGCTCTAATTTTTGAAATGTGATTTCAATAGTCTTTAACCGAAAGCAACGCACGAATCAGAGTAATGCGGAAGCAATGCTACTTAAACATATGACTTATAGTCTACCCATTCCTTACTAGTCAGAAATTAAGTTCCTATAGGTAAATCCTAAAGCAAATTCTCAAAGGTTGTCCTACGAGCGCCTACAGTGGAAACTTAGTGGTCCAGACTTCACAGGTCAAGGGTAAATGTATTACGAGTCGCAACCTGTCTCTGATACCATAAATTGTAACACCCCAACCCGACAAGGGTAAAGATATCACAATAATGGATTCATATCATATCAAAACAAAGCATACATCTACAGCAATACAAAAATCTCAAAGGATTACAAATGAAATACTGAATCTACAAGGTTACAAATGAAAACTTCCAAAAAAACTAATTCTAAAACATAATATCTTCTAGTCAACTCTAATCCAGAATAGCTATCCAATCTTCTAAGTCCAAAGGTACACTCTCCACTCATTCCCAGCTTCCTACTAAAACCTGCCGCAGGAAAAGAAATGCGGCTGAGCTACGAGAGCTCAGTGAACAGATATAACGATAACAAAACAGTAACAGATGGCAGTACAAAGAAAATTAGGAATACAGATTATACAGATATAATCAGAGTGAAGAAATAAGAGTAAGAAATAAATATGGAATCAGCTTTAAGGAAAAAGGAAAGAAAAACAAGAAAAAGGAAACAATTAAGATTTATAAGATAAGGAAAACAGGAATCCATCACGAGCCCAGATAACAGATAATATCATAACAGTGTAACCATATAAGCAATCTAGAGGGGATACCTCTCAAGTAACCAGATAATATGAGGGGTGACCTCATGTATCAAATTGGAGTGATCAGCTCCCAGATATATGTGAAAGACGTGTATCGCACACACCATCAGTCACCAGATAAATATAACAATTAACAAATAAAAATTAACCAGATACAGATCAAATCTAGGATGCATCCATACGCCCCTGCAGACAAATCATAATCATAATGGCCATAGCAGATAACAAATAAGGGACGGAACAGGTCATCACTCTCCTGCCCTAGAGTCATGTCAAAGGTGCATCAATGACATGGACATGAAACCCTCATGCCTAGTGATTGGCTCGGATATCAGACTGTAGGTCAAAGGTCAGATGTACTAAAAAAATAATCAAAAAGTCATATCTTAAGGGTACATGGCAAAAAGGTTCATGTCAAACAGTTCGGAAATAAATGTCAAAGGTTCAAATCAAAGTTTATCCGATTAAGTTTTATAACAAAGTTTAAGTTCAGATCAAAAGGACTATATCAAATGGTTCAGAATTAAAAGTTCGTAGCAAAAGTTCATTTTTAGAAGTTCCTGTCAAAAGTTCATTTAAAGCAATCCTTTAATAATGGTTTTCAATAAAATGATCTTTCAGAATGGTTTTCATAAAATAATCTTGCAAAACGGTTTTTCATAAAAATATTCTTTAAACTAGTTTCCACAAAAGTTAGCAAATGTCATATAAAAATAGTATCATATCACCATTCATAATCATTCTTTTAAAATAACTGGTTTTTATCAAAACATTTCCAGGTCATAATTAAAAAGGATTTCACATAACAGATTTTTATATCAGAGGTCGTAACAAAAGGGAATCATGTAAAAGGTTCAAAGCAAAGAGGATTATAATAAGGACATTGATATCGGTCGAATTGGGTCAAAGTAATCACAAGTCAACCTTCTCACGAAGAAAAGTCAACTTGAAATCATTAACGCAAAAACAACCAATTGTAATAACCGGATAAGCGACTACCCGGGTCGTTCTCCCTGCGAGGCGTGAAATTGAGAATATCGTTTTCGGTTCGTAATTAAAGTGCTTGAAAAGACGAGAGTTTGCTTTGTTACTAAAATCTATTAAAACGAAAATTAAATAACGTAAACGATAAACTACGAACGAATAAAAACGTAAAATATTTGAAAAACTAATCCTACGGATATTAAAATAATTTTTATAAATTCTAAATGACAAAAGAAAATTTTGAAAAAAAGAAAAATATATATATATTTTTTTTTTGATTTTTAAATAATTTTATATGAATTAAAAACTATTTAAACTAATTTAAATTACTAAAAATACCAAAACTATTTTTAAAAATCTGAAAATTTTATCACAAATACTTTGTAACAAACTGGAGCTGAGAAAAATAAGAAACATGAAAAGTGCTTTTGGGATTAAGCAGAAAATAAGCCAACAGTTAGAATAAGCTAAATTGAAAACAAAAGGAAACAAGGTTAAATAAAACTTTCTGCAAAGATTTAATAACAAAAAGGCTTGGAGCAGTTGGTTAGAGTGTTGTGTTGGGTGTTCTCTGACCTGGGTTCGAACCCAAGGGAGGACAGTTTTTGTTTTTAATTAATTTTTTTTTCTTTCTTTTTAAATACTGCTTAACAAGTAGTTTTTTTTTATTTGAGATCTAGAATTTCAATAATCAGGTATCTAAACACAGAACTGAAATTTGGAGATCAATTAACATAACATAAACTTGCAAAACAGAATTTAAAAACTAAAATATATTTTAACTGTGTTAAATTTGAGATCCAAAAGGCTACTGAGGCAAAAATTTTATGCAGGCTGCACAAGAGTTTGGCACCTCAGAACTTGCAAGATCACAACTTAACTAACCCATACTCAAAACTACTGATCGAATAAAAAAAAGTGACACAACACAAGCGCATAAGCTACACAGATCAAACTTAACTACCAAATCCAAATCACCACAGCACAAAAATAACAAAACAAGAATCAGTTGAGAGTTCGAATCCCACTCAACCAATATTTTGCTTAACTTTTTTTTTTTTTCTATTCTATCTAAACTATAAATCCTACTGATGCACTAACTTTATCAAACTAACTCTTTAAAGACTAACCAATCCTACTAACCGAGTTCAAATAAGCAGGAAAGAAAAAACGAGATAAGCTAGAACATAAAACAGAACATCACTTAACTAATAACGACTAAAATCTTTCGCATAATCAAAACCAGCCTTTCGACAACAATAAACATAACCCCAAACTTAACTTAAACGTGAAAACTAAACTTAATCCTTAAAACAAAACCATAACTCAAAACATAATAACTAAATTCCACTAAACCTTCATACGTTCGAATCATCCACAAGCTAAAACATGCACTAAAATCTATTAAAAAAAAAAGTTAATAAGACAATTAAACAATTAAAGCAGTAAACTAAGCAAATAAAAATTAAAACAGAAATACCATTAAAATTAAAACCAAATTTAAATTACATTAAAAAGAAAAATACAAAGTACCTTGGAAAAAAAAAGCTAAAATAAAACCTAAAGAAAAAAAGAACTACTCGGCTACATCTTTATCTATTTATACTAAAACATACGAAAACCCTAGTTCTCTTTGTGTGTTTGTTGTGTGAGACAATCCCTTCTTGTGCTTTTTTGCATCAATCTTGACCCTTGGATGTTAACGTGGTCACCACAACTTGAAATCCTGTCCGTTGATCTCCTTTTGGTGCCTCGGATCGATGAGGTGGATGGAGGGGACCATGGACACACCCATGTGACTACTTTGGCTGGTTGTGTGAGGTGGGATGGGGGTGATTAGCGGCGGGTATTTAGGGATTGAAGAAGAAGTGAAATAGTGAATTAGGGTTGTGATTTTATTCTTGATTGGGATATTGACCAACAAAGAGGGGTTTGACCCTCTTTATCTCACCCGACTTTAGTTATAAACGGGAGTGTGGGTCGGGTTTGATGGGTTTAAGGTGGGCTTTTGGGTGTTGGGCCGGTGATGGGTTTAAGGGGAAAATGGGTTAGTGGGTTTTTTTGGGTTTGTTTATTTCCGGTTGAGGTTGTAGGATTAGTTTAATGGGTGGATCGGTTGTGTATTTTGGGATGGGTTGGTTGTAGTTTTGTATTTGTAGGATAGAAGGGTTAAATCAAAAAGGATCAAAGTTGTGTATTGTTGTAATTTGTGGGGACCATAATTGCCATTTCTTCAAAGTTGAACAAGGGACCATTATTGGCAAATAAAAAATAATCCAAGGGCTCTTCGGGATTTTTGCACAATAACTCGACCAAACTCGTGAATTTCTTCCCGGGTCCCGTCTTTTGAGCTCTTGTCCAATCCATGCTCGGTTTTGCCTTATTTGCCTCGTTTTCAATCCTTTTTGTACCTGCAACAACTAAAACACAATCCAAGGATATTTGATATAATATATGGTCCATTTGGGTGTTTTTGGTCGTTTTTGTGGGGTTTTTCGGGTATAAAATGATGAGTAAAAGGCCACTCATCAATCCCCCACACTAAGCAATTGCTAGTCCCTAGCAATCCGATCATATAAAGTAATGAAAGGATCAAAAATATCAAAGTTACCAAAAATATACCACCCCGTTTTGACTTTATAAAATGCAAGTAATTTAAAACGAGATAAAACGTAAATAATATGCTTGATTTTCAAAAGTGGCATCATGGAACGGGAATCACACAAAATGGGTGACTCCGGGGAATTGTAATCGTCATCCTCTTTTTATACTTCCCAACTAAGTCTAAAACCCTTGTGCAAACGTTTTTGTAAAATGCTAACACTACTTATATTAGCAACCTATGTAAGCCGAGACTTAACTTTTCACTCCCACAATTATTTATAAGTTAGGTGTGTGTGCTTGTTTTCAAAGTTTTGATCGTAAAAATCGACATTTGTTAGCGTTAAAAACCGACAATGATTTAGAAATTAGAGATTCAAAGGTGAGATCACTCCATGTAGCGACTTTCTTCTCAGCTTATCCTTAGTAAACTTAGGAGGCTAGGTTTTTACACCCTCGAGAATAGTATCGGAGCTCACGGGATCTTTGAAGTCAACAATTTCTAAATCACCGTCCAACTTTTAGACAATATAGACGAATACTAGTTCAACTTTCGATTTAAATTTAAGAAGAAGCAAGTTTCTCACATTTATTCATAAACAAACATAAACATTTTTTTCATTTTCATTTTTCATCTTTTTTTTTTTTTTTTTTTTTTTTTTTTTTTTTTTTTCACTAACTTTTTATTTGTGTACTCTAAACGACGGACCTTCACGGTTTAGTTCCAAGACCTTAACGCCTTTCGGAATAAAGGATCCAAGGGCCGTTACAACGGAGAGTTCCAAGACCTTAACGCCTTTCAGAATTAAGGGTCCAAGGGCCGGTGCAAGAGGGTAGCCAAGACCTAAACGCCTTTCGGAATTAAGGATCCAAGGCCCGATCTCGAATCCGTAGCTTAGAGCACTTATTTATTCATACTTAAACTTTAACTTTTGCAACTTTCAAGCAATTGCTCACTTTCATTTTGCATTCTTATTGGGTTTGTAAGAAAGAATGCTTGTTCCAAAATTTAAATAAAACTTTGAACTAGTATTCTAAATCAAGATTGTATAAAAATTTATTTGCTTAACAAAAACGGTTTTTGCGTTCAAAAGTTTGAAAATAGCACTAATTTTAGTCAGATTAGGACCTTCTGGGAGGAAAAGCCATAGATTACTTATATAAGCTCTAAAGAGAACCAACTACTCCACGCTTAGCATTTTCATTTGCACAATTCGCAAAAACTTAGCCTAAACGTTAAGGGTAGCAGCTAGATCAACACTCTAGCAGAGTCGGGATTCCCCTTGTTCTAGCCTAATCAAGTCAAAACTTTCATTAATACCGAAGCATCAATGTTTAGCAAATTATTTTTTTATATGTGCAAAGCACTTCTTTTAGACGAAAAATACGATAAAATTTTAAAATTTTTGGTCAAAACGGGGGTGCTAGGAGACTAGAAGGTACAATATGTGAAAATTTTTCAAAATTTTGAAATTTTGGGTCAAATTCGCAAGAATCCCTCCCCCACACTTAGAAATGAATATTGCCCTCAATATTCAAAGTACCGGCCTGAGCCGACACTATAGAATGTAAAAAGGAAACACTACAATCTAAGTATGGAAAAGAAATCTTGGTTTTCACAAAAAGGATTTTTAAGATATCCCTGGATAAGCATAAATACAAAGATAGGATATTGGGCGGCTGGATTGAAAACAGGCGCGTCAATCATCACAATCTACGGGAATCCTGAAAACAGAGGCAAACATACAACCACAAAGCAACAAGTAGAGGAACTCCCCCACACTTAGTGTTAGAAAATAGAAAGAAGTCAGAAACATGGGTGTTTACCCATGTGGTGCTAATGTTTTTGTTAACCGAGTCACTAGCTTGACTCGACCCCGAATTTAATTGTCCTTGGGGGAGCAAGTGGAAGAGATAATCTCAATCGGACTTTCATTCAAGATGTTTGGATAAACATTGAAGCATATGAAAGTTCCACTCCGATGAGATACCCACGGCTTCAGAAGATAAAAGCGGTGATGCCGGGGTCAAAAACTTTGTCTTCGTTTCCGGCTGGGAACGATAGTAAAGTTTCAATCAGAGACAACTCCATGCAGAACGGGAGTTTTTGACCAGAAAGAAGTAGAGGGGAAAGAAGTAGAGGTGAATCATTTTTCTCCAGAATTAAAAGTTCCTTAGATGAGGCGGGAAACTTTAAATTCTTATCAAGAGTCAATTTCATCAAAGGATGAATTTTACCATCATCGAGTATGCCTGGATTAAACACTTTGTCTTCATAAGAAAACTCAGCAGGGTACTCGATGGGAGACTCAATGGAGAAAAGGAAATCATCCTCGGGAGAATGAGGAGATAAGTCATTAGAAACAATTGTAGCATCCTCAATTATGTTTTCCATTTTAGGGCCTTTTTCATCACTAGGTTTCCCATATAAAAGATTTCTCCATTCGGTTTGATCGGCCCCAAAATAGAAGAGGTCATCATCATCTTGTAAATCATTAAGCTCGTTGTAAGAATCAGATGATGGAGAATGGTATAAAAGTTTTTCGACTTCTTTAAGATCAGCATGAAAGTCGAAAAGATCATCATCATCTGCTGGAAGTGGATCGTCGTGAGCGAGTTCATCGGCGAACTCCTCGGGATAAGAATCACATCTAGACGGATCACGGTTCAGCAAAAATTCCAATTCTTTAAGATCAGATTCAAAATCAAAGTCATCGTCCTCATCCCCCGGTGGGATTGGATCGATGTGAGCGAGTTCATCGGCGAACTCCTCAAGAAGAGAATCAATACTAGAAGTGGTACTGCCACTACTTTGCTCTTCTGATTTTGAAACAACAACTTGAACGGATTTAGGAAGCTTTTCTTTAACATCTTCCGGGGGAAATAATGGTTCATCAAATTTCAAGACATCTTCCCCGGGATCACTATCGGTCTCAACAATTTCCGGCGAAATTGGAGCATCATCAAAGAACACATCGAGCTCTTCCCTCGAGAGATCACTTTCCTCAATCGGAGGAGAAGGATGGGAAGAGTCGGAAAGGTTTGGTTCAACAATCTCAATTCTATAAATCGATTCCGGAGGTGGGACAAGTGGTGTGCTCTTAGAGCTAGCAATTTCCACCACTTCCGTTGTGATCTCCGAATCTGATTCATCATCATCAAGAATACTCTTAACATCCGCGGAACAACTTGCAAACCATTTGCTTGAACCGGGAGTAATTTTCATAGCTTTTAGCTCAGCACGTTTTTCAGACATACTCTTAACCGCAAATCTTGAGAGAATCGAATCACTTCTTTTGGAAGTAATTACTGGATCAGATTTTTGATTAACCACAGCAACGTTGCTTTTGGTGGTTAGCGGTTTAGAGTTTTGATTGATTTGAAACGTGACTTTGTCATCATCAACTCTTAGAGTTATTTCTTCTCCGTACACGTCAATCAAAGCCCGCCCAGTCCTCAAAAATGATCTTCCGAGAATTAGAGGAACCCGGGGGTCAGCATCAAAATCAACCACCACAAAATCGGCGGGAAAATGGAATTTCCCAACCTTAACAAAGACATCCTCGGCTATTCCAAGTGGACGGGTTATGGTCCGGTCCGCAAGCTCGAGGGTCATGCAAGTGGGGGTATATTCGGGCAGAGAAAGTTTTTTCCAAACAGAGAGCGGCATTAGGTTGATGCTTGCACCAAGATCGGCCAAGGCGTAGCATTCAACCATCCTCGGAAATTCACATTGAATGAGGAATTTTCCGGGATCTCCAAGCTTTTCCGGAAGCTTTTTTTAGGAGAACCGCTGAGCAGTGTTCATTTAACGGAGTTTTTGCTAATTCAATTAATTTTTCCTTGTTGCTCAATAAACTCTTCATGGTGGAAACAAACTTAGGCATCAGAAGTAAAGCATCCGCGAAGCTTATATCGAAATGCAATTCTTGAAAGATTTGGAAGAATTTTTCCATTTGAATACTAGCTTTATCGCGGAGCTTTTGGTCATTAAGTCTAGATGGGTATGGGATATAAGGTTTAGGTTGAGACTTCGGAACATCGGGTTCCGGAATTGGGGTTGGGACTACCGAAGGTTGGACGTGTGCGGTACTTTGTGGGCTTGTAGAGTGCACCTTGTCCTTTGTCACCTCGGTCTCACGGTCAACTACTTTTGTAGAAGAAGAATAAGTAGTAGTTGGAACCGTGGGTCCCTCATAAGCTTTACCACTTCGGGTGGTAATAGCTTTCAACTCACCCTTCGGGTTGGGAATGGTATTTCCTGGAAGAGTTCCCGAGGATGAAGCTTGGTGAAATTGGTTGATAAGGGTATCAAACATACTTTCAATCTTCGTTTGAGATTGATCAATTTTGCTTTTGAGCTCATTACCCTGCTTAATCATTGAATTTTCAAATTCATTTTTCAAATTTGTGATTTGATTTTGCATAGCCCTCATTTTCACCTCATTTGTCTTAATGTAATTTGAAAGATCATTAGAGGGAGCAATCGGGGCTGGGTAATTTTGAGCTTGATACCCTTGATTGTAATTGACCCCTTGGGTCGGGTATTGGTTAGTAGGGGCTTGATATGGAACATTTTGCCCCCTACTTTGGTTTTGATTGTTTTGAGGAAAACCGGGTGGTCCTGCTTGATAGCTAGCACGATAGCTCGAGTCACCTTGAGGACGGTATTGAGTACCTCCTTGATTGTAAGACCCGGCTACGACATTGATTTCAAAAGGACGGCCATCGGTGGCGGTACAATTGTAATAAGCATGAGGACCACCACAAGTAACACAACTTTCTTCCACCGCTTTGACTTGAGCGGGTGGAGAAGCTTGTGGGGTAGAAGAAATAGTAGAAGAAGAAGAAGGATTTTTCTGATTAGAGAAAACCAAAGCTTGAATTGCATCCGTGAGCTTGTCAATTTTAGCATCCGTGCTAGAAGTACTCATCGAATGTGAAGTAGAAGGTGAAACACTCACTTGAGAAACAACCGGCTTGCTTCGTGAAGTGCGAACCTTAGACTTGTTCTCGATGATGGACAAAGCATCACGTGTAGTTCGATTCAATATATAACCACCGGAGGCGGCGTTTAGAGAATCTTGGTCAGTTTGGTTCAATCCATTGTAAAACGTATCAATTTGATGCAACTCAGAAAATCCGTGGTGAGGACATTTGCGAAGCAATTCTTTAAAACGATCCCACGCTTCACTAAATGATTCATCAAATTTTTGAGTAAATTTGGTAATTTCATTCTTAAGACTTGTGGTTCTGGAAGGGGGAAAGAATTCGTTCACAAATTTCGACACCAAATCTTCCCATGTTAAGATAGAACGAGGGGGTTGTTTTTCAAGCCAAGTCCGGGCTGCCCCCTCGAGAGAGAAAGGAAAGAGAAGCAATTTAATCGCTTCTTGAGGAACATTCCTACATTTGACGGTAGATGAAATTTTGTTAAACCATCGAATGTGGGAATGAGGGTCATCCCTCTCGAAACCGTAAAATTGATTCGACGTTACTAAGGATAGTAATGCCGGTTTAAGTTCGAAATTATCGGCAACGATCGGGGGAACAACAATAGCATCTCCATAACCCTCGGTGGGTGCTTGGAGAAGCTCAAGCATGGTGCGATTCTCCGCCATTATGACAATGGGAGGATCGGGATTAGTACGAATCTCGGGTTCGACTAATTGGGCAGCACGTCTACGATTACGTCTTCGCGAAATTGCGACGAGTTCAAGAAAGGGACTCGATGACGAAGAAGAACGTGTGCGCATGCACCAAGAACATTTAGGTTAAGAAGAATTTTTTTTGGGTTTTTTGGATTTTTCAATTTTTTTTGGTTTTTGGATAGAAAATATTTACAAGATATTTACGAAACTTCACGAGGAAGGTTCTTCAAGTCACTAATCGTCAAACCGTGACGATATTGTCGCAACACACCTCCCCGGCAGCGGCGCCAATTTGATATCGGTCGAATTGGGTCAAAGTAATCACAAGTCAACCTTCTCACGAAGAAAAGTCAACTTGAAATCATTAACGCAAAAACAACCAATTGTAATAACCGGATAAGCGACTACCCGGGTCGTTCTCCCTGCGAGGCGTGAAATTGAGAATATCGTTTTCGGTTCGTAATTAAAGTGCTTGAAAAGACGAGAGTTTGCTTTGTTACTAAAATCTATTAAAACGAAAATTAAATAACGTAAACGATAAACTACGAACGAATAAAAACGTAAAATATTTGAAAAACTAATCCTACGGATATTAAAATAATTTTTATAAATTCTAAATGACAAAAGAAAATTTTGAAAAAAAGAAAAATATATATTTTTTTTTTTTTGATTTTTAAATAATTTTATATGAATTAAAAACTATTTAAACTAATTTAAATTACTAAAAATACCAAAACTATTTTTAAAAATCTGAAAATTTTATCACAAATACTTTGTAACAAACTGGAGCTGAGAAAAATAAGAAACATGAAAAGTGCTTTTGGGATTAAGCAGAAAATAAGCCAACAGTTAGAATAAGCTAAATTGAAAACAAAAGGAAACAAGGTTAAATAAAACTTTCTGCAAAGATTTAATAACAAAAAGGCTTGGAGCAGTTGGTTAGAGTGTTGTGTTGGGTGTTCTCTGACCTGGGTTCGAACCCAAGGGAGGACAGTTTTTGTTTTTAATTAATTTTTTTTTCTTTCTTTTTAAATACTGCTTAACAAGTAGTTTTTTTTTATTTGAGATCTAGAATTTCAATAATCAGGTATCTAAACACAGAACTGAAATTTGGAGATCAATTAACATAACATAAACTTGCAAAACAGAATTTAAAAACTAAAATATATTTTAACTGTGTTAAATTTGAGATCCAAAAGGCTACTGAGGCAAAAATTTTATGCAGGCTGCACAAGAGTTTGGCACCTCAGAACTTGCAAGATCACAACTTAACTAACCCATACTCAAAACTACTGATCAAATAAAAAAAAGTGACACAACACAAGCGCATAAGCTACACAGATCAAACTTAACTACCAAATCCAAATCACCACAGCACAAAAATAACAAAACAAGAATCAGTTGAGAGTTCGAATCCCACTCAACCAATATTTTGCTTAACTTTTTTTTTTTTTCTATTCTATCTAAACTATAAATCCTACTGATGCACTAACTTTATCAAACTAACTCTTTAAAGACTAACCAATCCTACTAACCGAGTTCAAATAAGCAGGAAAGAAAAAACGAGATAAGCTAGAACATAAAACAGAACATCACTTAACTAATAACGACTAAAATCTTTCGCATAATCAAAACCAGCCTTTCGACAACAATAAACATAACCCCAAACTTAACTTAAACGTGAAAACTAAACTTAATCCTTAAAACAAAACCATAACTCAAAACATAATAACTAAATTCCACTAAACCTTCATACGTTCGAATCATCCACAAGCTAAAACATGCACTAAAATCTATTAAAAAAAAAAGTTAATAAGACAATTAAACAATTAAAGCAGTAAACTAAGCAAATAAAAATTAAAACAGAAATACCATTAAAATTAAAACCAAATTTAAATTACATTAAAAAGAAAAATACAAAGTACCTTGGAAAAAAAAGCTAAAATAAAACCTAAAGAAAAAAAGAACTACTCGGCTACATCTTTATCTATTTATACTAAAACATACGAAAACCCTAGTTCTCTTTGTGTGTTTGTTGTGTGAGACAATCCCTTCTTGTGCTTTTTTGCATCAATCTTGACCCTTGGATGTTAACGTGGTCACCACAACTTGAAATCCTGTCCGTTGATCTCCTTTTGGTGCCTCAGATCGATGAGGTGGATGGAGGGGACCATGGACACACCCATGTGACTACTTTGGCTGGTTGTGTGAGGTGGGATGGGGGTGATTAGCGGCGGGTATTTAGGGATTGAAGAAGAAGTGAAATAGTGAATTAGGGTTGTGATTTTATTCTTGATTGGGATATTGACCAACAAAGAGGGGTTTGACCCTCTTTATCTCACCCGACTTTAGTTATAAACGGGAGTGTGGGTCGGGTTTGATGGGTTTAAGGTGGGCTTTTGGGTGTTGGGCCGGTGATGGGTTTAAGGGGAAAATGGGTTAATGGGTTTTTTTTGGGTTTGTTTATTTCCGGTTGAGGTTGTAGGATTAGTTTAATGGGTGGATCGGTTGTGTATTTTGGGATGGGTTGGTTGTAGTTTTGTATTTGTAGGATAGAAGGGTTAAATCAAAAAGGATCAAAGTTGTGTATTGTTGTAATTTGTGGGGACCATAATTGCCATTTCTTCAAAGTTGAACAAGGGACCATTATTGGCAAATAAAAAATAATCCAAGGGCTCTTCGGGATTTTTGCACAATAACTCGACCAAACTCGTGAATTTCTTCCCGGGTCCCGTCTTTTGAGCTCTTGTCCAATCCATGCTCGGTTTTGCCTTATTTGCCTCGTTTTCAATCCTTTTTGTACCTGCAACAACTAAAACACAATCCAAGGATATTTGATATAATATATGGTCCATTTGGGTGTTTTTGGTCATTTTTGTGGGGTTTTTCGGGTATAAAATGATGAGTAAAAGGCCACTCATCAGACATCAACTCAGAAGTAAAATAGATCAGGACATGAGAGAGATCATAGAAGGCTCACAAAACAAAGAGGTCACATGAAAGGTTCACAAACAGAAGGGAACATAGCAATGGTATAGGGAATCCGAATAAGGAAAATGAAAAACTGAAAGAAAATGGAATGAAAAACCCTTACTGAAAAAGGGCAGTGTATCTGTACGATAACATAAGTGTCTCAAAGTAAGACAGAATATTCGTACCTTATTAGCACAGCAGATAAGCAAAACAAACACAGAATAAAGATCAAGACTTCTCCTTCTTCACACCTAAGGAAGTAGAAGACGGAATTACAACAGATTCTAATTCAGATTATTACTTTTAGTTTACCTTCCCATTTTAAATAACTTTCTACTTTTAGTAACTTTCCAGATTTAGTAAGTTTCTATTTCTAGCAGGTTTCTATAATTAACAGATTTCCATATTTAGTAAGATATTAGTATCCCAGATTAGGTTAAGTCCTTATTTCTAGATTATTATGGAATTAAGGTACCTTTTATCAAGTTACAAAAGTTTAAGGGTAATTATGACAAGTATACATAGTTTAGGGTTTTAATTGTAAATTCATCTAATTCAAAGGTTTAACATGAAAATACTTTAAGTTACTGAATTAAATACTCATATTATTCAGAATGACATTTTAATCTCTTAAGTTTCACAATTTACACTTTATACCCCTCTAGTTATATAATTTACAAAACAAACCTTCTATTTTCAATATTTACAATTAAATCCCTACAATATTCACATACACCAAACAAGCACCTCATTTTACAAAATTACAGAACGTAACCTCAGAATTATGTATAGTATGAATCAGATCCCTCAGAATTCAGAATTTACACATTTGGTCCCTTAACTTTACAAAACTTATAAATCAAATCGTAATTTAGTAACAATTATATATTAAGCCCATAAATCCTCAAAATTACACATTACACCCTTAATAACATTATTTACACAGAATAACATCAAGTTTCCAAAATTTACACTTTAGTCCCTCTATTTTAATTAAATACAAACCGAATAATAAATAATTATATAATTACCAAATAAACCTTTAAATTATAAATTGACACATGACACCCTTATATTATATTTTTCTCATATTACCCCAGATCTAAAGTGACTTACAAAAATATCCCACAAGTTTTGAAAAATTACAAAACACACCCTTTTAATTTAAAAACTCAATCGGTAATACTTTTTAAATCAACAAACCCTAACCAAATTCATCCAATCATTACATCATCATCCAACAACCTTAAAATGCATTAAATGACCAGATCCATCCAGAAAATCCTAACCCTAAATCGTTAGTTAGGTTTTTATATTATTTTCCAAAAATCCGATAAACAAAATAAATAACCACGATTCATACAGACTTCAACAAATCAAAAAGTCATTTTTCCAGAGTGATATAATGATTATAGAACCCAGAAAAATTATGTACAAGCCTCAAAAAAATCGTATGAATATATTTGGATTTATGGTACGTTTTAAGCATTAAAAATTATAATGATCAATCAAGCTTGCATGAATCGATTCTATCAATTTATATGAGTCATATATGATCTAAGTAACATTATAAAAATACTAAACTGAATTTAGGACGTGTGGATTAGGCGTAGTAATTTGTACCTTTCGTATGAATTAAACCGACACAAAGAAAAAGCCCACGTTCGAATCAAGCTTCCTACGACCCAAGGCTTATTTTTCCTAGATTCTTGTAACTCCAAGGAACCCAGGAAAAATACTAAGAATCGTGTGAAAATGTTGTGGAGGTCGGATGGAGTTTTTGTGTGTGTTTATGGTAAAAATAAAACTAAAAAGGGAGTAAATAATTAAGGAAAACCGTGTGATGGAGGAGGGGGAGGCAAATTTCAGGATTTGATGGTGATTACAATCAATTACTGATTTTGACATGGTTTCCTTATTTGTTGTGATGATTATCTCTTTTAAATTTGTTTTATTTAAATTATAATAAACCGAAATTAATTAAATTTGTATAAATTTGGCCTATGTAAATGTAACAAGTATTTTTAGGACATTTAAGATGTTAAAGTGTCCATGCAAAAATTATCATATATCATATGTTGCTAATTTCCAAGAGTTTGGGATTTATTTGGTATTTTATTTAACTTTAAATTGAAATTTAAGGTCACAGGGGTATTTTGATAATTTTGCATGCTTTTTAAATTTCAGGTATTACACCACCAAACCATAACTACTTCTATAATCAACAACAACAGTATCGTCAACAATAACCATATCTCAAATAGTATCCTCAACCACAATATCAACCACAGTACCAACCATAGTATCAGCAACAACACATCTTAATGCAGTAACATCAATTTCTTCCTCAGCAACTAGTCCCTCAACAACCAATGCAGACTTACCATCTTCCTCCTAAACAACCTCACTGGTTTGGCAAAATGTGCGAAGCAATCAGCAGTCAACAATCCAAGCACGAAGCAGGATCCTTAGATACACCACCAATGCTTACTCCGGGTAATTACGTACAGTGGTAAAGTCGATTTCTTCAGTTTATTGAGCTAAAGAATCCCCATGGAAAGTACTTAAAGAAGGTAATCATTGAAGGCCCATATCCAGTTCCTACTACAATGATTCCTGTAGATCCAAATCACATTCCTCCAAGAGAAGCAACTACAACTCCTATTCCTATTGCTCAAGTCACAACAGAATAAGTTCTTCAGCAAGAAGCAAATGAATTAGCAATGTCTTACATACTCCAAGGAATTCCAAATCCTATCTTTCGGAATATCGATGCACAAAAGACTGCGAAAGACATGTGGGAACATGTACATCTTCTCAAGGAAGGAATAGACTTAGATAAGGAGGATATGGAATCTAAGCTTTATCTGGAATATACTATGTTTATGAATGAGGCCGGGGAATCTTTAGAGTCGTACTACCACAGGTTTACCAATATAATCAATGACTTGGATCGTCACATCATTGTACTCCCAAGGATTGCTGTGAATACTAAGTTTCTGAGTTGTCTTGGACCCGATTGGCAGAAGTATGTAAATTTTGTCCGACAAGCTAAGAATCTACACAACGCCTCGTATGGGTTGCTGTATGATTATTTGAAGCATCACCAATAAAAAGTTGACAAAGACAGAGCAGCACGAGGAGGTTATTTACTATCATCGACTCAAAATTCTCTTGCTTTGATTGCTCAGTCTCACTTTGCACCACAACCAAATCAGAGTTATGTTCAACCACAACATTCTTCACCTTATCCCTCACAAACTTCATCAAGTCAACTCATTCCATACGAAGCATCACCACAACAAGTTGATAATCAACTGGTTTCATATGACAACACCGATTCTACGTTCTACTCAAATGACAACAACGATGAAGATGATGCTTTCAACTCGTTGAACGAAGGATTTGCTTTGATTGCTAGAGCTTTCAGCAATTTTCAAACAAATCCAACAACCGTCTTAAGTCTTCATCCAACACACGGAATCATGCAGTTGTTCATGATGGCAGAGTTGAAATCCAAAACAGAGCTTTTGGGAGATATGGTTCGAGTAGTTATATAGGGAACTCCGGGGGACAGAGGTTTAGTTCAGTTGGGAATAGTAGGAACAACGTTGGTAACACACAGAGGAGGGCAGAAATTGTTGAGACTGGGAATTCTGGGATTAGAAACACCATGGTTAAATGCTATAATTGCGGAGGGAAAGGTCACATCGCCAATTCGTGCCCCAAGCCAAGAAGCAAAGGCAGTGTGTATCACAAAGAATCTCTTTTTTTGGCACTTAAAGATGAAGCTGGTGGCACTTTGACTGAGAAGGATCAAAACTTTATGGCCAATGCATACTCAGACGATGACATGGAAGATCTAGAGGAAAATGCAGCTGTAATGTTGATGGCTAACATGTAAGAAATGCATATGGGTGAAACAGGCCCGGTTTATGATACCGACGGCTTGTCTCAGGTACCTGAATCTGAATGTCTTATTCATGACATTGTATCTCCTTCTGCATCTTCATCTGCAAAAGAAAATATTGGTCAAAATGACTCATTGTTATCCTCTCAAGTCGATGACCAAATAAGCACCGTAGTTACATTTGATGACGATCAAATTAACCCCGTTTTTTCATTTGATGATGCTCTTGATGATGAAAACAATGATCACATTGAACAAGATGATCTTTTGCATGATACAGATCCAGAGCTCATGACCTTGCTTTTGACAACCCAAACACAATTAGATGCACAAAAATCCCAAATTGATAAGTGCAATGAAATTAATAGGAACTTAAAAGCAAAAGTTGCATTGTTAACTAAGGATCTTGAGTGCTACAAACTGCAACTTTCAAATTATGAAAAGAAAAAAAAAACGGGAGAAAAGCTTTGAGGTTGCATTACAACAATCATATGTGAAAGAAAAATATTTAGAACATCAAGTACGTGAGTTATCCGTTTCCAAAAATGAATTAATTTCTCAAAAAGAACAAGAACGATTAGACTTTCAAAAACAAGTTGACATTTTACACTCTGAAATTTGCAAAACAAAAACAGAGTTTTCAACCTGTAAAGAAGATCTTCTAGAACAAAAACAAGTTTCAAGGAAACCTGTTGATTCATATCTTGAGAAAATTGTTGCATTGGAATCCAAACTTAAAGAATTTCAAAATGTTATGTATAAAACTGGTGAATCAATAACAACCATTCAAAAATTAACTGTCAAACCAAATCCCCAAGGATATGGCTTTGCAATTGGGAGTGACCAACCAAGTTTTTTACATAAAGCACTCAAGGAAAATCCAAAGTTATACAGTGTAGAGCATTTATTTGATGATTCTTTCATGCGTGTTGTTGTGTATAATAATGAAGAGGAAATGGAACAAGAGGACGAGAGTCGATCTAAAATGAGTACTCAAGAGTACCTCATATTAGTGAAACTTTCATACCTCAAAATGATAAATCAGAACAAACAAGGTCTTTAATTGATATGAATGAAACTTCTGAAGTTGTCTCTGTGACCAAAGTACCAAATCCGGGTGTTATTGCCCCAATGCCAAAACAATGTCGTGTCCTTAGATATTTTAATACATTCATGGACGACATAAAACTTTTGGAAGATGCAATTGAACGAAATTCAGAAATAAAAGTCTCTACTTTTCTTTCTCCCTATGAGAAAGAAAATAGAGAAGTTTTTCAAAAGCAATTTTTGCTACATGTTCAACACCTGCGACTTTGTGCTACACATTGGGAACAGGAACTTCAAAAAGAGGTTGCATCCATGATGAACATTTTTTAAGCAATAGAAATAAAGATCTCAAAACAAAAATGTCAAAACAAAGCTTTGAAAAAAGAAGTAGATCCACTCTTGGAGAATTTTCTATGTTCTGACATAATTTATGTTATCATGAATTCCATTTATCTGTCGTGTAATGAAATGATTGTTGATGATCACTCTGTTGACATTGAGATGTTGATACTTGAGATTAATAATTTGAAACAAGAAAATGAAAGACTTCGACAAGTCAATAATGATGTGGAAAACAAATTTTCAAATGAAATTTTCCAACTCAACAAAAAGTTGCAATGGTGTCAGACTCAGAGTCTTGACTTTGAGTTAAGATTACAAAATCAAAAAGAATCATTGTCTTTTCAAAACAGTCATAGGTCCAACGTTCAAATTCTTGAAAAAGAAAATGCTGTTTTAAAGTGTCAAATTGTTGAACAAGAAAAGGACATTGATGAAGTTTGTAAAAATAGAAATGACACTGTTCGATTAAACAGAGAATTGGATTCAAAAATTCAACAACAAAAACACATCATCATCGAGTTGAAAGAGAAAATCAGAGTACATGTAAAAGGGAAATTTGTACAAAATAATGTGACTGCACCAGACATGTATCGAGTAGAGGTAACACCTAAGAAAGCATCTTCACAGACCCCTAATGTACATTCCTCGACTTCTACAGGACTAGGCACCCCTCTTACAGTTAGCAGATCCAAGACCAAAATGAACAAAAAGAAGATTAGTGTCTGGAAACCTAAGAGCAGCTCCCCTACAGATGAAGAAGTAGAAGTTTACACTAGGAATTCGAATATGACGCATGTTATGACTAAAGTAGAATCAAACTTTACAAAGTGTAATTCTCAATGTGATGTAACGAATGCTAAAACTATGAATGTTTTTAATGATATTTTTGTGGATGCTTATTGTGTGTTTTTTCGTACTAGTGTTTTGTATGGTAATCATCAAAAATGTATTGCAAAAACCCTTTTGTCTCGTAGACAGAAACGTACTAATGGCATTTCCTCTAGGCCCACTACCGCTGCTAAGTCAATCCTAGGAAAACCGCCAAAAGTAGTTTCTAAGACTACCGTTGACAAGACCATAGTTGCACCTAGAACAATCCAAACACCTAGTGCATTTGCTAGGAAGAAAGCAGAATCTAGTTGGACATGGCAGCGTTGGTTACAACATAAACCTAGTTTTACTTGGTTACCAAAGATGCTTAATAATTGTGTTACTAACCCAACGGGATCCACCGTTACCAACTCTCCATTTGTGTCATCTTCTTGTGATGCAGGTGATTCAAATCGTCCTTTGGATTGTTGATAGCGGATGTTCCCAACACATGACAGGCAATTTAAAATTCTAGTAAACTTTGTCGCAAAGTTCATAGGAACTGTCAGGTTCGGGAATGATCACTTTTCCGCTATCATGGGATATGGGGACTACATCAACGGGAACATCGAAATCAGCCGTGTATACTACGTTGAAGGCCTTGGACATAATCTTTTCTCTGTAGGGCAGTTTTGTGATGGTGACTTGGAAGTTGCATTTAGGGAGAAAACCTGCTTTGTTCGTGATCTTCAAGGAAACGACCTAATGTTAGGGAAACACGGAATGAGTCTTTACACCATTTCTTTTTCAGACATGACCGCTTCTTCTCCGATTTGCTTACTCTCCAAGGCACACTCTACAAAAGCATGGCTATGGCATAAACGTTTATCTCACTTGAACTTCAAAACTATGACGGAACTTGCACGTCATAAGTTTGTAGACGGTCTTCATAATTCTGGTATGCCAAAGATCATCTATGTCCAGCTTGTGAACAAGGGAAGAGTACTCGTGCTCACTTTCCTCCTAAAACCGAGCACAGTACGGATCATGTACTACAACTTCTCCATATGGATCTTTGTGGCCCAATGCATGCTCAGAAAATTAATGGGAAGCGGTATATATTGGTAATCGTAGATGACTTTTTGAGATGGACTTGGGTCTACTTTATTCGCACCAACGATCAAGCTCCTTCGATGATCATTACCTTTCTCACCAAAATTCAAGTTCAGCTCCGCAACACCGTCAGAAAAGTTCGAACAGACAACGAAACCGAATTTAAGAATCACACTCTTCGTGAGTTCTTTGAGAAAGTAGGGATTGAACACCAAACATCAATTGCACGCAGCCCAGAACAGAACGGAGTGGTCGAAAGGCGAAACCAAACGTTAATGGAAGCCGCAAGAACGATGTTGATAAATGCTCAATTACCGAATTACCTCTGGGATGAAGCTGTCTCCACCGCCTGCTACACCTAAAACCGCTGTATGATCACCAAAAGGCACAACAAAACCCCATATGAACTTGTTCAAAAAGAAAACCGAACATAAATTACTTTCATGTATTTGGGGCTCTCTGTTACCCAAATAATGATCGTGATGACCTTGGAAAGTTAAAAGCCAAAGCTGATATAGGGATTTTTGTTGGATACTACGAGAATTCGAAAGGATTTTGAATCTGGAACCGTCGAACCCGAGAAATTCAAGAGACCATACACGCTCATTTTGATGAACTCACGGATATGGCTTCTAAGCAAAACAGCTTAGGACCCGATTCTAACTGTCTAAACTTCCCTGATCAATCAGCTGCACCTCTCTCTCTAAATCGCAAGGACTTGGAAGATTTGTTTGCTCCGCTATTTGATGATACTCTTGTTCGTCGTACTTCTGAAGTATCCACCAGTTCTACTACACAACCTGTCAACATTCAAGCACCTGATACAATAGTAACTACTACAACAGCAGTTGCTGAAGATGCACCTCCAACAGAACCATCATCATCAGTCGAACAAACAGCTTCTAATACTGCGACTGTAGCTGATGATCCCCCTCTATCTTCTGAAGCACCCACACCCGCAAATTATGACGAAAACGCATTTTTCAGTCCATTTGCTCCAGCTCCCATCATTCCAGATATTGCAGAATCATCCACAAGCAATTTGGATTCGTCATATATGCACCAAAATTTTCAACACTATCCTTCAACCCACAAGTGGACTAAGGATCACCCTCTAGTGAACGTGATTGGCAATCCAGACAACCCGATAATGACACGTAAAAGACTCCACACATACGGTGAAACTTGCATTTATGCACTCACCGTTTGTCAAGCAAAACTGAAAAACATTAAAGAAGCTCTCACTTACGACAATTGGATTGAGTCAACGCAAGAGGAACTTGATCAATTCAAGCGTCTGGAAGTTTGGGAATTGGTAGAAAGACCAGATGGAGTATACGTTGTCAGATTGAAATGGATGTGGAAGAACAAGTTAGATGTTGATGGTACGGTTATTCGGAACAAATCTCGGTTGGTTGCTAAAGGATTCAGTCAAGAAGAAGGCATCGACTTTGAGGAATCTTTCTCACCAGTGGCAAGACTTGAGGCCGTTCGAATGTTTCTGGCATATTCAGCTCACAAGAATATCACTGTATATCAAATGCATGTGAAGATGGCATTTCTCAATGGACAACTCCGTGAAGAGGTATACGTTACACAACCAGAGGGCTTTGTTAACCCAGAACATCCGAATCACTTGTACCGGCTAAAGAAAGCCCTCTATGGCCTTAAGCAAGCCCCGAGGGCATGGTAAGATAAACTATCTGCATTTCTACTTGCTAATCATTTCACAAAAGGCTCTGTTGACCCAAATTTGTTAATACAAAAACACGGGGAGGACATCTTAGTAGTCCAAATTTATATGGATGACATCATTTTTGGTTCAACCCATAAGAAATACTCAAATGCTTTTGCTAAATTAATGAAACAAAACTTTGAGATGTCCATGATTGGTGAACTGAAGTTCTTCTTAGGACTGCAAGTTCATCAATCACCCCGTGTTATTTTCTTAAACCAGTCCAAATATGCTCAGGAAATTTTGAAAAAGCATGGTATGACAAGTTGTGACACCTATAATACACCAATGTCTGCATCATCCCCTAAGCTAGATGCTGATTTACATGGGACACCAATTGACCCTACCAAATACCATAGTATGATTGGGTCACTCATGTATCTCACAGCCAGTAGACCAGATATAGTACTTGCCATATATCTTTGCTCCGGCTATCAGTCTAGACCAACTGAAAGACACCTCTCTGAGGTTAAGAGAATCCTTCGATACATAAAGGGAACCATTCATTTGGGAATCTGGTATCCGAAGGATTCTGGTTTTGAACTAATTGCCTTTTCAGACGTTGATCATGCAGGATGCTTAGACACAAGGAAAAGTACATCTGGGGGAGTTCAATTTTTGGTTGACAAGCTTGTATCTTGGCAGTCAAAGAAGCAGGACTGTACATCACTGTCATCAACCAAATCAGAATACGTAGCTATGTCTGCATGCTGTGCTCAAGTCATCTGGATGTGGTCACAACTGATGGACTATGGATATGTCTTCAACAAGATTTCGATGTATTGTGACTCCAAGAGCGCCATTGCTATCTCGTGCAACACCGTTCAGCACTCAAAGTGTAAGCATATTGCTTTTCGTTACCACTTCATCAAAGAGCACGTGGAACAGGGTACAATTGAACTTTACATTGTGGGTACAGAATACCAACTGGCAGATTTATTCACCAAAGCCTGCCTCATGCAAGATTTGTGGAATTGGTTCATCAGATTGGTATGAGATGTTTGACTCCAGACGATTTAAACAATTTTCTTAAACAAAGTTAAGTGAGTCAAACATCAAAACTATCTTTGTAAATACTTTCTTAAAAACACAAAAAGATTTTCTATTTTGTTAGTCTTAAAAAAAAAAAAAAAAAAAAAAAAAAAAAAACCATCTTTAAGTGTGCAAAAGTTCAAACGAATCCAAATATGTTCTCGAAATTTCAAAATTACTCAATTTTAATTATGAACATATTTTGAGGGGGAGAATTTTTTTCTAACTTTTTCACATTTTGTGTTAAATTCTTCATCATTATCAAAATCTTCATCAAACAGTATTTCTATGATCTCTTGAAATACAAGCTTGTCAAAATTTGAAAAATATGTCTTAGTTCAAGGGGGAGGAATGAAAATAATTCAAGTTTTTCATCAAATTGGATCAAGGTTTCAACCATTATAAACCTCAAGGGCTGAATTTGTCAAGTTGTAAAAAGTTGTCACATTAGGACTTTGTGTGAACTAGAAGTGTAGTTAAGGGACTGAAAGTGTCAAATGGTTAAAATTATTACAATATAAGCAAAAATTAGTTTTAATAAAACACACAGGACTCATTAAACTCTTCAAAAACCCGCCAAAGCTCTCAAACACCAAGATTTTCTGAACTTGCTTTATAACTCAATTGTAAGTGTTATTCAGTGTCAACTATGCATTGTAATCACTTGCTCAAACATTTCTGTGACTAAAATTGATGTTTAGTGATTTAGGGTTTATACGATCGATTTGGGTTTTTCTTGTTTTTAGGTTTTTGATCTAAAGAAGTTAGTGAAAAAGCTTAACAACATGTTCTTATGTGTATTTCAATCGTTTAATTGATACTAATAACATCAATTGATCTAATTCGAGTGAGTTAGAGCTTAGATAGTCGAAGTTCTTTTGCTGATGTTTGTTGATGTTTTGTCTGAGTGTTTGAGTGGTGGGATATGCTTATATGTATGTCGAGAGTATGCACTTTAACTGTCATAAATTGAATCTCACTCAAAATCTTATACGAATGGTTGCATATGAATGAGTTGATCTGTGATGTTTTATATGTTAGTTTGTGTGGACTTTTGAGTAATAGAACTTAACTAGAACATTGTTTAGGAAGACTTCTGATTGTTGCTTGTTAGCTGTTAAAGTTGAACAAAAAATTTGAGTAATCTATGAATTTCTTCGACTTTGTCTCCAAATAAGGATGTATGATTAAAATTCTTTGATTGCCGAGTTAGGAGTTTGATCACATCCTTCGACTTTCTCTCCGAGTAAGGAGTAAAAGTTAGAAAACTTTATAAAAAATACTCCGAGTTAGTATTTATTCTTTAAAAGAACAAATTCTTTGACTTAGGTATTTTTTATTAAAATTTTCTAAGTTAACTTTTTCTCCCAAAAATTCATGGATTTTCAAATCCTTTGAGTTTGTAACTCTCCAAGAAAGTCATGGATTTTGAAATCCTTCGAGTTTGTAACTCTCCGAGAAAGGCACTAGTTGTAAGAATTTTCCGAGTAACTAATGAAATACAAAATTCTTCGAGTAAACTAAATTCTTCGAGTAACTCTGTTTTGGCAGACTTAGCAAAAAATTTCTTTTCTTTGTTCAGTAAAGATGAATATGATTGCTTGTATATGGATTGCTTGCTTGATATGTAAATGTTATTCATGATTAAGTCTCACTATGTGATGAATTGAAGTAGTTAGGCTTAGATCATGCAATAAGAAACTTACACTAACATAGATATGCAATTTCCATTGTGTGTTCTTGTTTGTGCTTGTGACTCACAGGTTAATCATGTCTCAAGCATCCGTTACTAGAAAGGATATGATCCCAGAAGGAGATGAACGAAAGATCAGTGACTCCAACTTAAGAGCAGTCTTCGAGACACTACCATGTCATCCTTCATGTCAAATAATGGTGGAAATACTCAAGAGGCATTTCGTCAGTACTGTTATGACCAAGTCAGCAAGTGTACCTGAAGTCTACATGAACCAGTTCTGGCACACCTTGTTCATCAGCAGAGACAACAAAACCATGACAGTTACCATTGATAGCACAGAGATCCAGTTTGGTGTTGACACTCTTCGTAATTTTCTTGGTCTTCCTTCAGAAGCTTCAGGCCCTAAAGACAAATACCAAAAAGACCCAGATTTTGAAACCATGGTCGAGACATTAAGACGCTTTGGTTATGATGATCTGGATGATGAGCTGACATCTCATTCTAAGGTGGATAGGAAGCATATTCCTCAACCTTAGTTAACCATTTACTCTATCATCAACCACTGTATCACCAGAAAGGAAACTGGCTTTGAACACCCCAGACTAGAACATCTAATGTTCTTTTAGGGTGTCGTCAACTTCTTCCATATGGACTTTGCTCAGTACATATGGAGAGACATGATCTATCAAGCTTAACAGTTCAACCAAAAGATGGGATACAAGATACCCTTCCCACGATTCACAAAATTGCTGATTTCACACTTCATGAAAAACCATCCAGGAATTGACAAACGAATAAACGAGAAAGCTCATACAGAACAGATGGATCATGTACTCACCAGGGTTAAAGTTCATATGACCAACACCACTAAACAAGGTTTGAGAATTCCACCAAGGATGTAATCAGAAGCAGTGGTGGCAACTGAAGCTTATAGATGGTATGACAAGGCAGAACATGAAGGAAAGGTCGGTATAACGGTAAAGGGTACAAGCTCAACAAGAGGCAGAGGTAGAGGAAGAGGCACAACTATCCCAGCAGCTTCTTCAAGAACAAAGAAAGTCACAAAAACCGAGAAGAGGAAACTGAAGCTCAGAGATGTGCCCACTGACGAAGATGAAGAAGAGGAAGTAAATCTCAGGAACGAAAGGAAGAAATAGCTTATAAAAGTCAAGAAAGAATTAGCAAAGCAAGATAAAGGGCTGGGCAAGGGCAAGGGAAAATCGATCAAAATGACAGACCAATCTTTTGAACCCATGAACCACTCATGACCAGAGAAGAAGAGATTGCACAGCTTGAGAAAGCTGCAAAGGAAAACAAAGCTAAATGGCTAGCTGATCAGGAGAAACTTGAAAGAATAAAGAGAGGTAAAGGATCAGCTTCACACGTTGAAGAAGAACAACCTTTATCTCAATCTGAAGATGATTCAGAGGCCACAAGATCTATCACACTTAGTGAATCTGAGGGTCAATCGTAAGAGTCGGATGAAAGTATACACACACCCTCACCATCAGGATCTGAATCAGATGAAAATGACAACAAAGATGAAGAAGAATACAAAGAGGATGAAGATGATGAGGATGACGATGACAAAGACAATAAAGGTGATGAAGAAGATGACGACCAAGATGACAACCACGGTGACAACCCTATACCTTCTCCACAACCATCATCTGTGGGTCAATCCTCCAGTGAGCTCAAAGACTTAAAAGAGCAGCTTACTGCACTACAAAACAAGGTAACCACACTTCAACAACCAGACGAAAGTGAGCTTGTTGGGAACATGTTTTATGTAATTACAAGTCTTAGTTGTATCGTTAATATGTTGCTCTACATGGATTATAAGTTAGTGTTTAAAGGCTCGGTCTATTAGGAGTCCATGGGCCGGCCATTTTAGTATAATACTTCTAGAAGCACTCCAACCAAATGTCGCCCTAGTTTATTCCTATAAATAGGGTGCTTAGGTGCTCGTTTATGTTGTTGGCTTTCATTTCATTGTGCCGAAGCTTTGTCTCTATTATGTATGAATGATAATCATCCTTCTCTACTTCTATTCTCTTCATAAATCATCTCTAATCTCTTGTTATTAATTAAGTTGTTGTTAATCTTTCATACGTAGCTTAGTTAGTAATTGTTTACGTGGTGTTTAGTAGTTTAGATCTCTTGTTACACCATTCGTAGGGACCATCAAGTGGTATCAAAGCCAAAGGATAGTTAGGATTGTGTTATTGAGTAGTTTAAATCGTTACTAAGAAGTGGTTAAGATTGGTTTAGTTGTTTACGCGAGTTTTTGTTCAAGTTTTTAGTCATTAAACTCTAGTTTTTCCTTTCGTTGCAAGTTCCATAAACATCATCAAATTTTTCATATTAATCGTTAAAGCTCATAACTTTTGTCATATTTAGGGATTACTAATCGTTAGAAATAAAAAACAATCGGTAAAACTTTGTTTTCTAGTCGTTAAGTAATCTAAGTTAGTTAGCCTTATCAGAAAGTTGATGAAATGTAGATTTCTTGTAACTGGTTGAATTTCGAGAAAAGAGGGTTTTTCGCAATTCAATTTCGATAAAAGATGGTTTTTTGGAATTGAGGGGTTTATCGCAAATCACAAGGGTTTTTCGCAATTCAGCAGCCTACAGATCTTTTGAAATTGGAACGCAGTATTTTCCTCGCTTGTATAAGCTTGTGAAAATACTTTGACTTGGCGTTAAATCTCATATCTTGTATAAGATTTGAGATAGTGATTGAAATTGTAATTTTGAAAATATTTCAAAATTGCTAGATCTTTCGCAATTCTGATTAACTTATCGCAATTTCCTTTCATATCGCAATTGAGATAACTTTTCGCAATTGTTTGATCTTTCACAATTAGTAAACTTTTCGCAATTGTTGAAGTTATCGCAATTCCCTGTGCTTTCGCAATTGGAGATTTTTCGCAATTGGTAAACCTTTCGCAATTGACAGACCTTTCGCAATTGGCATAGTGAACAGTAATCTTTTGAAATTGGACAAAAACATCACTTAACCAAAATCAAACCTCATAACTCATAACACACATCTTAATTATCTACACGATCAACAAAACACAAGGATGTCTCAATCACCATACAATTACAACTTATACAATCAACAACAGCAACAGTACCGTCAACAACCATTTCAGCAGCAATATCCTCAGCAACAGTATCAACCATCATACCAACCACAGTATCAACAACATCAAATGCTCATGCATCAACATCAATTCCCTCAGCAACAACAACTTCTTCCATAACCAATGCAGAACTACCAATCATCCTCCAGAGAACCACATTGGTTTACCAAAATGTGTGAAGCCATAAGTAGTCAACAATCAAGGCATGAAGCAGGTTCTCAAGACACACCACCTATGCTCACACCTGGGAACTATGTGCAGTGGTCTAGTCGGTTTCTCCATTTCATTGAGCTAAGGAAATCTCACGGGAAATATATGAAGAAAGTCATCATTGATGGACCATATCCAACACCTACAACAACCATTCCTGGTGATCCAACTCAAGTTCCTCCAAGAGATGCAACAACAACCCCCACTCCTCTAGCTTAACTAACTGCAGAACAAGTCCTACAACAAGAGGCCAATGAGCTAGCCATGTCTTATATACTCCAAGGGATTCCCAACCCTATCTTTCGGAGTATTGATTCCCAGAAGACAGCCAAGGACGTGTGGGAGCACGTACATCTGCTTATGGAAGGTACTGAACTGAATCAAGAGGACTTAGAATCAAAGTTGTACATGGAATAAACACACTTCATGATTGAACATGAGGAATCCTTGGAATCATACTATCATCGTTTCACCAATATCATCAATGATCTGGATCGCCACAACATTACCTTACCAAAGATTGCTGTCAACTCCATGTTTTTGGGATGTCTCGGCCTAGATTGGCATAAATACGTCACATTCGTTCGTCAAGCCAAGAAGATAAATGACGTGTCTTATGGGTTGTTATATGATTACCTAAAACAACACCAATCTGAAGTTGATAAGGATCGAGTTGTACGTGGAGGATTCTCACCAGCACCTAATCCAAACTCACTTGCTCTCATGGCTCAATCACATTTTGCACCAAACCAGGAGCTTGTTCCACCACCATTACCTCATTCAGGGTTTACTCCACAACCGTCAAATCAAATTATCCCTTATGAAGCACCAGAACAATACCCTGATAATCAACTTGTTCCATTCGACAACACTTATCACAACATGTACTCCAATGTTGACGCTGATGAAGATGATGCATTTAATTCTTTAAATGAGGGGTTTGCATTAATCGCCCGTGCTTTCAGCAAATTCTCCAACAGGTCAAACAATCGTCTGAGGACATCATCAAACACCAGAAGTCAGGCAGTAGTTAACAATGGATGGGTTGAGATTCAGAATCGGTCTTCAGGAAGGTTTGGCTCAGGAAACATGGGGAATTCTGGTGGGCAACGCTTTAGTTCAGGAGGAGGTAGTCGAAACAGCATGGGTAATAATCAGAGAAGGAATCAGTATGCTGAAAAAGGAAAAGGGATTGCTAATACTTCCATCACTTGCTACAATTGTAGGGGAAATGGTCATATGGCTAACGCATGCCCCAAACCAAGAACAATGGGTAGTGCATATCATAAAGAAGCTCTTCTCATGGCATTGAAGGATGAAAGGACCAGTGGTGTTTTGACAGAGAAGGCGCAGAGTTTTATGGCAAATGTCTACTCCGATGATGAAATGGAAGATCCGGAGGCTAATGCTGCAGTCATGTTAATGGCCAACATGCAGGAGATGAACATGACCGAGACAGGCCCGGTATATGACTCCGATGGCTTATCTCAGGTATCTGAAGCAGATTTTCTAATTCATGAAATTGTATCACCATTTGTATCTACATCTACACAAGATAATTTTTCTCAACATGCATCATCATTCTCATCTTCAGACAATGATCAAATAAACACAGTGGTTACCTTTGATGATGATCAAATTAACCCAGTAGTTTCATTTGATGATTCTTTTGACGATGACAATTCTGAACATCTTGTGCAAAATGATCTTATGCAAGATTTAGATTCAGAAATCATGACCTTATTGCTCGCCACCCAATCACAATTGAATGCACAAAAATCCCAGATGGACAAATGCAATGACATTAACAAAAACTTAAAAGCCAAAGTTGCACTGTTAACAAAGGACCTTGAGTGCTACAAGCAACAACTTTTACAATTTGAAAACCAAGAAAAACGTGAGAAAAGTTTTGAGTCTGCATTCCAAGAGTCATATGTAAAAGTACAAAATTTGAAACATCAAATTCGTGAATTGACCGTTTCCAAGAATGAAATAATTTCACAAAAGGAACAAGAAATATTTGGTTTTCAAAAACAGGTTGACATTCCCCAATCGGAAATTTCTAAAACCAAAACTGAATTGTCAACTTGTCAAACAAATTTTTCTGAACACAAAGAAGCTTCAAGGAAACGTGTCGATTCATATCTTGAAGAAATTATGACATTGGAAGGCAAACTTAAGGATTTTAAAAACGTTGTTTATAAAGCGGGTAATTCTGTAACATCTCTTCGAAATCTAACTGTCAAACCAAATCCTCGCAGACATGGATTTGCAATCGGATGTGATCAACCTCGTTTTTTAAACAAAGCACTCGAGATAAACCCTAAGTTGTACAGTGCCGAATTGTTGTTTGATGATACGTTTCAACGTGTGGTTGTTTATAGTACTGAAGAGGAAGAAGAACATGATATCGAGTGTCGATCAAAGATGAGTCATGTCAAATATAACAAACCATACGATTATTCGAAAGCACCTCATATTAAAGAATCTTTTCAAAAAGAGAAATCTGTACAACCGTGCTCTTTAACTGAAATAAATACTTCATCTGAAGTTGCTCCTGTTACCACTGTTGCACAAATCAATGGTCCTTTACCAAGTCAAGGTGTTAATGAACAAATGCCAAAGAAATGTCGCATTCTTAAATATTTCAAAACATTTATGGAGGACATTCAACTTTTGGAAAACGCTATTGAAAGAAATTCTGAAATCAAAGTCTCCACTTTTCTCTCTCCTTATGAGAAAGAAAAGCGAGAAGTTTTTCAAAAACAATTCTTGCCACTTGTTAATCACCTGCGACTTTGTGCAACTCAATGGGAATAGGAACTCCAGTCAGAAGTTGTATCAATGATGAGTATTTTCAATGCAAAAGATGTCAAAATTGCAAAACAAATAGGTCAAAAGAAAGCTTTAGAAAAAGATGTTGATCGACTCTTGACGAATGTTCTTTGTTCGGATGTGATATCTGTGATAATGAATTCTATCTATTTGTAATGTCATGAAATGCTTATTGATGATCACTGTGATGAACTTGAGACAATGAGAATTGAGAATGAAAATCTGAGAAAAGAAAATGAGCGACTCAGACAAATCAGTGATGATGTGGAAACTAAATGTGCAAAAGAAATTTTCAAAATTTTTCAAACACTGGATAAGTGTCAGGCTCAAAGTATTAAATTTGAGTTAGCATTACAAAGTCAAAAAGAATCTTTGTCTTCTCAAAATGTTTGTGTTTCAACACTTCAAAAACTTGAAAAAGAAAATGAGGTATTAAAACATCAAATTTTAGAGTATGAAAAAGATATTGCTGAAGTTTGTGATGATAGAAATGACACTGTTCGGTTAAATAGACAATTGGAATAAAAAATTCAAGAACAAAACCACATCATCATTGAAATGAAAGAGAAACTCAGAGTTCTTGACAAAGGGAAAACTGTATTAGATAATGTGATTGCACCAAGAATGTACAAAGTAGACAAGGAACCTAAGAAAGCATCATCACAAATTACTAATGTGAACACTTCAACTTCCACAGGATTAGGCACCACATCTAAGGCTAGCAGCTCCAAGACCACCAAGAGTCAAAAGAAAAGACAAAAGAATATTAGAGTTTGGCAACCTAAGAGTAGATTATCTAAGAATACAGAAGTTGAAGTTAATGCTATTAGTTTGAATAAGACACATGTTACGTCTAGTTTGGAATCTAGCTTGTCTAAGTCTCATCCTGAATCTGATGTAATGAATGTTGAATCTTTGAATGTTACTAATGATATTATGGTTGATGCTTCTTGTATATTCTGTCACACTAGTATGTTGTCTGGAAATCATCAGAAATGCATTGCTAAGACCCTTTTGTCAAGGAAAAAGAAACGTACTTCTGGCATTTCCAATAGGCCTAAAACAGCTGCTAAGTCCATTTTAGGAAAACCACCTCAAGTAGTTTCTGAGACCACCATTGACAAGCCCGTAGTTGGCCCTAGGAAAATCCATTCACCTAGCATGTTCACTAAGAAGAAAGCACAAACTAGTTGGGCGTGGCAGCGTTGGTTGCAATATAAACCTAGTTTTGCCTGGGTTCCTAAGATATTGAAAACTTGTATTACTAACCCACCTGGATCCACTTGTTCCAACTCTCCTGTGTCATCTTCTTGTGATGCAGGTAATTCAAATTGTGCTATGGATTGTTGATAGCGGGTGTTCCCGGCACATGACAGGGAATCTAAAGCTTCTAGTAAACTTCGTCACGAAGTTCATAGGCACTGTCAGGTTCGGGAATGATCATTACACAACTATCATGGGTTACGGTGATTATGTCAATGGGAATATCAAAATTAGCAGGGTATATTACGTTGAGGGCCTAGGTCATAATTTGTTCTCTGTCGGACAATTTTATGATGGTGATCTAGAAATGGCATTTAGAGAGAAAACTTGTTTCATTTGAGATCTTGAAGGGAATGACCTCATGAAAGGGAAATGTGGCACCAGTCTGTATACCATTTCCTTCGAAGGCATGACAGCTTCCTCTCCAATATGCTTACTATCCTAGGCACATCCCACAAAAGCTAGGCTATGGCACAAACGGATATCTCACCTGAACTTCAAAACAATGACCGAGCTTGCTCGCAAAAAGTTGGTAGGCGGTCTTCCAAAATTTCGATACGCCAAAGATCATCTATGTCCCGCTTTTGAACAAGGAAAAAGTACTCGTGCTCACTTTCCTCCTAAACCCGAGGACAGTACTGATCACGTACTTCAACTGTTGCATATGGATTTGTGTGGTCCTATGCGTGTTCAAACTATTAATGGGAAGCGGTACATACTGGTAATCGTCGATGATTATTCAAGATGGACTTGGACTTATTTTCTTCGCAGTAACGATCAAGCACCATCCATGATCATCACCTTTCTCACAAAGATTCAAGTTCAGTTACGCAACACCGTCAGAAAAATTCGCACAGACAATGGTACTGAATTCAAGAATCAGACTCTTAGGGAGTATTATGAGAAAGTGGGTATTGTACATCAAACATCCATTGCTCGCAGCCCTGAACAAAATGGCGTAGTTGAAAGACGAAACCGAACATTGGTGGAAGCAGCAAGAACAATGTTAATCAATGCTCAGTTACCAGATTACCGATGGGCCGAAGCCGTTTCAACTGCCTGCTACACCCAAAATAGATGCATGATCACTAAAAGGCACACCAAGACACCATATGAAATTGTTCACCGCAGAAAACCAAACATCAATTACTTTCATGTCTTTGGAGCTCTCTGCTATCCAAAGAATGATCGTGATGACCTCGGGAAATTGAAGGCTAAAGCGGATATAGGGATTTTTGTAGGTTATTGTGAAAATTCAAAGGGATTCAGAATTTGGAACCGTCGCACCCGGGAGATTCCGGAGACTATCCATGCTAATTTTGATGAGCTCACAGAAATGGCTTCTGAGCAAAACAGCTTAGAACCCACAACCAACCGTCTCAACTTTCCTGATCCTTCAGCTGCAACCTTCTCTCTAAACCGCAAAGATCTAGAAGACTTGTTTGCTCCATTGTTTGATGACACTATGGTTAGTTGTGCTCAAGATGTATCCACAAGTTCCGTTGCACAACCACTCATCGATAATCAAGAACCTGATACTCCAGTGACTACTACTACCATAGCAGTTGCTGCAGAAGCACCTCAACCAGACACATCATCATCAATTAATCAAACCGCTTCTAATTCTGAGACTGTAGCTGAGGATCCACCCCCCCCCCCAACATTCTTTTCAAGTACCCCCACCAACAGATTATAACGAAAACGCTTTCTTTAATCCATTTGCGCCGGCTCCCACCATTCCTGATGTTGCAGAGTCATCCTCACGCAATTTGGAACCGTTAAATCTGCACCAAACCTATCAACATTACTCATCGACACATAAATGGACAAAGGATCATCTCCTTGTGAATGTGATTGGCAACCCAGAAAACCCTGTAATGACACGACAACGACTCCATACAGACGGTGAAACCTGCATTTATGCTCTCACCGTTTGTCACTCCGAACCCAAAACCATTAAAGAAACCCTTACATACAACAACTGGATTGAATACATGCAAGAGGAATTGGATCAATTCAAAAGGTTGGAAGTTTGGGAATTAGTCGAGAGACCAGATGGGGTATATGTCATTGGTTTAAAGTGGATCTAGAAAAATAAGCTAGATGCGGATGGTACAGTGATTCGTAAAAAGTCTCGCTTGGTCGCCAAAGGGTTCAGTCAGGAAGAAGGCATTGACTTCGAAGAATCGTTTGCACCAGTGGCACGTCTTGAGGCTGTTAGGATGTTCCTGGCATACGCTGCTCACAAGAACATCACGGTATACCAGATGGACGTGAAGACTACATTTCTCAATGGACAACTCCGAGAAGAGGTGTACGTCTCACAACTAGAGGGCTTCGTCGATCAAGAGCATCCAAACCACGTCTATAGACTCAAGAAAGCCCTCTACGGCCTTAAACAAGCCCCAAGGGCATGGTACGACAAACTGTCTGCATTCTTATTAGCCAATCATTTTACTAAAGAATCTGTGGACCCGACTTTGCTTATACAAAAACACAGGGAGGACATTCTCATCGTACAAATTTATGTAGATGATATCATTTTCGGATCAACTCATAAAAAGTACTCAAATGCTTTTGCAAGACTTATGAAACAAAACTTTGAGATGTCCATGATGGGTGAACTAAAGTTCTTATTAGTACTGCAAGTTCATCAATCACCCCATGGTATATTCTTGAGTCAGTCCAAATATGCTCAAGAAATCCTGAAAAAGCATGGTATGACCAGCTGTGACACCTATAACATCCCTATGTCCTCCTCATCCCCAAAGCTAGATGCTGATCTACATGGCACACCCATTGATCCTACGAAATATCGTAGAATGATTGGGTCTCTCATGTATCTCACAGCTAGCCGGCCGGATGTTGTATTTGCCACGTATCTTTGCTCCTGATATCAGTCAAGACCAACTGAGCGGCATTTATTAGCCGTTAAAAGAATCCTTTGATACATAAAGGGAACCATCCATTTGGGGATCTGGTATCCGAAGGATTCTGGGTTTGAACTTGTTGCATTTTCAGACGCTGACCATGCAGGGTGCTTAGACACGAGAGAATGTACATCAGGGGGAGTACGGTTTTTAGGTGACAAGCTCGGCTCTTGGCAGTCAAAGAAGCAAGACTATACATCATTTTCGTCCACAGAATCAGAATACGTCGCCATCTCTGCCTGCTGTGCTTAAGTCATTTGGATGCGCTCTCAATTGATGGACTACGGATACGTGTTTAACAAGATTCCGATGTACTGTGACTCAAAGAGTGCCATCGCTATTTCATGCAACACGGTTCAACACTGCAAATCGAAGCATATTGCTCTACGATATCATTTCATCAAGGAGCATGTGGAAATGGGTACTGTTGAATTATATTTTGTGGGTACTGAACACCAATTGACAGATCTGTTCACCAAAGCTTTGCCTCATGCAAGGTTTGTGGAACTAGTCCACCAGATTGGTATGAGATGTTTGACTCCAACTGATTTGGAAAATTTTCTCAAAAACAATTAACCGAGTCAAACATCAATTCTATCCCTGTAAATATTTAATCAAAAACACAAAAAGATTTTCTATTTTTTCAAAAAAAATGCAAGTACAAAATCTTCGTCAACACTTTGTTCATTTTTTTTTAACACGATTAACAATTATTTATGAACAAGTGTTGAGGGGGAGACACAAATTTTTTAAAATTTTGTACTTTCATCGTTTCTTCCAAGTTGTTGCTTCATATGAAATGGTGGTGATATCATAGGGATCAAAGTTGTTAGTGCCAATATTGTTAAGTATAAAAACTTAAAGTTAGTTGTTTAAGACTTTGATTGCAACAAATAAAAGGTTTTGGGTCTAATGTTGTTAAAGTGGCAAAGTAAATTTAATTCAAATAAAAAGAAGAAAAAGTGACTGCAGTTAATACACACATTCACTTCACTGACAAAACAACCCATCACAGTTAATACATACAACCACCAAGATCTACGGCTAGAATTAAAACTGCAATTCCGTTCAAGAATCTGCTAATTTGTGAGTGAAAACATGTTCTTTATACGATTATAAGAAACGGTTTTGAATGTTTTCTTGATCCAACGATTCATTTTGGATAAATTGAGTATCTTAGATCTAGGGTTTATGCGAATATGTAGATTTTTATTCTGAGTGTTTATGCTATATTTGTTTGGTGTGTTACTGTCGGAATGAATGCCTTAACACAATGCATATGCTTAATCGAACCCATAAAAAATAATATTGCATGTTCTTAGTTTAGGGTTTATGCGTTCGATTTAGGGAAAATCAATTGTCAGTGTTATTGCATAATTAAATCATTGATATGTTGTTGTTATGCCTGGAATTGAATGTTTGTAACCTTGGATTGAACCCAGAAACATCATAAGTGCGTAATTGATCAGTAGGGTTTAAGAAGAACACATGAGCACGTTCAGGTTGAATCTTAAGATTTTGTAGTCAAAACTTGTTAAAAACTTGGTCAAACACCTTAGAATCATCATAGGATTCCATTGGAACAAGCGTGAAAACAATATCACAAGTGATGATGAAATGCGAAAAATCTGGTCAATAGTACGTCTTCAAAGTTCTCGAAATTTCTTGTGTAAGAAGTTTTCGAAATTGAAATTGCTTTCGCAGTTGTCAAAAGTTTTCGCAATTGTCGAAAGTTTTCGCAATTGTCAAAAGTTTTCGCAATTGTCAAAAGTTTTCGCAATTGTCAAAAGTTTTCGAAATTGTCCAAAGTGTTCGCAATTGTCGAAAGTTTTCGCAATTTTATGTGAACCAAGAAGTTTATCTAATGCCAACTTTCATATATCCTACAAATTGGTGTCTGAATGATGTTTCAGGTATTTCAAAATGACTGCACCATCACAACAACCACTACCCCTGCTCACCAAGGAAGAAGTTTTCCCACAAGGTTTCAAGGCAAAATATGGGAACAACAATGCAAGGGTTGTCTTTGATGATATCAAGTGTGCGGAACCAAGTTGCCAGATTGCCATTGAAATTCTCAAAAGACATAAGTGCAAGGGCATGTTGGAGAATTCAGACAATATTTCAGAATTTTACATTCATCAAATGTGGAGTACCATTCAGCTTGATGATGAGGACAAATACTTCACATGCACCTTGGACCGTAAGCAAGTCAAAGTCACTCCCACCCATCTACGTAAAGCTTTATCCTTACCTGAACCACCAGAAACCGCTTAGAAGATGACATCATCAAATTCCTCATCGACATTGGTTATGATGAACAACCCAACCAACCACTTACAACAATCTCCAGAGTAAACGCAAAATCCATTCCACAACCATGGAGAACCATTTACTACATATTGGTTCGTTCGGTTTCAGGAAGAGACAGTGGACATGAGCACCCAAGATTATCACACGCTCAACTCTTCTGGGGCATAGTTCATCAGAAAAGTATTGATTATGCTGAACTCATCTGGGAAGACCTTGCATTTCAGATTCGAGGCCAATGCAAAAAACCATTAACAAGGATCCCATTTGTCCGATACACCAAAATGCTTATCAGCTTTCTACTTGACGAGAACCCCGACATTTCACCACGACCCAAAGACAAAGAACTACATGTGTTGAGAAAGGATAAAACAGTCAATTCAGTTTATTTCCCCAAAGATAGCTCACACAAACAAGGGGCAAGATTACCTGAAGGATTATTAACAAAATCAATTCAGAAGACACAGGCTTTTAAAGACTATGACGATGCTTACAACAAAGGTCAAGTCGGGTTTTCCAAACTTGGGGAAGGAACAGGATCTTCTAAAACTCGTTCTAAAAGAAGTAAGACTAGGTGTGCTTCAAGTGCTTCAAAGCAACCAAGAAAACCACACCCCAGAACCCTTAAAAGATGAATCAAAGGTACTCCCAAGCCCAAAGTAGAAGAAGAAGGGATTCTTAATGAAGAAGGATCAGACTCAGAAGAAACTGAGTCAGAAGAGAACATTGTGATGCAAGTGAACGAAGAAGAAGATATTCAATAGGACGTGGATACTATTAAGGCAATGCATGAGAGCAAAAAGACAAACAAGGAAGATGAAGACAGAAGGGCACAGTTGAGGGTTGAGGAGCTTAGGAAATTGGAAGAAGCCAAAGGAGCTGGAGGATCAGGAACTGCTCAAGAAGTTCCTCCGACCCATACTGATCTGGTTAATCAAACCGGAGGGTCAGGAGGTGCTACAGAAGATATTTTACCATCAAGTCCGGTTAATCAACCCGGTAGTGACAATGATAAGGAAATAAAGGAGAAGCAGATCCTGACAGATGAGGAAATTCCAGACGAAATGTTGGAAAGTGACAAAGAGAAAAATGTTCATTTTGATGAAACCATTGATTGGAATGATTCAGAAGAGGAAGAGTAAATCATTGGGGAGAAAACAACTGAAGCTGCCAACCAACTTGAAGATGAATATAAGGCAGCAGCAGAAAAGAGGTTGGAAGAAGAGAGATTGAAACAGGAGAAAGAGAAGGATGAAAAGGAAGCAGATGATTACATTAATACACCACCAGTCACTCCACTTCATCTGACTCTCACCTCACATGAACCACAGCAGGAGTCATAGCCTAAGGTTCGTACACCTCCAATCTCACCACCTAAACCCACAACCCCTCCCACCTCACCACCTACGACTCCAACACCTCCTAACTCACCACCAATGGAATCTATTCCTCCAGTCTCACCTCTTAAGGCAAAAACTCCTCCTAAGGATCCTACACCTCCTGGTTCACCATCAAAAGGTCCAACTAATTCTGAATCATCTTCACGATCATCATCACCAACAAACAAAAGAAAAGCAACAACCGAGGAAACAATTAAATCAATCATGAAGGGCCAGTATGTTAAGAAGATTGCAAGGGTTACTCGCATTGAAGTCTTATCTCCTGCAGCGAAGAAATTAAAGAAAGCTACAAAACTTGCTCAAGCTAATAGAGACAGCAAGTTAACAGACCAAGTAACAAAGTTGCAGAACATGGTCAAAAACTTGTTTGAGCAAATGCAACAGTTGCAAGAGACAAAGCAGAAAATGGATGAATTTCTAGATGAGGATGTCAAAGATCAGATGTTGAAAGAAGCTTAAGTAAACACAAGGCATTATGTCAAGAAATTTCTGCCTGATTTTCAGAAAGATATCACAGAGTACATCGACGCTCAACTTGAAGAAAAAGTTAAAGACCTCACTGGATCAACAATCCAACAGAAGCACCTTCTTGACTACTCCATTGATGAACTCCAAATGGCCCTTCTCACCAAAATCACTACAAAAATCTCACCATCTAACACAGAATTGGGTATCTTTGAAGCTATTCAGGCTAATATGGAATCTTGAAAAGAAGCAGCCGATCGTGGAAAACGTCACAGAGACGAAGATGACCAAGATCCAGACTCCAAATCAAAGAAACAAAAGAGTGAAGGTGGGTCTAGAATTCAGCTTAAACAGTCAACTGGACCGTCAACAACAACCACATCTCCACAAACAAAAGCTCCAGAATCTGGTCCTACTGCTACTTGAATCATTTTGAGCACTTTACTACCGACGACATGGAATTTCAACAACAAGATGATCAACCAAAGTCACCACCAAAGGCCAAGACTATAACAAGCAAGAAGTCTTCCAAAAAACCCACTGTAGTCTCATGGCTTGAGGATGATGACACACAAGGTAATGAGTGGTTTGATCAATTGGAAAGTGCTCAAATTCAAGAAGACGAAGCTTCTAACATTGAAGATAGTATGTTCGTGTTCACTCAACAACTCAAACGTACTATGAACATCAAGAAGATGACCAAGAGGGAACTCCGTCGTATCAAGAATGATGCATTTAATCTTCTCAAAGATAAATCTTCAAGTGCAGCTGAGCTAGAATATCACCTTGAAAACATTGCCCAAGCAATGTCAAGTGAGTTTGACTGGACCAATCCAGACATACTTAGGGTTCGTGGCCGTGATAGCAAAAACCGTCCTTACATCATAGACTGGACCAAGCCACTACCCGTGATCAGAGAAAATCATCAAACAGCCATCCCTTACCAATTCTTCTTCAACAACGATCTCGAACTACTCAGGCACGGTGCTACAAGCAAAACCAAGTATGCAACATCAATAACCTTCACCCCAGCAGCAAGTTACCCACAACCAGCCATTGAGGAAACTACCATTCACCATCACCTCTTCATCAAACAAACGGTGAATTATGATCGCGATGCTGATTTGGGAATCTTTCACTGGTTCAAGAAAAGGAAAACGTGGTATAAGAGTATACTTACCGAGAAGTATCACGAATCAGTAAGCAACAACCTTAGGATTGTGGCAGTGGTAAGTGTGAAGGGGGTGAAGAAGTATGATTACACCTTCCTGTCTGAGATCAATGTCCGAAGACACGACCAACAAATCTACTCATTCTCTGAGGCAGACTTCCCAGACCTAAGTCTCAATGACATTGAAGACATGTACCTCATCAAAGTACAAGGAAAGCTGCATCATCTCACAACCGAGCTTCAATATGCCTTCAGTTCCGCTATCTGCCATTTTATCAGAAGGACTATCATCAAAGAACGAGTAGAGGATCTTCAGCTAGGAGTAAAGAGTTATCAAATGAAGTTGAATCTCATTGAGCCTATACTACATCTTGAAGACACCAATTCTGAGGCTCAATACACCTTGAAGAACAAGCCAACCTTCGGATTCGTCTACAAGAGTGCAATGACAATAAACTGCTTCATGTCATTTCACGAAATTCACAAGTTCTGCGATGATACATTGAAGAAGGTCCGAGATGGGTTAGTTCATCGAGTTCGTGATCAAGAGTTGAAAATGACGAAGAGATGGAATAGTGATCAGCTGAGACAAGTAAAGCAGTTCATCTGGAAGATTGAGAGAAGATTGTTCCACAGAGATCAGATACGGAGATTGGAAACCTATGTTGGAGGTCGTCCACCCTTCCCAATCAGAACATTTCAAAGGAAGAATCCAATATTCACTACATTTGTAAAAGGAGGCTGATGTAAGAGTTTGGTTTGATTATTTATTCATTATTCTTGCTATTGATATATGAGTGTTTATACTGGCTTGTGTACACATAACAGTGTACAACCCGTTCCTGTAAAGAAAGGACCCTGAGGTACGCTTTAGTGCCTCAATCCTGATCAAAGGAGCGAAAGCTTCTTTCTTATGAGTAGAATAAAACCAGAATTTTTTTTTCTAAGTTTTTCAAAAAAATTTTGCTCATGAGGACAAGTATTCCCTCGTCAAGGGGGAGTATTTGAAAACTAATCTTTGTTCATACAAAAGTTCTTGAAATTCTTCCCACAAAACTCAAAAACATCATATTTTAATCATAAAGTTTTTTCAAAAACATCATGAGTATGCTCTTTTTGAGGGGGAGAATAAAGATATGATTAAAATATGGTAATGTAAATTTGGAATCTCATAAGTGCTCGACTCAGAAATTGACCCTCGAATTGACGATAGGAAAAGTCAGTAGTCGAAAAGACATGTCCCGAACGGGTAATAATTTCAATCATGTTTATCTGGTGATGTAAACGTGTCTCACAACGGACGTGTCTGAATAGAATATACCGATTTCGAGCGATTTTCCTTGAATATGATCTGGACGGGTAATAATTTCAAGCTAGTTCTACTAGTGATGTATGCGTGTCTCGTGACGATCATGTTCATTGAAAAATCTATCAATTCAAAAGTGCTAACTCTTCCCGGCATGTGAAAATTTCAATTAAAGACATATGAGCACATGTTAAGGGGGAGTCTTTCTGAAAATCACAAAACTCTCAAAGTGTTAACAAAATATGTTTTCATTATCATAAACACTTTGAGAGATTTTCAAAAAGTTTTGGGTTATGGCATCAATAGGATAGTCATGGAGTTATAAGGTGACTAAGGTTAGGAATAACCGTCCTATGATCCGCCAGAGCCGGAGGGATCTACCCAAGGACAATACCAATAGTTTAGAACTAGAAAGTCCTAGGTATGATTGAAAAAGGAGAAATGAAATGAACGGAGAAAGAAGGGGTTGAAGAATTAAAAAGAAAAGTAAAGAAAAGGGTGAAAAGAAATAGCCCTCCATTTGTTCAACCTTATGGCAGACACCGGGTTCAATACATAATCTACTGGTTGATGGGCATCACCGGTATTGAAGAATGAAGTCATCATGGACCCAGTGACGCACTGCACTAACCTTCTAGCCACTCAGGTGTCTCTCAAAAGACACTTGTTTCATTTCACACGGAGAACCCTTCATCATCTATCGACCTCTCACTCCAAAAAAGTGTTGATATAGAAAAGGAGGCACTCTACTCCATGCCTCCGACGACCAAAAAAATGTGCACTAATCGAGTCTAGAGCCATGAGATTCATCAAAGATCTCTTAGGAACACTTAGTATTACTCTGTTGTTCTACATCATGGGCAATAGTTGTAAAATTATGTAGAGTCCTTCGTAGATCTTAGCAATCTGCCAAGAACATTCCTGAGAGAATTCACAATTGTGATTCTTAGTGATTGAATGGAAATCCTGCCAGGGTCAACATTAAACAGCCCTGACAGCAGGTCACTTCAGTAATCTCTTGTGGATTACGCTTAGTGTTTGCTCCAAAAGTGGTCTACAGTCGTGGGGTGATCTCTAGCGACTCACTGAATCGTGGGTGCACTTTGATGTGTCCGTGTAAGCCCTTTCGGGGGTATCCGGTTCAGAACGGTCTGGGTTTGGATTAGAGAAAGTCTTCACACTATGCTGTTGATGATCTCGAAGTCCAAATCTGTAAGTACCGGATGATTTATCACTAACTGTTTACTTGCAGCGAATCATGAAAACCTGGAGTTCCATCACCTTTCCATCATGCTCATATTCTGAAGCAAAGTTCTCACAAAGACTATGGAATATCAAAAGCTCAAAGTAATTCAAGAAAAGTCAAAGATCAAGTATGTCAATCTTTCACAAGTCTAAGATCCAGCTTATGAAGAGAGAACTACGTGATATATGAAGAAAAAAAGTCGAAGAACATATGAGCATGATGGAAACGACGTAAAGACACCAGTTCTAAAGACCATTGGAGGACGGCAGATCATTACCATACCATACCATATCAGATCAAGAACAAAGAACAAAGATTATGAAGACGTCCGAAGCCTAAGAAGCAAAGATGACGTCGAGCAACCAAGATGACCAAGACTTAGGGGGAGATTATTGGGAAAATGTTTTATGTAATTACAACTCTTAGTCATATCGTTAATATGTTTCACTACATGGATTATAAGTTAGTGTTTAAAGGCTCGGTCCATTAGGAGTCCATGGCCCGGCCATTTTAGTATAATACTTCTAGAAGCACTCCAAGCAAATGTCGCCCTAGTTTATTCCTATAAATAGGGTGCTTGGGTGCTCATTTATGTTGTTGGTTTTCATTTCATTGTGCCGAAGCTTTGTCTCTATTATGTATGAATGATAATCATCCTTCTCTACTTCTATTCTCTTCATCTATCATCTCTAATCTCTCCTTATTAATTAAGTTGTTGTTAATCTTTCATACGTAGCTTAGTTAGTAATTGTTTACGTGGTGTTTAGTAGTTTAGATCTCGTGTTACGTCATTCATAGGGACCATCAGAGCTCAACGCCTTGAAAGAGCCGTTCACCACTTTACAATCTCAAGTGATGGCACAACAAACAGACATCAATAAGTTGAAATCTTGTGATCATGAGCGATCAACAGAGCAATATCTTAACACTCACCTGTCATAAGAAGTCAGCAGACTCCTTAATGAGATACTTCTTGATCTCCTTAAGGAACATGTCAAATGAAAGCTGGATAGGATTGTAACTGTTGAATCTAACACACCTGCTAGATCTTTGAGCCTATGTGGATCGGTAGGATGCCTATGTAATCACAAGCACACTACAAGAGAATCTCTGAATATGAATGAGAAAAGAAAAGAACTAAGACTATGATCCTCTATGGATCGAATGATGAACTAAAAGATAATTTTATTGAAGATTGTTAACTTACAAAGATGTATCAAACTCATAGACGGGGTGTTTCTTTTATAATGATAAGAAACCCTAACCCTAACCCGTCATACAAGAAAACGTGTAAGGAGATAAACATGATCTCTTCTAAAAATAACTCTAACAAACATACTAAACATACGGGATAACAACTAACAATACCCGCAGAAACAACTACTATCAGCAGAAACAAGATAGAACTATCAGCAATAATGAGCTGCAGCAAGAACCACAACTATCGGCAGGAACCAGCTTTCACTATCGGCAGCAACAAGAAATATCTTATTTCTGAAATTCCTAACAATCCTCCCCTAATCTTGAGGTTGACTAGGTTAACCGAAAAGATTCCCTAAGCGTTCACTCTACTCTGAAAGTACTTTGAAGTTCATAGGGAGAGGATTAATCCAGCAGCAGCATCAGTAAGTAACCAGCAGGAACACTTGAAACTTCCAGCAGCAACTTCGATAGTTTAGCAGCAATAGGAAATTATCTTCAAAAGAAAATCTAAGCTGGTCACCATGTCATTCTTGATCTTGACTGCTACTATGACAATATATACATCAAATCACTTAAGTTTCAGACTATTCTCATCACATCCAGGTGTGTTAACTCCTGTGAGAGGTGAAGCATTGAAAATTAATGGATTTGATGTCTCTTTACCAATAGCCATCACTACTGTAGTAGCCAATGTTTAGGTGTGGAAGACGATGGTACATTGATAACCATCTGATTTTTAGTAAACCAGCAACTTTAAACGGATTTGAGTTGTCTTTACCTGTAGCCGTTTGCTCAGGACTAGCCAATTCTTTGGTGCAACTGAACCTTGGTGAATTGAAGACCAAATATGGATACCAAATGTCTTTACCACAAACCATACTTTTGTGGACTAGCCAATTCGTTGGATCCCTTAAAGGGTTACATCCATGGTGAATTGAGAACCATTTCAACGCTCAGGAATGAACCATGGGTGAGTTGAAGTACCCTATAGCTTTAAGCAAGCTATTACAGCTATCAACGGATTTGATTATCACACCAGAGCCGTACCCTCAAGGTGAGTCAACTCTTTCTTGTCTGTGAGACATGGTGAGTTGAATACCATTTGTTGTGTAGGTGTAAACACCAACACTATACCTGCAAGGTGTTGCTCAAAACCAACTTATTAGCACACAATATACAAGAATTTTTATTTATTTTTTTTTTTTTTTTTGAACTAAAAGTTACAAGAAACAAGAAACAAACCAAAAGAAGGAAAATAAGAAAAATCAAGAAAGAAAGATATACAACAACAAGAAGCCTGATCAAGTAGAAGAACCTTTAGCAGCTGCAAGTTGATCTCTGATGAATTTGACCAACTATTCAGTTGTGGTTAAATCATTTCCAATAGTATATTTGGGAACTCGGACCTTCTGTGTGAGCATTCTCTTCATAAGTCCCTCAGATAAAGGATAAGTGACATCCACAAACATAGACAGGATCTTGCCAGAAATGAGCTCCACTACATGAACATTGGAAGAAGGATATAACCTCCAAGTAAATACTCTCCAGGATGATTGATTACCCCACACCAATTGAGCCTTTTCTCCTTCCAATGAATTCATTAAAACTTGTAAATCTCCCCAAAGCATTAGGCCAATCCCAGTAGGAGTATGAGTTTGATAGTAATTATCCACTATCTTATAAAGATTCTCCAAATCTTTCCTCTCTACCTTATTCAAGAGCTCCCTCAGAAAGGTAAAGAATTTGACTGTCCCATCAAGGGAAAACCAAACATTGACTTCACCTATAGGAGTAGACCTAATCTCCCAGTGAGCAATATGACCCCAAGAATGAATGGAATTACCTTTTGAATCACTGTTCGAGTCAACCCTAACCAATTCTTGATCATCCACTTCAGAAATATCCCTAGAAGGAGGGTGGTTAGAGTGACTCTTCTGCCTTGTCCTTAGACCATATTGCTGAATAGGAACTGAGGAAGATGGTTCAACCTTATCAACACGAATGGAATCAGTTTTATGAGCAGCAGGAATACCATCAGGAATAGGAACTTCTTGTGGTACACCAGATGCATCTACAGAAGGAATTGGAGAAATGGATGTGGTATCCTGAGAACCTTCAGAAGGAATAAAGGAAGATGCACCAGTCAATGTCTCTCCGGACTTCAGTTTCTTTGTAACATCAGACTCTAAAGATGAAGACTCTCTTTTCTTGCTTTGTTGAATGTCTGTCTTGACTGAAGAATTTATCCTTGCATAGGTATCAAGGAACAGCTTTTGAATTGCAGCATCAGTCCAACTTTTGAAGTCACTGAGCTTGTAGTTAGCTTGATTCTTCAGATAATCCTTCATAAAATTGACATTATCTTTGTTTGTAGGCATCTTATAACCTGACTTTTGCCTTTCACTGATCCTATGCATCAAGTCATTCCAAGTGAATGCTCTATGAGTCTTTAAGATAAATGCCTTGAGCTGATCTGACTTTTCTTCCATAGCCAACTCTGAATCTCGAAGAATCATAAACCCATGAGCTCTAATAATCATGTCAGAAGCCAAAAAGTATTCAACTTGCTCACTGAACTCTTCAGAAGTAAGATCTTCTGAGCTTGTGCAATTCATAATCCCAGCTATGTTCCTCTCATCAGCAGACATTTTCCTTGCAAACTCCTCATCTTGAGCAACCTGAGCTAGTCTAGCTTGTTCAGCAGCAATTTCCTGTGCATGCACTTGTCTGGCTATCTCAGAATCATTTTGTGTTGCAGCAGGGGGAATGGTATCACTACCAGCAGCAATGGATGAGCTACCAGCAGAATTACCAAGAGCCTTATAATCAGAAGAAACATTACCAACCCCAGCAGGAACATCAGACACAACACCAGAGACATCAGCAGCAATGGTGGATTAAAACTTCTCAAAAGCTGACACTCTTGAGGGCTGCCTGGTCCTTGGTCTTCAGAAAGCCTGAGGTTTAGAAGTTGTAGTGGGCTCAGAAGAGGTAGGTATTTCAGTGTGTGTACTATCAAGAGATACAGAAGCCAGCACATTTATCCCATCAAATGACATATCATCCTCATCATCCTCAGACTCAGAAAGCACAACCCTTCTTTTCTTTTGCAGATGTTGAACTTCTAAAGAGATGATCCTTTCATTTAGCTTTTGGATGATCTCACTAAAAGTTTCTTTAGTGTCCTTGAGCTCCTTTTCCAAATTCTCCACCTTCTCACTAAAACTCCTTTTGGTCTCTTTAAGCTCTGACTCCAATGCTTCAATTTTCTGCATAGACCTGTCAAGTAACTGGGACATAGAAGTGAGATCAGCAGCATCCTCAGCTCCACCAGCAGGAATACCTGAGGTGTTAGGAGCTTCATTGGATCTAGGTGGAGAAACATGAAATTCTCCCCCTGTATGGGTGTCATCACTAAAAGGCTGCCTAGTAGGACTAGGAGATGAAAGCCTTGAAACAGAAGGCATATCCATTGAGGGTGTGGGTTGGACAACAGGTGGGACAACTGTGGTGGTCTGGACAATGGGCTAATCAGGGACAATAGTCTCAGGTCTAGGTGTGGCTGGTCTAGGTGATGGTGGTAATGGGTCATCAGCAGCAACAGATGCAGATGTATCAGCAGCAACTAAAGTCCCTTCACCAGCAGCATTGGATGCACCAGCATCAGCTGCATTGGGTGATGGTGGGACACTGTCATTGTCAGCAGGATCTGGGTTGACAGCAGGATTGGCATTGTGTAACATGGCAGGTAATAATGGCAAATGATGGCCTATAAAATTCATCTTCATCATTGCAAGCATTTTAGCAGTCATCCGATTCACTATCTTAGGGGATGGGTCATTGGTCTGAACACCTAAGATAATTTGAAGAAATCTAGGATACATTAAAAATCTGTTTTTATCACCAGTGATATTTTCAATCATCCCTTCAAAAATATATTTGGCCCAATTATATATCCTACCCTGTGACAGACAAATAAGACCAGACGCACTGGGACTAGGACATTGGTCCCAACCACCGGTCTTTATACTCATACACTGGAGTAAAGTATGAACAAGAAATCTCCATTGAGGAGACAGCTTATTTTTATAAAATGTACAACTACCAGTGACAGGATAACCTATAGAAGCCATACCATCATTGATTTCTTGCTTGGAAAGATCATATTCCCCATGCTCCTCAGGAAATCAGAGCTGTACCCGAATCAACCCCTCAGTAATGATGACTTCGTGCTCATCAATAGTGGCAACAATGTCGTCCTCCCTTCCCACAATGTGTCTAACCCTAGCGGTTGCCCAAAACTGCTTAATAAGCGAATCATACACCGTTACAGGACAATGAGTGAGTGCATAGTGAATAGATGACCCACGAAGAAAAGCTAACACCTCATCATAACCATCACTTCTAGAAGAAGACTCTAAGTATGCAACCTTGTTGTGATCATCCTTGTAGCGAAGTGTTGTCATTGTATTGGATGAATGAACTAGGGTTCGAAATGAGAAAAATAATGAATTAGGGTTTGACAGAATTTTGAGAAATTGAGATGAGAGAAGTGCAATTTTAGGTTAGGTTGCCAAATATAGCAATTTAAATTACTACAATTCCGCGCACGTATCATTGACTAATTGACTTAGCGAACTTCCCCAAATTTAACATAGTCAGCAGGAACCATTAGTCAAACGGTAGTAACACTTGGTCAATCGGCAGCAATGAAGTGGTTTGACCAAAGTCAACCTTCTAAATCCAGTCATTAGGAATAACCCGCTCGAATTAAATCTCAACACCAACCAACAATAAATTCGCACTAATCATCTTCTCATTATATAAGCCTCAAATCAAATAACTTCATTATCACAAACCTAACCAATAATCTTCAAATCAAATAAAATTATGAGTTCATCCAAAATTCCAATCATCGAAATCTCATCAGACTCCTCCTCCTCCAAGGAATCAGGATGGGAAAATTACTTTCCCCCGACTGCATCAACTTCTCAAAACAAAGGTAAGGCAAAGGTTGAGGAGGATTCATCTGATCCTCTTCCATCTACTCCTTCGTCATTTGAGTACTCTAGCTCTGATGATGAAGGATCATCAGAGCTGAAGTCCTTGACTTATTATTAGGGTGAATGGGAGACATATCCTCCCAATTTTCCCATCACAGATAAGCTAAGGGAAGAGATGAAGAAAACTATGGCTCTGCTTAGTGAAGAGATGGAAAGGACCACTGCTACCTTCTACAAAGTACCGGTACCAAAAGGAGATGCAGATTCTCGTGAAAATCCTAACCAGGAAAACCAAAACCTTCGAAGTCGAATCCTCGGACACAATCGACAACGTGAAAGCCAAGATCCAAGACAAAGAAGGCATCCTATCAAACCAACTTCTCAGCCAAGCCAACCAACTACAAGGTTACGCCCCAGATCATACCAGAGGCAAACTACCCCAAGCTCTTCAACTCCAATGAGAGATCATCCAGCCCCTGAACCAAGACAGCCACTCCCAGTGATGTTGGCCCTTCCATCCCCCCATGTGTATGAAGAAATTAGTCGTCAGAGGGGTAGGAGGTTCATGCCTGATTGTATGGGTAAGGGAAAAGGGAAGGTGGAATAGGTAGTGGGGTTGAGAAGCTTGTGTCTGTAGACTGTTGTATGGTTTGTATTATGAAGCTATAATCTTTTGGTTTTGGATGTAATCACCTCAAGAAGATGAATGGAAGTTTTTATTTTATGTTTTATTTCAAGCATTGAAAAAATTATAGCTGCAAAACAAAGTTAGTAGAACAAAACACACTAAAACCTGTAAAACAAAGTTAGTAAATCACAAAACATAAAACATAAAAGAATGAGAAACAAGACAAAATTACAAGCATTAGCCTCCCTTTAGGCTAATGCCTCCCCTCAAAACCAGCAGAGAAGTATACAACAACATGATCAGCCAAACAGGACAATTACCAAGGAAACCATGGAGAGTAAGCCATTCCCCCTCCAAAGATTGGATTATAATAAGTAGGCCTAAAATCTCTCTGAAAGGATGAGGAAGCACCAGCAGGAATAATTCCCTGACTATCAGCAGCAACAGGCTTAACTTCAGGAACAGGTCTATCAGCAGGAAAGGGAGCTCTATAAGGGTTCATTCCTGCTGCTTGTGGAACATATGGTGGTATTTGTTTAACATTTTTCCACAATGATCTGGTCTGTTGTTGCCCACCATTCATCTTCATTCTCTTCTCATGATAGTCACAATCTTTAATGAGATGATATTGACTACCACACACAAAACATGTCTTCTTCCTAACAGCCTTGATCTTATCATAACTTTTCTTATTACAAACAAAATTATCACTATTGGAACTAGAGACAATGTTGTTTTTAAGGGAGCTGTTGTCAGGGGAAGCTATTTTTGAAATAGATTCATCATTAGTTGCTCCAGAAGTGAAGTCATAAGACTTGGTGAGGTTGACTTGTCATTTGAATCACATGAGGTATATCCTGTGGACTTAGATTCATAGGACTTGTTGCTTTTGGAACAAGAGACAAAGTCATCAGACTCACACTCAGAATCAGATGAGTCATTTGACTTTTTCCCATATGTCATGTGTGATTCATCTGAGTCAAGATCAAGGGCTGAATGGATAGGGACAGGCTTGAAAACACCTCTTATGGGTGGAGGGACTGCATTCATCCCTCCTTCCTTAACAAACTTGACAGGAATTTGATAATCAACTTCCTTAGGTGTAGGGTCAAATATTCTAGGGTTATAATCCCCAACATCATATCTCAACCCTTTCTTACGCCAACCCGACTGATTACCATTATAATTAACAAGATATTTTTCTGATTGTTGCCATGAATTTATCCTAGCCACTTCACTATCCAGTTTAGCCTGTAATTCCTGATTTTCTAATTTCACCTTAGCATGTTCTCTCTCAGAATGTTTTAGACAGTTATTGGAGTTCTCTAAGTCTCTTTCCAAAACCCTTATTTTTTGTTCATATGCTAGCTGATTAGCTTCATGCCAAGCCTTTTGTTTTTCCACAGTTTTAAGAGCCTTTTTATAACCTTGAATTTCTACAAACAATTTATTATATTCAGGCTCCATTTCATCAAACTCTTTCCTAAGGTTTAAGTACAATTCATGACACCCAAATTGACAATGTTGTACCTGATGAGAGGCACCCACAAAAGCAAATTCTTCCACTTTCTCCTTTGCATTATGAAGCAAGTTGTGAGTTTGGTTGAGACTATCAGCATCAGCAAGTTCTGTCCATTTTCCCCTTGAGTTAAAAGATAGCAGGGTTCTGACTTTCATGGTCCACCTTTCGAATTTATCAGCTGATCCAGACATAGTGTAATGGTTTAGAGTAATAGTTTTGTGAACTTTTGCTTCTTGATCAGAGATCCTCACGAGGCTCTGATACCACTTGTTGAATCTAACACACCTGCTAGATCTTTGAGCCTATGTGGATCGGTAGGATGCCTATGTAATCACAAGCACACTACAAAAGAATCTCTGAATATGAATGAGAAAGGAAAAGAACTAAGCCTATGATCCTCTATGGATCGAATGATGAACTAAAAGATAATTTTATTGAAGATTGTTAACTTACAAAGATGTATCAAACTCATAGACGGGGTGTTTCTTTTATAATGATAAGAAACCCTAACCCTACCCCGTCATACAAGAAAACGTGTAAAGAGATAAACATGATCTCTTCTAAAAATAACTCCAACAAACATACTAAACATACGGGATAACAACTAACAATACCCGCAGAAACAACTACTATCAGCAGAAACAAGATAGAACTATCAGCAGTAATGAGCTGCAGCAGGAACCACAACTATTGGCAGGAACCAGCTTTCACTATCGGCAGCAACAAGAAATATCTTATTTCCAAAATTCCTAACAGTAGCTAATCAAATGCAAACCATACCAATCACGATTCAGACTTTACCATCCAAGCCTTCTACTGCTGAACTCAAGGAAAAATTGCTTGAAGCTATCATTGATGATCCTGAAGAGGCGAAGCTTTGTCAGGCCTTGCTTGACTCAATCACGAAAGCAGAAAAGAAAGGTGAGACATGCAAGAAGGACACGCCAAGCAAACGTCATCGTGATGATCACGATAAAGACGATCAAGCTATGAGAAGAAAGAAAAGTTGTAAATCGACTGGCCATTCAACTACACCACCTTCTTCTGGGATTCAACAAACAAGCCAAGACAAGTTCGTACCTCTAGAAACTGAAGCATTTAATTAGGCCGAACCTCATGAAGACTTAAGCATTGATCAAGAAACTGTTGCTGCACCACCTAGAGCTGCAACTGGGTCAGCACCACCAGCCAATGCTCCACTCAAACCTGCACCAGAATGGGTCAACCCTGACGCCGCAATGTTCGAATGGTTTGAAGCAATGGTGGATGCATATCCAGATGTTTCAGAAGATGAAGTACCAGTCGAAGGATCTGTCGTGGACTTCACCAAAAGATTGAAGAAAGTGATGAAAGTTCAGAAGTTACAATTATCTGATATCATCAAAGTCCGCAAAGCAGGATTCTCAGAGTTCAAGACTGCAACAACATCACATCTGGAATTCGAATACAATCTGGAACAAGTGGCGCGGGCTCTGTCTGAGAATGTAAATTGGGATGATGCTAGCTCTTCTCATCCGAACGATAACTTTCAACTTCGGGATTACTCGCAACCACTCTCACAATCCGAAGATACCCAAGGCGTATTTCTTCAACAACGACTTGGAGTATCTAATCTATGGTAACACGAATCCAGAAAAATGGTATGCTACATCCCTCACCAAATTCCAGGCGGCATCATACATGTTAGAAGGTTTTGAAGAACACATCAACGAATTATTCATCAAATCAGTTGAAGAATATAACGATGAAGCCGTTCTAGAAATCTATCACTGGCCGGATATGAGGAAATGGTTCTATAAATGGAAGCTTACTTTTACATCGAAGACTAAGGTTTTTCACAAAAGTAGGATTCTCTCCATCACAAGTGCAGAAACAGAATCAAAATATGGGTATAATTTTCTGAAAAAGATCACCGTGAGAAGGCAAGATGACCAGGAATACACTTTCAATGTAGCTGATTATCGCTACTTGAACGTCCACGACATTGAAGACATGTATCTCCTTAAGATTCAGGGCAAACTCGAGCATCTACCTGGTCGTCTCCAATACGACATCATCAACTCCGTTCTGATCTACATTCGCAGTATTGTGATCTGAGCAAGAGTTGAAGACGTGCATCTTGGGGTAGAAAGCTACTAGAAGAAATTGAATCTGGTCAAACCTAATCTCAAACCTCCGGGGATAGCAGAAAAGAGGCCTTATACTTTTGGTGATAGACCATTTGGGGTAATATTCGTTCGAAGAAGCGCACCAAAGTTCATGTATGAAGAAATTCACAAGATTAGCGATGAAACGTTAGTACAAGTGAAGTCTGAGCTTATGCATATTATGGAGAACCATAGACAAGGGAGGAAGCAGGGGTGGATAAGGCATATGTCGTGGACGAGAAATGATGTCAAACAAGCACTCAAGTTCATCGACCGAATTGACCAAAGGATTCAGTTTCGGGTACAAATGAGAAGACTAGAAAGCTACGTGGGTGGACGAGCAACAATTCCTAACATTCTCACTTTCCATTGTCCTAAGCACTAATCACTGGTATCATTCTAATATTTCATCATCATTCATCATTTGTTATATTTGACTATGGCTTGTGCACACATCACAGTGCACAACCCGTTCTTGTAAAGAAAGGAACCTGACGTATGCTTCAGTGCCTCAATCCTAATATAAGGAGCGAAAGCTTCTTACTTTTGAGTAGAGTTAACCAGAATTTTTCAAAGTTTTTCAAAATTCGGCTCAAAAGAACAAGTATTCCCTTGTTAAAGGGGAGTACTTGAAAAACATAATCTTTGTTCTAAACAACAAAAAGTTCTTGAAATTCTTCCTGTAAACCTCAAAAAGCATAATTTAATCAAAAGTTTAACAAAAAAAACATGTGTATGCTATTTTGGGGGGGGGGAATAAAAATGTGATTAAAATATGGTAATAAAAAGTTGAAATCTTGTATGAGCTCGACTCAGAATTGAACCCTCGAATTGACGATATGAAAAGTCAGTAATTGAAAAGACATGTCTGGGACGGTTAATAATTTCAAGCCAGTTTATCTGGTGATGTAAACGTGTCTCGCAAAGGACGTGTTTGAGTAGAATGTACCGATTTTGAGATATTTTAATTGAAAATGATCTGGATGGGTAATAATTTCAAGCTAGTTTTACTAGTGATGTAAATGTGTCTCGCAACGATCATGTTCATTGAAAATCAATCAATTCAAAAAGTGCTAACTCTACCCGACATGTGCAAATTTACCTTATATACTTATGAGCACATGTTAAAGGGGAGTATTTCTGAAAATCACAAAACTCTCAAAGTGTTAACAAAATATTTTTTTACAATCATAAGCATTTTGAGAGATTTTCAAATAGATTGGTTTATGGCAACAATAGGATAGTCATGGAGATATAAGGTGACTAAGGTTAGGAAAAACCGTCCTATGATCCGCCAGAGCCGGAGGGATCTACCCAAGGACAATACCAATGGTTTAGTACTAGAAAAGACTTAGGTATGATGAAAAAAGGAGTAAAGAAATGAAAGAGGAAAGAAGGGGTTGAAGAATGAAAAAGAAAAGTAAAGAAAAGGGTGAAAAGAAATAGCCCTCCATTTGATCAACCTTAGGGCAGACACCGGGTTCAATACATATGCTACTGATGAACTCAAATAAGTACATTTTATTACTATCATTTATCCTATTAATTTGACTTGTTTTACTATAATATGTATGAGGATTGATACTTAATCGTTTACTTTTGTAATTCTCAGGTAAAAACAAGCATTTGGTGAAACTTGGCGATTTTGGACTAATTATGGAGCAAAACGTGCATAAAGTTGAAGGTCTACTGACATGGATAAGATCAAGTCAATTCTGCTCCAGATGCGCCGCATCTCACTCTCGACATGCGCCGCATCTCTATCAAGATATCACCAGATACGATCCAAGATACAAGAGGACATGCGCCGCATCTAATCATGGAGTTACGCCGCATCTTCTGGCGGTGTACGAATATTCCTGAATATTATAATCTTGGACCCCACGCGAAGTTAAGTACATGCGCCGCATCTACTTAGTAGATGCGCCGCATCTTCCCTCAGACAGAAACTATAAATACCCCGTAGACCAGACGAATTAAAAGTTCCGAAAAACCTAAAACCGAAGTTAAAACAGGAGGAACAAAGGACGAATTCAGTCAAGGAGGCAGCACAAGACACACCCAAATCAAAGATACAAGAGCTGTAAGAAGGTGCTGCATGTATTTAATTCATTAAGTAGTTTTGTTTTATTGTGTTAGCAAACTTTAATTCATCAGGATTGGTGGCTTGTGTAATGTGACAACGAAAGATTGCACTCCCTTTAATACTTGCTTTCCCATCAATTAAAGTTTATATGTTGATGTCTTTGGTTATTACTTATTAGTGCATTGATAACCTCTGTGTTTATTAGTGGCTTGCGGGCATTTGACTGCGGGACATAATGTGGCTCCTACGGTTATTACTAAATTGATCACTTAGGAATAACTTTTAGACATAAGTAATCATTAAGGGTTTACTCGCCGATAAGATTAGGACCAACGAGAAAGGGTTAACTACATACACTTCATATAAAGCTATCAATAAAACAAGTGACAATCTACTTAATCATAAGGACAGCCCTCTTATTGTCTCAAGTATTTATCTGTGTACGTGTGTGCTACTTGCTGATTCGTGCCTTTTGGTTTATTTTATTATTTAATTGCAAACAAACCGTGCCAGTCTCTCAGGCTGAAACCCCCTTGCGTTAGGATATTAAAATACTGATTAGAATAACGAGATAATACGTTCCACTCTTAGTGATCGACACTCTACTGACCATTATCTTCATACTGACCGGGTACACTGCTCGTTAAGTGTGTGTGTTATTGATAAGTCGGCTAAATATAAATTTAAAACTTGAGTAGGCATTAAAACTGCTAAACCGCAACGACACATCACGCGCATCAAGTTTTTGGCGCCGCTGCCGGGGAGTGAATTGTTATTATCTGTTAATTTGATTAGTATTTTAATTAGGTTTTTCTTTTTATTAGATTAATTACATCATTGTACTATTTTGCATATTTGTTGTATTGTGTGTTAATTGTTTTCTTTTATTTTTGTTTGTTTATTTTCGTTTGTGTGTTTAATTTTTGTTTTTATTTTTCGTATTTTTCTGTTCTGCTATCGTTGTACTGTGCTAAATCAAACGATACGGCGCATCTGATCTCTCAGATACGGCGTATTGCGTTTAATTTTTTTTAATACAACGCGTTTAATTAATTCGATACGACGCATCTTTTCCCCAAGATACGGCGTATCTGTTTTTAATAAGAAAATTTTTCTAAGCGATAAAGTAATACGACGCATCTGCTTTAGCAGATACGGCGTATCTATTTTCGATAAAAAAAAATTTCTAAACGTTAACGCCATACGACGCATCTACTTTCGCAGATACGGCGTATCTATTATTTTAATTAAAAACAGTTTGCGAATTATTAAACAGATACGGCGTATCGATCTCTGTCGATACGGCGCATCTTTCTGAATCAAAAATCGATATTTATTTTTAAACGTAACGAAAATACGGCGCATTAACTTTCGTTAATACGACGCATTTAATTTTAATTAGATAAACTTATTTTTGATTAATTAATTCGATACGGCGCATTCTTAAATTCTAAGCGGCGTATCTATTTTCTGGATAAAGTCTGATTTAATTTTAACGTATTAAGATACGGCGTATCCAACTTTTTGGACACGGCGCATCGTCAGCAAATATCAGCAGCTTTTATTTTACTTTGATCGTTTCACTCTTCTTTTGCACGAGTAGGTTTTATTTCAGGAAGATGGACGATCCGGATATTACAATGGAAGAATATGTCAGGTTTAAAGAGGAAAGAGCCTTGAGCAATAATCAGGTGTATGATTGGAAAAGAGCAAGATATGGTGCACAAGTCATTGAGACGAAAGAAATCACTATGGAAGAATACTTGATTTTAGGACAAGAAAAGTCAAGGAAAGAAAGAAACAAATTGCCATTTCAACACACTTGGTGTATGTCAAATGATGATGAAGAAGATTCATATACCGTGAAACCAATTCCGGCAATTGTTCTTGATGGAAATCCAACGGATGAAGATGAAAAGTATTCTAATTTTGATTTCGAACCATTTGACGCCATAGTTTATGATGACATACCTCAACCAGATTTTGACCCAACGAGGGATTTTGAAGAAATCTGGGATTACTTATTTAAGGATGAAATTCGGGACGATGCTGAAATTGCAAGACCACTAGTTGAAGATGGAGATTCACAAGATGAATTGGAGTCACTTACAACACAAAGTGGTACAAATTTATTTAATATTATTAATCCCGTTACTAATAATCTTGCTAGTTTTCCTAAACAGGTTGCAAAACAAAAAGATAATGAGGTGGAGTATATTACACTTCCTATTGAAGCACCTGTGATCAACCCGTATTTGGTGGAGCTCGAAGAAGAGTTTGGTGATGAGCTCTTAAACATTGCTATGATTGATGAAGATGATGATTTTGACCCTATGAAGGTTATAGAGGAACTCGAACTTTTACTTGCTAAAGACCCTTTCTCATCTTCTGCGGAAGTCAAGGGACGCCTTACTACCGAAGAGAATAACCAAGAAGAAAGGAGACTCATTTTTCCTCAACACACTACTCTTTCAGAAGGAATGGTCAAGTCATCCAATTTATCAACCAAACCGGGTAAGAATAGGGAAGATGTACATATATTGCTAAGGTATGATCTTTATTTATTTCTTCCATCTCTACTAGCAAATTTACACTCTTTTCGTGTTTATTGCTATTATCACCCGCACTTGATCCCAAGTGGGGGGAACAACACCCTATTACACAGTAAATAAGGGTGGAGTCAGGCTCGTGACTCGAACAAAAACAAGCGCTTCGTGGGAGGCAACCCATGCTTATGTTTTATTTTATTTTATCTTCTTTTCTGTGTCGAGTCAGTCCAGGCCGCATGAGGATACGGCGCATCTCAATTCTGAGATGCGACGCATCTCCTGCAATGGTCATATCTTATCTTATTTTATTTTTCTGCATTTTTATTTTCGACTTTAAAACTATTTATCAGTTTAATTTTAATGCGGCGCATCCCTGGTTAAGGATGCGGCGCATCTTTATTCTGATCCGTATTTATTCCAGGCTCGATACGGCGTATCTTCTTCAATAAGATACGGCGCATCGACTGACCTGATGATTTGCAGTTTTAATTTTTAAGTTTTATTTTTCCTAACTACTAATGTGTTATGCAAGTTGAACCTTTCTTATCTTAGGTGTGTTTTAAAGTGTTGGTGGTATTATAGTTTCCTGGATTTCCTGTGGATACATCAAGTATGAAGCTTTAACGTTCTAATCCACAAGAAGTTGATTTTTGCTCTTATACAAATGGAGGATCATACCGAGCAAATCTCAGGGGAGTTTTTCTGTTCTAATTCTTTTAATTTCCAGTTTTTAACCTTTTATACAAACAACGAGGACGTTGTTTAACTTAAGTGGGGGGATTGGAGAATTAGAACACTTAACAATTACTTGTCCTAAACTTTTTCAAAAATTATACTTAAAATGTGCTTAATATATCAAACTTAAAAAATTTTTTTAGCATGTTTTTGTTTAAGATCTAAGTTGCATAACTGCACACATGACGTTATTTTCAAAAATTGTGATTTTTCAAAATTCACAAATCTATGAGTGTGCCGGTGACTTGTAAACTTTAGAACTTGGCTTGTATACTATTCGAGACCACCATAATAAGTATTATTTATATAATTGGAGTGACTTGTCTAACTTGGTAAATTTCTAGGATTACACCCAAATAGCCTTATATGTTATGTGTTATTAACTAACTACACTGGTTAGTTAACCCCCGTATAAACCTTTTGTTACTCTCATTTTTAGAGTAAGATACCCCTAGAAAAACCCTCAGAGCCATTCCTTTCGTTTCTTACACCTATGTTTAAAATGTTTCGTTACACCCTTATACCTTAGCCTACCCTGTAGATTAGAATCCGTGGTTGGTTAATTGCTATAGGCAAAGTGTGTTTCCTTACATTACCTGTGTTCGTGTGCGTAATTCATTATCTATGGTTAGGCCGGGAAATTGCACAATGCAATTGGAGTGAAAGTAAATATTGTATATTTTGGAGTTTATTTTTCGTGTGTTTACTACTTTCACTATTACCATTATTTCAGAAGTCATGAAAAGTATGAAAAATTATCCGGAAAGAAAGTTATAGTGATGTGGTGAAATTTTACACATCTATGTTTATGTTTGAAAAAAAAAAAAAAAAAAAAAAAAAAAAAATCAAAAAAATAAGAAAAGAAAAAGAAAGAAAGAAAAGTTGGAAGTTAGTTTTAACCAACTTATGTAAAGTTATGTAAGTGGTCGATATCACCACTATTTGTTGTACTATATCTATGGATTGAATGGGAATTGGCAGTTATGGAACGCCAATTAAGGTTTATTCTTTGATTAAGATCTTGTTGAGTATAATTCGTGTCTACCTAAAGCGTGTGTTTCAAGTGTTAAAGCGTGAGTTATTCGATGATATGAGTCCTATTCATGGGATGGTTGGGATAGTGATTAACCACACTTAGGATTTTAATCTATTTGTTTTGTTTATTTTTATTTTTGCACCAATTTATATCCCAAATGTTATCCATGCCCTTTATTATTCTTTATCCAACCAAACCTTTGATTTATTGAGATTAGGGATTTGAGCAATCTTAAGTATCGTAGTCGTGGATTCGGCTATGTATTTATGATTTTGTCGCCCTTTTTGATATATTATTATTGGTGAAGTTTGGACCTATCTTTAGCCTATTCGAGTTAAGGATTTGAGCAATTGCAAGTATCGTGTTCGTGGATTCGATCATGTATTTGTGATTTTGTCGCCTTTTCTGGAATTTGAGATCGATAGTGAAAGAGAATAATTAACCCTTAAGCCTAAAAACCCTTTTTACCGCTTTACACTTGTTACTCCTTAGCTTTAGTGGTGGAGATGTGTATACTTGCCAAGCTTATGATAGAATATTCGTCGCGACTGGACAGTTAAACGATTAGATTTGCTTTTATCGACTTATTTTATTTTACTTCTGAATCGTTAAGTGTTTAGTTGTGTGATTATGAAATGAACGAATACATGCTTAAATATAAAAATAAATCCTAACATCTTTTAGGATACATTTTCATAAAAGAAATTCTAAGGTTTACTTGGGGACAAGTAAAGTTCAAGTGGGGGGATATTTGATGAACTCAAATAAGTACATTTTATTACTATCATTTATCCTATTAATTTGACTTGTTTTACTATAATATGTATGAGGATTGATACTTAATCGTTTACTTTTGTAATTCTCAGGTAAAAACAAGCATTTGGTGAAACTTGGCGATTTTGGACTAATTATGGAGCAAAACGTGCATAAAGTTGAAGGTCTACTGACATGGACAAGATCAAGTCAATTCTACTCCAGATGCGCCGCATCTCACTCTCGACATGCGCCGCATCTCTATCAAGATATCACCAGATACGATCCAAGATACAAGAGGACATGCGCCGCATCTAATCATGGAGTTACGCCGCATCTTCTGGCGGTGTACGAATATTCCTGAATATTATAATCTTGGACCCCACGCGAAGTTAAGTACATGCGCCGCATCTACTTAGTAGATGCGCCGCATCTTCCCTCAGACAGAAACTATAAATACCCCGTAGACCAGACGAATTAAAAGTTCCGAAAAACCTAAAACCGAAGTTAAAACAGGAGGAACAAAGGACGAATTCAGTCAAGGAGGCAGCACAAGACACACCCAAATCAAAGATACAAGAGCTGTAAGAAGGTGCTGCATGTATTTAATTCATTAAGTAGTTTTGTTTTATTGTGTTAGCAAACTTTAATTCATCAGGATTGGTGGCTTGTGTAATGTGACAACGAAAGATTGCACTCCCTTTAATACTTGCTTTCCCATCAATTAAAGTTTATATGTTGATGTCTTTGGTTACTACTTATTAGTGCATTGATAACCTCTGTGTTTATTAGTGGCTTGCGGGCATTTGACTGCGGGACATAATGTGGCTCCCACGGTTATTACTAAATTGATCACTTAGGAATAACTTTTAGACATAAGTAATCATTAAGGGTTTACTCGCCGATAAGATTAGGACCAACGAGAAAGGGTTAACTACATACACTTCATATAAAGCTATCAATAAAACAAGTGACAATCTACTTAATCATAAGGACAGCCCTCTTATTGTCTCAAGTATTTATCTGTGTACGTGTGTGCTACTTGCTGATTCGTGCCTTTTGGTTTATTTTATTATTTAATTGCAAACAAACCGTGCCAGTCTCTCAGGCTGAAACCCCCTTGCGTTAGGATATTAAAATACTGATTAGAATAACGAGATAATACGTTCCACTCTTAGTGATCGACACTCTACTTACCATTATCTTCATACTGACCGGGTACACTGCTCGTTAAGTGTGTGTGTTATTGATAAGTCGGCTAAATATAAATTTAAAACTTGAGTAGGCATTAAAACTGCTAAACCGCAACGACACATCACGCGCATCAATATGCTACTGGTTGTTACTAAGGTAACACCGGTATTGAAGATTAAGCCGTCATGGACCCAGTGACGCACTGCACTAAACCTTCTAGCCACTCAGGTGTCTCTCAAAAGACACTTGTTTTATTTCTCGCGGAGAACCCTTCATTATCTATCGACCTCTCACTCTGAGATGTGTTGATATTGAAAAGGAGGCATTCTGCTCCATGCCTCCGACGACCAAATATAAGCACTTGATTGAGTCTAGAGCCACGAGATACATCAAAGATCTCTTAGGGGTACTTAGCATTGTTACACTGGTTGTTCAACAAAAGGAACACAAGTTGTAAGTTATAAGAGTGTCCTACGCAGGTCTTAGTAATCTACTGAGAACATTCATGAGAGAATTCACAAATTGTGATTCTCAGTGATTGAATGGAAATCCTGCCAGTGTCAACATCAAAATGCCCTGACAGCAGGTCACTTCAATAATCCCCTGTGGATTACGCTTAGTTGTTCCAAACGGTCTACAGTTGTGGAATGATACTTCGGTATACTTCAACGACTCATCTGAATCATTAATACACTTCGGTGTATCTTCTGGTTTAGGAACGGCCTTGGGTAGGATTAGAGAAAGTCTTCACACTATGCTGTTGATGATCTTGAAGTCCGAATCTGTAAGAAAAGTTCTCACAAAGACTAAGAGATAACAAAAGTTTAAAGAAGTTAAAGAAAAGTCAAAGATCGAGCAGAACAAAACTTTACAAGTTAAAGATTGAAGCTTATGAAGTGAGAAACACTTGAAGAACAAAAGTCAAAAGACATATGAGCATGGTGGAAAAGACGTAAAGACACTGTCATCAAAGAACGTTGGTGGAAGGCAGATAAAGACACTACCATATCACGTATATCAAGAACAAAATAACAAAGATGAAAAATGACGTCAAAGCCGAAGAAGCAATGATGACGTCAAACAACCTAGACGACCAATACTTAGGGGGAGATTGTTGGGAACGCGTTATTAGTTTTCAAGTATTGATCATTTCATGTAATAGGTTGCTTATGCCTTTATGTTAGTCTTAAGGCTCGGCCTGTATAGAAGGCCCATGGGCCGGGTCCTTTTATTATTTAATTATGTTGTTAATTAGGGCAACACCCTAATACTTATAAGAAACTATAAATACCCCCTCCCGTGTAGGGAGAGGGTTGGTTGGTTAATGTGATAATCAAAGTTCATTATTCTTAAGTAGCCTTCCACTCTTTCTCTCTCTAAATTTCTCTCTCTAGAATTAAGGTAGCTTGTTTGATAATTCTTAGTAACAACAATATTCTATTGATGTATGCATACGACTATATTTGATGATGCAGTGACTTGTGGAAAGATGGAATGCACATATGTGATTGCTCGAATTGGGTCCCACTTCAGCATATGTTGTGGCGCTAAAAGTCCTGCCAATATGCAGGATCTACCTCTCTGGAAATTTGAGGACCGTTTTGTAGCTTCCCCAACTAAGGATCCTGCTATTGCATTCTCGGGTATGAAGGTTTCCCAAATTGAGCAACCTGATCCACAAGTTGAAAATCCACCACCAGTAATCTTATATAAGTTCAGTTTTTCCTTTGACCTGTTAGGCATGATAAATTCATGAAATTACCCATTTTGCAAGTTAATTGTACTCAAAAGCTTTTATTTATTTTTTTATTTATTGTGTTTTACTCTCAATTGTACCCGTTGGACAAGATAGATTCATAAAATGAACAACAATGGTGGGTGCTTAAATAGTGGCATGGTAACCCAACTAAAACGGCCTTTCAGTTGCTTTATATTATGATTTTGAGTAAATTACATAAATGATCACTATGGTTTGTCGATTTTTTCACATTTATTGCTTTGACATGGTCCTTAGAGCAATGTTAGGCCTATGAGTACTTTGTGTCGTGATCCTTTATTTATGGCTTTGCAGCCCTTGCTCTCTATCAGAGGGATAATAATGCCGCTCTGCAATGTTGATGAATACATTCTAGAACATGTGTACTATTTTGTTTAAATCTCAATATTCCTATTTTTGAAGATAATAGGAAGATATTCGCAAGAACCGACAGGGGATTGCATTACCATCCTTCATTAGTTTTCAGTTCCGAGTGGAAATAGGAAGAAACACATGATGATGCTAAGAGGTTTAACTAACCTTCGGTATCTGGTGTTACAAGGCCTGAAAATGAAGAAGATGTTGCCTTCATGACTATAAGTTAACTGCCACCAATGTGAATCCAACCGGCGCTAAATGTGAATGCGCAAAGATTGATCCTCATTTATGGTTTTGCGAAATAGATTCTTGAACTTGGACATCTTGTAAGAAGGAAACAGATTTCGTCAGAGGAGCTTACCGGGATATTTCTGAAGAGACTAAAAAGGTAACTTTGCAAGAAAGATGTTTTTTTTAACTTCTTTTATGTAATTTTGCAAAGAAGATGTTCTTTTTGTGCAATGGTTGCTTTGATAATACCGCAGGTACAATCTTGTGTTGGAAGCGGTGATCACCGTCATCGAGGATCTTGCCGCTAAGCAAGCAAAACATGCAGATCAACTACTAGCACAAGGGGTCGAATTAGGTACTAAAATGCATTAGTTAAGGTGTCATTAAGGTGGAAAAATGGTAGGTTGCACATTTGGGTTAAGAGTCATTATAGGTTTACCTCTAAGTCAAGACATGAGATTATTTTGTAGCTTTATTCTTAATTGGAATTTATGGAAATGATAGGTCCACTTCATGGAATACCATATGGGTTGAAGGAATTTTTTGCGGTTCCTGAATATAAAACCACTTGGGGTTCAACTACATTCAAAGATCAAGTTCTCGACGCCAAGACTTGGGTTTACAAGAGGTATGAACACAAGACTGTATGACGTTATTTGGTTAATGTTGTTTCACATGGTCCGAAACTATGAATGGTGAAAAACACGTCGAAACATGTATTCTCTTTGTACGGGTTAAATTAGGCAAGGTTGACCCGTCACTACAAGAAAAGTGGCTTTTTAGGACCCTTTGTGTGGGACGGTATGATAATGGAGTCCTAAAAAACTGTTTAACATGACATATGAGCGTTTAGGGTCCTATTTAAATATTTGCTACTTAGGCGGTGTCCTAAAAAGTTATATAATAGGATGGTTGATTATTTGGGGTCATATTATCATATAACTTAATAGGACTCTTAAAATATGGATCCTAATAAATTACTTTATAAGACATTTAGTTGTTGGTGTCCCATTATGTGATAGTGTAATACGACACTTGATCACTAGATGTCCTATTATGACATAACCTAATAAGACCCTTGACACTTGGGTCTTATAACTTTAACCTTTATAGGACGTTTATTCATTATGGTTTTATTATAATACACCATAATAGGACACTTGAGTTTTGAGTCATAAGACATCAGTTAGTTAAAACGCTTATTCACAAAAGTTTTATTATAACAAAATTTAATAGGACCTTTGACACGTGGGTATTATAACGTAAACCTTTATAGGACGCTTATGCATAATGGCTTTATTATCATACACCATAATAGGACATTTTATTTTTGAGTCATAAAATATCAGTATTTTAGAACGTTTATTCGCAAAAGTTTTATTATAACAAAACTTAATAGGACCCTTAAAGGACGCATATTCATTATGGTTTTATTACAATACACCATAATAGGACACTTGATACATAAGTCATAAAACATTAATTATTTAGAACGCTTATTCACAAACGTATTATTAAAACATAACTTAATATGACACTTGACACTTGGGTCCCATAGATTGATACACCATTATAGGACACTTGATATTTGAGTCATAAAACATCAGTTTTATGGAACGCTTATTCGCAAACGTTTTTTATTATAACAAAAGTTAATAGGACCCTTGACAGTAGGGTCTTATAACGTTAACCTTTATAGAACGCTTATTCATAATGGTTTTTTTATGATACACCGTAATATGACACATCTGTTTAGAGTCGTAAAACATCCGCTTTTTATAATGCTTATTCAAATTAAGTTTTATTAAAACATAACTTGATATGACACTTGACACTTGGGTCTCATAAATTCATCCACCATAATAGGACACTTGAAATTTGAGTCATAAAGTATCAGTTTTATAGAACGCTTACTTGCAAAAGTTTTATTTTAACAAAACTTAATAGGACCCTTGACACTTGTGTCTTTTAACATTAACCTTTATAATACGCTTATTTGTTATGGTTTTATTATCATACGCCATAATAGAACACTTCTTATTTGAGTCATAAAACATCAGTTTTTTAGAACGCTTATTTACAAAAAAAATTATTTAAACATTAGTTAATATGACACTTGAGGCGTGGGTCTCAAAACTTGATACACCATAATAGGACACTTGATATTTGAGTCATAAAAGATCAGTCAAAGCGCTGCAGCGGGGACTTTTTTTTTCTTTTCTTTTTTTTTCTTTGGTTTACATTTATGCGTTATTTTTTTTTATTAAGTGCCTCTTTTGGCGAGGACATGTCTGCGCTAAAAGTCTCAACCATATAAAACTGAGTGAACCTTTTGGCGGGGAAAAAGTGTCTGACCCATTTTGCAGCATCTTGCAGCAAAATGAGTAATTTACAAAAAAATTTCCGGAAAAAATCTACAATAACCCAACCTGTGTTATAACCACAACCATGCTACAACATCACAAAATATGCTACAACACCACAAATGGTTCAAATTCGCTAAACATAATATTATAAATTAGAAATTCGCCAAACGGTTCAAAGACCGTGATCCCTAAAACATTGTTTATTATCATATAACATGAAATTATGTATGAAATTCTACACCATCAAGATAATCGTTACTCGACTCTTACATTCAATAGTTAACCATTTTTGTAGAATTCCATGACACAAAAAGTAGAAACTCTGCAAACAATGTCCAAAGAACTGAACCTGCCTCTTTAGCTAAGGCATTGTACCAACTACCACCAACCTTCATGAAAATAACATCTCCTTTAGGAACGCTAGCGAACATATCTCCTCCAACATGCTCCACACCTAGTCAATAATGTGGTGCAAACAGTGTCAATTACATGGACTTGGAGATCTAGATCAAATTATAAAAAAATATATCAATCATGCATGGACATAATGGCAGTTCGATACTTCGATACAATAAGACTGATCATGTTACTCAACATAAATGGGTATTATATATGAATATTATCTAAACAAATATGATCTAATACTATGCACACTAACGGGTCACGCGATGAACATTAGTGTGGTGTACAAGCTTAGATATATCAACATATTATACTGTATGTGTGCATAGAATTTGAATACCTGGATAAGGAGGCGCGTCCTTGATGACATGGGGTAAGTCAAAGTTTATGCCCTTGATATCAGGATACTTGGAAACAATAAGCTCAAGATTAGAACCTAAACCACCACCAACATCAGTTAACTGTTTCACCCCTTCGAATCCCTTGTACTTTTCAAGAATCATCTTCATCACTATTCTTGTTTCATCATACATGCACTTGTTAAATACCTCGTTGAATCTGTTATCAATACAAATAATATAGCGATTAGGGATGGAAATTTAACTTTAGTGACACAAATCCATACGAAACAATATTAATAATCACTCATTTAGGCATACTAAACATTATATAAATACTACCAATTGACGCACTTTCAACGCACACTCTTAAATGGACAATCAAACAATAACAACTCAATAATCACACATTTAGGTAGCAACTACCTGTGTGAACCACCTCCGAAGAAGCTGATTCAAAGAGAGATTGTGGAGGAACATCAGCAGCCGAATGAGAGTTTCTTTCAACATCCGATGGTGCATCGTAAGCACCAACAGTGGATACAGGACGCACCATACCCGACTGAAAGTCAAGGACCATCGGATGATTCAGCGATCCTGCAACATTTAAAAAAAATTCTAGCAAGAGGTTAAGAAAAACAATAACTCAATAAGTTCAGGTAAGTATAAATAAAACATTTTAGGTAACAACTACCTGCATCAACATCCTTCGAAGAAGCCGATTCAAACAGAGAATGTAGAGACACATTAGCGGCTAAATGAGAGTTTCTTTCAACAATATTAGCCTGCATTGATCCAACAGTCGAACTTAACGCAAGGCTACCTTCAGCTTCCACAGAACCTCCCTGATCTTGAAGACACCTTTTTTTAGAAATCCGTGGAACGTCAGGGACGTTATCCAAACCATAAGCGTAAGACCCAGCTCGTGCCAGTCCCGAATGACACAGAGGTATAGCTACGTTGTCCAACAAACAATCATCTAAATTAACAGCCTTCCTTTTCAACACATTACAATCTAACTCTGTCCTTCCATCTGAATTTTGCCTTTGCCTTTTCGAGACGCTTGTCAACGAAGAATCACACACATACGCTGAATTCCTTTTCAGAGTCAACGGCCCACTTCCTCCATCAACAACACCACCCTCATCACAACAATCACTCAAACGGTCACGGTCAACCAAACCCACTGGGTTGTCAGAAACCCCAGTAACCACACCCACACCAACCAAAGGTTCCACAGCGTCAGTTACTAAAGCCGCACTAACTAAAGGTTCCGGTATTTCACGTTTTTTGCACGCTCTACTTTTAGTTCTCATATTTTGAAAATTAGTTTAAACAAAATGACGGGAACGTAAAAGAACTAAAAAAAGCAAACGTTAACAGGTTTGCAACAATGTTCGTCAACAAATAATTTCTTACAACAATTTCATTGCAATTTAACCAAGTAACAGATATCCAAAGTTAACAAAAGCAGTAACATCGATAGATCTACAACAACATCTATTATATAATAAGCTTACCAAAACCATGCATGAGGAAACAAAAACATCATAACCACGATCGTCCATAACCGATCAAAATGAACATGCAAAAAAGTAAAAAAAAAAAAGAAACAAAACCTGTGCACACAGAAACCGGTAGATCCAGAAAAGTAGGTTGGTAGCTTCACCGATCAGAAGATTATGAAACGACAGTATACTGCATGCCACCATATAGTAGAGAATAGCAACTGGACCAGCAAGTGACCAACAAAATGGGCTCAACTTTTGGGCTTCGATGGGCTAAGCGTTGGGCTAACCATTTAATATATTATATTCAACGTTATATTATAAACAATTGGAACCGACGTCCGGTTTTAGTATATTGTAGTAATAGCCTTCTTTCTCTTTAAAATTTGGTGATTTATATAGTGGATAAAGATGGCATATGTTTCATTATATCTGTTCTGCTTTCCCATGTCACATATATAACAACTTGCACGAATCATTCCAAAATATTTCTAACTCCATTAGAAGCATTGAAGAAAACCCATAGTCAGAAAGATGCACATACAAGCAAAAAGACAGTATTGGTCTAAACTAGATCAAATTCTAAATCAGCCTGTAACTATGAATATACTCACCATCATAGAAAGAAAGATCATAATCGCTCTATGTTTTCACACGCTTCAATTGTGCTTGCCTAGTCATCCACTCAATGCATTCCTCAACGCTTCCAGAAGGATAAGCAAGCTGCCATTGTATTAGTTTTCTTTGCCATTCGCTAACAACTGGACCTCCTTTCCCAAGCTCCAAAAGCCTTATTATATCCTTCCCATTAACCAAAGGCTTAACTTCCCACACTTTGTCCAAAAACATAAACCAAACTAAAAAAACATTTTAACTATTGGAGGTGGGTCGGTGACGGCAACAGCTGGTGGTGGGTCGGCGGTGGCAACAACTAATAAATCAAAACAAACACAAACCATAAACCAAATTTCAGGACAAACCAAAATAATAAAACAAATTAAAAAATAAAATCCAACAAACATAAACCAAAATCAATACTTGTGGTCTGGCTGTGGTGGTGGTCCGGCTCCGGCTATGGTCTCGCCTTGAATTGGTCTCGCCTGTACAGTGGTCTCGAAAGGAAAAAATTCAAAACAAATTAATAAAAATCAAAAACTGAAAACAATTAACACAAAACTAATAACAAAATTAACAAACCACAAAATTAACAACAAATTAACAAAAATTAATAAAAATTAACAAAAATTAAAAACAATTAACAAAAATCAAAAAAACCAACCTGGCATTGTAGTGGTGCACTGTCGAGAGTAAGAAAGGAGAAGAGAAGAGAAAGAATTAAAAGAGGATAGGGGAGAAAGAGATGCATCGTTGACAGTTGTGCGAGTGTGGAGGTGTAATGGAGACGGTGGTGGTGTGGTGTAGACGGTGGTGGTGTGGTGGAGACGCTGGTGGACTGGTGGTGCAGCAGATCGAGAGAAGCACCATCAGAGGTTGAAGATGACCTTTTTTTTTTTTACTAAGTGATTATGAGATGAAAAAAGCATATCCGATTTTGATATCACTTTTTTTTGAGTATTCAAAAAAAATTGGTGAAAACTTTTAGCGGGATAAAGTAAATATAAGGAGGGAAAACAAAAAAATTGGTCAAAACTTTTAGTGGGGACATGTCTCTTTCAAAAGGTATATTTAAAAAAAAATTGTTTTTTTTATTTTAATTAAGTTAAATCATTATTAAATCATTTAAATTTAATTTAAACAATTTCTAAATCATCTTTAATTGATTTAAAACTTTTTAAAGTTATTTACATTATTTTTAACTAAGTTAAATCATTTATACTTAATTTAAATCATTTAAAATTATTTTTAAATCATTTTAGTTAAGTTAAATCACGATTAAATCATTTAAATTTAATTTAAATATTTTAAAATCATTTATACGAATGAGTCGAGATGATATGGTTATACATGAGATGTTAAACGAATGAGTCGAGATGATATCGTTATACATAACATGTTAAACGAATGAGTCGAGATGATATCGTTACACATGAGATGTTAAATGAATGAGTCGATAAGATATGGTTATACATTAGATGTTAAACAAATGAGCCGAGATGATATCGTTATTCATGAGATGTTAAACGAATGAGCCAAGATGATATAGTTATACACGAGATGTTAAACGAATGAGCCGAGATGATATGGTTATACACGAGCTATTAAACGAATGAGCCGAGATGATATGATTATACATGAGATGTTAAACGAATGAGCCGAGATGATATCATTATTCACGAGATGTTAAATGAATGAGCCGAGATGATATACTTATACATGAGATGTTAAACGAATGAGCTGAGATGATATGCTTATACATGAGATGTTAAACGAATGAGCCGAGATGATATGGTTATTCACGAGATGTTAAACGAATCAGCCGAGATGATATGATTATACATGTTATGATTATACATGAAATGTTAAACGAATGAGCCAAGATGATATGGTTATACACGAGATGTTAAACGAATGAGCCAAGATGATATGATTATACATGAGTTGTTAAACGAATGAGTCGAGATGATATCGTTATTCACGAGATGTTAAACGAATGAGCCGAGATGATATAGTTATACATGAGATGTTAAACGAATGAGCCGAGATGATATGGTTATACACAAGATGTTAAACGAATGAGCCGAGATGATATGATTATACATGAGATGTTAAACGAATGAGCCGAGATGATATGGTTGTACATGAGATGTTAAACGAATGAGCCGAGATGATATGGTTTTACATGAGATGTTAAACGAATGAGCCCAGATGATATGGTTGTCCACGAGATGTTAAACGAATGAGCCGAGATGATATGATTATACATGAGATGTTAAACGAATGAGCCGAGATGATATGTTTATACATGAGATGTTAAATGAATGAGCCGAGATGATATGGTTATACACGAGATGTTAAACGAATGAGTCGAGATGATATGGTTATACACGAGATGTTAAACGAATGAGCCGACATAATATGGTTAAACACGAGATGTTAAACGAATGAGCCGAGATGATATGATTATACATGAGATGTTAAACGAATGAGTCGAGATGTATTACTGACAGAATATATTCTATATATTGTAATGTACTACACTTGTTTTTTAAGACCTACATATATTTGTATCGTTGTTAGTAATTGTAAGACCAACATATATTTGTATCGTTGTTAGTATGTGTAACACTTAGGGGTTCACGCGCGAAACCTCGGTTTATACCCCCGTGACGTGGGAACTCGAGCAGAATTCAAGTTTCAGACGTTCATTACATCTTTAGTATTCACTGATGGCTTTCATTTTGAGTGTTGACAATTTAAGACGTGTAATCGAGATAATGACATCAATCAGTTGCTTCATCGAGCGCGACGTCCCTTTTAAAGAAACGACTATTACGTTCTTACCATATATAATAAGTCGTGGTACCTATAGCAATCGTCAATCCACTATACTATACATACCACTTCCATTCAAGATAATAACAAGAAAGTAGCATATAGGCATATAGCCAATCAACGCACTCTACTTTACACACCACGTAGACCATCAGATTGCCTTTACGGGTTCTCACAATCCTAAAGGTCTCCTTATAAATACTAGACCATTTTCTCGAAATAGTCCAAGCCAATCCCAAGCAACATATCTTGCCTTGGGAACTCCACATTCAAGTCTATTATCCTCTAGGGTAATTGACACAAACAAACTGAGCCGACTCGACTCGAAAGTAGAGTCGAGTAGCTTAAACTCGAGCTTGACTCGTTTAAATCGAGCTGATTTCGAGTAGTTTACGAGTCGATCTCGAATATAATGATTATGAATATTTTTAGGGTTTATATGTAACTACACTAAATGTATTTATGTATGAATGTATCAGTTTTTCGAGCTAAATTCAAATATTATCTTATAATTCAATCAATGTTGGTGATTTCATCATATTACTATCATCTATAATTTTTTAATTAGCTAAATGTCTATTGCCTGTTTACAGGTCTTCACTTCTGAATACTCACTTATTTGCAAAATATTCGAGTACAAAAAGCCATATATAAGCTTCATGGATGACATAACAATGGGTTTTGGGATCGGTCTATCTGGTCATGGCCGTTATAGAGTCATAACAGAGGTAAACAACTAAATTATTTTCCAAGCTGTAACAACCGACAATTTCCCAAAATTTATTCTACGAGCAAAAATAATTATTTTGATTTCCTTTAGCTTTTAGATCTCTTTGAACTTATTTGGGATTGAGAAACAGTGGACATCTTGTTAAAATGTGAACATTATTCAATTATTGAGCCGGCACAACGTAAAACGCGCGAAACGAATCAAATTTTTGCCAATTAAATTGATTTCAAAATAGTTATGCATATTTATACTCGTTTTTATCAGAAAAATTATTTCGAGAACAATGACGCAAATTTCATAATTTTTTGAGTCAGTTTGGTACGTCAAACGGGGCCCACATCGCTTATTTATAAAAGATTATTAAATCATCAAAACTGGTCCCTGTGGTATGATAACCACCCGCCCCTCAATTTTCGACTTATGACAAGTTTAGTCCCTCGTGAGTATAAAATACCCGTTTTAGGGTTATCACTCATAATATCAGACACACACTTCTCCTTATAAATTTCCGGCGCCGCCACTCTTTTCCGACCAAAAATCTGGCGAGCCTTTTTTCATGCCGCCACGTAGATCGAGACCACGGGAGTAATTCTGGAGCAGTAGGAGCCAAGGGGCGTTTGTTTGATTCGTTTTGGGTTACCCAGCCGTGCGCCACCCATACCACCACCACTCGCCGCCACCCCTCCCTTCTTTCTCTCTCAATCGGTAAGCCACGCGCCACCATTCTTTTTATTTATTTCATTTTCGCCAAACCGTAACTGGTTTAAATTAAACTTTAACGATTTTGGTAATAAAAACTATTAAACAAACGTTTTTCTTGTGGAAACTCGTGTGGATCTAAAACTCTAATCACCTTACTCGCTGGCTCGCTCCGAGTCGTTTGACTCGGACCCATATTGTATTTATTTCGTGTTATATGATTATACTCGAACTTATATATGTCCTGGTGGTATTTATATTTTGGGTCTTGATGAATAAGTGGTTGAACTTTGTTACCGCCGATTGACTTTAGATCGATATAGAGGTGAGTCGTGACTCAAGGGAGTCATGACTCATGGTTATTTGTGTTGATCAGACCTAGGAAAGGTTGGTGGTTGTTGTAGCCAAGCCGTGATTCAAAATAGCCATAGCCGTGGACTGGTTTTGGTTGTTTCAACCCGAGGAGTCGTAATATGGAAACAGTCAATATTTATCTTGTTATGATAGCTAGTTGGGTTGTTAAAATCCAGTCTTGACACGGGTTGAGCTTGCTTGTAAAATGAAGTCGTCGCAAGGGTTAATTCGGTTGTCAAACCTGGTCTTTAGTAAGGGTTGTGTGTTGTGTTTGATCCGGTTAAGGACACCACTAAGTGGTCTTTAGTAAGGGTTCATTTTTTTGTCTTACCAAAGGTATTTTCTTTCTTCCATTGCACAAAACAACAAATATTTACACGTCACAACTTCACTTGATTCTTTCAGTTTCTTGATTATGTTTGTCATTGGTCATTGGTCATTGGATCTTTCACTACTTGCATATGGGAGTTAAACATACTGAAAATGGATCTGATATCATCTTTGCTTATGCAGTCCAACCAACCTCATACCTTTGTTGTTGTTACCCTGGACCCTCCTATCCGCAGAGGTCAAACGATGTACCCAAATATTGTGATGCAGGTACTATTCCTACCATGCTTTTTAGATTAGTTCTCTCGCATGCTTAGCCCGGCATTAAACTTCTATCTGGTGCTGAATCGTTTCATGTTGGTGCAGTTTGAAACTGATTATGTGGTGGAGAGCACTTTGGTGATGAACGCGGACTTGTATGCTACCAAGTACAAAGACAAGTTAGAGCCTACATATAAGGTAATGATTCTAACATGTCTCATGCTATAGCCACAGTTCTATGATCAACTTTCTTTCTAAATGATGGTTACCAGGTATACAGTTATAGTCATTGTCTCTCACTTATAAATCTGATATAAATTTCTTTTTTACAATAGGGTCTTATTCATGAAGTCTTCACAATGATCTTGCATGGCTTATCTGGTACAAAGACCACTAGGCCTGGGAATGCAGCTGGTGAAGAAAATGATGAGGAGGTTAGATTTTCAATATTTTCTAATGTGTAGTGGTGGCAAAGCTGGCGGTTTGGATAAGGTGTTAGCACAGAGTATAGATCAAGCTGTATTTGGTTGACCCGCCAACACCTTATGCCCAACTTCTTTTGAATTATATAATTACTTTGGTCTAAAATATGATGGTAAAAATTGTTTATCGAAGTAGTAAAATTTACTTATTAATTGCAACAATCTGGGAGGTAAGCATTTGACTACACTTTAAGAGACTTACAGGCTGTTTGACTTATTTGACCCATTTTCTTCATAACCAGAGTTTAATATCTGCTTGGCCCATGTAAATACTTGATATAATTACCCAGGATAACCCACTGGTTGTTAATGCCACCTCTAACACTGGATGTTTCTCTAGTTGTTTGCTCTTGTTAATCCTTTTTCTGTCCCCCGATCTCCATTTGTAAATGTTGCTGACAGGACGAGGATTTTGTCGCTGACAAGGAAGATGATGGTTCGCCCACTGATGATGGAACATAATGCTTATGCATGGATGTTTATTTGTAGGTGGTCCGTGAGGATTGAGAAAGGATGCATGATGACCCCGGACTAAGCTTCTTGTTGCTTTAATTTCTTGTTTAATGTTACAAGACTTTATGTTGGATAATGTCTATACCTTATTTATGTTTAGTTCTTTTGTTATGACAATTGCTTATTTGAAATACAATTTCGTTTTATTCATTTAATAATTAGTTGATGTTTTATTCATATCGTAAAATAGAGTGTGCATGCTGAAAATAGCGTCCTATCATATGACTTGTTAGGACTTTGAAATTGTCCTATTAAACTTATTAAGCGTCCTAACAATAAACTTTTAAGGACGCTTAACATTGTAAAAGTGTCATAATATGTTGTTATTAGGACGTTATTTAGGTTGTTAATATACATTTTATACGACCAAAAAATTGGTTTCATAATCTTCTTTGAGATATTAGAACCCTTTTCTTGGTTCTAAAGTAGCTATAATGTTACATGATAAGCGTCCTAACAATTATCTTTTAAGTACGCTTGTATGTGTATCAAAAGATTAAAATTAGGTAACCACATGTTAGAACATTGTAAAAGTGTCCTAATATGTTGTTATTAGGACATTATTTGGTTGTTCATGGACATATTATGTGACCATAAATTTGGTTTCATAATCGTATTTGGGATATTAGGACCCTTTTCTTGGTGTTAAAGTAACTATAATGTTATATGATAACCGTCCTAAGAATCAACATTTAAGGACGCTTGTATGTGTATCAAAAGATTAAAAGTAGGTTACCACATGTTAGAACATTGTAAAAGTGTCCTAATATGGTTTTATTAGGACGTTATTTGGGTTGTTTATAGACCTATTATGCGACCATAAAATTGGTATCATAATCTTATTTGAGTTATTAGGACCCTTTTCTTGGTTGCTAAAATAGCTATGATGTTGCATCATATGCGTCCTAACAAACTTTTAAGGACCTTTTTAAGTGTGTCAAAAGATTAAAAGTAGGTAAGCACATGTCAAAACATTGTAAAAGTGTCCTAATATGGTTTTATTAGGACGCTATTTGGGTTATTCATAGTCATATAATACGACCATAAAATTGGTTTCATAAGGTATTTGAGATATTAGGACGCTTTGGACCTATTACGACCGCCTTACATGAAACGCTTTCATCCTTGGTCCTATTAAATGAAAGGTCCTAAAAAGTACCATTTTATGACGCTTATGGGGGTCCTAAAAAGCCACTTTTCTTGTAGTGCGTAATACACTTTGTTGAAAAAAACTATATGTATATACTTCGTAAATAGTTAACACGTTGACTATGATTACAAATATATATTTTCAGAATAATAAATATTTATTCTTAAATTAAGAGACTCAGGAGGTTCTATGCATTAAAGAAACACTTAGAGACACGCTCAACTCCTTTTCCTGATCATATTCTGAAAATACCCATTAGATATAGAACATAACCCGAAACGACCGATTCATAAATTAACAGGTTGAGTTGTTTTAATGTTGACACTTATCTTTTAACACAGGTTGAAGTCTGCAAGGGCGGTTGGTTACTAGATAACTGGCATATGATGATATTTGGTGCGGTGGTCGAACCAGAGACCTATGGAACATTGAGAAGTACTTGCAGGTTCATCTGTTGGGCCCGCTGCCTGCACTTCAGCTGGTGTGGTTCCTTTTGCAATGGAGTCCGAAATCGCTGGTTCAATAACTTACGCTGCTGCTCAGTGTTGGTGACTGCATTAAGGCCAACTTTTGGTGCGGTTGGTCGACCCGGTGTATCAATTATGTTCTAGACCAAGACTGATGGTGTTTGTCGAATAAGAAGGAGAAGAAAATCTGTAAGGAGTTTCAAAAGTTTAATTTAGAGAGTGTATGTATATGTTTCGTAAGCTCTATTCTCTATTTTAACAGCCTTTATATATATTCATATTTTTATTTACACATATTTCATGCTCATGGCAGCCTGGACTTGGCGCAATTACCGGGTTTGCTTTTGTTGACGGCAAAGAATAATGTATACATCAAGAGCACAAAGGTATTGAAGATTCTTTGGTTTGATAAAGATGGTAATTACACAAAATAATTAACTGTAATATAACAGATTGTAAATGGCAGTGTTTGGATGTGCTTTTTGGAATGACGTAATAATTAGCTTATCAACGCCACCTAGCGATAGAAACTACTTTACAGGTATGCCAAGTATATATCCAGCTTCGTTTATATAAAATCGGATAAAAAAACATGCAGAATGATGAAAATCAGTTTGTGGACTGCTCAATTTGGTATAAACTGAACTAGATGCATAATTTGGTGACTTAAAGTAGTCTTAGTGGCTGGGTGGCCTTAATGAAATATGTCGCATACTTCTTGGCCTCCTTATACAGTCTCCCTAAATATGTAATGATCAAAAAAGACATTTTTCTGCAATAATTTTTTAGACTAACGAACTTATGAACATTTAATATTTTGCAGATAAACGAAGGCACTACTTCTATGAAAATTTATTAAGTTATAAGGAACTGAACCGTGAGTTCTTTCAAAAGAATAGAAAGAAGGGTTTCAGACAAACTTGAAGTCATTGTCAATGGTAATTTGGAAAATGAAGAGCCAGTGGTCAATGACAATGATGCCGTGGAAAATTCAAAGTCAAAAGGGAGATAAAAGCAAGATGAATAGATCAACTTGCAGGACTGTGGTTTAGAACATGGAGGTGGGTGATCGATTTTCTAGAAGATGAGAAGTTGATAATAACGGAAGTTGGTTAGGAATTCAGAGGCAGTTACTACTATAATTGAAGAGACAACAGGCACATATCATGAACATGTAACAGGTATGAAAATGGGTAGATTACATAATGGGTCATTTGTAGGTTAACATGCTTTTGAGTTCTAGATTCATCGGTGAGTTTGGCTTTTTTTAGCCAAATCTTGATTGAATTGGTAATTTTTTTTGTTGGTTCAGAACCGTGGTATCATGGTATCATTGTCGTATTTGATTTAAAAACTTATGGAAGGTTTTTTTTATTTCTTGCTTTATTTAATGCTCAGGTAAGGATCATACTACTTTTATTATCCATACGAATCATGAGTCTTAAAGATTCTGTTAGAGTGTTACTTTGTTGACTTATGTGTGTGTTTTATCTGTACAGAAATAGTGACTGGCAAAGTAACTCCCAGATTCCTCTTTTGAAGGTATTTTATTATATGTTGTTGGTCTCAATTCCAAGTATATTTTGCAATAACTGATCAATGTAAGTTTCTCTTAATATTTTTGTTGGGAATTAAATATTCTGAAGTTCAAGAATTGGGAATTTCTCTAAGTATGTTTCGGCTGGTAGTATATTTGTTTCTGCTGGTAGTGCAAAGTTTCATTCCTGTTGGTAGTGTATTGATTCTACTGCTGATAATACTGCTGTTGATGCTGCTGCTAGTGTACTTGTTCCTGCTGCTAGCGATAACTCATTGCTGCTGCTAAGTGGATAAGTATGAAAAGATATTATGTATTTTGGTCAACAATATACGGTAGATAATATCTTACCCCATGTGCTTTGTTAACAAGTTTTGTACACAGATACATGTTGTATCTTATGTACTGACACACTCAAGATAAGTTAGCAAGTAGTTCGTCTAGACTTTAAGCAATATTGTAAGGATCTTCTTGGACTATAAAAGAATATCTTAGTTTAGATATTATAAGTCGAAAAGTTGGTTGATATTGTGAAAATACTTAGAGCTTTCATAACTGTTAGAACTAGAACAAACACAACAATATCACAAGACATAGAAACTTAAGATTCAAGGTTGTAACCCTAGTGATATCTCAAGATCACTCGTATTATTATCATTAATAATATTGAATCGTTTGGTGTTAATCTTTCATTGTTCATTATCATATAACAAACACAACTGTTCTATTTCCATAACACAAATAACCTTCTAAGTGTGATTAAGTGGATTCCGCATACTTAATCATATTAACTCAATATATCATACACACAAAGTACAAAAGGTTTAACCACCTTAACCGTGTGCAGAATCCTAACAAGTGGTATCAGAGCTCAGGCTGATATTTGATTTAGAAAAAGAAGTAGAAATGGACGTTGAATCTATTCAGACAAATGTTGCTGGAAAGATTCCCATGCTCAAACAGAATGAGTTTGAGATGTGGAGGCTGAGGATAGAGCAATATTTCCAAGTGCAAGATTATGCACTTTGGGAAATCATTGAAGATGGAGACTCTTACCAGCCTACCACCACTACATCAACAGTGGACGGCAAAGTGGTGTCAACTCTGCAGACAAAGCCAACATCTGCATAAGATAGAATAAAGAAGAAAAATGACTTGAAGGCAAGAAGCATGCTGATGATGACCATTCCCAATTATCAACTTCTAAACTTCAGCAAGTTCAAAGATGCCAAGTCATTATTTGAAGCTATTATTGCCAGGTATGGTGGAAATGAAGCCACCAAGAAAACCCACAAGACACTACTCAAGCAGCAGTTTGAAAACTTCTCCTCTACATACAATGAATCTCTTGATCACATGTTTAATAGGCTTCAGAATATTGTGAGCCAACTTGCTATTCTTGGGTTTGAAATGCCTCAAGAAGATTTGAACTCAAAATTTCTGAGAAGCTTACCAGAAGAGTGGGCTATGCATGTTGTTGTCTGGAAGAACAAGCCAGACTTAGACACCATGGAATTGATGGACTTGTATAGCAACTTCAAGATTGTGGAGCAAGATTTGAAGAAGAATGGAGGTACTAGTTCTAATACTGGGAACAAGGCATTTATATCAACTCCTAGTACCTCAAAATCAAGTGAAAAGGTGAAAGTTGTTGATGATGTTGGTGCTGCTAGTTCATCAAGTAGTACCATTAGTATTTTGAATGAAAAGACTTGTTGTGCCTTTCTTACAAGTCAAAATAATGGGTCCATGCTCTCCTATGAAGACCTCAAAGAGATCCATGAAGATGATCTGGAGGAAATGGATCTAAAATGGCAAATTTTTCTTCTTAGCATGAGAGCCAAGAAGTTCTATCATAAGACGGGGAAGAAGCTCATAATCAGCAACACTGATGCTGCTGGTTTTGATAAGTCAAAGATAGAGTGCTATAACTGCCACTTGATGGGGCACTTCTCTAGAGAATATAGAAGGCCAAGGCAGCAAGATAGCAAGAATAGAGGTTTTAGAAGCAAATCCAAAATAGAGGAGGTTATTGAGCCAAAAGCTATGGTAGCTATTGATGGCTTAGGTTTTGATTGGAGCTTCATGGCAGATGAAGAAGAAACTCCTGCTCAGATGGCACTTATGGCTTTTTCTACTACTGAGGTACAAAATCATAAAGCTTGTTCAAATACTTGCACTGCTCTTAATGCTCTACAGGTTTTAATCAAACAATATGATGATCAAAAGAAAGAGCTAAGCAGCACTTTTCAAAACTTTATAAACTATAAGTGTGGATTAGAGACTCTAGAAAAACAAATCACACACTATAAGGAAAATGAATTAGCTTTTTCTGATGACAAAGCTCTCCTAAGACAGGACATATTCTTTAGAGATGCTGAAATTAAGCTTTTGAGAGAAGCTTTTGATAGGGTCAAAAAGGAAAATGAAAACATTCACTTGACTACACAGGCACTAGAACATGCTTCCAGAGGTGTACACAATGTCAAGTGATTAATAGAGCTAAGTCAGGAGTGGGATATAAGAGTGTCCTACCTCCTTATAGAGGCATCCCAAAACCCCCAGGGATTGACCTAGGGAATTCAGGTTTACCTGAGTTTCAAGAACCAATAATGGAATATGGTTCTAAGACTACTGAGTGTCTTAAGGTAGAAAAAGTAAGTGAAAGTTTAGATAAAACTTTACTTTATCAGGACAAGGTGTCCTTTGTTAAGAAATTAGATTCTATAGTTGTTGAAGACTGTACAACTGATAGTGATGAAGAAGAACAGGTTATGTCTAAACCTGAAGTGGTTAAGAAAGAAGGAACAAGTGTTCCTAAGATAGTCAAACAGAATACTGCTAAGCCTAAATCAAACATTAAGCATGTTAGGCAACCAGTTAGATATTGTGAGCAATATAGAACCACCAACAAGCCCAGAGGTAACCAAAGGAATTGGAATAACCTCAAGTCTAACCAATTAGGTGATGACTTTGCTTTTTATAACAAAGCTTGTTACACATGTGGTAGTTTTGACCATCTTGCAGCTTTCTGCAACCACTGGGTTACTGGGTATGAAAACAATAGAGTGAACCACAAAAAGCAAACACCTAAATCTCATTTTCACTCTAATTCTAGTGTTAATAGAACAAAACCCAAAACAGTCTCGAATAAGTCTATCTCGAACACAGATCCTGCTGGTAGACAAATGGTTCCTGCTGCTAGACTAATTGTTCCTGCTGCTCGACCATCTATGACTGTTAACCCAAAATCAACAGCTAAGGGTGCAAAAACATTTTTCAAACATGCACCAAAGACTGTTCTAAGGCCCATTCAAACAAAAGCAGTGGTTCAAAAACAAGTTTGGAAACCAAAGGGTAGAACTGAAAAGTTAGCAGTTCCTGCTGCTAAGCAATCAGTTCATTCTGCTGCTAAGGGAAACAGGGCAAATGCTGTTAAGGCCTCAGCATGTTGGATTCTTAAATCCATAAATCCAATGTTGCATCAACTGTCCTTAAAAGATTAAATTACATTGATGCAAGAGGCAGATCCAAGTCAGTAATGGCTTGGGTCCCCAAAAGAAACTAATACTTCTCATTTATGTGTAGGAACATTCAATTGATCAACAAGAGGATCAAGGATACTCAGATAGTGGATGTTCTAGACACATGACAGGCAACAAGTCTTATCTCTCATATTTTCAATCAATAGATGGAGGCCATGTTACCTTTGGAGGAGGTGTTGGTGGCAAAATTTTCGGTAAAGGTACAATTAAAACTGAAAATTTAGATTTTAAAGATGTGTTCTATGTAAAAGAGCTAAATTATAATCTTTTTAGTGTCTCACAAATGTGTGACAAAAAGAAAAATGTTCTTTTCTGTGAGACTGAATGTCTTGTACTTTCTCCTGATTTTAAGATGCCTGATGAAAGTCAAGTACTTCTTAAAATTCCTAGAAAGGGCAATATGTACAGTGTAGACATGAAGAACATTGTTCCTAAAAAGAATTTAACTTGTCTTGTTGCAAAGGCCGCATTGGATGAATCAATGAAATGGCATAGAAGGCTTGGTCATATTAACTTCAAAACCATAAATAAAATTGTTAAGAATGGTTTGGTAAGAGGTTTACCTCACAAAAGATTTGAAAATGATCAAACATGCATTGCTTGTCTTAAAGGCGAACAACACAAAGCCACTTGTAAGCCCAAGATTTTTATCTCTATCAATCAATCATTGTCTATGCTGCATATGGACTTATTTGGACCTGTTTCAGTAAGTAGTATAATGCATAAGAGATATTGTCTTGTTATAATTGATGACTATACTAGATTTACATGGGTTTTCTTTCTATCGACTAAGGATGAGACTACAAGCATCCTTAAGACATTCATTACACAGATAGAAAACCAAGTAGACAAGAAAGTGAAAGTCATTAGATGTGATAATGGGACAGAGTTTAAGAATAGAGTTATGGATGATTTCTGCAAAGAAAAGGGTATTAGGAGAGAATTTAGTGTTGCTAGAACACCACAACAGAATGTTGTTGTTGAGAGAAAGAATAGAACACTAATTGAAGCGGCTAGAACTATGTTAGCTGATTCTAAGCTACCTACAACTTTTTGGGCTGAAGCAACACTGCTTGCTATGTCCAAAATAGAGTTTTAGTTATTCAGCCTCACAATAAGACATCATATGAACTTTTTAGAGGTAGAACTCCTGCAATAGGATTTCTTAGACCTTTTGGATGTCATGTGACAATTCTCAATACCTTAGACCATTTAGGAAAATTCGATGGTAAAGCAGATAAAGGATTCTTTGTTGGATATTCTCTTAATAGCAAAGAATTTAGAGTATACAACACAAGAACTATGATTGTAGAAGAAAATCTACATGTGGAGTTTTTGGAAGATAAATCCAATGTAGAAGGTCAAGGACCAAAATGGCTATTTGATCTTGAAACTCTAACCAAATCAATGAATTATGTGCCTGTTGTTGTTGAAACTAATGATTTTTCAGGTTCACAAGCAACAGATGAGGAAAGGTTAGAAAAGGAGACAAACCAAGATCATATTTGGATGCCAATATGGTCAAGTACAAGTGTGGAATCAACTTCAACAATTGATGAATCTTCTTCTGGAAAAGCTAAAGAAAGTGTTGAAGATGAAAGGAAAGAAGATGGAACTCAGGAACAACAAATTCTTTCTGCTGGTGATTCTGCTGTTAGGCTTAATGTTCCTGCTGATAGGCTAAATGATTCTGCTGCTGGCCCTTCAGAAATGAAAGAAGCAGAATTCTCAGATAATGAGGTGGATTTCAACAATCTTCCATCAAATTATCAAGTTCCTTCTACTCCACAAACAAGAATTCATAAAGTCCACTCCCTAGATAATGTGATTGGAGATGTACAATCAGGTGTGAAGACAAGACAACAACTGATGTCTTCAGACCAACAAGGGCTTCTTGATGCCCTTTATGCTTCAAAACAGCATGAGTTTTCAAACTCTTGCTTGTTTGTATGTTTTCTCTCACAAGATGAACCAAAGAACATTCTGAAAGCCTTAGATGATTCAAGATTCAGTTCAAGATTCAGATGGTATGGGTGCTAGTTGATTTACCTAAGGATGCAAAGGTAATTGGCACTAGATGGGTTTTCAAGAATAAAAGGGATGAAAGGGGAATAGTGATTAGGAATAAGGCTAGATTAGTAGCCCAAGGGTACACACAACAAGAAGGAATAGACTATGATGAGGTTTATGCTCCAGTAGCAAGGATTGAGGCAATTAGGCTTTTCTTAGCTTATGCTTCATTTTTAGGCTTCACAGTTTATCAAATGGATGTCAAGAGTGCATTTTTATATGGAACAATTGAAGAAGAGGTGTATGTTTCACAACCTCCAGGCTTCATTGACCCTCAACATCCAGATAGAGTGTACAGAGTAGTTAAAGCTCTCTATGGCCTTCATCAGGCACCAAGAGCTTGGTATGCAACACTAGCTTCCTACTTATTAGAAAATGGATTTCAAAGAGGAAAGATTGATCAGACACTTTTCATCAAACAGCCCAAGAAGGATCTTCTGCTAGTGCAGGTGTATGTGGATGACATTATCTTTGGATCTACTAGGAAGGAGATGTGTTTAGAGTTTGAGAAGCTTATGCATGATAAGTTTCAGATGAGTTCTATGGGAAAACTTACATTCTTTTTGGGTCTGCAAGTTAAGCAATCAAATGAAGGAATCTTTATCTCTCAGGACAAGTATGTTGCAGAGATACTTAGAAAATTTCACTTTGCTGATTCAAAAATGGCAAGCACACCAATGGACTTTGAGAAACCTCTTCTAAAACACTTAGATGGAGAAAATGTAGATGTACACACATACAGATCTATGATAGGCTCCTTGATGTATCTTACATCATCTAGACCTGACATCATATTCTCTGTTTGTGCCTGTGCAAGATTTCAAGTTACTCCAAAGGTTTCTCATTTAACTGCAGTCAAGAGAATTTTTAGATATCTCAAGGGTCAACCTAGGTTGGGTCTATGGTATTCAAGGGAATCTCCTTTTGACTTGGTAGCATTTTCGGATAGTGATTATGCTGGTGCTAGCTTGGATAGGAAGTCAACAACTGGAGGATGTCAATTCCTTGGGTGTAGACTTGTCTCATGGCAGTGTAAGAAGCAAACAATTGTAGCTAATTCAACAACTAAAGCTGAATATGTAGTTGCTGCAAGTTGCTATGGTCAAGTTCTATGGCTTCAAAACCAACTCCTTGACTATGGGTACAATTTCTTAAATGCTGTTATTCATATTGATAATAGTAGTACAATTTGTATTATTAAAAATCCAGTGCAACATTCTAAAACAAAACATATTGAAATTAGACATCACTTTATAAGAGACTGCAATGAGAAAAGATTAATTCAAGTACTTAAAATTGCTTCAGAATTCAATTTTGCAGATCTGCTAACCAAAGCTTTTGATGTTGGAAGATTTCAGTACTTGGTAGCAAGTATTGGAATGCTTAATCCTCAATGATTTTAAACTTTGTGTTTTTGTAAATAAATTTTTGTTTGTGCTGATAGTTTTAAAAGATACTACTGCTATTACAAAAGTTTGTGCTGCTAGTACAAATTTTAATTTGTGTTATTCATACAGTTAGTCCTATGATTATTCTAATACAAGACAAGTACTTTGTACATTGTTCCTTTGGTTTTAGACTAACAATTTCAAGTATGATCATGTGAACACAAAAGGATGTTTCAAGTGAAATGGAAGCATCAGAATCAGAATATCCCGTTGCTACATATTAGGTTTATGATGGACTAAGTTTGGGAATTTAAAACTCCTTAAAACTTATTTCTTGAAACCTAAGTATGAAATTTCACATTGAATTGATGACTTAGTTGATCAGATAGTAACTGATGCAACTCACTTTCTATCATTTTATACTTTCAAGTATAATGTGTTAATCTCAGGATATCTGATAAATAGAACAGCTAGTAAAAGTGAATCTAACACTTGTGTTAGAGGTAACAATTACTATGAGCTGGAAACCCTGTCAGGAAAACTCTTTGAATGAGTTTATCTTTACACAGGCAGTTATTTATAACTGAAAACATTGGTTCTCACACAACCAGAGGTTGCTTTAAACCGAAATTTTGATTAAGTGTCTGTTACACACTTAATCCCTTCAAAATGGTTGAAAGAAGTATGGTTTTTAATAATAAAATCATATACATACTGCTGAGGCAAAAGTTTCTTAAAAGGATTTTCAAAGTGACTCACAAAAACCATCCATTGATGGACCATGAGTCAAATGCCCCATGAATCACCTCTCATATGAGTTAACACACCTAGAAGTGATGAGGGCAGAATCTTAAACTCTTAAGGAATTGATGGCTACATGTACAACACTGTCTGATAACAAGTTCTCATTGATAGATCAGATAATGGAGAAAGAAATATTTTGGTACATAGTGAGAGATCTTCCAAACAGGGGAGGATATAAAATTTAATTTGCTTCAGGGGAGGAAATAAAAGCCCAAGAAAGGAAGAAAAACTCAATTTAAGGGAGGAAAAGACAAGAGCATACAAGATGATGTCATGGAGGTTGAAAATGACAAGATCAGAACTAAAGGAGAAAGTTCTATCTAGGTCAAACGAAGAAAAGTTTCAATTTCAGTTCACCATGTTTGTTCATCACTTGCAAAGGCATGCTGATAGATGATTTCACTTGTTGAAACAAGCATCCAAGATACACAGCACCATTGCCTCTTATAATTCCTCCATCCAAGGAAATTACACCATCTTTAGGATGTGTGTTGATATTGTTAAAGTCAAAAGAAAGCAGATAAGTTCAAAATAGAAGAAAGTTCAGATCAAGGGTCTGACTATGAAGTGTTTGAAAGATCTTCACAATTCCTCATTTAATTCAAAGAAACATGTTAGAAAGAATTCACATGTTTAGGGGAGGATTGTTGGGAATTAAATATTCTGAAGTTCAAAAATTGGGAATTTCTCTAAGTATGTTTCTGCTGGTAGTATATTTGTTTCTGCTGGTAGTGCAAAGTTTCATTCCTGCTGGTAGTGTATTGATTCTACTGCTTATAATACTGTTGTTGATGCTGCTGCTAGTGTACTTGTTCCTGCTGCTAGCGATAACTCATTGCTGCTGCTAAGTGGATAAGTATGAAAAGATATTATGTATTTTGGTCAACAATATACGGTAGATAATATCTTACCCCATGTGCTTTGTTAACAAGTTGTGTACACAGATACATGTTGTATCTTATGTACTGACACACTCAAGATAAGTTAGCAAGTAGTTCGTCAAGACTTTAAGCAATATTGTAAAGATCTTCTTGGACTATAAAAGAAGATCTTAGTCTAGATATTATAAGTCGAAAAGTTGGTTGATATTGTGAAAATACTTAGAGCTTTCATAACTGTTAGAACTAGAACAAACACAATAATATCACAAGACATAGAAACTTAAGATTCAAGGTTGTAACCCTAGTGATATCTCAAGATCACTCGTATTATTATCATTAATAATATTGAATTGTTTGGTGTTAATCTTTCATTGTTCATTATCATATAACAAACACAACTGTTCCATTTCCATAACACAAATAACCTTCTAAGTGTGATTAAGTAGATTCCGCATACTTAATCATATTAACTCAATATATCATACATACAAAGTACAAAAGGTTTAACCACCTTAACCGTGTGCAGAATCCTAACAATTTTTTTAAGTATTAAAAGCTTATATAAAGTCAGTTTCATTTTTTAAATGACGTAAATGGTTCTCAAAAGTGATACAAGTAGACACGACATAGTACCGTTAAACTTTGTTGTGAATGGTATCTCAATGTGAGTTTGATTTTTTCATCTAGGGTAAGGTTTGTTTTTGGAGAAGGAACAAGCAATAATGGAAAATGATGTATGTCACATCTACTCTCGGCATGTTTCTGAAAGGTGGTGGTGTTCTCAAACAACAGGTAATTTGCTAGCCTAAGAATTTTTTTCCCAGTCATTTTTATTTATTTCCACATTGGTTGTTCTAGATAACGGCTAAAAGCACATTGATGCAAACTGTTGTTGTTAGTTCGTTTAGTTGAAAAAATTGTAATTAGACCATGTGTGTGTATTTAAAGTCTTTAGGATTTCATTTTGGGGTAGATTATCTGATTATGCCATCTATAGAATACAGATAATGAGAATACATAGTCTAGCAAATATTCTGAAAAGTATTTTCAGACATGATTTACGCAAAAATTGTATAGGTTCTTAATTGAGATTATGGCTGATATTTTGAACTTCGTTTCAGGAAAATTTGAAAGATGGCGCGAAGTCTTTCACGTGGCAAGCAGCAAAAGAGGGAAGTGAAGGGTCGTTAGAATGGGCTAAATAGAAGGCGAAAAAAGGGTATGAAGCGGCTAAGGCGAGAGCAACAAAAAGTCAAGGCACTTTCTAAACGTTGCAATTTCCATGGATTAATGGATATAGTTTGAGACACCAGGGCCTGACCATAGAGTGTTCTTGCTGCAAAATGTTCCGGATTCTAATTGCTACCTGATGAATATCGTTACCTAATGCTGGAAAAACAGTTTGAAATAAATATATTGACAAGAGAGACCAAAATGTTGCACTAACCTTTTTTATAAATTATGTGCAGAGTCGAAAGTGCTATTATTCAAGGAGATAGCAGATCCGAGTATATATAGTTCAATTTATAGATATATATAGACTAAGATCACAGGTGTAGTGGTGATTATTATTTGATCATCTTCCTACACAGGGGAAATGTCATATAACACTGGAGACACAGAGCCACAAACCAATAACGGTTTTCTAAACACGGGTCTTCCAAGTTAGGAGAGAAAGGGCAAAACTTGAAATTTGTCGTGCTGAGGTGCAACCATTACAGTTGGAAACCACATCTGCTGAAGAGGCACAACAAAGATGGGCGGCCGACCAACAACCCTACATATGGTGGTGATCTATATCAGTAGATGTAACAGGTTGGTTGTTTTCTCTATAGCTATACACCTATATATGATCGCCTTGATATTGGGTGTATTAGTGACGTATGTGACCTTTTCTGTTTAGTCATATTATATCAAATCACTTTGTCATGCTTATTTGCTTGCGGATAAGTGGAAGAAATATGCACTTTGTCATCCTTAATTTTATTCTATTTTTTATATCATCCCTAATGGTTTTAAATATTTGAGCTAAATGGTATCAACTTTCAATATGCATATCGGTGGTGGTGTTTGAATAAGTATTGTTGCAGAATATGCGAATCAAAAAGATGAACTCAGGTGGTAAATTGGCCACCAATTGCGCTTTACCTCGAATGATAAAATGACTCGAATACAAGAGACAAATTAATGCAAGTGAGTATTGTCTACAATCATTTTGGAGTAGGTCTTATTCAAAGAATGCAAAGGTACTAAATATCGAATTAATTTCACAAAGACACATAAGCAAAAAGTAACAAGTCATATAACTTATTTTTTTATAAACGACGACATGGATATTTCCATGTGGTGAATAATGATTACACTCATTGGGAGATGTATGCTATCGGTGGAAGTGCAGACCCGACAATTAACAGTCAAGGAGGTGCAGACCCGACCATTTGCTAAGGAGGAATTGATAGTTAATAAAAATCTCTTCCGATAAATAGTTTAGCTAAAAGGAGAGTGGTTTCATCGTATGTGGATCTTTTTAATAGCATATTCCAGGTATACTTCATGATTGGTGCAAGTTTTAGTATTATGACTGACGATTGTACCATAAAATGATGGGAAACTAAACATATTATGGTCTTTATTCACTCACAACTAAAACGTAAATGTTAAAAATGTGTTCTAAATCAGTGTGTTATTGAGATCTATTCTTAATAAAACTGGATAAAGTACATTAAGTTGTTGCTTAAATTAGACGAAAACCTCCCATGGATTATTTGGCTAAAAGGTTAGAAACCACGGTCACACAAAAAAGTAGCATGTAAATATGAGTACTAAATTGAGCTCAATGGGGATTACGTCAGAAAATGTTTCACAGCGCTTTGGCGTGACGAGGAAGGAACAAGATCAGGCTGCGGTGACTTGAATAGAAAAACATAGAAAGGAGAGTGATTCATACCGACCACTTTTAGACACATGACTTACACCTAAAATATGACAACGATAATTATAAGTCATGCCCGCCCTTCAGGGCGATTTCAAATAAACTACCAAATATTTAAAAAAAAAAAAAAAAAAAAACACTGTACAATCAATAAAAATAACTACTACCTAATATTAGTATTATTCGTTATTTTTTCGGAGCATTCGGTGGCTATTTGACTAAGGCTGGAAAGAGATGATTGCTATATGAAACTGAAACCTTATTTCTTTGATTCTTTGATCGGAATACCGATGAAATCCCATTATATTGGCGCTCATTTTGCCTTCGATCACTAATATCTAATAATTTATTTACAGAAATCTAAAAGTTTTTATGTACAACCCTATCTTTCAACATGTACAATTTTCAACCATTTTTTACCACCATTCTTTCGCTATAGTAAAATATGCCAACGATAATTATAAGTCATGTCCGCCCCTCAGGGCGGGCTTATATGCCCGGAAGGGCTTATAAGTCATGCCCAACGGGCTTATAAAGCATGCACGCCCATCGGGCGGGCCATGACAACTAGTATATATATATATATATATATATATATATATATATATATATATATATATATATATATATATATATATATATATATATATATATATATATATATATATATATAATGAGATAACCCAAAGGCTCCTTAGTTCAATGTATCTATGTTTGAATGTACCCGAAAATACATATTATATATATATATATATATATATATATATATATATATATATATATATATATATATATATAAAAGCCAGGATTTTGAGCGCTGCAAAGAGTTGTACGAAACAGTACACGCAGCTTAAAAATGTTGTACGAAACAGTGCATGTAACAATGGTCGGTACTGTAGCGAACACTGTAGCAGCTACAGTGTTTACTACAGTAAATTTTTTTTTTTTTTTCAAAATTTTTTTTTTCGAAAATCTTTTTTCTAAAATTCAAAAAAAAAATATTATAAAAAAAAATTTCAAAAAAAGATTTTTTTATTTTATTTTAAATATAGCTAAAAATTGTATAGACAAAAATGATATTAACTCTAATTTTTACAATAAAAACAATGAGATAGCATAAGTATACATTTTTTAAAGGTGATTCATATTGTGCCATCGTAAAAAAGTACACATTTTTTAAAATTAATCTTTAAAATAAATTAATTTTTTTTGAAAAATTATTTTTTTTTTAGAAAAATTAATTCTTTTAATTTATCAATCTTTTTCAAATTCACTCCATTTTCAAAAATAGTCCTTTGGTTTTATCGATCTTTTTAAAATTTAGTCCTTAATAACTAACTTTCAAACAAGACTTAGCACCACACTCCCGCAGCAACGCACGGGTTTCCCAGCTCGTTGGTTATGTATTCCCTTTAGTATTCAAGAGATATATGATATGATGCATTATAAAAGGTTTTTTACGTTGTATTAACAATGGAAAAAAATGTGAATGTCCTAGATGTGAGAAGTTTTTAATTTGAAAGTCAAATGAGGTGTTGTTTGAAGAACTTGTTTTGTAGAAATTTTGATGTGAAGATATATATATATATATATATATATATATATATATATATATATATATATATATATATATATATATATATATATATATATATATATATATATAAAAGAAGTAAACAGTAGCAACAAGCTAGTTCCCCTACGGTTTCTTGCTTTAGCCTTCGAGTCCGCAATTCGTTCAGAATTGAGTAAAGACTCGCCCTTAAAAGAGGGGGAGGGGTCCGGGGAGGGGGAGATAAAATCTCGCCACTCCTACCGAAAGCCGCCTCCCCAAAAAACAAAAAAATCCAATTCAACAAGAGCTTGCTCCATACCTAACCTAAGGGTATATATATATATGTGTGTGTGTGTGTGTGTGTGTGTATGTGTGTGTGTGTGAGAGAGAGAGAGAGAGCATAAACCTCATTAGTTTGAATGTTTATAATTTGTGCAAAAAATAGAGATCCTAGACTCAGAAGGGAGGATTAGAAATACATACCTTGTAGAGAGAGAAGTTAGAAGGAAGATCAAGACGTTTGTTCCATAAGGCCAAGGCCTAATCGAAGTAAGTTGAAGGGTTCAGGTTTCAATGGTTTGGTGAGAATGTCGGCAACGTTGTCTTCGGAAGAGAATTTTTCAATGGCGATGTTTCCTTTCTGGACATTATTTCTAAGAAAATGATGGCGTATTTCAATGTGTTTGGTGCGGGAATTCAAGACGGGATTCTTGCTAAGGTCGATGGCGCCTTTGTTGTCGCAGAGGATGGCAATGTCACTTAGATGAACATCGTAGTCGACAAGATCTTGTTTCATCCATAGTGCTTGTTGGAATGCTTTCCCTGCTGACACATATTCTACTTCGTGGTAGAAATAGCAAGCGTGGCTTGTTTCTTTGAAAACCATGATGTTAAACAACATCACATGAATGTACAAACACCACTTGTGCTTTTTCGATCAACATAATCACCTGCATGGTTAGAATCTACATATATAATAGTTTCGACCCCCGTACCTTTTGGATACCATAACCCCAATTGAGTTGTACCCTTTATATACCTGAAAATTCTTTTAACCGCTTCGAGATGTGAAGATTTAGGATCTTCTTGAAAGCGAGCACACATACATACACTAAACATAATATCCGACCGACTAGTCGTAAGATATAGTAGACTACCTATCATACCACGGTACTTTGTATCATCAACGGATTCACCGTCCTCGTCTTTGGTAAGTTTAGTGTCGGAAGACATTGGTGTTTTCATTGGTTTTGCATCTTTTAATCCAAATTTCTTTAACATTTCCTTAATATATTTAGATTGATTAAAGAAGATACCATTTTCTAATTGTTTTATTTCTAGACCAAGAAAGAAATTTAATTCTCCCTTCATTCTCATTTCAAACTCGTCGTGCATGATTTTAGAAAAATCGTCACACATTTCTTGACAAGTAGATCCGAATATAATATCGTCTACATAAATTTGAACAATGATAATATGTGATTGGTTTTTCTTTGTAAACAATGTATTATCTACTTGACCCATTGTATATTTATTATCTATAAGAAAAGGTTTTAAGTCTATCATACCAATCTTTAGGGGCTTGTTTAAGACTGTAGAAAGCTTTCTTGAGTTTATATACATATTCTGGTTTTTCAAATTCTACGAAACACGGAGGTTGAGCTACGTATACTTCTTCATTTAAGAACCCATTTAGAAAAGCACTTTTTACATCAATTTGATAAAGCTTGATATTTTTAGCACAAGCATAAGCTAGAAGAATTCTAATAGATTCTAATCTAGCTACGGGAGCATAGGTCTCATCAAAATCTATTCCTTCTTGTTGATTATAACCTTGTGCAACAAGTCTAGCTTTGTTGTAGGATAAAATCCCATTTTCAACTAGTTTATTTTTGAAAACCCATTTTGTACCGATTATGGTTTGATTTATAGGTGGTGGAACTAGTTTCCAAATATCATTTGAGACAAATTGATTTAGTTCTTCTTGCATAGCTATTACCCAACTTTCGTCTTTAATAGCTTCTTTTACGTTTTTGGGTTCTGTTGAGGAAACAAAACAAAATAAATTACTTTGATTTTGAGCTTGAGACCGTAATGTTCTTTCATTTAATTTTCCTACAACTATTTCTAGTGGGTGATCTTTAGACTCTTTGACGTTAACTATTTCTTTATCTAATAGTTAATCTTCTTTGTCTTTTATCTAACTACTTTGATTTTCATGAATTTGACTTTCTATTATGTCATCATCTACGAGAGGTTGAGATTTAGGAGGACATTCATCAAACTTGACATTTAAAGATTCTTTTACTTTCATAGTTTCTTTATTTAGAACTACATATGCTTTACTATTAGGTGAATATCCTAAGAAAATACCTTCGATGGATTTAGGATCAAATTTGGTTAGTAATTGTGCAATAAAGTGCACATACTTGGCCATCAATGGTGATTGACGGAATTAGGGGTGATGGTGGTGATGGCGAGTGCAAGGTAACCTGAAAATAAGAAATAGAAGACACTACGTTAGACGAAACGTGGGGGGGAATCCCCCGCGAACCACCTCCGGTGTGAGAATCGATCATGGTAATTATGTCATGAAAGTATTGAGGTGGAGAAGATGATATTTCCTGGGTTAAGTTAGGTTGCATACCTCTGTGATGACTTCCTTATTTATAGGCATAATAATCTGACAGAGAAGTTACAGATGATGTGTGGAGGCAGTTACAGAGGTCATGGCAGTTACAAAGATCATGGCTAAAATCATGGCTATTGGCCATATCTTCTTTGAACAGTTCTGGTTGACCAGTTATGTTTGACCTTTAGGCTTCAACCTTGTTGGAGGTGAGGCTCCGAACAGTGATGGAGTCCAGGCTCCGAACCGTGATGGAGGCCAGGTTCTGAACCTCAACAGAGGTTAGACACTATGAGTCCTTTGGGTGAAGATTGGCGGATTCCCTTGTTGTAGCCATTGTGAATGACTTTATGCTAACATTATGTGTAGGACGAAGGTGTAGGCTTCGTCCTTTAAGAGGGTACATCATCACCCTTTGTACAAATGGTAAGCTACGTACCAGAGTGATGGTAACGCTCGTTAGTAGAGCAGAGGGTACGTCATCAAGCCCCCCAGTCTAATGTTATGCATGCGAAGAGTGCATGGCTTTAGACTTGTCACTGCTTTGTTAAAAAATACTTGGTTACAATTTCTACTACTTTTGTTTTGTGAAAGCCAATATAAAATTAGCTATACTTGGTTTTAATATCCCATATTTGACTCCATCGTGGTGGATACCCCATTATGCCCCCCAGTCTAATGTTATGACTTCGTAGGAGGCGTGAGATTAGACTTAAGTTGTCCTGAAACCCCTTGTTATATAAGAAGCATGTGTATTAGGTTTTGCCATATAACTTTCACTTTTAGTTCTAAGCAAGTTTTGTCGGAACCCATTTGTACACACGCTGAGTTGTCAAAAGGTACTAAGGTTTGTGTATAAACTTGGCTTTGTTTTATAATGCTTATGCCATAATGGCATATTATCGCATATATTAGGCTCTGGCAGGCTCCCGCACCTGGTTTGAGGATCATGGGCGTATCCCATGATTTTAGGTAACTGCTTGGTTAATGTCCCACGATCACTATCTTGTCGGGGAAACCTTGATAGGGTTGTGAACGTGGGTCTTATGAAACCTTTGTGTTGATATCTTCGAAGAGCATACCCCAAAGGGCTTAAGGCTTCGATTGGCGAGTTACCAACTGGTAACCATATCATAGATGAATGGTTTGACGCCAATACAGATTTTAGGAGGTTTGCCAAGTGTGTCGGAATGTAGTATCCGAAGTGAGCATGAAGGGGAGACCTTCAAACTGAACGAAGGGTATATCATCAAGCCCCTCTGTCGAAAGTGATGCATACACTTCAGATGTATTGCATTCGACTGAAGTAATATAAACCTCAAAGGTTGTATATTTTGTAATTGTACGAAGCCCATGGCTTTAGTTGGGAAAGGTAGTAATCCTTGGACAATTTACTTACTTTCTTTTCCTAGGCTATGGCCTTTATGCATGTCAAAAGAATATCCCTTGTTTAGGATTTTCAGTATCGTAGGTGGGGAGTGATTTCCCTCACCTTTTATGTTTATTCTCTCTGGGCTTCGGCCTGTCTTTGAACAATTTTGTTTATGTTTTTTGGGCTTCGGCCCTATGCTACGTATGCTAGCATAATTAATATCTACTGGTGAGGGACGGTATCCCGCTTTTGTTATCATGCTTCTCTTCTCTTACGTTGTTTGTCAACGCTATTATACAACCTAAGGCTATAGTAGTTAGATAGCATTATTGTGTATATTTTGAACCAAGATTTTAGCAATCGTATAATTTAATTACTGACAGAGGGTTGCGACCCACTACGTTTTTTCCCTTAAGGTACATAGGGCTTGGAATACCCAAAGACCTTTAGGAAAGTTAATGTGAATTGTAATGGATGTTGTTATTATACAAGACTTATGTGTCTTGAATCATCCTTCGACATTGAAACTTGTAAATTACTTGGCTGAACAAATCTTTGTTGTATAAAACGAAACAAGAGATTTGAGGGAAATACATTATATCATTAATTGGGTAGGGAGGATTACATCATTTGAAGAAATGAAAACTAAGACGCCTACCATTAATGTTTCTTTCCCCAAATGAGAAGAATGCAATACATGAATTGAAAACAGATAAAGGTAAGTTTTACAACTATGTAGATGGAATCAGGTTGTGTAATTATACTGGTAGTGTTGAGGCTCTGTAATTGTGTCTACATAGACACATATAAATCATGTGAACAGAGGCTACACTTTGTAGTTGTGCTGAGGGAGACTTATGTCAGCATATGTGATGCTCTGTAGTCATATAGACAAAGGCTTATGTCACCATATACGAGGCTCTATCATCTTAAAATATGAGATAATAGTATATAAGTTCCATGATAAAGTCTTTTACCATCTAGTGCACAAATGTGAGTCTCTGTCATCTCGACAGAGCGTGTGTAAAATACCTTGTCAAAAAAGGCTTTGTCTACAATTGACTTATCGTCACGGGTGACACGGTAAAGCATGGTAGAAAGTTACTTAGGGATTATTCATGGACATCATGTATTCAATATGCATGGATTGTGTTTTACGCTAAAGGCAACATGAAAGCTCTGACAGAGGTTCTAGGAACATAAGTTATCCTCTGTCAATGCTGTACGATCTCCCATGATCATTGTTTCATATGTAGAGATTCATTTAAAGATGGTTTATGGTGTTCTAAATAAACATCAAAAGCTTCATATGTAAATAATATGCGTTGTAGTAAAACAGAGGTAATATAGTGTATTAGTTTCATAGGAGACATACCAGATTGGCAAAGGGTATCTTCTGTAGTTAATGTACGGTCTCTGTTCACCTTGTGGTAAACATTTAGTGAAGGAAGGTTCTGGCCCGACTTGAGTGTACCATTATGTGTCGCAATTCCTTAAATGAACCTTTACGAAGGTTACAATGGAGGTTGCGACGGAGAATGGAACAGAGGGCTGCTGATTTTTAGCATTCTTCTTAGGAAAACCCATAACAAAAACTGCGACAGAGAATTCTTCATATAATAGACCCGAACAAAGGTTATGACAGAAGCTATTGCGGATGCTGCAACAGAGGTTACGAAGATTGCACAGAGGCTACAGTTTCAGCCATTCTTCTTAAAATGAACCCCAACAGAGGCTCATACAAAGGTTATTGAGTTTGAACCTTCTTTGTAAAATGAACCTAAACAGAGGCCCATATGAAGGTTGTTGAATTTGAACCTTCTTCATAAAATGAACCCAAAACAGAGGCTCCTACAAAGGTTATTGAATTTAAACCTTCTTCGTAAAATGAACCCAAACAGAGGCCCATATGAAGGTTGTTGAATTTGAACCCTCTTCATAAAACGAACCTAAAACAGAGGCTCCTACGAAGGTTATTGAACCTTCCTCCAAAACAGGCCATAACAGAGGTCACAACAGAGGCTGTTATGTTTAAACCCGACAGAGGGTGTTAAAATGGTAAACATAAAGTTTGTGGTTGGAGGAAAATCTCGTGATTAGAGATAAAACTGAAGATTTCAGTGGTGTTTCCATGTGGTAACAAGGATGTAGGGAATTCAGTTGAATTCGACCGTTATTTATGGAAAACGGTTATTTGACTCGGAAAAGCGAGACTTATTATTGCGGGTCCCACGGACGGCGCCACTGATTGTACAAATGGTAAACATAATCTAACAACAGCTTTTTACCTTTTAATAACTCATAAGGAGTTAATCCTAAAAATGGTCTAATGAGAATTCTATTTAACATATATGTTGATGTGTCGACGGCGTTGCACCAAAATTTTTGAGGTATTGATTGTTCATTAAGCATGGTTCGACTAATTTCCTGTAGGGTTCTATTCTTACGTTCAACTACCCCGTTTGACTATGGAGTACGTGGAGCCGAGAAATTGTGAGTAATACCATTAGCATCACAAAAGGCTCCGAATTGTACTTCGTTGTCAAACTCCCGACCATGGTCCGTCCGAATAGATATTATTGGACAACCTAGTTATTTTTGAATTTTCTTACTAAGGATTTCAAAGTGATCAAAGGCTTCGGTTTTATTTTTCAAAAATCTAGTCCATATATACCTAGAGTAGTCATCGACTATTACTAAAGTATAGAAGTTTCCTCCATAACTTTGAATAGCCAATGGACCAAATAGATCCATGTGTAAGAGTTCTAAACACTTACTTGTAGAAACCATATTTTTAGCTTTATGACTAACATGGACTTGTTTTCCTACATTACAAGCATCACAAAAATGATGTTCATATTTAACTTTTGGTAAATTTCTAACAAGTTCCCTAGATGATAGCGATTGAATAAGTCGCATGTTGGCATGACCCAATCTTCGATTCCAAAGAATCGAAGTATCATCTATTGAAGTTAGACAAATTTTATCTTTAGAGTTTCTGATTTTCATTACAAAAAGACCGTTTTTCCTAACCCCTGTTCCTATGGTTATTCCGTCTTTTAATATTTTGCTACCGGATTCACTAAATAGGACATCACACTTTTTATCAACTATTTGACTAATACTTAATAAGTTACAACCCAGGTTATCTATGCGACACACATTATTGATGGTTAAAGAGTTGTGTGAGATCGTACCTTTTCTGATGATCTTACTTTTCCCATTACCAAAAACTACGTTACCTACATCGCAAGCCTTGTAAGATGAGAATAGGCTTTTATTACCCGTCATGTGCCTTGTGCATCCGCTGTCTTTAATCCATTTGTTTGATTCTAGATCAACATTTAGACAAACCTATAAGCACAAAGAAACTCAAGCATTTGGTCCCCAATATCTCATGGGTCCATTAGTGATAAACAAACCATTCACTTGGTTCACAAAAGGAAGATAATTCCAAGGTCCAAAATTTGGTGTTTGGAAACCATTGTGAAAGCCATTGTTCCATCCTGTTTGTTCAACGTTACTTTTAGGATAAGGTGCGTTTGGTCTCCTAAATGGTGTTGTTGGTCGAACATTTGGTTTTCTCAAAATTCCTTTATTGTGATATGGTATATTAACACTTATATCAGGAACATTAAGCGTTTTCTTTTTAGTTACAACTACAAACTCTTTTCTAGATGATTTGGACAAGTCAGTTTTATATTTTTCTGTACCAGATGGTCGAATCCTTTGATTAAGCCTAGCCGGATCCCTTTTGGAGGGATTCGCCAGATCCGTCACCTTAGAAACAGTTGGATCAGTAGATTTAATAAATTTTTTTGAATTTTCTTCGCTAGTCGAAGGCATACAATCTGTAAATCCTACTCCATTTTTATTGTTTTTGACTTGTTGTGTATCTATTATATCTTCTAAGCATTGTGTAGTAAGTCTAGCAATTTTAGAGTCTTAGTGATCAATTATCGTTTGAAGACTTACACAAAGTTTACATTCTACACTTGCTTCTTTCCCTTTTTCAAGTCTTTTTAATTTTCCTTTAAGTTCTAAAACTTCTTTTTCTAAGAGTTCAATTTTACTTTTAAGAAGTTTATTTTTGTTAATGACTTTAAGACTAATTTTGCAAATTTTATTATATTCTAAGCTTAGAGATTCATCATCTAAAGATGAGCTACTATAATAGAGAGAATCGGAATGTACCTCATTAGATTCTTTGGCCATGAGATAAATCTCATCTTTCTCCTCTTCACTAGGATACCAAGAGCCGCTAACAAACGACTTTTGCTTATCATTAGATTGTTTGGGACAATCACTTATAAAATGATTTGGATCACCGCATCTAAAACACAGTCGGACATCTTTAACTTTCTTTTCTTCCTTGAATTTTCTGAAGCCTTTCTTGTCATCATAAGGTTGTTTTACGAATTTTCCTCTTCTTTTAAAGAACTTCTTAAAGTCCCTTACGGCCATGGCATATTCTTCATCATCGCTATCCGAGGATGAAGTGTCTTCATCACTAGACTCCATTTTAGCTTTTAAAGCTAGTGACTTGTACTTCTCCTTCTTTTCCTTCGAGGCCTTAGAGTCTTTAGCCAATACTACCTCATACACTTCGAGGTTCCCAATTAGCTCGTCGAGAGAAAAGATTGTTAAGTCCTTTGATTCTTCGATTGCCGTTACCTTCGGTCTCCATTTAGCCGGAAGTGCCCTTAAGAATTTCCTGACATGATTACGCTTGGAAAAAGATTCGTCAAGTGCTATTAGTGAAGTAATAATAGTATTAAACCTACTAAAAGCATTATCAATACTCTCATCTTCCGATATTGAGTATTGCTCATATTGTTGAACAAATAAATCAATTTTATTATTTTGCACTTGTTTGTTTCCTTGATGAGTAATTACTAAATATCCCAAATGTCTTTACCGGTTTTATGCATAAAAATTCTTTCATATTCCATTTTGGATAAGGCATTGTATAAAACCATTTTTGCCTCATTATTTTTAGAAAGCATTTTCTTTTGTTCGTCTTTTAAAACCGAGGACCCAATCTCATTTTTGTCAGTAGAGATATTCTTAAATACTGGCACATAATCCCCATCAACAATAATATTCCAAAGATCAATATCTTTAGACTTCACATATGCTTCAAATCTATTTTTTCAATATATGAAACCATTAGCTTCAAAGAGTGGTGGTCTTTCCATAGATTGTCCTTCCTTGTAGTTTTCAAAATCCATTTGATTGAAAAAGTTTTAAAATAAAATTTACTTAAAAACTTTTTATAAAACCTGCTCTTGATGCCAATTGTAGAAAAGTAGAATGGGGGTTGAATAGTTTTTACCGATTTAAATTTAGTTTATAAAAACTTTTAGATTGATAGTATGTGAAACCTTTGGATATTGAGATAAGGATAATGCAAGATACTAGTAAAGAAATAAATACGTGAAAGTAAAGAGATAAAGGATAGAAGTGTGATGTTGATCCCAGTTGAGCACTTGACCGAATCATTTAGCTTGTAAAGGTTAAGTAATATTGAATAGATTCAATACAACTTATGTAGAAACTGTCTTTGATTGTATTAAAGTTTATGCAGAATCTGAACTTTAATCTTAAGAAGAATTTAACAAACAATATCAACACTTCAATATTATTAATAATACGAATACTCTAAAGTATTAGGGTTTACAACCTTGAATTTTTCTAAAGAATCATGTATATATCTCTATGCCCTAGGACCTCCTTTTATAGACTAAGGAGTCCTAGTCGGCTTACAATTTCTTGCTATATAAGATAAATCTTAAAAGAATCTTTTCTATATTTATCTAACAGACTATACATGTTTATCTCATAAGCAGTACTAACTATGCACTCTAGCAGTTGTATCTCTAACTCTAGCAGCATAAACTCTTCAGCAGTAGTAAGTTTGTACTAGCAGTACTAACTTTTCTTCTAGCAACACTGAAACACTTAAATTATTTTTCTTCAAGTTCATCAGCAGTTGAAACTCTGAAAGCAGTTGTAACTCTGAACTAGCAGTTTTAACTTGTTGTCTAGCAGTAGTAACCACTTAATGTATTTTCTTGAACATCTTCAGCAACACTAGCAGTAGAAAAATACACAAGCAGTTGTAACCTTTTAATACTAGCAGCAACAATGACTTAGAGCATTTTCCATCAGCAGTCTTAACCAAACAAGCAACAGCAACTCTAAAATCCAACAATCCTCCCCTAAAGTATTTTCTCCCAAAATCATCAAGTTTCTCTCTAAGCTTGAACAAACACTAAGAGGATGATCCCAAACAATTAACTATGTGGCTTGTCCTTGGGTCCTAGATACTTTTCCATCTTCTTGAGCAACTGATAAGCCATTTCATCATAAGGATACTGAAGTTGAAGTCTTCTCTTCCCATATAGCATCTGATGTAAAATATCCTTATGAAAAGCTAAAGGATAGTCCTTTTCTACCAGCATGTAGATTATTAGCCCATGTGCAGCTAAATAATGAACTTCACAACTCTGATAAATTTTCCATTCTAGAACTGTGTTGTGGCTTAGACTTCTCCATACTTCATCCTCATGATGTGGTTCAAACATCACTTTCAAGTAATCCCAGATGACTCTATCATAGATTTGTTCTGGTCTGTCATAACCAAACTTTTATTTGTATAGCCTCCATAAAGTCACCATATCTTCTCTGTCAAAGTGATGAACCATTTGTAGAAAACTCACAAACCTCAAAGATGAACCATCACGCCTCTTGATATCCCAATATGCTGTTTTCCTATGTAATCCTGACTTGAAATCAACAATTGGTTGTTTGACACTTAGAGGCTCTGCATCCATGGCTTCTTCTTCAGTTACTAATGCAAGTTCTGTGTGAGCTTGCATCTCTTATACATCATCATCTACTTGCTCACTCTGCTCTTGCTCTTTTCTCTACTCTTGCTCTGCACTATGCTCAGATTTCTTCTTTTTACTGCTTTTCTTTTCCAAATTGTCACCTGCTCTTTTAGAACTTGAGCTCTCTTTTTTTCTTTCCTCAGTGTCCTTCACCACTTCAGTGTTCACAAAGCTTCCAATCTTTCTTTTGGCAATATTGTATAACTCTTCAATTCTGCTATCATCCAACTATGATAACTTCTTTTGTTACCAATTGTCCATGTTCTTGATATATGCATACATGAAAGATCTTCTTTGTGCTTTAGTGGGTGGCTTGTTCTTCTTGGCTGCTAATCTTTGTGCTGCATAGAACTTCTTTCTTTCATCAATAAGTTCATTTAACATCCTAGCTCTTTCATGAATTGAATACTGATCATGCTCTTCTTGTTGAAGTTTCTGAGAATGCTCCCAATTAGCATCAACTTGAGCTCTTTCTTCATCCCATGCAGCAATCAATTCTGCATTTTTAGCATCCTTCTCTCCAGCAATTCTTCTTTGTTCCAAATTTTTTCTATTCTCAGCTTCAACTCTTTTGCTAAGTTCTCTGCAACCTCAGCATCAAGTTACAGTTTCTTTTCTTTGGATAGTGGTTTCTCCACAGGCTCTTCAATGAGTATTCCTTTGCCTTTGACCTGTGGAGTTGATTCTGTAGCTTGTGGTTTAGAAGATGGTTCTTGTATTACAACCCCTTTGGTAATTGGCTTGGATGTCTTCAACTCTGTTATTACATGAGCCAATTTATCAGCAGTAGAAACCTCTTCTTCATTAGCAGTAGTAACTACTGGTGTAGTAGTAGTATCCTTTGCTCTAGCAGCAGTAAGTTGCTCACTAGCAACAGTAATATCTTAACCAGCATTACTATCCGCGTTAGCCACATAGCTATCAATCACCACTTCTTTCCCTTGATTGTCAGCAACCTCAAAATTCATTTCTACACTCTCTACACCAGCACTCTCAACATCCTTAGCCTCCCCTGAAGCTTTACTTTCATTCCCCCCTGTATGGGAGCATCCTTTTGAGCTTCAGAAGATCTAACTTTTTGAGTTGTGCCCACTTTATGTTCTCCTTTAAGCTTTGGAGTTCTTGATATCTTGATGCCTTCTAAATATCAAACCCTTCTCTTCAAAGCCTTGATTTCACCACCTTGAGCTTTGATTACTCCACCTTGAGAAGCAACTAGGTTTTGTAGATCAAGAACCTGTGCAGACAGTTTGGTACAAGTAGCCATCAATTCATTAAGAAGTTCAATTCAATCCTCACCACTTCGGCTTGTGTTACCTAGCCCGAGAGGTAGATCATTGGAAATATTAAGCTCAGTCTCAAACCTAGGTTGAGCATCTGAACCCCCCATGGTTTCCATGTGACTGGGTCCTTCACCTGAATTAGTTCCATGAGGACCTGACTCATTAGAAGTTGTCTTGGCTTGGGTCTTATTGATGTTACCACTATCCTGTGCTGCTTCTAAGCTAGTCACAGTAGTGGCAGCCCTTACCAACATGTCACTCTCCACACCAGTGACAGCCTCATCTGCAACATTGGGAGTAGAACCACTAGCCTAAGGTAGCTTAGTGTTCTTTGTGTGAGTCCTACGTTTATAGGTCTTTTTAGGTTGTGTTGAAGATGTTTCCAAAAGTGTGGGTGTGTGATGGGTAACAGCTGGGATTGCTGAACCTTCACCCATTTGGGTTTGGGCTAGTGCCACCATTGTTGGAAACAAAGGTGTCACTCTCCCTGAAAAATCTTTTTCATCCCTCCTCATATTAGTAAAAACCTTTTTAGTAAGAGAAGGAGTGGGATAAACTCTTTTATGACTCTTCTTATTTACAAACTAATTGTCTAAAAAGAGTTTCAAAAACCTTGAATAGATAAAATATTTACTTGAAGAACTATCCAAGTTCCTAACCATACTATCAAAAATTAATTTAGAAAAATTAAATCTTTAATCATTTTCACCCAAACAAATTATAGCAGATGCTAAATTACTACTAAATTCATTCCAACTAGTGGTTTTTGGACTTAGACACACTAAGACAGTATGGATTAAGAATTTCCACTGATGAGATAAGTTTCCTTTGTAAAATTTTAAAGCATCAGTTTTTCTCTCATATCCCATCAGTGAAAGTTTTTCAAAAATTGTAGCATTTGGAAGATTCTCAACTCCATTAGCATCTCCTAGAAGATGACCTCTTCTAATAGATGCATCTGTAATGAGGATCTTATGCCCGTCTACAAGGGCATGGATTTGTACTTCCCCATTATTAGTTTTGACCTTAGCAGACATGCAAAACTGTATAATGCTAGAAATATATATAGTAGGTTTTACTGTAAAAGCAAACTTAATATAGCTTGCATTAACGAAATCAACGATTTCAGTGAAATCTACAGATTCATTGGACTTTTCTAAAAATGCAACATTATTGTGTGGTTCGGTAAAAGTTAGGTGTGACATGATGATTTGATTTGGGGGTTTGTCGATTTGACGATAAAAACTTAATTAGGGCTTGGATGAGAGTGAATTATGTGGCGTGAAACTAATTGTGTGACGCAATTGGGGATTTATACCCTTTAAGTTAAAAGTTACACAAACATACCCTGCACTTCCAACCCTAGCAGTAGAAATCTAGCAGCACTAAGTTTGACTTAGCAGCACTAAGTTTATGCTTAGCAGCACTAAATTTTAACAAAAACAAATTTAACCAGCAGTACTTTCCCAATATCTTTAAAAATAATACCGCACTCAATTATTTTGAAGGGATTAAGTGTAAAGGAAGACACTTAACCTTTTTCGGTTGCATTTAACCTCTGGTTACCTCTAGGCCTGTTAGTGTTCTCCCTAGGTTGCTCAGTGTATTCAACAATTTTCCTAGACACCTTTTTACCAAAACTAGGTTTGACAAATTTAATCTGTTCAACACTATGTTTAACTGTTACACTTTTAACCTTATGTTTAATCTTCACCTGTTCCTCATCATCATCAGACACCCAATCTTCAATGATAGGTGCATCAGAATATATCTTTTCAACATTAGGTTTCTCCTCATTAGACTCACTACTTTCCCCTAAAGGCTTAGCATTAGACTCACCTAACCAAGATAATTTAGGTATAGGAGGTACATACTTACCTGTTATTGAAGGAGGAACTTCATTATAACCTATACCACTACCTCTCCACATTAATTGACACTTAATTTTCTTATTTACACTTTCAGATGCAAACTCAAGCTTATTTACCTTAACTTGATGTTTTTCTAATTCCTAATAAGCTACATATTTTTCTTTTTCAGCCTTTTCTAACCTTTTAGTAAGTCCTGTAATTTCATGTTCTTTAACAAAAAGCGTACCTTCAAGAACATTCACATTCTCTAAATACTCTGACTCATTTTGTTTGAAAAATTCAAGTCTTTTCTCAACAAATTTTAGACCTAGTTTATAGCCTAAATTGTCTAACTTTAGCATCTTTACCTCTTCTAATAGCTTTTCATTCCTAGCATTAAGTTCCTCAATAGTATCTAAACAAGATTTAAATGAACAACCAGAATCATTAGATACCTCATAATCAAAACTTGATGAAGAAGAGTAGGCCATAAGTGCAAAGTTTGGTCCATCAGCTACTTGGTCACTCCAGTTATATCCTCCTAAACCATCACATTGAGACACTAAAGTTGTAGAAGTTGTTGTTTCCCCAGCTTTCCTAGAGCTCTCTCCAGTCTTGTATTCTTGGCTCCTTGGTGCCCTGCATTCTCTTGCAAAGTGACCCTTCCTATGACAGTTGTATCATTCAATCTTGGATTTATCAAAACCCAAGTTATCCTACCCATTGACCTTGAGGTTTCTTCTAGTCTTCTTCAAAAATCTTCTTGCCTTCATGGTTAACATTGACATCTGCCACTTCAAGTCCATCTCTTCAAGATCATCTAGATGTATCTGTTCCAAATCTTCATGCATAATCTGAGGACTAGTAGATTGACCAGCCAAGAAAGCATAGATAACAGCATCACTCAAGTTATCAAGGGTTGTAGACCCAGTAGCATTAACTTGTGTGCTAGTAGTACTAACTCCATGAGCAGTATTAACTACTTCATTAGTACTGCTAGAACTGTTATTGGAGGAGGACATAAAAGCTAAGTTTTATGTGCTTGATGATGAGCTAGATGACCCTTTGACTTCAGGTTCATAAACTTTAAGATTGTTGTACAAATCATCTAAACTCATGGTATCAAGATCAGCCTTGTTTCTCCATACCACAGTGTGTGCATTCCACTCTGGTGACAAGCTTCTCAGAAACTTTTGATTGACATCTTCTTGAGGAATTGAGACTTCCACAAGTGCTAGTTGACTGATAAGTTTATGTAGTCTGTCAAAAGTCTGATCAAGATTCTCAGAACTGGGAGTAGCAAAATTCTCATATTGTTACTTCAAGAGGTTCTTCCTGGTCTTCTTGGTAGCAGTATTCCCTCCAAACCTATTCTCAATTGCTTCTAGCAACAATTTAGCATCCTTGATGTGATTGAAGGTCAACTGATGGTCATTAGGAATCCCCATCATGAGAGTGCTTCTTGCCTTTACTTCCATCCTTCTTTGTGCCTTGTCTTCAGCAGTTTTGATAGGCAAAGTAATGATAACACCATCAGTAGAAGTTTCTGTTTTAGGTAGTTCATTACCAGTCTCTATGACCTCCCACATAGAGTAATCAACCATCTGAATATACAGCTCTATTCTCACTCTCCATGTCTTCAGTAAGATGAGTTTAAACAGGTTCTTCTTGAATCATAGCTTCTAGATCACAAGCTCTGATACCACATGTTGATCCCAGTTGAGCACTTGATCGAATCCTTTAGCTTGTAAAGGTTAAGTAATATTGAATAGATTCAATACAACTTATGTAGAAACTTGCTTTGATTGTATTAAAGTTTATGCGAAATCTAAACTTTAATCTTAAGAAGAATTTAACAAACAATATCAAACAAATCATTTCAATATCATTAATAATACGAATACTCTAAAGTATTAGGGTTTACAACCTTGAAATTTTCTAAAGAATCACGTATATATCTCTATACCCTAGGACCTCCTTTTATAGGCTAAGGAGTCCTAGTCGGCTTACAATTGCTTGCTATACAAGATAAATCTTAAAAGAATCTTTTCTATATTTATCTAACCGACAACACATGTTTATCTCATAAGCAGTACTAATTATACATTCTATGTGTTGCATCTCTAACTCTAGCAGCATAAACAATTCAGAAGTAGTAAGTTTGTACTAGCAGTACTAACTTTTCTTCTAGCAGCACTGAAACACTTAGAGTATTTTTCTTCAAGTTCATCAGCAGTTGAATCTCTGAAAGCAGTTGTAACTCTGAACTAGCAGTTATAACTTGTTGTCTAGCAGTAGTAACCACTTGATGTATTTTCTTGAACATCTTCAGCAACACTAGCAGTAGTAAAATACACAAGCAGTTGTAACCTTTAATACTAACAGCAACAATGACTTAGAGCATTTTCCATCAGCAATCATAATCAAACAAGCAGCAACAGCTCTAAAGCCCAACATGTATCACAATTGTTTATAGTGGTTCGGCTACAAGGACACCTTCCCTGCTCTACTCCACTCCCCGAGTCACCTACTCGAGAGTTCGTAAACACTTTATCAACAAGCTCCTTCAACCGGTAGAAAAACCTTCACAACATTGCTTACACTTTTTCCGATACAAAGCTACATACCGAGTCTTTAGCACGGCGGACCAAACCAGCACAACAATACAACTAACACAACAACTTTGAGAATACAAGAAGATGTATCAACAACAAGAAATAACTCAATGGTTTTGAGGTGATAAGAAGTCCGAGCTACTTGAGAAGAAGGATGGCTCGTATATAAGAAAGCGTGATCTCGTCTTGTAATAAGAACCTAGAGAACACAAGAGAAAGAGAGCTACAAGAATGATCTTTAGATCTGAGGTTAGAGAACTTAGAATGTTGAGAGAAGTATATCTAAGTTGGGTGAGAAACAAGAGAGAAATGGCTCACTATTTATAGGCAATTCTGAGCACTGTTCACCTGAATCCAGCGGATCCCTTCTCAAAGGGATCCAGCCAGTGTAATCCAAGGGATCCGGCTACATGGTAGTACCAGTTCGGATTTTGGGTTACAATTCTGGGTTTTGGGTTATGGGTCAAGGTCCATGGGTCAAGTGATGTCATAAATGATGTTAGAGAAATATTGGGTCATGGGTTATGGACTTTGGGACATGGGTCATGGGTTTTATCCATTATTTAAGTCATGCATGATGTCATGCAATGGGTCATGGGTTATGGGTCAAGCTCCATGGGTTATGGGTTTTGAGTTTATGGATTATCCAACTTATTTCATACATTTTGTTTATTACAAGAAGTATACTTTAATTATAGCATGTAAATGGTAAGTTGTGAATGAAATAACATGTAATGTTTAGATTTATACTTTTACATAATGTTATGTTTGTTATCGACAAAACTTTAAAGAGATCGCTAAATATTAATAAACGTTTTTACAGTTTATTTGTATTAAAACCTTCTTCTTGTGTGTACCCTTGAGCTACCAATCTTGCTTTATTTCTTATCACAATTCCTCTTTCATCCTTTTTGTTCTTAAAAACCCATTTAGTGCCTATATCCCTTTTTCCATTAGGTAACTCCACCAAAGTCCAAACTTCTTGTAACTTGAACTGTAGAAGTTCTACCATCATAGCCTCTATCCATCTTGGATCATTCAATGCTTGAATTACCTTTTTGGGTTGCACTTGTAATAGAAAGCAAGCAAACAAGCGGTTTTGAAGATCTTGATGACTGTTTCTTTGTTTAAGAGTTCTAACAAAGAGCCCATGTGCCTTCAAATTCTTTGACATCTTTCTTGTTTGAGTAGCTGATTTCACATCTCCAATCACTTGATCAAGAGGGTGATATTTATGAATTCTTGTAGTTGGAGTAGGACTGACTTGGATTGTTGTATCCAAATTGTTCATGTCAGCCACTTCAACATCATCTTCATCAGCACTTGAGTAGTCAAATGAACCAATATCTTCCAAATTCGGCATTTCTGGATCAAATGGAAATTCACTGCTTTCTTTTTCATCAAGAGCATTAACTTCTATGCCAGCAGCATTAACAACTGATTTCACATTGTTAGTGTTGTTACCATCACTAATAGTATTAACATCATTAGTGCTGTTAACCTTATCATCCTGCTCTTGATCATCACTTTTACTCTCTTTTCTTGAATCTTCATCAACCTTCTTTTCATCATCACTTGAAGGTTTGACTTCATCTTCTTGAGAACTCTTTGGATCTTGGGAAAATAGTGGATCAGCAGTCCATAATGGTAGCAAAATTTAATATTTTGAAGGTTCTGTCTCCTTTCTAGCTTGACTTGCATCATTATTTGCTTATGTACCTACAAAATCGTTAGACTGTGTACCTGCAACAACTGGCTCATAATTCATTGTTCTTGTTAGTGCATCAATATCAAATAGCCAATCTGGTCCATTACCTACAACATTAGGTGTATTCTCACTAAACCTAATATGCAAGTTTTCTTCCACAATCCTTGTTCTACTATTGAATACTCTAAAAGCTTTACTGTTCAAAGAGTATCCAACAAAGAAACCTTCATCAGCCTTGCCATCAAATTTATGTATGTGATCTATGGTATTAAGAATAGTGTTGATCCCAGTTATGCACTTGATCGAATGCCTTAGCTTGTAAAGGTTTAGCTATACTAGATATCTAGTACAACTAAGGTATAGAAACTGTGTTTGAGTTTTATTAAGTACTATGCGGAATCTAGTACTTGATATTAAGAAGAACTTTGTATGAACGTAACAGTAATAAACACAATGACTTAACAAACAAAACAGCCTCAATATTATTGATGAATAATATGAATACTCTCCTAGTATTATGGTTTACAACCTTGAAGCTATATGAAAAACACGTATCTAACTCAATGCCTTAGGACCTCCTTTTATAGACTAAGGAGTCCTAGTCGGCTTACAGTAACTTTCTATACAAGATAAATCTTTAATGAATCTTTTCTATAATTATCTAACCAAGTATACAAGTATATCTCTTAAGCAGTAGTAATAAATCACCAGAAGCACTAATCTTCACTCTGGCGGCATTAACTCTGAAGCAGTTGTAACTTAGTACTAGCAGCACTAAGTTTTCTTCTAGCAGCACTAACATACTTAGTGTATTTCTTTGAAGTTCAGCAGCATTACCAGCAGTAGTAATCTACACCAGCAGTAGTAAAACACTTAGAGTATTTTCCTTTTAAGCAGCAGAGCAGTTGTAATTCCTTAGAGCAGTCTTAACAATATGAGCAGCATCAACTGAAGAAGCTTTAATTCCCAACAATCCTTCCCTAAACTTGATATTTTCTCCTAAAATCATCAAGTTTCATTTAAAGCTTTCACAATAACCAGGAGGATGCTTCCAAACATCTTACTTATTTTCTTCTCTTTTGGAGTGAGAATTTGCTCCATTTTCTTAAGTAGCTGATAGGTCATTTCATCATAGACATTAATCTGAAGTCTAACTGTGCCATTCAACATTTGATGAACTATAGCCTTACTCAAATGATATGTTTTATGTTCATCCATAGCCACAGTATGTACTCCACAAGAATGATATAGCTTCCAACTCCTAACTGTGTTCTGAAACTGATCATGCCAAACTCTATCTTCATGATGTGGTTCAAACATAACCTTTAGATCACCCCAGAGAACCCTATCCAAGATATCTTCTGGCCTTGTATAACCATATTTATTCTTGACCAGTTTCCATAAAGTCTCCAAGTTATCCCTATCAAAACTTCTCAGCATCTGACCAAAGATAGTAAATCTCTGAGTCTTTCCACCAACTCTCACTATATCCCACCAAGATGTCTTTCCATGATAGCCACACTTCTAATGAATGATATGAACTTTTGTCTTTAAAGGAACAACATCAACTATTTCCTCTTCATCATCTGAGGCAATGACTTTCAATTGTTGCAGTTTAGCTTTTTCTTTTTCAACATCTGCTTTGTCTATCTGCTCACCATTCTTACTATCCACACTAAGCTCATCTATCTTCTATTTCTTATTGCTCTCAGATTCTAACACTGCTCCAGTTCTTTTCGAAGCACTCTCTTGTGCTTTCTCCTCTTTCTAAGAACTCCCCACCTCCTCTGTTTCCATATCAATAAAAGTGCTGACCCTCTTGAAAACCTTGTAAAACTGTTCTTCAATCTTGGCATAGCCCATGCCCTTAAACTGAGCAGGCTTCCATCCAACCATATTTCTCAAGTAGGTCATCATTATTTGCTTTTGTTGTACCATGGTAGGTGATTCATTTCTCTTAGCTTCAGCCTTCTTTTGTGCAAAGAATTTCTTCTTCTAAGCTAAGAACTCCATGAAGAGCTTAGATTTTTCTTCTAAGGACAGCTCTTCTTTTTCATCTTGCCACATTCTCTGAGCTAACTCTTGATCAGCCTCACATTTAGCTTGTATATCATCCCATGAATCTAACAATGCAAGGTTGGCTTATTCTTCTTTTTGAGCATTTTCCAATCTGACTCTTTCAGCTTCAGCATTAAGTTCAGCTTGGACTTTCTTTGCAAGCTCTTCATCAAGTTGCATATGAGCTAACTTTGACAGAGGTTTCTCCACAGATTCTTCAAATAAGATGTTTTTCCCTTTACCCTGTGGTGGTTTTTGTGATTGTGTTGTTGTTGTTGTTATTGTTGATGTTGGTTCTTTGATCACAACACCTTTTGCTGGTGGTCTTAAACTCCTTAACTCCTTAAGAGCTTGGGCAATGGTGATCTCTTCTTCTTCCGATGTTGTAGTAGCACTAACTTTTTCTGCACCACTAGCAGTATTAACTTCTAGCCCAGCAGTATTAACTTCTGCACTATCAGCATCAAAGAACATCTTAGCCACTTCAATCACCTTCTCAACACCAACTCCAGGAGTTGTAACTGACTTGGCAGCATCATCTATAACAACTTCATTACCCTGTTGATCTGCAACAACAAACACATCACCAGTATCAACCTTTTCATTCACCTGCTCAATGCCTTCATCTACCAACTACTCATTCATCTCTTGATCCTCCCCTAAAGCCTTGTCCTCATTCCCCCCTTGTTTAGGAGCATCCTCTTCCAAAACTTTGAGAACATCTTCACTATCAGAGGACTGGATCCTAGCAGCTGTACCCACTTTGCGTAATCTTTTGACGTAATCTTTTAAGCTTTTGTGTTCTTGACCTCTGTATTCCTTCAAGATATCTAACCCATCTCTTCAACCTTTTAATTTCATCACCCTGAGAAGAAGTAGTCGGCTTGAGGTCAAGAACTTCTTTTGACAATTTTGTACATAATTCCATCAATTCCTTTAATAGTTTCATACTACCCTCACCACTTCGGATTGTGTTACCTATCCCGAGAGGTGGATCACTAGCAATGTTAGACACAGCCTCAACCCTAGGTTGAGCATCTGTGCCCCCATGGTTTCTTGGCGCCTGGGGACTCCATCACCTGAGTCAATTCAATGAGAACTTGACCCATTAGATGTAGCCTTAGATTGGGACTTTGTGCTATTACCACTGTCTTGCTTTGCTTCTAAGCTAAAACCAGTAGTTGCAGCCCTTTCCAAACTACCTTCCAACTCCTTATGAGTAGCCTTATCTGAATCCATACCAGCACTAGCCTGAGGTAGCTCAGTGCCCTTTTGTGTGTTCCTACGTTTATAGGTCTTTTGAATTGTTGAGGAAATAGATAAAAAGGTGGGTGTGTGTTGGGTTACAGTTGGGATTACTGAACCTTTACCCTGATTTGGACCTAGTTCCTATTGGAGTATGCTCGTGTCATAATAAATAAATATATGGCTAGACATATGTGAGCCTATGGGGTCACACACTTATACACAGAGACACCATTTAATATATAGTATCTATCGTATTTACGTTATATTTAACCTTCGTAACTCGGGATCAATAATGGGCTACTAATAACTAAGCTAGTACTTAGTTTATTGGATTGGACCAACAAATGGGCAAGCCCATTTAGGGCCCCCATGGCAAGCCTAGGTGAGAAAGAAACAAAGGAGAAAGATCAAGGTGCTAAGTGTTACTTTGATCATGATAAGTTCAAATGAGATTTGGTCTTTGATTATGACTTGTCACATTAAAGACTTACCAACTTTCTCTCCTCCTTTCTCTCACCAATAACCACGAAATTGTACACACCCATATTAGGGTATGTAGTTTTTTTGATCTCATCTAACCTTATTCTAGTGTAGTTCAAGGCTAGATCGTGTGTTACGTGTTCAAGACTAGCATCGGGTGGTGATCGATGACGTGTAGTGTGGATTATTCATAGAGGTGATCTCCTTTGGTCACTTGTGGTTCTTATTCCACTCGATTCATAGGGATTGGTGGTGACTCCCGGATCACGCTACAAAGGTATAACTTGTTTGTTTAATTCATTTGATTGATCATATGGCTATATGGATCCTTGTTGGTGATGTATTCCGCTGCGTTTATATATTTGATATGTTTTTTTATTATTACATCACCTATAGTGGTATCACGAGCCATCATATGTCGTCATATGATCATCTTGTATGCGTAAAAATGGCTAAAAACGTTGTTTTTTAATGGATTTAAAGGTGTTATTTTAAAACAGCCCCTAGGGCTTAAATATTATGAATAATTCGACCTTAAGAAGGTCTTAAGATCTGGACTTTTTGATCCTATAGTCATTTGTTATGCATACATCAATTGTTTACTTGATCGGTACCCGTAAAATGGCCTAAAAACGCGTTTTTTGGAAGATTTTTAACCCGATTTCAAATCAGCCCATGAGGCTTATTTTTCTGTGGTAAAATGGTTTTAAGAAGGTCCTAACATCAGTGGGGTTTGAGTCTTTGGCCATTTGTCACGCGTACCATTCGGGGTTTTAATTCTTGTTAATTATTTCTTCGATTCGTTGGCTAACAATTTATTTCTTGTTATTTATTTTGTTATCCATTGCAAAAACATGCATGTTTGTCCATGGAGTTAGCCAACACCATGTAATAATCTTTATTTTAATGTATTATTATGTGTTCATATGCAAAGCCGATGAAAACCTAGACCACTTGTGCGTTGTGATTGTGATTGTTGGTTGCATTTTTTTGTTTTGGGGTTTTGCCATTGTTTCGGCACTTTTGTAATGTATTTCAATTTTGGTTTTGCCAATTTTTGGGCATTTTAAAGTAGATACAAATTAGATTAGTTGTATTTCACTTTATATGTATTGTAAACAAGGGCTTGGAAGCAAATGGCGAAAGATTGAAGAGTTGTAGACTGAAAGTTGCTGCTGGACACCTGTTGGGAAAACGTGATTACCTGCTGATTGGTAAGGTATTTTTTTTCTAAAATTTTTGGTGCAGGTCCACAAGACATAGGGCTACAACTTTGTCAACTGGGCCGAATCATGAGGAGGTGATCTTCCTGGGCATTTGGGCCTTGCAAAACAGAAAAACTGGGCTGACAGAAACAGAAGTTCATGTGCATTATGGGCTTTTTAACTTGCTCATGATTGTCTTGGAGCAAGTGGGAGCCCTCCATGTGGTTGTGATATATGTCCCTAGTTGACTCTTGGTTCTTGTGATGGCTCACAAGACCAAGCATAGGATTTTCATCGGTTGAGGCTTTGCATATTGTGGTTGAATGTTTGGTTGGTTGTTTTTATGTATGTTGTGACTACATGTAAAACGAAAAATGTTTTCTTAAAACTTGAAACTAAACATAAACCATTTTGAACTAAGTCTTATGATTTAGTTTAACTAAGTTTAAATATGATTTGAAACTTAAAAATCATTGTTTTCAAAATAACACTTAAACTAGTTAAGATTGTTTATTTATTGATTTATTGTATTGTCCATACTTAATAATCCACTTAGGATATATATTAGTCTTGAAAATGGACAACTTGACACACATAAATTAAAATAATGATTAGACTTAAGTTAAGAAAAGTTTTTAACTTGTGCTACGAAGAATGAATGCATGCTTCTTTCGTACACGTTTTTTATTCACATCAAAACTATTTACCCGTCAAAATTTAAGTCACGCCGTCCAATTATGAGAACACTTGCAATTACCTTTTAGCATCTGGTCAGACCTAGGCTGAATTGTAACCCAAGGTGACTATTGTCCATGGTCAGACCTAGGATTATTCTCACAGTTTTCAAATTGGATGACTTAATCGAGTAGTGTGGTCAGACCCTTACCCGAGGCAAAGATGGGACTAAACATGCTTACATGACACTAGTTGTTTGACACTAGATGCCATGAGTCCCATAAGGATCTAAGAGTTGTACATGTAATACAATTGGTGATCATCGCCTACCTATTGAATCCACCATTTCTAGTAGATCAACTGCATTAATGGTCGAACCTCAATGAGGATCTTAGCCTTTTCGTAAATTAATTGTTTTAAATTATAAACATGGGGTAGTTAATTTATAAAAGGATAATTATCGAAAATACTAAAATTGAACTTTGTAAATTCAATTAATGCAACGCATACCGTAAACAAGAGTTTGTTCTTTTCTTATTAAAAGGACGAACTAAGTCGATCTTTCCTTGTAAGAAAGAGACTTATTCCTATCCTTTTTCTTGATGAGGAAAAGCCATAATAGGAATATTTGAATTTTCCTAATTCTAATCAAACTCAAGGAAAACCTACTCTAGAAATCGTGATGTCTTGTAAAAGTCAAAACGGTTAAGTATGGTTCCACATCTTATTCCTTCAACGTTGTTTAATAACCCTTGTTTCGGTTTTGAAACATTGAAGAAATATAAGATATTTGGACAACCAATAACACGTGCACTTGGCTTGACCTCTTTGGTCAGACCTTAGGGCCATTTCAACCCATGGCGAATTTTGCTCATTGGTCAGACCTTTGGCGATATTTGCATGTTCTTGCTTGGTCAACCTATTTCGTACTAGCTACCAAACTAAAACGAGTTTAAATAATTAGAAGACGGAAGTATCAATAAACCGCAATGTGGTAAAGCCAATTACTAGCATGATTACCTAGCAGTTTGCCTTAACCCAATATGCCTACTAAGGTCCTACATACCCTTGTGGTAAAGTAGACCAATTATGGAGGAAATGCATGCCTATTTTCAAGTTAAAATAGCAATGATGGCTAGCCCATCATCTATATGTTAGAACTTGATGTACTTTCTTGAATACCTAAGTACATGTTTACTAGTCAAAGTGACTCACATTAGCAATAATGTGTAGATATTCAAAGAAAGATGGAAAGTATCCAATCGCTACTCACTCTCCACTGGTGACGTAACACATTGTAATGTTGTCTAATCCAGTGGGAGCTACGTGATTATATTACTGGTGACGTAACACATGTAATGTTGTCTAAACCAGTGGGAGCTGTAAGCTTTATTACTTGCAAGTTGCCCATCTTATTTCCAGATTGTCTTGAAATAATACATTACTTTCCACGTGTTAAGCATCATAGTTTATATAAGAACCATTGCATAAGTTTTATATGATAACTTGTCGCGTTCCTGATGTTGCTTCCTGAAATGTTATCTATAAAATTGTTATGCATGATTCATTATTCAAACGTTAAAGTTCTACATATCTATATTTTGATTTTTGGCTAAAAATCATATGTTATCTTATACATTGTCATATTGCTCATACAAACAAACGAGCGTAGTGTTGTTTGCATGCTCTCACGATGTTGTGCCATGCACAAGTGGGAGAAATCTTAATTGTGTGCAAGGTACAACATATAACAATATGACTAATAGTTTTTCTTGACTGCAAGGTAAGAAACTAAAATTCTACTAGGACTTCTACACATAAAATGTATGTTGCCCTAATTAGAACAAATATCAAGATATCATGAAAAGCTACTTCAACATATTCACTGAATTGTTTAGTAAATATGATTATGTTTTCTTGTAAACTCATAATCATGAAGTACAAAATTAACTTGAATATACTATTGAGGCCAAGAGTCGGCGCTCGTAATTACTTTAGTTGAATATGTTTAGGTCTCTTGTAAAGACACAAACATCAATTCCGTTAATTCTTGAAAGACTTATAACGTAAAGTAAGACGTTGATTTGTTATGTCTTCTTGTTAAGACATGTACACTTACGACGTATAATATTAAATGTTTATGTTTTCTAGTCAAAACATACACATGAAGTAAAGTATGCAATAGGCTAAAATTACTATTGATACCATTTGGTTTGACTTGGTTGGTAGATATGTAAGCCCAAAAGTATAAGTTCATCAAATGAGTTGTGTGATAGTCTCACAAAATCAGTCCTCATGGAATACCACAACTTTATGGTATGTCCATCATGGAAAATCAAACACTATTGATATTGTTTGATCTTTGATAACTTAAACTGTTTTACCTCCAAAGCTATCAAGGTTAGAAATTGGATGTACCATGTGTACACTCAATATGATTCCAACCCAGAAGGAATTTAAGACACCATTGTATTATGGCATGGGATGAATCTCATTATGTCTTAATTGAAGTTCTGAATTTGTTAACTACTTAAGAGTAAGTAATTAACAAACTAGAGTCAAGAACTAACGGTGTATTTTGGATGTCCCACTTGAAAACAATTTATTGTTACTCAAGATGCTTAGTATCTAGAGATTAGTCTCTACATACAAAAGCAAGTGGGAGTACCTTTAGACCTTGAAGTTATTCAAGAACTAAATACACAACCTTCTGAGTACACTTGCTAATGTCATACTAAGGTTGAACATGGATATGTTAAACCATAGATTGATATCTCTCATTCATAAATCCACAAGGATACCTCTTGAACCTGAATGATATAGTTTTTATATCAATGCTGAGGGACATAAGTTAGAGGACCATGGTGAACCTGCTAACTACTGAGATGCATTATCAGATATTGTATCTGATGAGTAGCTCAAAACTATGAATGTTAAGATGCAGTCCTTGAAAGACAATCACTCATGGAGTTTGATTGATCTCTTACTAATCAGTTAGACTGTGAGGTTAAGAATGAGTTTCTTGATGAGAAGACTCAAAAGGACAAACTTGTACACACATTTAATGCACGTGTAGTAAATGGAGTTTACTCGTACTCAATAAATTGACTATGATTAAATCTTCCTAGCTACAAACATTAAATGTATAAAGACGATTAATTGTCATACCTGATTTCATGTATATGAAATATGACAATAGGATATTAAAACCCGAAAATCTAAAACATGTGAAAAGACTAAAATGCCCTCATAATTTAAAAATTAATTAAAACTCATATAACTTATAAATAAATCACAAAACGTATGAAAACGAAACAAATACGACATGAAATGATTATGAGGCCCCATAAGATAATTATACGAGCTACCAATAATATTTATAACACATTACTTAGTTACTTGAGCCGAAAATCATAAATACTTACGAAATTTTATTTCAAGAGTTATAATAAAAGGTTTTATGCAACAAAAACTTAGTAAATGGTTCAAGGAGCATGGGTTTTGTTTTGTTGAGGCCTTGGGCCGATCCAAGCCCTCTCCCCCTTCCAAACCCACGACCAAACAGCCCCTTAAATCAGCCCACACTCTTTTGTCCTCCACACAATAACCGTACATCATAGAAACTCAAGAAAAAAAAAAACCTAAACACCAAAAATTCGGCTGCCATATTTCTGCTGCTGTTCGATCAAAAGGAAAGGGGGAGAAACCTTCGTGTAGTGTTTGATCTCTTGTTTCCCGTGTTCTTCGTGGTCTACGAGGGTATGGTATCTCTTTTGCTCAATCCTTGTTCATGTTTTTGTAGCCTAATCGAATGAAAAATCACACAACATGTCACATGAAATCATAAAAGTAAGAAACCCTAAAAACCCTAGTAACATGGATCGACTGAAATTGTTTTGACTATTAATTCGATTTGAATGTGTTTAAAGCTGTTATAAATCAACTTAAATATGTTGTGGGCTCACCTAAAGTCGTTTGGTGTCGAAAATTAATGAACGGGATGAAGAAACCCTAAGTATATACATGTTTCTGTGATAACTGTTTCTGATCTGGAACTTTGCTCGACTTTAACCGGATGTAAATTTATGATGTGAACGGGTATTGGGATGGTTTTTGAGTCTAGATTGTAGTTTAATGAAATAGCTTCCTGGAGAAATTTATTTTGTAATTTTTAGAGGCCTGTAAAGCTACTTTTTGATTTTTAGAAAATCATGTGTCTGGTCGTATTTGTAAAGTCTGGAAAAACAGTCCGGGTTTTTCATTTATCATTTTCAAACCATAACGAATTAGGATGTTTCCTTTTAGCTGAGTAAAATATAACATGTTAGCTAATTACTGGAATTTTTGTAGAATTTTATAAATTTTATAGACTGGGAAAGAAGATGAAAAATGGTCGGGTGTTTTTAATTAATATGGTTCTGGAACAGGTTGGGAAAAAGGATTTTTAGTTCGTATCTAGATAACTTAATAAAACCTGGAAAAATTACATAAAATACTCAAGACCCTGGGGAACGTCTGTGAATTTTTATAGATTTTATTTCGAAGGTTTAATATGGTTTGCAAATTATTTAAAACGAGTCCAGTTAATACCTGAAAACTGTCAAGACATGTAAAAAGGATGTAAATTGTTATTTTCCTAAGCTAAGGGTTATAATTTGTGAATCGTGAAACTTGAGGGTATAATTCGTATAATAAGTTAATTTGAATGTACACTCTGTAATCTTGGAAAATAAAATGCGTGATGTGTTAATAAATTAATGAGAGGGGTTAAAATGTAAACTAAGAAAATCTAGGGCTTCATTTTGTAACTTTGATAAGTAAAGGGGTATAAAGTGTAAATTATGAAACCTAAAGGACTAAAAGAGTAACTTGATGAATCTAAAAGCTAAAATGGAAAGTTACTTAAAAAGGAAGGGTTTGTAATTCTTGTCTACCCCTCTAGGTGTGAAGAAAGAGAGGTCCTGATCCACTTGTGTCATCCGTTTCTGATTTGTGTTTGCTTCTGGAATAAGGTACAGATATTCTGACCTTCTCTGTAAGGTTTCCTATGACCTCTTGCATGCTCTGATCTGTTTAACCTGGATTTGATACCTGAGACTTGACCTCCTGATAATGAACCCCTGCATTTATCTCTTGTCTTGAATCCTGATATGAACCCTGACTTGAACCCTAATATGATACCTGACATTTGACACCTTGCTATGAACCCTTTTGTCTTGAACCTTTGACCTATTATACGAACCTAAACTGTGAAGCCTTTTTAATTCTGACCTGGAAATGATTTGGGAAAAAGCTATTTTAAAGTGATGTTGCAAATATGATTTAATACTCTTGTAATTAGGATTTTACTAACTTTTATGAAAAACCATTTTGAAAGATCATTTTATGAAGACCATTATTAAAAGATTATTTTAAATGGACTCTTAATTAGAAACCTTTTTAAATGAACTGTTGCTATGGAACCTTGATTATTGACCTCCTGATATTGACCTGCTGATATTGATCTTCTGATATTGAGCCTTCTGATATGACACCCTGATTATGATATGAACCTTTGACATTTGACCCTGATCCCAGTTTGATACCCGAGCCAAATTTGTGACCCTAGCCATGAAGGTAACATGGCCGTGTCTGTGATGCACCACTGGCATGACTAGTGTGTAGCCCTAGTGATTTGGTTACACCGTCCCCATCTTGATTCTGATATGTGCACACTCCTGTTATTATGGCCAATATGATTTGTTCTTGGGGGGCGAATGGATGCATCCTAGTCTTGTTCTGGTTCTGATATATCTGGTATGTCTGGTGACTGGTATTGTGTGCAATACATGCCTTTCACAACCCTGGGAGCTTGCAACTCCAACCCTGGAGGTATCCCCTCAACCTTGTCTTGGTATGCTGAGGTCACCCCTCCATACACCCTGGTATGTGATTTGATATGATATGTTTTCTGGGCTCGTGGTGGATTACTGTCCTAGACCTTTATTCTCTCTCTGTACCTTGACTTATCTATTTCGTTATACTGTATCTGTTCTTTTCCTTTTATTTTCATATCTTTTGTTTTCGTTTCCGTTTATTATATATCTGTTCACTGGGCTTTGTAAGCTCAGCCGCACGTTTTCTTTTCTTGTGCGGCAGGTTTTAGTTGGAAGCTGGGTTATTAATAGAGAGGACCTTGGACTTAGAAGACCTTGCTAGTTAATTTGGATTGGAGATGATTAGAAGAGTTATATTCAGACTTAGTGATTATTGTATATCTCATTTGTAACCTTGTAATATCAGATTTTCAGTTGTAACCCTTGGAATCCTTTTGTATTATGTATGTCATATGCTTGTGTTTGTTCTGATAAGAATCCGTATCTGTAACACCTTTGCCCTTGTCGGGTTGGGGTGTTACAATTAAAGTTGTAAAACCCGAAAATCTAAAACATGTGAAAAGACTAAAATGCCCTCATAATTTAAAAATTAATTAAAACTCATATAACTTATAAATAAATCACAAAACGTATGAAAACGAAACAAATACGACATGAAATGATTATGAGGCCCCATAAGATAATTATACGAGCTACCAATAATATTTATAACACATTACTTAGTTACTTGAGCCGAAAATCATAAATACTTACGAAATTTTATTTCAAGAGTTATAATAAAAGGTTTTATGCAACAAAAACTTAGTAAATGGTTCAAGGAGCATGGGTTTTGTTTTGTTGAGGCCTTGGGCCGATCCAAGCCCTCTCCCCCTTCCAAACCCACGACCAAACAGCCCCTTAAATCAGCCCACACTCTTTTGTCCTCCACACAATAACCGTACATCATAGAAACTCAAGAAAAAAAAACCCTAAACACCAAAAATTCGGCTGCCATATTTCTGCTGCTATTCGATCAAAAGGAAAGGGGGAGAAACCTTCGTGTAGTGTTTGATCTCTTGTTTCCCGTGTTCTTCGTGGTCTACGAGGGTATGGTATCTCTTTTGCTCAATCCTTGTTCATGTTTTTGTAGCCTAATCGAATGAAAAATCACACAACATGTCACATGAAATCATAAAAGTAAGAAACCCTAAAAACCCTAGTAACATGGATCGACTGAAATTGTTTTGACTATTAATTCGATTTGAATGTGTTTAAAGCTGTTATAAATCAACTTAAATATGTTGTGGGCTCACCTAAAGTCGTTTGGTGTCGAAAATTAATGAACGGGATGAAGAAACCCTAAGTATATACATGTTTCTGTGATAACTGTTTCTGATCTGGAACTTTGCTCGACTTTAACCGGATGTAAATTTATGATGTGAACGGGTATTGGGATGGTTTTTGAGTCTAGATTGTAGTTTAATGAAATAGCTTCCTGGAGAAATTTATTTTGTAATTTTTAGAGGCCTGTAAAGCTACTTTTTGATTTTTAGAAAATCATGTGTCTGGTCGTATTTGTAAAGTCTGGAAAAACAGTCCGGGTTTTTCATTTATCATTTTCAAACCATAACGAATTAGGATGTGTCCTTTTAGCTGAGTAAAATATCACATGTTAGCTAATTACTGGAATTTTTGTAGAATTTTATAAATTTTATAGACTGGGAAAGAAGATGAAAAATGGTCGGGTGTTTTTAATTAATATGGTTCTGGAACAGGTTGGGAAAAAGGATTTTTAGTTCGTATCTAGATAACTTAATAAAACCTGGAAAAATTACATAAAATACTCAAGACCCTGGGGAACGTCTGTGAATTTTTATAGATTTTATTTCGAAGGTTTAATATGGTTTGCAAATTATTTAAAACGAGTCCAGTTAATACCTGAAAACTGTCAAGACATGTAAAAAGGATGTAAATTGTTATTTTCCTAAGCTAAGGGTTATAATTTGTGAATCGTGAAACTTGAGGGTATAATTCGTATAATAAGTTAATTTGAATGTACACTCTGTAATCTTGGAAAATAAAATGCGTGATGTGTTAATAAATTAATGAGAGGGGTTAAAATGTAAACTAAGAAAATCTAGGGCTTCATTTTGTAACTTTGATAAGTAAAGGGGTATAAAGTGTAAATTATGAAACCTAAAGGACTAAAAGAGTAACTTGATGAATCTAAAAGCTAAAATGGAAAGTTACTTAAAAAGGAAGGGTTTGTAATTCTTGTCTACCCCTCTAGGTGTGAAGAAAGAGAGGTCCTGATCCACTTGTGTCATCCGTTTCTGATTTGTGTTTGCTTCTGGAATAAGGTACAGATATTCTGACCTTCTCTGTAAGGTTTCCTATGACCTCTTGCATGCTCTGATCTGTTTAACCTGGCTTTGATACCACTTGTAACATCCCGCCTACTCAGACCACAATATTGTCCGCTTTGCCCGCAGGCTCACGGCTTTGTTTTTGTGGCCTCATTTGAAGACTTCCCGGCAGGTCACCCAAGCCAGTACTACTCTCACATGAGCACGCTTAACTGCCAGTTCCTAAGAACCCCACTCGCAGTAGACCACAAAACGCGTTGTGTCATTGTAAGGCGAATGTAATCTTATGAACCCAGCATCTCTCCAGGCCACAGCCGATGTAGGATTTGCCTAGGGTGTTTACAAATAGCCATCACTACTGGAGTAGCCAATGTTTAGGTGTGTTAGACCATGGTACATTGATAACCATCTGATTTATTAGCAAATCAGCAACTATAAACGGATTTGACTTGTCTTTACCTGTAGCCGTTTGCTCAGGACTAGCCAATTCTTTGGTTACAGCCAACCTTGGTGAATTGAATACCAAATATGGACACCAATTGTCTTTACCAAAAACCATACTTTTGTGGACTAGCCAATCCTTTGGATCCCATAAAGGGTTACATCCATGGTGAATTGAGAACCATTTTCAACTCTCAGGAATTAACCATGGGTGAGTTGAATACCCTATAGCTTTGAGCAAGCTATTACAGCTATCAACGGATTTGATATTCACACCAGAGCCGTACCCTCATGGTGAGTCAACTCTTTCTAGTCTGCAAGACATGGTGAGTTGAGCACCATTTATTGTGCAGGTGTAAACACCAACACTGTACCTGCAAGGTGATGCTCAAAACCACTTATTAGCACACAAAATATACAAAGAATTTTTTTTTTTTTTTTTTTTTTTTTTTTTTTTTTTTTTGAACTAAGAAACACACCAAAATAAATAAAAAAATAAGAAAAGAAACAAAAGAAAGATAGAAAATATACAACAACAACAAGAACAATCCTCCCCTTGAGCTTTATCCTCCCCTTAAGCTGATGATCCCTTAGCTGCAATTTGATCCTTGATGAATTTAACCAATTGTTCAGCTGTGGTTAGATCATTTCCTATAGTATGCTTAGGAACTCTGACCTTCTGAGTTAGCATTCTCTTTAACACTCCTTCAGTTAAAGGATAAGCAATATCCACAAACATAGTTAGGAACTTGCCAGAGATGAGTTCCACAACATGAACATTGGAATAGGGATATAATCTCCAAGAAAATACTCTCCATGATGATTGATTACCCCACACTAGTTTAGCCTTGTCTCCATCCAATTTATTCATCAAGACTTGTAAATCTCCCCAAAGCAGCAAACCAATTCCAGTTGGAGTAGTAGATTGATAATGATTATCCACTATCCTATAAAGATGCTCCAAATCTTTTCTTTCAACCCTATTCAAGATCTCCCTCAGAAATGTAAAGAATTTGACTGTCCCATCAAGAGAAAACCAAACATTAACATCACCATCTGAAGTAGATCTAATCTCCCAATGAGCAATATGACCCCAAGACTGAATGGAGTCACCCTCTGAATCACTTTCAGAATCAACCTCAATCAAATCATGATCATCCATTTCAAGAATATCCACAGAAGAAGAGTGGAAAGATTGACTCTTCTGCCTTGTTCTTAGACCATATTGAAAGATAGGAACAGATACAGAAGGCTCAGCAGAGACAGAAGCATTAGCAGTAGGAAGATCAGCAAGACCAAGACCTTCTTGTGGTACCTCAGATGCATCAACATTAGAACTTGGAGCATTGAAAGAATCATCCTGAGAACCTTCTCCAGACTTCATTTTCTTTGCAACATCAGACTCCAAAGATGAAGATGCTCTTTTCCTGCTTTGTGGAATATCAGTGTCTACTAAAGAGTTGAGCTTTGCATAAGTATCAAGGAACAACTTTTGAATTGCACCATCATTCCAACCCTTGAAGTCACTGATCTTGTAGTTAGCTTCATTCTTCAGATACACCTTCATAAAATTGATATTATCTCTGTTTGTGGGCATCTTATATCCTAACCTTTGTCTTTCCTTGATCCTGTGCATCAATTCATTCCAAGTGGTTGCTCTTTGTTTCTTTAAGATGAATGCCTTGAGCATATCTGACCTTGCATCTGAATCCAATTCTGACATTTGAAGAACCATAAACCCATGAGCTCTAATAATCATGTCAGTGTTCAATAAATATTCAACTTGTGCACTAAACACTTCTGAAGAAGGATCATCTGAACTTGGGTTATTTATAATCCCAGCAACATTCTTCTCATCAACAGACAATTGTCTTGCAAGCTCTTCATCTTGAGCAAGCTGAGCTAATCTAGCTTCTTCAGCAGCAATTTCCTGTTCATGCACCTTTGCAGCTATCTCTTCATCATTTTCAGTTGCTTCAGGAGGAATGATGTTACCTTCAGCAGCAACAGATGAACTTCCAACAGTAGTAACAGGAGCCTTAGATGCAGAAGAAATATTTTCAACATCGGCAGTAACATCAGAGACATCAGCAGCAATGGAGACATCGGCAGCAATGGAGACATCAGCAGCTGTGGTCCTTGCTTCAGTGGAGACCTGTGCTTGAGGAGTGATGTTGTGCTCAGAAGTTGTAGGTACTTCAGTATTTGCACCATCAAGAGAAACAGATGCTAGAACATTAAGCCCATCAAATATCATATCATCCTGATCTTCCTCAGACTCAGAAAGAATAACCCTTCTTTTCTTTTGCACATGACTACCCTCCAATATGCTGATCTTTTCATTTAGTTCTTGGATAGTTCTACTAAAAGCTTCATTAGAATCCCTGAGCTCCTTTTCCAAATTCTTCACTTTCTCACTAAAAATCCTTTTTGTCTCATTAAGTTCTGACTCCAATGCCTCAATTTTCTTCACAGATCTGTCAAGTAACTGGGACATAGAGGTGAGATCAACCGCATCATCATCTCCACCAGCAGGAGCACTTGAGGTATTAGGAGCTACATTGACTCTGGGTGGAGAAACATTAAATCCCTCCCCTGCATTGGTGTCATAACTAAATGGCTGCCTAGTAGGACTAGGTGAGGAAAGCCTTGAAGAAGAAGGTAAATCCACAGAAGGAGATGGCTGGATAATAGGTGTATCAGCTGAGATGGTCTGATCATTAGATTCAACATTGTCATTAGGCTCAGGTGTAGGTGTTACTGGTCTGGGTGATGGTGGTAAAGGATCATCAGCAGCAATAGATGCAGATGCATCAGCAGCAACTGAAGTCTCTTGCTCAGTTGCATTAGGTGATTGTGAAATATTGACATTCTCAGCAGGATCAGGATTTCCGGCAGGATCAGGGATATTAGCAGGATCAGGGTTGTGTAACATATGAGGCAACAATGGCAAATGTTGGCCAGTAAAGTTCATTTTCATCAGGGCAAACATTTTGGCAGTCAACCTATTTATAATCTTAGGGGATGTATTGATGGTCTGTACACCTAAGATGATTTGAAGAAATCTAGGGTACATCAAAAAGCTGTTTTTTACCATTACTGAGATTCTCAATCATTCCCTCAAAAATATATTTTGCCCAATTAAAGATCCTACCCTGAGATAAACAGACTAGACCAGATGCAATAGGACTTGGACATTGATCCCAACCACCTGACTTAACACTAAGACACTGGAGTAAAGTGTGAATCAGAAACCTCCATTGAGGAGACAACCTACTTTTCAAGAAGGTGCAACTTCCAGTAACAGGATACCCTATAGCTGCCATACCATCAGAAATATCTTGCCTTGAAAGATCATATTCCCCTTGCTCCTCAGGAAATTGAAGCTGAACTCGAATCAACTCCTCAGTAACAATCACTTCTTGGTCATCAATGGTAGCAACAATATCAACTTCCCTTCCCACGATGTGTCTTGCCTTAGCTGTCCTCCAAAACTGTTTGACCAATGAATCATATACCGTCACTGGACAATAAGTGAGGGCATAACGAATAGATGACCCACGAAGAAATGCTAGAACTTCATCATAACCAACACTTCTTGAAGAAGACTCCAAATAAGCCACCTTGTTATGATCATCCTTGTAACGAAGAGTTGTTGTCATTGCGTTGAAGAAATGATTTAGGGTTTGAAATGGGAAAATTAGGGTTCGAGAGGTTTTAGAGAATTTGAGATGAGAGAAGTGCAATTATGCGTTGTGTTGCCAAAAATATCACTTTAAATTGCTGCAATTCTTTGCACGTAACATTGACCAATTAAATTGAGAAGGTTTGACCAATCGGCAGAAACATTTGGTCATTCGGCAGCAATAGGAGGTTTGACCAATCGGCAGGAATGAGGTGGTTTGACCAAAGTCAACCTTCCGAACTTAGTCATTAAGAATAACTTACCCGAATTAATTCTCAATACCAACCATCAATAAATTTTGCACTAATCTCCATATCGTTATATAACCCTCAATTATCACAAATCAAACTAAATCTTCAAAAATCAAGCCACAATATGAGTTCATCCAAACATCCAATCATCGAAATCTCATCAGATTCTTCCTCCTCTAGTGACTCAGGATGGAACAACTACTTCCCCAAAACAGCATCATCCTCTAGAAACAAAGGTAAGTCCAAGGTTGAGGATGACTCATCTGATCCTATTCCATCTACCCCTTCTTCATTAGAGTACTTTAGCTCTGATGATGAAGATTCATCAGAGTTGAAGTCTTTGGTGTATTGTCAGGGTGAATGGGAGACTTTCCCTCCCAATTTTCCTTTAACAGATGAGCTTAGGAAACAGATGAAGGAAACTGAAGCTCTGCTTGCTGAAGAGATGGAGAGAACAACTGCACCTTTCTATAAAGTACCGGTTCCAAAAGGCAAGGCTAAACATCAAGAAGGTTCTAGTCGAGAAAAACCAAACCCTAGGAGTCGACACAATCGACAATGTGAAGGCAAAGATCCAAGACAAAGGAAGAATCCTACCAGAACCACTCCCAAGCCAACCCAGCCAGCTTCACAATCAAGTAAGCCAATTCCACAACCAAGCCATCCAGCTCCACCATCAAGTAACCCTACTCCACAACCAATCCATCCAACTTCAAGGACACGCTCCAGAACACATCAAGGGCCAACAACCTCAAACTCTTCAAAGTCAACCCCTGAACAAAGACAACCACTGCCAGTGATCTTGGCACTTGCAGTCCCCCATGTTTATGAAGAGATCAGTCGCCAGAGGGGAAAGAGGTTCATGCCTGACAATCTAGGAAAGGGTAAGGAGAAGATGGAATAGGTTGTAGGGTTTAGGTAGATTGATGTTAGAAGGTTGAAATGATGATTTGACTGTTGTTGATAAGTAGTTTTTGAAACTCATAATCTTTTGTAACCAGCAACTGAATGTACTTAACTCCCTTATGAATGAATGAAAATTGCTGTGTTTAGCTTTAAGTCCAAGCACCAATTAACTGCTAAATAAGGATATCTAGCAAAAGACACTTAAAAAACCTGCAAAACAAAATTAGAGAAACACAAACCATAGACATAAACAAAAGAAAACAAGATAAACTACAAGCATACAAGCCTTAGCCTCCCCTTAGGCTAATGCACCCAGATAAATCTGTAAACATAATTACAACAACATTATAAACCAAACAGAACAATTACCAAAAATACCATGGAGAATAAGCCATTCCCCCTCCAAAGATGTGATTATTATAGACAGGTCTGAAATCCCTTTGAATATATGAAGAAGTATCAGCAGGAATGGTTCCTTGAAAATCAGCAGGAACAGAGGAACCAGCAGGAACAGATCTATCAGCAGGAAAAGGACTCCTATAAAAATTTATTCCTGCTGCTTGTGGAACATATGGTGGGATTTGTTTAACATTTTTCCACAATGATCTGTTCTGATGTTTCCCACCATTCAACCTTTTCTCATGATAATCACAATCTTTAATAAGATGATATTGACTACCACACACAAAACATGTCTTTTTCTTAGCAGCCTTGTTTTTACTACAACTTTTCTTAACATGGGCACCATTATCACTAGAGGAACTAGGGACACAGTTGTTTTTAAAAGAATTAATTGAGCTGTTATCTGAAAAGACTGATTTAGGAGTAGATTTACCACTAGTTGAACTTGAGGACTTGTGATATTTGGGTGTGGTTGACTTTACACTTGAGTCACATGAAACAAAGTCTTTAGACTCTGCTTCTGAGGATTTGTCACTTGTGTGACAAGGGACACAATCATTAGATTCAGGTAAGTCTTTGGACTTTTTACCATAAACCATTTGTGACTCATCTGAGTCAATATCAGAGAGAGAGTGCACAGGAGTAGGCATAAAAACTCCTCTTATAGGTGGAGAAACAGCATTCATTCCACCTTCTTTCACATACTTAATAGGTTTTTGGTAGTCTGCAGGTTCAGGGTCAAAAACACTATACTCATTAGGGTCATAAAATTGATTTGGCCCTATTAGGTTACCATACCCTAAACCTCTTTTCGTTTTCGTAGACATAGAACTATCAACTAACTTGTTTAGGTTTTTAGATGAATCTTTCCATTTATTAAACCTAGCCAAGGTATTGTCTAGTTTAGTCTGCATATCCTGTTTTTCTAACACCATCTCAGCCTTTTGAGACTCAGAATGTTTAAGCTCATTAGTGGTGTTTTTCAAGTCCCTCTCTAAAACTTTTATCTTTTCCTCATAAGCTAACTGATTCTTTTGAAACCACACTTTTTGCTTTTCTAATGTCTTAACTGCTTTGTCATAAGCTTGAACCTTAATAAAGTATTCATTATACTTAGATTTCATTTCATCATATTCATTATTAAGGGTTGAGTACAATTCTTTACAAGCAGAATTACATCTTTGTACCTGAGATGGGAATCCCAACAGAGCATATTCTTCCATATTTTCTTTTGTATTAAAGGATTCACCTTTATCAGTCAGCTTTTCCACAGACTTATTTTGAACCAAATTCCTAATCTTCATTGCAGACATTTCAAATTTATCACCCGACAGCAGCGACATTGTTATAAGATTCAAGAAAGACAACTTAACAATGTTTCCTTCTTTATCAGAGATCCTTACCAGGCTCTGATACCACTTGTAGGATCGAGTACTTCAAGCTTGATTGAGCTTGGTATAAACAAGAACCTCTGTATGCTATACAAGTGTTTATGCGGAAACTAAACAACAAGTATAATAAAGAAGAAAAGACTAAATGACACTGATCCTCTATGGATCAAACTATGAATTAAGAATTCTGTTATTGATGAATGTTTTTCTTGAAGTGTTACAATATGAATGGCTGTATGTTTCTTATATAGATAAGAAACCCTAATACCTAATACAGCCTGTGTTACAATAAAACATGTAAAGAGATAAACATCAATCTCTTCTAAAAATAAATCTAACAAACACTCTAAACATACGGGATAACAATAACTAATACCCGCAGTAATAACACTAACAGCAGGAACAAGATATCACTATCGGCAGCAATGAGCTTGAGCAGAAACCAAAGCTATCGGCAGGAACCAGCTTAACACTATCGGCAGCAATGAGAAATTCTTTATTTCTCATAGATCCCAACAATCCTCCCAGCACTCAACAATCCTCCCATCACTGAGAAACCCTTATTTCCCAGAGATCCTAATAAGTGGGGTTTGAGTCTTTGGCCATTTGTCACGCGTACCATTCGGGGTTTTAATTCTTGTTAATTATTTCTTCGATTCGTTGGCTAACAATTTATTTCTTGTTATTTATTTTGTTATCCATGGCAAATACATGCATGTTTGTCCATGGAGTTAGCCAACACCATGTAATAATCTTTATTTTAATTTATTATTATGTGTTCATATGCAAAGCCGATGAAAACCTAGACCACTTGTGCGTTGTGATTGTGATTGTTGGTTGCATTTTTTTGTTTTGGGGTTTTGCCATTGTTTCGGCACTTTTGTAATGTATTTCAATTTTGGTTTTGCCAATGTTTGGGCATTTTAAAGTAGATACAAAGTAGATTAGTTGTATTTCACTTTATATGTATTGTAAACAAGAGCTTGGAAGCAAATGGCGAAAGATTGAAGAGTTGTAGACTGAAAGTTGCTGCTGGACACCTGTTGGGAAAACGTGATTACCTGCTGATTGGTAAGGTATTTTTTTCTAAAATTTTTGGTGCAGGTCCACAAGACATAGGGCTACAACTTTGTCAACTGGGCCGAATCATGAGAAGGTGATCTTCCTGGGCATTTGGGCCTTGCAAAACAGAAAAACTGGGCTGACAGAAACTGAAGTTCATGTGCATTATGGGCTTTTTAACTTGCTCATGATTGTCTTGGAGAAAGTGGGAGCCCTCCATGTGGTTGTGATATATGTCCCTAGTTGACTCTTGGTTCTTGTGATGGCTCACAAGACCAAGCATAGGATTTTCATCGGTTGAGGCTTTGCATATTGTGGTTGAATGTTTGGTTGGTTGTTTTTATGTATGTTGTGACTACATGTAAAACGAAAAATGTTTTCTTAAAACTTGAAACTAAACATAAACCATTTTGAACTAAGTCTTATGATTTAGTTTAACTAAGTTTAAATATGATTTGAAACTTAAAAATCATTGTTTTCAAAATAACACTTAAACTAGTTAAGATTGTTTATTTATTGATTTATTGTATTGTCCATACTTAATAATCCACTTAGGATATATATTAGTCTTGAAAATGGACAACTTGACACACATAAATTAAAACAATGATTAGACTTAAGTTAAGAAAAGTTTTTAACTTGTGCTACGAAGAATGAATGCATGCTTCTTTCGTACACGTTTTTTATTCACATCAAAACTATTTACCCGTCAAAATTTAAGTCACGCCGTCCAATTATGAGAACACTTGCAATTACCTTTTAGCATCTGGTCAGACCTAGGCTGAATTGTAACCCAAGGTGACTATTGTCCATGGTCAGACCTAGGATTATTCTCATAGTTTTCAAATTGGATGACTTAATCGAGTAGTGTGGTCAGACCCTTACCCGAGGCAAAGATGGGACTAAACATGCTTACATGACACTAGTTGTTTGACACTAGATGCCATGAGTCCCATAAGGATCTAAGAGTTGTACATGTAATACAATTGGTGATCGTCGCCTACCTATTGAATCCACCATTTCTAGTAGATCAACTGCATTAATGGTCGAACCTCAATGAGGATCTTAGCCTTTTCGTAAATTAATTGTTTTAAATTATAAACATGGGGTAGTTAATTTATAAAAGGATAATTATCGAAAATACTAAAATTGAACTTTGTAAATTCAATTAATGCAACGCATACCGTAAACAAGAGTTTTTTCTTTTCTTATTAAAAGGTAGAACTAAGTCGATCTTTCCTTGTAAGAAAGAGACTTATTCCTATCCTTTTTCTTGATGAGGAAAAGCCATAATAGGAATATTTGAATTTTCCTAATTCTAATCAAACTCAAGGAAAACCTACTCTAGAAATCGTGATGTCTTGTAAAAGTCAAAACGGTTAAGTATGGTTCCACATCTTATTCCTTCAACGTTGTTTAATAACCCTTGTTTCGGTTTTGAAACATTGAAGAAATATAAGATATTTGGACAACCAATAACACGTGCACTTGGCTTGACCTCTTTGGTCAGACCTTAGGGCCATTTCAACCCATGGCGAATTTTGCTCATTGGTCAGACCTTTGGCGATATTTGCATGTTCTTGCTTGGTCAACCTATTTCGTACTAGCTACCAAACTAAAACGAGTTTAAATAATTAGAAGACGGAAGTATCAATAAACCGCAATGTGGTAAAGCCAATTACTAGCATGATTACCTAGCAGTTTGCCTTAACCCAATATGCCTACTAAGGTCCTACATACCCTTGTGGTAAAGTAGACCCATTATGGAGGAAATGCATGCCTATTTTCAAGTTAAAATAGCAATGATGGCTAACCCATCATCTATATGTTAGAACTTGATGTACTTTCTTGAATACCTAAGTACATTTTTACTAGTCAAAGTGACTCACATTAGCAATAATGTGTAGATATTCAAAGAAAGATGGAAAGTATCCAATCGCTACTCACTCTCCACTGGTGACGTAACACATTGTAATGTTGTCTAATCCAGTGGGAGCTACGTGATTATATTACTGGTGACGTAACACATGTAATGTTGTCTAAACCAGTGGGAGCTGTAAGCTTTATTACTTGCAAGTTGCCCATCTTATTTCCAGATTGTCTTGAAATAATACATTACTTTCCACGTGTTAAGCATCATAGTTTATATAAGAACCATTGCATAAGTTTTATATGATAACTTGTCGCGTTCCTGATGTTGCTTCCTGAAATGTTATCTATAAAATTGTTATGCATGATTCATTATTCAAACGTTAAAGTTCTACATATCTATATTTTGATTTTTGGCTAAAAATCATATGTTATCTTATACATTGTCATATTGCTCATACAAACAAACGAGCGTAGTGTTGTTTGCATGCTCTCACGATGTTGTGCCATGCACAAGTGGGAGAAATCTTAATTGTGTGCAAGGTACAACATATTACAATATGACTAATAGTTTTTCTTGACTGCAAGGTAAGAAACTAAAATTCTACTAGGACTTCTACACATAAAATGTATGTTGCCCTAATTAGAACAAATATCAAGATATCATGAAAAGCTACTTCAACATATTGACTGAATTGTTTAGTAAATATGATTATGTTTTCTTGTAAACTCATAATCATGAAGTACAAAATTAACTTGAATATACTATTGAGGCCAAGAGTCGGCGCTCGTAATTACTTTAGTTGAATATGTTTAGGTCTCTTGTAAAGACACAAACATCAATTCCGTTAATTCTTGAAATACTTATAACGTAAAGTAAGACGTTGATTTGTTATGTCTTCTTGTTAAGACATGTATACTTACGACGTATAATATTAAATGTTTATGTTTTCTAGTCAAAACATACACATGAAGTAAAGTATGCAATAGGCTAAAATTACTATTGATACCATCTGGTTTGACTTGGTTGGTAGATATGTAAGCCCAAAAGTATAAGTTCATCAAATGAGTTGTGTGATAGTCTCACAAAATCAGTCCTCATGGAATACCACAACTTTATGGTATGTCCATCATGAAAAATCAAACACTATTGATATTGTTTGATCTTTGATAACTTAAACTGTTTTACCTCCAAAGCTATCAAGGTTAGAAATTGGATGTGCCATGTGTACACTCAATATGATTCCAACCCAGAAGGAATTTAAGACACCATTGTATTATGGCATGGGATGAATCTCATTATGTCTTAATTGAAGTTCTGAATTTGTTAACTACTTAAGAGTAAGTAATTAACAAACTAGAGTCAAGAACTAACGGTGTATTTTGGATGTCCCACTTGAAAACAATTTATTGTTACTCAAGATGCTTAGTATCTAGAGATTAGTCTCTACATACAAAAGCAAGTGGGAGTACCTTTAGACCTTGAAGTTATTCAAGAACTAAATACACAACCTTCTGAGTACACTTGCTAATGTCATACTAAGGTTGAACATGGATATGTTAAACCATAGATTGATATCTCTCATTCATAAATCCACAAGGATACCTCTTGAACCTGAATGATATAGTTTTTATATCAATACTGAGGGACATAAGTTAGAGGACCATGGTGAACCTGCTAACTACTGAGATGCATTATCAGATATTGTATCTGATGAGTAGCTCAAAACTATGAATGTTAAGATGCAGTCCTTGAAAGACAATCACTCATGGAGTTTGATTGATCTCTTACTAATCAGTTAGACTGTGAGGTTAAGAATGAGTTTCTTGATGAGAAGACTCAAAAGGACAAACTTGTACACACATTTAATGCACGTGTAGTAAATGGAGTTTACTCGTACTCAATAAATTGACTATGATTAAATCTTCCTAGCTACAAACATTAAATGTATAAAGACGATTAATTGTCATACCTGATTTCATGTATATGAAATATGACAATAGGATATCAAAACACTTTTCTTGTTGATTACCTTTGCGAGGACGATGAGTAATCAAAAGGGTTTATGAATCCTTGTAATCTTTATTAAGTATACAAGATAAAAGAATCCATGTGTGGATTAGATCATGCATCTAGGAGCAGAGATCTTGTGTTAATCATAAAATCATTAACTTGATTTTGATTAATAAGATTACTCCTAAGTACACTGAGAGCAAGTTGGAGCATTTTATTTATTTTCTTAAATCTCATATGTCATTGACATATTAGAAACAATATTCCACCTAAGCTAGACTTTAATCCTTAGCTTGGAATGAAGTTTCTCTTGAGGGATTTATAAAATAAAACATATAACCTTGTTATATATATGTTTATTAGAATAAACATAAGCGGTTATTAAGTCTAAACACAATATGACACGTTATTGAGGGGAGTCTCAATGATCAATCTTACTTGATGAGATTGAACACATGATTGGAAATCTTAAGTTTGACTGAAGGATTCATCATGTAAGTCATATTAAGTATTGGACTATATATTTATCATTTGCATGAATGCAAGATGAGTTGATAACAACCAATATCTAAGTGAAAGTCCTTAGATAATTGTTAAACGAACATTATATTGGACCTACATAGGACCAAAGATATGTTCAAAACGTTTACGGATAATTGAGGAGCTCTGTTTTGTTTGCATACGCTGATGCTTATTTAACTGAGATAATACTCAACTCTAGTCATGGTAGGATGTCATCATGAATGATGACATTGCTGACTAGATGTGCTCGACTGAGAGCATTAATGGGTTATACACTAAAAGAATAAGAATACTTTATAGTTTGAGAAACTATTCAGATGACTATCTAAAGTAGGTGTTTTGCTGGCTTCAAACACCCTATGGAATGTATTGTTGCGATACTCGTCTTGTACTTGAATGTGCACATACAAAGGACAATCATCATTCAAACCTTTCATAAGTTTTGAAACAAGTATTCTCAAAGTTTACTCAGATGACTACTTGTTGTCTTGTACAACATGATTCGATCATGGTGGGAACATCGGATCCCGACCTATGAGTAGTCTTATGCATATCTGTTTTTAGTATTTGGATAATGGAACTGTAAGCAGTCGTATTATACAATGAATTGATATACCGGTATGATCGTCTTCATTTATACTACTGTGTTCTATATTTGCATGTTTAATCCATGAATAATTTATTTATTCTAAAATTATCCATTGTCGGTTGACGATACGGGAGTATCATCAAATTAAGACAAATGTGAGCGTGTTGGTGATTTATTTGCCACACTCACATGTTGTTCATTGGGATGAACATTGGATTGACCCAACCTACGAGTATTCACTACATGGATCGTCGTCAATAGTGAATCTCGCAAGAGGTTATGTCTCTTATCCTCAGACTTGAGATGCAAGCAGGTCTTGCATGTGTGGAATTTCATTCTTTGATATGGTTAAACGTTGTCCTGAATAAGGTAGTTATAAAAGCCATTATCAGGAGTGATATGAAGCATGTGAATGACACGTGTAGTCAAAACAGGATTTGTTCCTCCACATGTTATGGAGTTAGATACTATTGGGCCCCTCGATGAATTGGACAGATGTTTGTATGGCCGTACCCAAATGAGATTAAGATGAATCTTAACCCACTTGGTAATCTTGTTCAATATCTATATCGAGAAACATAATAGTTGAACTTTTAGAATGACTTTTGATCCATGTCTAATGTTCAACAAGGTATCTGAAACAAAAGGATAGATGACATATAAACCATCTAAAATGAGACGTTTAAGAAACTAACCTCACATATTTCTGGGGGCAGTGGCGTGTTGCTAGACGCTAACCATTGCTTGTATAATTACTTGATTATTATGACGTCGCAAGTGGGAGCTGTTGGAGTATGCTCGTGTCATAATAAATAAATATATGGCTAGACATATGTCAGCCTATGGGGTCACACACTTATACACAGAGACACCATTTAATATATCGTATCTATCGTATTTACGTTATATTTAACCTTCGTAACTCGGGATCAATAATGGGATACTAATAACTAAGCTAGTACTTAGTTTATTGGATTGGACCAACAAATGGGCAAGCCCATTTAGGGTCCCTATGGCAAGCCTAGGTGAGAAAGAAACAAGGGAGAAAGATCAAGGTGCTAAGTGTTACTTTGATCATGATAAGTTCAAATGAGATTTGGTCTTTGATTATCACTTATCACATTAAAGACTTACCAACTTTCTCTCCTCCTTTCTCTCACCAATAACCACGAAATTGTACACACCCATATTAGGGTATGTAGTTTTTTTGATCTCATCTAACCTTATTCTAGTGTAGTTCAAGGCTAGATCGTGTGTTACGTGTTCAAGACTAGCATCGGGTGGTGATCGATGACGTGTAGTATGGATTATTCATAGAGGTGATCTCCTTTGGTCACTTTTGGTTCTTATTCCACTCGATTCATAGGGATTGGTGGTGACTCCCGGATCACGCTACAAAGGTATAACTTGTTTGTTTAATTCATTTGATTGATCATATGGCTATATGGATCCTTGTTGGTGATGTATTCCGCTGCGTTTATATATTTGATATGTTTTTTTATTATTACATCACCTATAGTTCCAACATTATTTGAAACAATGGTGTTACTATGCCTGAAAAATCTTTTCCCTCCCTCTTCATGTTAGCAAAAAAATTTCTAATGTGAGAGGGAGCCTCATAAACCTTTTTGTAAGTTTTCTTTTCAGAAAACTGTCTGTCCATTATAAGTTGTAAAAACCCTGGATATAAGAAAAATTTTGTTTGATGAACAATCCAAGCCCTTAACCACACTATCAAAAATTAATTTTGAAAAATTGAATTTTTGATTTGTAGCCAAGCATATTATGGCAAAAGCCATATTACTACAAAACTTATTCCAACTAGATGTCTTTGGACTAAGACACTGCAAGATAGTGTGGATTAAGATTTTCCACTGTGGGGAGAAGTAGGATTTAAAAAATTTTAAAGAATCATTTTTCCTTACATACCCTATCTGTGCAAGATTTTCAGCAGTTGTAAGAGGCACCACTGTAATAACACCTTCTGCAGAATTTATTCTTTTTGGTGGTTCGTTTCCATTCTCAATGACATCCATGAGTTGAAAATCAAGCATATGGATGTACTGCTCAATTCGCATTCTCCAGATCTTTTACTCACCAGGCTTGAGCATAGGAACCTTTGATGCAGCAACCATAGGAGAAGACTCTTAATCCATATCTTCAGTAAGATCTAAACAATCTCGAGCTTAAACAGGTTATTCTTGATCACAAGCTCTGATACCACTTGTTGATCCCAGTTATGCACTTGATCGAATCCCTTAGCTTGTAAAGGTTTAGCTATACTAGATATCTAGTACAACTAAGGTGTAGAAACTGTGTTTGAGTTTTATTAAATACTATGCAGAATCTAGTACTTGCTATTAAGAAGAACTTTGTATGAATGTAACAGTAATGAACATAATGATTTAACAAACAAAACAGCCTCAATATTATTAATGAATAATACGAATACTCTCCTAGTATTAGGGTTTACAACCTTCTTGAAGCTAAATGAAAAACACGTATCCAACTCATTGCCCTAGGACCTCCTTTTATAGACTAAGGAGTCCTACTTAGCTTACAATAACTTTCTATACAAGATAAATCTTTAATGAATCTTTCTATAATTATCTAACCGACTATACAAGAATATCTCTTAAGCAGTAGTAATAAATCACCAGCAGCACTAATCTTCACTCTGGCAGCATTAACTCTGAAACAGTTGTAACTTAGTACTAGCAGCACTAAGTTTTCTTCTAGCAACACCAACATACTTAGTGTATTTATTTGAAGTTCTGTAACATTAACAATAGTAGTAATCTACACCAGTAGTCTTAAGTCTTTCACCAGCAGTAGTAAAACTCTTAGAGTATTTTCCTTTTAAGCACCTGAGCAGTTGTAATTCCATAGAGCAGTCTTAACAACATGAGCAGTATCAACTGAAGAAGCTTTAATTCCCAACAATCCTCCCCTAAACTTGATGTTTTCACCTAAAATCATCAAGTTTCATTTAAATCTTTAACCATCACCAGGAGGATACTTCCAAACCTCTTACTTATTCTTCTTCTCTTTTGGAATGAGAATTCTCTCCATTAACTTAAGTAGCTAATAGGTCATTTCACCATAGACATCAATCAGAAGTCTAACTATGCCATTCAACATTTGATGACCTATAGCCTTAATCAAAGGATATGTTTTATCAACAAGCATGTAAACCTGAACTCCATCCATAGCCATAGTATGTACTCCACAAGAATGATACAACTTCCAACTCCTAACTGTATATCGAAACTGATCATGCCAATCTCTATCTTCATGATGTGGTTCAAACATAACCTTTAGATCACCCCAGAGAACCCTATCCAAGATATCTTCTGGCCTTGTATAACCATATTTATTCTTGACCAGTTTCCATAAAGTCTCCAAGTCATCCCTATCAAAACTTCTCAGCATCTGACCAAAGATAGTAAATCTCTGAGTCTTTCCACCAACTCTCACTATACCCCATCAAGATGTCTTTCCATTATAGCCACACTTCCAATCAATGATAGGAACTTTTGTCTTTAAAGGAGCAACATCAACTATTTACTCTTCATCATCTGAGGCAATGACTATCAAATATTGCAGTTTAGCTTTTTCTGTTTCAACATCTGCTTTGTCTATCTGCTCACCATTCTTACTATCCACACTAAGCTCATCTATCTTCTGTTTCTTATTGCTCTCATATTCTAACACTGCTCTAGTTCTTTTAGAACCACTCTCTTGTGCTTTCTCCTCTTTCTTAGAACTCCCCACCTCCTCTGTATCAATATCAATAAAAGTGTTGACCCTCTTGAAAACCTTGTCAAACTGTTCTTCAATCCTGGCATAGCTCATGCCCTTAAACTGAGCAGGCTTCCATCCAACCATATTTCTCAAGTACGTCATCATTATTTGCTTTTGTTGTGCCATGGTAGGTGATTCATTTCTCTTAGCTTCAGCCTTCTTTTGTGCAAAGAATTTCTTCTTCTAAGCTAAGAACTTCATGAAGAGCTTAGAATTTTCTTCTAAAGATAGCTCTTCTTTTACATCTTGCCACATTCTCTGAGCTAACTCTTGATCAGCCTCACATTTAGCTTGTATATCATCCCATGAATCTAACAATGCAAGGTTGGCTTATTCTTCTTTTTGAGCATTTTCCAATCTGACTCTTTCAGCTTCAGCATTAAGGTCAGCTTGGACTTTCTTTGCTAGCTCTTCATCAAGTTGCATATGAGCTAACTTTGACAGAGGTTTCTCCACAGATTCTTCAAATAAGATGCCTTTCCCCTTACCCTGTGGTGGTTTTTGTGATTGTGTTGTTGTTGTTGTTATTGTAGATATTGGTTCTTTGATCACAACACCTTTTGCTGGTGGTCTTAAACTCCTTAACTACTTAAGAGCTTGGGCAATGGTGATCTCTTCTTCTTCTAATGTTGTAGTAGCACTAACTTTTTCTGTAGCACTAGCAATATTAACATCAGCACTAGCAGCATCAACCAACATCTTAGCCACTTCAATCACCTTCTCAATACCAACTCTAGCAGTTGTAACAGACTTAGCAGCATCATCTATAACAACTTCATTGCCCTATTGATCTGCAACAACAAACTCATAACCAGTATCAACCTCTTCATTCACCTGCTCAATGCCTTCATCTACCAACTACTCATTCATCTCTTGATCCTCCCCTGAAGCCTTGTCCTCATTCCCCCTTGTTTGGGAGCATCCTCTTCCAAAACTTTGAGAATATCTTCACTATCAGAGGACTGGATCCTAGCAGTTGTACCCACTTTGGGTAATCTTTTGAGATTTTGTATTCTTGACCTCTGTCTTCCTTCAAGATATCTAACCCTTCTCTTCAACCTGTTAATTTCATCACCCTGAGAAGAAGTAGTCTGCTTGAGGTCAAGAACTTCTTTTGACAATTTTATACATAATTCCATCAATTCCATTAATAGTTCCATACTACCCTCACCGCTTCGGATTGTGTTACCTATACCGAGAGGTGGATCACTGGGAATGTTAGACACAGCCTCAACCCTAGGTTGAGCATCTGTACCCCCTATGGTTTCTTGGCGCCTGGCGATTTCATCACCTAAGTCAGTTCCATGGGAACTTGACCCATCAGATGTTGCCTTGGATTGGAACATAGTGCTGTTACCACTGTGCTGCTCTGCTTCTAAGCTAGAACCAGTAGTGGCAGCCCTCTCCAAACTACCTCCCAACTCGTTATGGGTAGCCTCATCTACATCAATACAAGCACTCGCCTGAGGTAGCTTAGTGCCCTTTTGTGTGTTCCTATGTTTATATGTCTTTTGCATTGTTGAGGAAATAGATAAAAAGGTGGGTGTGTGTTGGGTTACAGTTGGGATTACTGAACCTTCACCCTGATTTTGAACTAGTTCCAACATTGTTTGAAACAATGGTGTTACTATACCTAAAAAATCTTTTCCCTCCCTCTTCATTTTAGCAAAAAAAAATTTAGTATGAGAGGAAGCCTCATAAACCTTTTTGTGAGTTTTCTTTTCAGAAAATTGTATGTCCATTAAAAGTTGTAAAAACCTTGGATATAAGAAAATTTTGGTTGATGAACTATCCAAGCCCTTAACCACACTATCAAAAATTAATTTTAAAAAATTAAATTTTTGATTTGTTGCCAAGCAGATTATGGCAGAAGCCATATTACTGCTTAACTCATTCCAGCCAGTTTTCTTTTGACTGAGACACTGCAAGATAGTGTGGATTAAGAATTTCCACTATGGGGAGAAGTAGGATTTAAAAAATTTTAAAGAATCATTTTTCCTTACATACCCTATCAGTGCAAGATTTTAAAAAATTATTGAATTAGGAAGATTCTCAATTCCTTTAGCATCTGCTAGGTTAAGAACTCTCATAGCAGATGTCTCAGTAATGAGTATCTCCTGCCCATCTAAAAGGGCATGAGTCTGTTTTTCCCCATTAACAGTTTTGATCTTAGCAGTGGACCAAAACTGTTTAATTTGGGAAATATATATAGTAGGGTTTACTGTCAATGCATACCTTATATGGGTTGCATTAAGAAAATCAATTATTTCAGTAAAACCTTCAGACTCTTTAGGTTTTGAAAAAGAATGCAATCATGTTGTGTGAATCGGCAAAAGAAAGATTCGACATTCTGATTTTGTTGTAATTGATGTGGGTTTTTGCAAATTAATGATAAAAAGAGTGTTAGGGTTTGTATTTGAGAGCACTATATGCGCGTGAATTCGATTAAATGAATGATTTGTAGATTTAAACCCTCAATCAAAGAAGTTACATAACAGTACCCTGTACTCTCAAACACAGCAGCAGAAACCTAGCCGCATTAAGTTAAGCTTGGCAGCATTAACTTATGCCTAGTGGTAGTAACTTTGAGACACCATTACTAACTCCAATTCCTCACCAATCTAACACTTTTCTTTTGCTTTTCCTGCAAAATATTAGTCCAAAAACCACAAAAACACAAGCAATAACATTTCACAACAATCATAACATCTAATTATACTTAGCAGATTTAAGTATAACTAGCAGCATTAACTAGCAGTTCTAAGTATAACTAGCAGTACGAATTATACTTAACAGCAGAAACTCTTATTGATTTGAATAACAGTACTAATCCATACAAAACTTTACAAAAACACAAAGATATAAGAAATTTTAAAGATTTAAGATTCCAATACTGGCAATCAAAAATTGAAATCTACCCACATCAAAAGCTTTTGTGAGCAAATCTGCAACATTTTTGTCAGTATGGATTTTAACCATTTGAATTAACTTCTTTTTATGACAATCTCTAATAAAATGGTGTCTTATCTCAATATGTTTTTTTTTAGTGATAAAAAAGATTTTTAATTATGCACATGGTACTGCTATTATCAATAAATATTTTGGTATGCATAAAATTGTACCCATAATCCAGCAATTGATTCTGAATCCAGATCACTTATCCATAGCAACTTGAAGCAGCCACATATTCAGCTTCTTTTGTGGAGTTTGCAACCACGTTCTGTTTCTTGCACTGCCATTAGATCAATCTACACCCAAGTAATAAACATCCATTTGTTGTAGATTTCCTATCCAAGCTTGCTCCAGCATAATCACTATCAGTGTATGCTACCAAGTCAAAAGGTGAATCTTTCGGATACCAAAGGCCCAATTTAGGTTGACCTTTTAAGTATCTAAAAATTCTTTTCACATCATGAAGATGTGAAACTTTAGGACTGACTTGGTATCTAGCACAAGCACACACTGCAAACATGATGTTAGGTCTTGTAGAAGTAAGGCACATCAATGATCCAATCATTGATCTATACAAATGAACATCCACTTCTTCACCATCTTCATCCGTGAGCAAAGGCTTATCAGTGACCATGGGTGTGCTTGCTGCCTTGACATCTGTATACCCAAACTTCTTTAAGATCTCAGTTACATACTTATCTTGACTGATAAATATACCATCTTCCTTCTGCTTCACTTGCAATCCCAAAAAGATAGTAAGTTCTCCCATAGAACTCATCTGAAACCTTTCATGCATCAATTTCTCAAACTCAATGCAAAATTCCTTCTTTGTTGAACCAAAAATAATATCATCCACATAAACTTGTACTAGCAGGATATCATCTTTCTGTCTTCTAATAAAAAAATTCTTGTCAATCTTGCCTCTGTGAAATCCATTGTCCAACAGGTATGTTGACAATGTTTCATACCAAGCTCTGGGAGCTTGATGTAAACCAGAAAGTGCTTTTTCCACCTTGTATACTTTATCAGGAAAGTTGGGATCTTCAAACCCTGGTGGTTGACAAACATACACTTCTTCTTCAATTATCCCATAAAGAAAAACACTCTTCACATCCATCTGATACACCACAAAGTCTTTATATGAAGCATAAGCTAGAAATAGTCGTATAGCTTCAATTCTTGCAACAGGAGCAAAAACTTCATCATAATCAATCTCTTCTTCTTTTGTGTATCCCTGAGCAACTAATTGCTTTATTCCTTACCACAATACCTCTTTCATCTTTCTTACATCTGAAAACCCATTTAGTACCAATAGCCCTTTTTCCATTAGGCAAATCCACCAAAGTCCAAACTTCTTGTAGCTTGAATTGTAAAAGCTCTTCCTACATAGCTTCTACCCAGCTTGGATCATTCAGTGCTTGAATTGTCTTATTGGGTTCTACTTATGATAAGAAACAAGCAAACAAGCAATTTTGAAGGTCTTTGTGACTGTTTCTTTGTTTAAGGGATCTAGCAAAGAAACCTTGGTCCTTCAAATCCTTTTTCCTTCTTTTTTGAACAGCAGACTTCACATCTCCAATGATTTGTTCTTGAGGATGATTCTTGTGAATTCTCGTAGTTGGAATAGGGCTGACAGGGATAGTATCATCTATGTTGTTTATGTCAGCCTCTGCACCAACTGCTTCATCATCAGTATCAATATGGATATTTTCCAAGGGAGGTATGTTTGGATCTAAAGAATACTCATCCTTATTAATAGCAATGCCTTCCTTACCAGCGATTTTAACAGTTTTATCTTTATTAGTGATGTTAGTGTTGTTACCATCACAAGCAGCATAACATCATTAGCACTGCTAACATTATCATCCTTCCTTTTATCAACATTTTCTTGTTCTTTTCTTGGCTCTTCATCATCCTGTTGTTCATCATCACATGAAGACTTAACTTCATCTGAGTCTGGGAGCTCTTGATCTAGGATCTTTGGTTCTTCATCCTGAGAACTCTTTGGACTTTGAGAGAATAGTGGATCAGCAGTCCATAATGGTAGCAAAATGCAATCTTTGCCAGGTCCTGTCTCCTTTCTAGATTGACCTGCACTTTTACTTGCTTTTGTAGCTGCAAAATTGTTAGACTGTGTACCTGCAACAACTGGCTCATAATTCATTGTTTTTGTTAGTGCATCAATATCAAACAACCAGTCTGGTCCACTACCTACAGCATTAGGTGTACTCTCACTAAACCTAACATGTAAGTTCTACCATGTAAAAATTCATAAGGGGTCTTGTTATGATAGTAACAGGACACCCAAATAGTCTTAGAAAGCTTAACATTGGAGTTCTACCATGTAAAAATTCATAAGGGGTCTTGTTATGAGGCTTAACTACTCTACTTATATTTTGCACATAGCAAGCAGTATTAACTACTTCAGCCTAAAAAGTAGTTGGTAACTTAGAATCAGCTAACATTGTTCTAGCAGCCTCAATTAGTATCCTATTCCTCTTCTCAGCAACACAATTTTGTTGAGGAGTTCTAGCTAGACTATACTATCTCATAATACCTTTCTCCTTACAAAACTGATTCATATCCCTATTCATGAACTCAGTTTCATTGTCACTTCTTATCACTTTAACTTGATGATTTACAAGATTTCCTACCCTGGTTATAAAAGGCTTAAGGATTCCACTGGTTTCATCCTTAGTAGCTAAAAAGAAAACCCAAGTAAACCTGCTAAAATCATATGTGACAACTAGGCAATACATCCACTTCATTAAACTTTTCACAAATATTGGTCCAAATAAATCCATGTGCAACATATGTAAAGGCTAACTTATAGAGTTCACTGTTTTGGTCTTACAAGAGGCTCTATGTTGGTTTCCCTTCTGACAAGCTACACATGTTTCATCATTTTCAAAAACTTTTGAAGGTAAACCTCTCACAAGATTTCCCTTAACCAGTTTATTCATTTTTTTGAAATTTAACTGCCCAAGCCTTCTATGCCAAAGTTTTGATTCATCAGATGTAGCTTTTGCAAAGAAACAAGTTAAACCTCCTTTGGGAACCATGATCTCTAAATCAACACTGTATATATTATCCAATGTTGCAAAAATCAGCTTAGGCGGCCTTGTAATCAGCGATTACGCTGATTACAAGGTAATCGGCCTTGGACCTTGTTGATTTTTGAAAATTGGGCAAAAAAATCGGCTTGGTCAAAAGTCGGCCACAAATCGGTTAAAAATCGGCCTAATCGGTCAAAAATCGGCCAAATCGGTCAAAATCGGCCTAATCGGTCAACTTAGGTCAACTATAAAAAATATTAATTTAGGCATTCTACTGAATTTGAAGATTGTTTATTTCATTTATAACGCACAATGGACCTCATAATCAGAATTGAAGCCTTTTATTGAGGTTTGTGAACATAGTAGGCTTGGGATCAGTTAAGTCTTTAGTTTGGTCTCTAGAAATACCCAAAACTTGCAGGAAATGCCAATCCGATTAATCACCGATTAATCCCGCCTGGACCGATTACAGGCTACAGGGTGGTCGACCGCCTCATTACCGACTCACGATTTTTGCAACATTGATATTATCTCTTCTAGGAACTTTAAGCAAAACATGACTTTCATCAGTTAACTTAAAGTTAGGAGACAAGACAATGCATTCAGTGTCATTAAATAGAACACTATTCTTTTTGTCACATATTTGTGAGACACTAAAGAGATTGAATTTTATCTCTTTAACAAAATACACATTCTCAAAATCAAGTTTACCAGTTCTTATAGTACCTTTGCCTGTGATTTTCCCTCCTTTAGAGCTACCTCCAAAGGCAACATATCCTCCATCAATTTCTTCATAATCAGTAAGATAGGACATGTTTCATGTCATGTTCCTTGAGCATCCACTATCATTAACTACTTGATTTTTTAAATCCTCATGTGGATTGCCCTGCACATAAAGTAAGAAAATCAGTTTCTTTTTAGGACCCAAGCCATTACTGACTTGGATCTGCCTTGTGCATCAACATAATCAAATTTCTTTAACACTATTGATGCACTGTTGTGTTTGGAAACATGGCCTAAAACTTTAACTTTTGGTTTCCATACCCAACAAGCTGAGGCCTTAACAGCATAAAAGTGATTTACCCAAACAATATCAGTTACTGCTTTTGGCTTAGCAGTAGTAACTACTGCTTTTGGCCTAGCAGTATTAACAACTGTATTCTTTTGAATGGGCCTTTTTATAGTTGAATGTGCTATTTTTGAAAGATTGATAATGATTTAGCACTATTCACTATTGATGTTATGTGAGCAGTATCAACTTGTCTAGTAGTATTAATTAATACTGTTGTTTTGGAAACATTTTGCTTAGCAGTATTAACTGATACTTGTCCAGATTTCATTTGTACTGCTCTTGGAACCATATTTCTTTGAGCATTGGGGTGAGTATTTTTAGAAAAACGTTGGTGATTCACCCTCTGAGCATAGTTCCAAACAGGTTTTTGATAGTAATGACAATCATACTTCAAGTGTTTAAAACTACCACAGAAATAAGAAGCCTTGTTAAACATCTCAAACTGACTACCTAATCTTTGAGACATCATTCCATTCCAATTCCTTTGGTTCCCTCTAGGCCTGTTAGTGTGCACCCTGGGTTGCTCAACTTGATTGACAGTGTTCCTAGTATTTTGTTCTTGTGAAGTAGGTTTAAAAACTTTATCTTTTTAGCACTAGGTTTAACTGTTTTTCTTTCAATCTTAGGTTGAGGTACTTCCTCATTCTCATCATCAGACTCCCAATCTTCAATAATTGGGGCATGAGGCCTCCTAACTGTCTTGGACTCTTCTACCTTAGTCATCTCAACTACAGGCTCCTTAAACTCTTCTAGACCAGTAAAAGACAAATCCTTTGTTGGAGGCAAAAACTTTCCTGTAATGGGAGGGGGAACCTCATTATAACCTAAACCTGTTTTACAGTTGTTAACAATTTGACACTCTATTATTTTTTTAACACTTTCAGATGCATGTTCATACTTATTAACTGTAAGCTGAATACATTCTTTTTCCTTCTGAACTACATCTTTTTCCTTTTTAGCAACTTTAATTCTTCTTCTAAGCTCTTCAATAAGTTCATCTCTTACAAAAATTTCACTCTTTAAAACACTTATCTTTTCTACATACTCAGACTCATTTGTTTTAAAGAATTCAAGTCTTTTCTCAACTGACTCTAATCCTAATTTATAGGCTAAACACTGCAATTCAGACTTTCTTAAATCTTCTAGTAGTTTATTATTTTGAGCTTTAAGTGACTCAACATTATCTAAACAAGATTTATAGGAACAACCAGGATCATTAGATACCTCAGAGTCAGAACTTGAGCTTGTAGATGAATAAGCCATCAATGCATAGTTAGGTCCTTCTACAGCTTGATCACTCCAATCATAGCCACCCTAACCATCACAAGATACCAAAGCTATGGAATTACTTGATTCCACAGGCACAATTCTCCTTGAACTTTCTCCATTCTTGTGGTCTTGACTCCTTGGTGCCCTGCACTCTTTGGCAAAGTGTCCCCTTTTATGACAGTTATAGCATTCCACCTTGGACTTGTCAAAGCCAATGTTATCACTCCCATTGATTGTCATCTTCCTTCCATTTTTCTTCAAGAATCTCCTAGCTCTCATTGTCAACATAACCATCTGCCACCCTAAATCCATCTCTTCCAACTCATCTGGAGGAATTTGTTCTAGATCCTCATTAATCAGTTGAGGACTATTGGGTTGACTAGCCAAGAAAGCATAAATCACAACATCACTCAAGTTGTCCACATTTGTTGAGTTAACAACAGTCACTTGAGTGCTAGCAGTAGTAACTCCATGAGCAGTAGTAACTGCTTCATTGGTAATACTAGTGTTGTTATTAGCAGAGGACATAAATGCCATATTCTGTGAGTTTGTACTGGAACTAGATGATCCTTTGACCTCTGGTTCATACACCTTCAAATTATTGTACAGACCATCCATGCTCATTGTGTCAAGATCAGGTTTGTTTCTCCACACAACAACATGTGTGTTCCATTCAGAGGACAAGCTTCTCAAAAACTTTTGATTCATATCTTCCTGAGAGATCTGCTCACCCAAAACCTCTAGTTGACTTATAAGCTTTTGAAGTCGATCAAAGGTTTGATTCAGCACCTCAGAACCTTGAGCATAGAAGTTTTAATATTGCTGTTTCAAGAGATTCTTTCTTGTCTTCTTTGTAGCAGCATTACCTCCAAACCTCTTTTCAATGGCTTCCATTAAAGACTTGGCATCTTTAATGGAGTTAAACTTCAACTGATGTTCATTAGGAATAGCCATCATCAAAGTAATCCTTGGTTTAACTTCTAATCTTTTTTGAACTTTTTCCTCAGTAGTGATAAGAGGCACCACTGTAATAACACCTTCTGTAGATTTTGTTGTTTTTGGTCATTCTTTTCCATTCTCAATGACATCCCAGAGTTGAAAATCAAGCATCTAGATGTACTGCCCAATTCGCATTCTCCAGATCTCATACTCACCAGCCTTGAGTAATGGAACCTTTGATGCAGCTACCATATAAGTAGACTCTGAATCTCGAGCTTAAATAGGTTCTTCTTGATCACAGCTTCTAGATCACAAGCTCTGATACCCCTTTTTGATCCCAGTTATGCACTTGATCAAATCCCTTAGCTTGTAAAGATTTAGCTATACTAGATATCTAGTACAACTAAGGTATAGAAACTGTAACAACCGAGAAATTTCAAGTCATTATTTTTACTAATTTTATTTGCTTATTTTGCTATTTTAAGTAAATTGGCTTTTGCCAGGAAAGTTGCCCGCGTACGTCGTGATACGTACACTTAAATTAGTAAATTGACTCAGGTTATGCTTAGTCTACCCATTAATATGATTTATTTCTCCCACGTACTTGTTTTCATATGGAATAAATTAATTTTCTATTTCTACACGAAGTGTGCACATTTTATCTTTTACGCGTTTTCGGCTCGCGATTTAAGCTTTAAAGACATTATAACACTCCGGAAGGCTCGGAAAATTTATGAAACATCAAATTAGGTCATTCTAAGTTAAATTTAACATTTTTATGAAAATAGTGTCTTCATGACATTTATTTCCATAAACTATGCATAAAACGTTACCGGTTTAGCTCCGTTGGCCTTTAAATCACTTCGTGACTTATAATACTTATACATAATGCATCATTTCACTAAATAAAATAAAAAAAGATATTAAGCCCACATATTTCCCCCCTAGGCCGCCCCCCCTTACCCCCCCCCCCTTTATTACTTACACACTCTTTATAACTTTTTTCATTACTAAAGAAAACTCATAATTATACATTACACGCAATCTCTCTTCCCTCACAAAAACATCGAACTTCTAAATCCTCTCCTCCTTGCCCCTTTGCTGCCATGATTTCTCCGCCACAAGGCCACATTCATCAAGCTTTCTTGCATCCAAAATCTTGCATTACTTGTCTCTTGTAAGCCACTAGTAAGCTTCCCTAATTTATTTCATCTCATTTCCTATCTTTTCTTATGTTTATTAGAGATTTTTCTAGGCTAAGCAAACAACTCTTGCATGTGTTATTTTAGATGATTTGATTCAGATTTTATAGGAAATAGGGTGTCTGATAATTGGTTAGGGTTGATTGGTAAGTGTTATGCAACAGTTTGATGGATGTATATGAGTTTTTGACTAGTTATTGATGATTTTTCTTAGATGTTTTTTTAATAAAACTCAAATAAATCTTCAAAATAAACTTTTACTCCTGGACTAATCGGGTTCTTGAGTGAATAAAAGGTTAGTAATGATTGATCTTGGACATGCATGAGTATTAGATATAATAAATACACAAAAAGTAGCAATTTAGATTGGTCTATAGTCTGTCTCAGATTTTATGCAACAAGACTAATTCACCATTTTGTCCTCAGAAGGTTTAAAGAAAAAATAAAAATATTGGGAGTTAGCCTCAGGTCTTAGGATCATTTTCCTGAAAACCTTACCTTATAATTCATCCAGATGATTTTTGGAGAAAATCCACACTAAAACATGTCCAGAATTTGCATGTCAGATTTGATAGGCCATTTACTCTTAGATGTTGCAAAGAACCCTAGGTTGGTAAAAACTTGAAAGTTGGAGCTAAGACAATTAGAAAACATATCCCACTAGCCTTATGTCAATTAGACCTATAGATAAAAAAGATACACTCGTTTTCTAAACTTAATTAGATGCTCGAAGTAACTACATAGAGATACAGGGGAAAATTGGTAATTTCACCTATGTTCTAAAGTTCTCAGTTAAGTGAGGCCTTGATTTTCATATATTACAGAGTCATACCTTTATAAGCATATAAAGTTCATAATTTTAGCCTTCACGGTTTAGAAATGGCGACCCGATTAGTGCGACAATTTTATAAAAGTTTCCATCAGCTTTTTTGATTTAAGCCATATAAGTTGTTTCAAACATCTTTTCGACCCATGACTTACTATATAACTTTCAACTAAATTACCTCGTGGTATTATAAGTACAAGTACTGAGTTAAATCATATATATAAGTATTATACCTTAATCCCCGAGCCTAAGTCGTGTTGTATTTTTATTTAGGTCACTTGTGATCTTTACGGGTTTTTCTCGACGTGCACACTTCTCCAATTTTTGTTGCTACTTTATCATTGGCGATTTTATAGCCCCAAGTTTTACTTCAATTGTTTTACAAACTCCGTGGGGGAGACACATGCTATGAATATTTATGATCACAATGCTTTGAAAATTGTATGCTATCATGTTATTATTATTGCCTAAGTTTCCCATAGCCGAAAGTCGCTTTTATTGTGAACTGTTAGTCACTTGCGAGTGAGCACGAATACCTTGAATAGATCTATTGGGATTAACAACCCCCATGCAGGAATGTGCCTGTTTGGCAGTCGTGTTTATTTTATTCGTACCAATGATAGGTGTGGCTATTACCTATGTTTGAAGGGCAAATTTATGCTATTGACAGCAAAGTCGTAGCGTCGGCGTCATGAGCTTAGAGCAATAATAACTTTATCAGACTCTGCATTTGTTGCTTAGTTGTTTTTATAAATGATTTAATGTGATCGACTGCTTATTATTAAACTCTATGGATTCACTCAACCTTTGTGTTGACGTTTTTAGCATGTTTTATCTCAGGTTTTAAGGCATGAAGGTCTTGGTTGGAGTCGCACGGATATCTTTTGAAGACGCGGCATATTTTCACATTTAAAGAGACTATATTTTAAAGATTTATGTTATGTTTAAAACATTTGTGATATTTTGAAAACGTTGTGTTTTATGAAAACTGTTGGGACCTTTGCAAACTCTGAGGTTTTAATGTATCAAATGTGAAACACTTTTAAAACGTCTCTTTTAAAGGGTCGTTTTCCATGACTTGTACTTTGTGCTAGGAAGTAATACCCTAGTGAACTATCTTCCGTTGCAATAATTATGGAGGTGTTACAGATTGGCATCAGAGCTACAGTTATAGAGAACTGGGTCGTTTTCGAAACCTAGACTATAACTATTTTTCGCTAAAGAGTCTCTCATTGCCATATCCGATATCCGTGCGCATATACCACCAGACTGCCTATGCTGTTATACATATGTCATCACTATTGGTATTATATAAAGTATATTTATATACACTATTATTTATATCAAGGTTAATTATATAAATGTTTGACTGATTTTGACCTCTTACGCTTATTTCGGAGCTTGAGCTCAAATCTTGTTTTCCCCGATTACATACCTATACTTACATTTTAATGATCTCTTTTGTTTTCTCAAACATTGTGAGTAATATCGTGGTTTGTTAAAACTCTTTCAAAACCTTTCATAGCATCGTCTTATGCAAAACCCGTTACAGTCTATCGATTTCCCCTCGATTGTCATACTATCCGCCTTCGAAGACGAGTTGGAACATTAGTCCCATACTTCTTGAACAACTACATCGCCTCGTAAACCATCGCCTAAAGACACGCCAGATGATTAGAGCATGACTTTAACGTGCCACCTTGGAACACCCTACTTTCGGAACATGACTTTTTAACGTCTCATTCTTTTTCACTCCTTGTGTTTTGAAGAATCACGATGCTAGGAAGGTAACGCCAAAACTTGACAACAATGTTTACCTTAACTTAATACTATTTTTCGATTTCGAGGACAAAATTTGGAAACTTGTCGGCCACCATTCTGACACCCACTTCATCAACTTACATACTAATGTCTAATAGTGAGACAAAGCCATTCGAGGACAAGGCTATAGAGTGTGAACTCAAACTAGAAGATTACTCACTCGAAGAAGAACCCCTCGGAAGACGAGGAGGAGAACCATTACTGCACCTACTCCTCCCACTCGACCAGAGTCTATCACCAGAGAGCCCATCCAACACAGCATCCCATCGTTGGTGACACACATGGCGCATCATGAGAGATATTTCAGGTCAACAGAAACGTGATGTGATAGCCAACCTACAGTCTCGTTGGAGAAGGGTAAAGCTCGAGGAGCCAAGTGCGGATCTTACTTAATCAACATTCGTGATATTTGTTGACTTTACCATTTATTATTTGTTATCATTTAACCTCAAACAACTTTCGTGATACTCATTGCCTTTCTCATTTTATGTTGTTCTTATTTAAAATGCATGTTTACAACATAATGCTTTTCACATTTATTGTTGATCCCCATTCATTCTCAATTAACAATCACAATGCTTATTGTCTTTGTCACTTATTGCGTTTCTCATTAATTGTTTACCCTCAGCTAGCATTCGTGCTGCTTGTTGTATTTCTCATTTATTGTTCGTTCTCATTTCTTCTTCTCATTTAGCATTCGAGATGCACATTATCTTTTTAACTTATTGATTTTCCCAGTTATTCTCATATAACATTCGTGATATTTATGGATTTCATCATTTACCGTTTGTTCTCTTCCATGACATTTATTGTCTTTCACCTTTGTTATTTGCCTTCACATTTATTGCCTATCTCATTTGTTCTCATTTAAAGTATCGCTACGCTTATTGCTTTCTTAATTCTTGTCTATTTCACTTCATCTCTTTTAACAATCGTGTGTCTATTATCCTTCTCAGTTTTCGATTTTCCTTATTTATTCTCATTTGACACTCGCAAAGAATATTGTCAGTCTCGTTTATTATTGAACCTCATTTAGAATTATGTCTTTCAGTATTGGTCTCTTTTGACTATTGGTTTGATTCGCTAGTTGTCTCGATTAATTGATTATTTGTGTTAATATTCTATATCTCTTCGCTTCACTATTATTGTGATTTACGGTTCTTCTGTTTGCATTAATTTGAGTCATTGATCTCTCTCTTACACACCCTTTCATTTTCTTCTTCGTTCGTATAAATATCAAATTTTCTTCCGAGCACTCTATGCTCATACTAGTATGAATGATATGGACATCTTAATCCATTCATTATTGTTCTGATTCATTGATCCTTTCATTTGGATCGATTGATAACAGTTTGCTTCTTTGTTCATACAGATATCTAATCTATCCCTTTTAAGCAGTCTTTGCTCCTAAAACATTACATTCGACAAAATTCTATTATTATTTTGTGATTCATCAAGATCTTTCATTGGTATTATTAATTACTCCTTGTAACTATCTTTTACCCGAAGGCATTGGCATCTACTTCTTTTGTCTGAAGGTATGGTCCCGTAGTAATCCCATTCGCATTAATCGTTAGTACGCATCAGGGCGTAAGAACAACAATCCAGGACAACAGGCTACAAGCAGTACAAGATCGTCAGGATAGTTACGTGAAAGTTCGCCACGAAAGAACGTGCTATGTTTCGGAAAACGATGAAAACTGAACTCGATGTACGTTGAAGCCTACAAGAATTTTGCAAAAGCTGGAATGGTAGCTTATTGACTTGAACTTCTGCAAGAGCTTAGTAGTGTGCTCAACACGTTTCACGATTCGAACTTGAAGAAGTGCCTTTCAGATGAAACCCTCGTCATTCCACTAGAAGAGATTCAGCTTGACGACAAGGTTAATTTAATAAGGAACTAGTTAAGATCATAAAACTACTTGACTAAACCGAACATTACATTATCGTTCCTCAATTATACATACCCTAATTACCTATGTCTAATTCAGGAGGGATTATGTTATGCTGAGAGCAGTCACCGGTAAGTTTTATTAAAAACGACTTTTCAATTATATCCTTAAAACAATTTGTGGATTTTCTTAAGATTACACAACTAATCAAACTCTTATCCTGCCTTCACCATGTAAAATCAGCCTCATTCGACACCGTAATCCGATGTGACTAATCAAACTACATCGCTAATTATCTTAGAAACCATTCGCTACAAGCACCCTCATTTCTTTTTCCGACACACCGTCAACCGATATGATAAACTGAATCACGAGGACGTGATTCCTTTTTTAACGGATGGGTAATGTAACAATGGAGAAATTTCAAGTCATTATTTTTACTAATTTTATTTTCTTATTATGCTATTTTAAGTAAATTGGCTTTTGCCGGGAAAGTTGCCCCCGTACGTCGTGACACGTACGCTTAAATTCGTAAATTTACTCAGGCTATGATCAGTCTACCCACTAATATGATTTATTTTCCCCCACGTACTTGTTTTAATATGGAATAAATTAATTTTCCATTTCAACGCGAAGTGTGCACATTTTACGTTTTACGCGTTTTCAGCTCGCGGTTTAAGCTTTAAAGACATTATAACACTCCGGAAGGCTCGGGAAATTTATGAAACATCAAATTAGGTCAATTTAAGTTAAATTTAACATTTTTATGAAAATAGTATCTTCATGACATTTATATCCATAAACTATGCATAAAACATTACCAGTTTAGCTCCGTTGGCCTTTAAATCACTCCGTGACTTATAATACATATACATAATGCATAATTTCACTAAATTTAAAAAAAAAAAAAAAAAAAAAAAAAAAAAAAAAAAAAAAAAAAAAGAAGAAGAAGAAGATATTATGCCCACATATTTCCCCCCCTCGGCCCCACCCCCCCCCCCCCAAAAAAATCAATTACACACTCTTTATAACTTTTTTCATTACCAAAGAAAACTCATAATTAAACATTACATGCAATCTCTTTTCCCTTACAAAAACATCCAACTTCTAAATCCTCTCCTCCTTGCCTCTTTGCTGTCGTGATTTCTCCACCACAAGTCCACATTCATCAAGCTTTCTTGCATCAAAAATCTTGCATTACTTGTCTCTTGTAAGCCACTAATAAACTTCCCTAATTTATTTCATCTCATTTCCTATCTTTTCTTATGTTTATTAGAGATTTTTCTAGGCTAAGCAAACAACTCTTGCATGTGTTATTTTAGATGATTTGATTCAGATTTTATAGGAAATAGGGTGTTTGATAATTGGTTAGGGTTGATTGGTAAGTGTTATGCAAGAGTTTGATGGATTTATATGAGTTTTGGACTAGTTATTGATGATTTTTCTTAGATGTTTTGTTTATAAAACTGAAATAAATCTTCAAAATAAACTTTTACTCCTGGACTTATAGGGTTCTTGAGTGAATAAAAGGTTAGTAATGATTGATCTTGGACATGCATGAGTATTAGATATAATAAATACACAAAAATTAGCAATTTGGATTGCTCTATAGTCTGTCTCAGATTTTATGCAACAATACCAATTCACCATTTTGTCCTAAAAATGTTTTAAGAAAAAATAAAAATATTGGGAGTTAGCCTCAGGTCTTAGGATCATTTCTCCGAAAACCTTACCTCTTAATTCATCCCGATGATTTTTGGAGAAAATCTACACTAAAACTTGTCCAGAATTTGCATGTCAGATTTGATAGGCCATTTACTCTAAGATGTTGCAAAGAACCCTAGGTTGGTAAAAACTTGAAAGTTGGAGCTAAGACATGTAGAAAACATATCCCACTGGCCTTGTATCAATTAGACCTGTAGATAAAAAGATACACTCATTTTGCTAAACTTAATTAGATGCTGGAAGTAACTACATAGAGACACAGGGGTAAATTGGTAATTCCACCCATGTTTTGAAGTTCTCAGTTAAGTGAAGCCATGATTTTCATATAGTACAGAGTCATACCTTTCTAAGCATATAAATTACATAATTTCAGCCTTCACAGTTTAGAAATGGCGACCCGGTTAGTGCGGCAATTTTATAAAAGTTTCCATCAGCTTTTTAGATTTAAGCCATATAAGTTGTTTCAAACATCTTTTCGACCCATGACTTAGTATATAACTTTCAACTAAATTACCTTGTGGTATTATAAGTACGAGTACTGAGTTAAATCATAAATATAAGTATTATACCTTAATCCCCGAGCCTAAGTCGTGTTGTATTTTTATTTAGGTCACTTGTGATATTTACGGGGTTTTCTCGACGTGCACACTTCTCCGATTTCCGTTGCTACTTTATCATTGGTGAGTTCTTAGCCCCAAGTTTTACTTCAATTGTTTTACAAACTCCGTGGGGGAGATACATGCTATGAATATTTATGATCACAATGCTTTGAAAATTGTATGCTATCATGTTATTATTATTGCCTAAGTTTCCCATAGCCGAAATTCCCTTTTATCGTGAACCGTTAGTCACTTGCGAGTGAGCGCGAATACCGTGAATAGATCTATTGGGATTAACAACCCCATGCAGGAATGTGCCTATTTGGCAGTCGTGTGTATTGTATTCGTATCAATGATAGGTTTGGCTATTACCTATGTTTGAAGGGCAAATTTATGCTATTGACATCAAAGACGTAGCGTCGGGGTCACGAGCTTAGAGCAATAATAACTTTATCAAACTTTGCATTTGTTGCTTAGTTGTTTTTATAAATGATTTATTGTGATCGACTGCTTATTATTAAACTCTATGGATTCACTCAACCTTTGTGTTTACGTTTTTAGCATGTTTTATCTCAGGTTTTAAAGCATGAAGGTCTTGGTTGGAGTCGCACAGATATCTTTTGAAGACGCGGCATATTTTCACATTTAAAGAGACTATATTTTAAAGATTTATGTTATGTTTAAAACATTTGTGATATTTTGAAAAACTTGTGTTTTATGAAAATTGTTGGGACCTTTGCAAACTCTGAGGTTTTAATGTATCAAATGTGAAACACTTTTAAAACTTCTCTTTTAAAGGGTCATTTTCCATGACTTGTACTTTGTGCTAGGAAGTAATACCCCAGTGAACTATCTTCCGGTGCAATAATTATGGGGGTGTTACAGAAACTGTGTTTGAGTTTTATTAAATGAATCTAGTACTTAATATTAAGAAAAACTTTGTATGAATGTAAAAGTAATGAACACAATGATTTAACAAACAAAACTATCTCTATATTATTGATGAATAATATGAATACTCTCCAAGTATTAGGGTTTACAACCTTCAAGCTATATGTAAAACACGTAGCTAACTCAATGCCCTAAGACCTCCTTTTATAGACTAAGGAGTCCTAGTCGGCTTACAATAACTTTCCGTACAAGATAAATCTTTAATGAATATTTTATATAATTATCTAACCAACTACACAAGTATATCTCTTAAGCAGTAGTAATAAATCACCAGCAGCACTAATCTTCACTCTGGCAGTATTAACTCTGAAGCAGTTATAACTTAGTACTAGCAGCACTAAGTTTTCTTCTAGCAGCACTAACATACTTAGTGTATTTCTTTGAAGTTCAGCAGCATTACCAGCAGTAATAATCTACACCAGCAGTCTTAAGTCTTTCACCAGCAGTAGTAAAACATTTAGAGTATTTTCCTTTTAAGCACCTAAGCAGTTGTAATTCCTTAGAGCAGTCTTAACAATATGAGCAGCATCAACTGAAGAAGCTTTAATTCCCAACAAATAGTAACAGTACACCCAAATGGTCTCATAAAACTTAAAGTTGATGTTCTACTATGAAAAAGTTAATATGGGGTCTTGTTATGAGGCTTAACTACTAACACTCTATTTTGCACATAGCAAGCAGTACTGACTGCTTCTGCCCAAAAAGTGGTTGGCAACTTAGAATCAGCTAGAATAGTCCTAGCCACCTCAATTAGTGTTCTATTTCTCCTCTCAGCTACTCCATTTTTTTGAGGAGTTCTAGCTACACTAAATTGTCTCAAAATTCCCTTTATCTCACAAAACTGATTCATCTCTCTATTCTTGAACTCAGTTCCATTATCACATCTAATCACCTTAACCTTGTGATCTACTAGATTTTCTATCCTTGTTATAAAAGACTTAAGAATGCCACTAGTCTCATCCTTAGTATCTAGAAAAAAAAACCCATGTAAACCTACTAAAATCATCTGTGACAAATAGGCAATACATCTTCTTCATAATACTTTTTACAAATGTTGGACCAAACAAATCCATATGCAACATATGTAAAGGCTGACTGATTGAGTTCTTTGTTTAGGACTTACAAGAGGCTCTGTGCTGCTTTCCCTTTTGACAAGCAACACATGTCTGATCATTTTCAAAAAGTTTGGAAGGTAAACCTCTTACAAGATTTCCCTTAACCAATTTATTCATAGTGTTAAAATTTAAGTGCCCTAGCCTTCTATGGCAAAGTTTAGATTCATCAGATGTGGCTTTTGCAAAAAGGCAAGTTAAAACTCCTTTAGGAAAAATGTTCTTTAAATCAACACTATACATATTGTTCTTTCTAGGAACTCAAAGTAAAACTTGACTTTCATCAGTTAACTTAAAGTTTGGAGATAAAACAATACATTCAGTGTCATTAAAAAGAAACTATTCTTTTTGTCACACATTTGTAAGACACTGAAGAGATTAAACTTTAACTCTCTCAAAAAATACACATTCTCAAAATCTAGTTTACCAGTTTTAATGGTACCTCTTCCTGTGATTTCCCCTCCTTTGGGGTTCCCTCCAAAAGTAACATATCCTCCATCAATCCCTTCATAATCTGTAAGATATGACATGTTCCCTGTCATGTACCTTGAGCATCCACTATCAATCACTCATTTATCCTGTAAATCTATATATGGATTGCCCTACACATTAGGTAAGAAAATCAGTTTCTTTTGGGGACCCAAGCCATCACTGACTTGGATCTGCCATGTGCATCAACATAATCAAATTTTTTCTGGGTGATTGATGCACTGTTGTGTTTAGAAACATGGTCTAAAACTTTAATATTTGGTTACCAAACCCAACAAGCTGAGGCCTTAACAGGATTAACATGATTTCCCTTAACAGCATTAACTACTGCTTTTGGCCTAACAGTATTAACTACTTTTTTGACCTAGCAGTATTAAATACTGTGTTCTTTTGAATGGGCCTCTTAATAGTTGAATGTGCTATTTTAGAAAAATGTGACATTGATTTAGCGCATTCACTGTTGTTTTTGTGTAAGCAGCATTAACTTGTCTAGCAGTATTAACTAATACTGCTGATTTTAAAATGTTTTGTCAAGCAGTATTAATTGGTACTAAGCCAGACTTCATTAGTACTACTCTTGGAACCATGTTATTTTTAGAAAAGGGGTGAGACTTTTTAACAAAATTTTGATGATTCACCTTTTTAGCATTGTTCCAAACAGGTTTTACCATCCTTTGATTTTGAAACTGTTTTTTATGGTAATAGCAATCAACCTGCAAATGATCAAAACTTTCACACATATAACAGGCCTTATTAAACATCTCAAAATTACTTCCTAATCTTTGAGACCTCAAATTGTTCCAGTTTCTTTGATTACCTCTAGGACTGTGAGTGTTTTGCCTAGGTTGCTCAACATTTTAAACAGTTTTCCTAGCAGATTTAGATTTGACAGTTAGCAATACTAGGCTTAACTATTTTCTTTTCAATCTTAGGTTGAGCTACATCCTTATCCTCATCATCTGACACCCAATCTTCAATAATTGGTGCATCATCATTCTTCCTATCTACCTTAGACTTTTCCTCACTAAACTTGGCTCTATTTTTCTCAACTACAAGCTCATTAACAAACTCATCTAAACCAGTAAACAACAAGTCAGGTGTTGGAGGCATGAATTTTCCTGTTATGGGAGGTGGAACTTCATTATAGCCTAAACCACTACCTTTCGTGCACTTGTCAACAATTTGACACTCTATGAGCTTGTTTACACTTTCAGATGCATGTTCAAATCTATCTACTCTAAATTGAATGCTATCTTTTTCTTTTTGAACTTCATCTTTTTCTTTTTGAGTTGTTTCAAGCTTTTTCCTAAGCTCTCTAATAGTTACTTCTCCTATATAAATTTCATCTTTTAAGACATTAATCTTTTCTACATAATCAGACTCATTCTTCTTAAAAAATTCAAGTCTTTCTTCCACTGACTCTAAACCTGTCTTATAAGCCCTAGAACCCATAACTCTTCTTTAAATCTTCTAAAATAGTTTATCATTTTGAGATTTAAGAGATTCAACAGTTTCTAAGCAAGATTTTGAACAAATAGAATCATTAGATACCTCTGAGTCAGAACTTGGAGATGAGAAATCCATGAGTGCATAATTGGGTCCTTCCTCTGCCTGATCACTCTAGTCATAACCACCAAGACCATCACATGACACCAAAGCTGTAGAATTTGATGTTTCCACAGGCACACTCCTTCTTGAGCTTTCCTTATTCCTGTTGTCTTGATTTCTTGTAGCTCTGCACTCTCTAGCAAAATGTCCCTTCCTGTGGCAGTTGTAGCACTCCACCTTGGACTTATCAAAACCAATGCCCTCATTGCTATTGACAATGAGCTTCCTTCCTATATTCTTCAAGAACCTTCTTGCCCTCATAGTCAACATCGCCATCTGCCATCTCAAATCTATCTCTTCAATGTCATCTGGATGAATTTGTTGTAAGTCCTCATGTACAAGTTGAGGACTATTTGGTTGACTAGCCAGGAATGCATAAATAACAGCATCACTCAAGTTATCAATGTTTGTAGAATTAGCAGCATTAACTTGAGTACTAGCAGTAGAAACTCCATGAGCAGTATTAACTCCTCCATCAGTGTTGCTAGTGTTGTTATTTGAAGAGGACAAAAAAGCCATGTTCTGTGTGCTTGAACTTGAGCTAGACATCCCTTTAACTTCTGGTTCATACAACTTAAGATTATTGTAGAGATCATCCATGCTCATTGTATCCAGATCATCTTTATTCCTCCACACAACAGAATGTGTGTTCCATTCAGGTGACAAACTTCTCAATAGCTTCTGATTAACATCTTCTTGTGAAAGCTTTTCACCCAAAAGCTCCAACTAACTCACAAGCTTTTGAAGCCTGTCAAAAGTCTGATCAAGCATCTCAGAACTTGGAGCAGAGAAGTTTTCATACTGTTGCTTTATGAGATTCTTCTTGGTCTTCCTTGTAGCATCATTCCCACCAAATCTCTTTTCTACAGCTTCCAGCAACGACTTAGTATCTTTTATAGAATTAAACTTTAGATGATGTTCATTGGGAATGCCCATCATTAAAGTACTTCTAGCTTTAACCTCAAGTCTTCTCTGAGCCTTGTCTTCAGCATATGTAATAGGCACCACTGTCACAACACCTTCTGCAGTTCTTGTTGTTTTTGGCAAGGTGTTACCAGTCTCTATGACTTCCCATAGTGAATAGTCTATCATCTGGATATATTGCTCAATCCGCATCCTCCATATCTCAAACTCACCAGGTTTGAGCATAGGAAATTTAGATGCAGCCACCATGTGTGTAGAATCTTGATCCATGTCTTCTAGCAAGATCTTGTGAATAAAAACAGATTTTTCTTGGTCACAGCTTCTAGATCACAAGCTCTGATACCACTTGTTGATCCCAGTTGAGCACTTGATCGAATTCCTTAGCTTGTATAAGGTTTAGTTATATTAGATAAATCTAACACAACTAGTGTAGAAACTGTGTTTAAGTATACCAAAGACTATGCGAAATCTAGTTTTTGATATTAAAAAGAATTCTAATGTAGCAGAGAAGTAATGAACACATAATTCAACAAACAATAAGCTTCAATATTATTAATGAATAATACCAATACTCAACAGTATTAGGGTTACAAAACTTTGAAGCTATAAACTTTCTATGTGTTTCACGTATCTAACCCTATGCCCTAAGACCTCCTTTTATAGACTAAGGAGCCCTAGTCGGCTTACAATACTAAGGAAAGTCTATCAAATCTTTTCTATACTTATCTAATACATAAGTTTAGGCACACGACATTCCATACATATCTAACAGTTGTAACTCATGTCTAACAGTTGTAAGTTTTGCACTGGCAGCACTAACTTTGTTTAAGCAGCAGTAACTTCCTCAGCAGTCTTAACTTAGTACTGACAGCGTTAACTTTGAACTAGCAGTAGTAACATACTTAGTGTATTTTCCTTGAAGTTCCTCAGCAGTAGTAACTTTGTTCCAGCATTCTTAACTCTTCACTGGCAGTAGTAAACACTTAGCATATTTTTCTTTGAAGTACAAGAGCAGTCTTAAATCCTTAGAGCAGCAATAAAAATAATGTGAGCAGCTGTAACATCAAGAAGCTTTAATCCCAACATACTCTCATTTCTTTGTGTGCGAATTTAGATGAGCACTTACCCAGTAGAGAAGCTTAAGAAGTTAGAGGGAACCTAAGTTCCGACAGGCCGGGTTTCGCTTGAACAAGTCTATCAAACATGGTACTTAATTACTCTTCCGTAGGGTAAACCCACGAACTCTCGTAATCATTTGGTTACGGAATAGGACGCTATGGAAAATAGGCTAGACAAATTGACCAAAGGAGTCTAGTGACATTTACCCACTATATGGACTAAAAGAAGCAAGAATTATATAAACCCTAAGCCTTGAATAGTCATATTATTCTCTTTTTTGTCCTTACGTTTTGATTCTAGTAGATAGAATTTACTATTTATCGAACATCTTTCACTTAATTATATCTGCTTGAATTTAATACTTTATTTCACCTGACCAACAGCTCTTGGGATGACACTCGGATTTACCTAGGCTATACTTCACATGACCAGGTACACTGCCCGTTAGTATGTATTAGTCCTAGTATCTCTCAGTTTATAAATTTACAACAGGATGGAAAAAGCACATCAACCATCCTGAAAACCTTGATGGACTCCCATGGTGGCACGAAACCCTAGGACCATCCATATAAATAGATGGTTCATTCCAACGAATGAACCAACTTGAACTTAACTTCAACCAACTCACGCATAGTGAATTCCTACATTCACATCAGCTACTCCGGGAGTGTTACCCCAACTCGTGACTCCGATCATACCTTGGGGTCCTTACCGAACGTCGGAAACCAAACCAGATAGCCTCCTCCACCTCTCAATACATACCTTACGTAAACATTCCTCAAAATAATTTTGTTCCGTTTAACGAAAAGAAAAAAAAGCTATCATGAACCTTTTTCGGATGATGAGTTTATCTTTTTTACTTCAATTTAATAAAAATATTAAGCCTTTACTTACAAACTTATGCACCAATTTATTGTGTAAAAATTACAATACTTGTTGGTACAACAATATGTATTTGAAAATACCACGCTTTCCCTCTATAAAATTTCATGGTCCGTTTGGTTTGTAGATGGGTTTAGGATTAGGATTAGGATTTGATGTAAGAGAAAAAATATATATTATAAAATAAATTAATTAATATTTTAAAAAGTTATATATACTTTTAATTATGTAAAAAGAAAAGAATGTAAGTTAGTGAGGAATATGAGACCCATTTAAGGTGAAAGAAGAAAAAAGAAAGATAAGTTTATTTTGATATTAGACACTATGCCTTGGTATGATATCTATCAACTTTTGATTACCTCATTTTTAATTTATGGGCTCACCTAAACAACCAAAAAAAATATTTTCACTTTCTTTTGATAAACCCACACCAAAACCATAAACCAAAGAGCAACTGAGTTTTATGATACAAACATATCCTTTTGATACAATGGCTGCTATTGTTATTGTATCCGTATCAACAACCAAAAACATTATCCATGGAAATATGTTTTATCAAAAATCACCACACGTGTGTGGACTGACGACCATGTGCAATATGTAATGCCAGTACCACTTATGGCCAGCTAGATACGCTCGTTATAAGTGTAGGGAAACAGTTACACTTTTATTAATAAAATTCAAGTTACGGTAAATAAAATTAATAGTAAATAAATAACAGAAAAATAATTACAAACAAAATGTAGACACTAATAAACGATAATTAAATAAAACAATAAAATAGTCAGTAGACGCGATGTCTTTGAACTAATATGTAGGTGTGACCCTTTGAACCTTCCCTTGTGAAATGCACTTAGCCACCTAGCTATCAGTAGACGCAATGTATTTGAACTGAGCTGTTGTTTATGTAGACGACAATACACTTCACACAAGACTCTCCCTAACATTGTTAAGTCCTCATAGTCATGTTCGTTATGGTCATGAACATTTTCCTAGTTCTGCAAGAACTCTTAGGATTTGCGCCCCCCCCCCTTTCGAAGCCCCCCCTAACATTGTTAAGTCCTCATAGTCATGTTCGTTATGGTCATGAACATTTTCCTAGTTCTACAAGAACTCTTAGGATTTGCGCCCGCCCCCCCCCCCCCCCCCCCCCCCCACAATTCCCTTCGAAGCCACCCCACTTCTCTCTCACATAGGTGATTTCATCTTGAATCATTTTTGCCAACTAATTTTCCAACAATATGGACTGGTTGTAAGCGTCGTCACATCTGCTTTTACTTTATAATATTCGAATAAAACAAAACCAAACATTATTCTTGATAATATTTTTGTAACATACAATAAAAAACTCATTCAATCCACTTTTACATTAAAAAGGAAAAACAAAAAATAATGCAGTAATGCTTGTTATCAAACCGGCGCTGCACCTATATTGTGGGAAACCGGTGCAACTATGAGGCCGTTATAAGACCATGACGCCGATAACATGGAGTTATAACCTACTCCACTATGCCCTCTTATGTCATGCATATTGTCATACTTTTTCTTAGATTTTGAATTAAATATTTGTAATTGAGTTCCTTTATCCAAAATGATTCATACTTTGAGTGTGTTCGAGTATGTTAGTAAAGCAATTGTTTATAGTAAATGTTTTACATGCTCACATCATCTTTGTGTGAAATATTATATGTTACGAATAGCAACTTCACAATTACGCAATTATTAGCTTGCTTTCTTATCTTTAATAGATGGTAGATACGTGTAAAAATACATTGACATATAAGGCAGACCTTACATTCTAAAACAATAGTACTCTATATCATATGTTCCATGTGGCTTTGGACTAAAGAATATGTTCATTACTACAAGTATATATACTTTGAAAGTCAAATTAATTGTTTCACGCTACTAATTAATCGTACATGTTTTAGATGAGAATCACTTACACAAGGAACATTATCAAACCTCATAAAGTCATAAGGTACCAATAAGCTACAGATATTTTACTGTTAAAAAAGTTATTTGTCAATAATCTCAAAGACTTTCTGTTTAAAAAACAGAAATATTTTGGCTGATGGCAATTAAGGAAGTGATACAGTGATAGCCAATTCAAATAAGATTTAAAAAAGTTACAACACGTGAAGGAGATGATAACGCATGGTTATCTAATACCGGGACGGAGGTCTGGGCGTGGTGGAGAGAAGGAAAAGATATAATGGTTATACCGTTATACAAAGATTGAGGTGAAGTGAGGCACATATAAATTTAGAGTCGAGTTCAATATAAATCCTAAATTTTTTGAAATTCAATGAACAAATTTTGACAATTTATTTTTGTATGAAAATTATAAAAAGCATTTTAAATTTTTTTTTGAAAATAATATCTTGCAAATGGTTAATCGTTAAGCGACAAAAAATACATCACTGCGACGATAATTTTTTATTTTTTAGTAGATGGACATTTCGATATACTTTCGACCAACTTTTTTCTTTCGAGTTTTTGTTTTAGTGTTAAAATTTGCGTTTGAAAAAATCGCATTCGATTTGTTATTTAAGAAATCACGTGTGATTTCACAAATTACATATGATTTCATAAATCATATATGATATTAAAATAACAAATTACATGTGATTTTTCAAAACGTAAATTTTAACACTTAAAAAAAAAAGTCGAAAAAAAAGTTTGACGAAAGTAGATACAATTGTCCATCTATAGAAAGATGATTTAGTTATCGTCGCGATTGTATGATTTTTTTTTCGTGTAACGATTAACAATTTGTGATATATATATATATATATAAAAGGGCCTCTATTATAGAAACCCCCCCTACGATGTCCCATCAGGGGGGTTTTGTCCTTTTATTCTTTTTGTCTCCCTTTGACCGACAGTATATCACAGTTTTTGTCAGTTTCTGTTCCGTATTTCTGACAGTTTTAAGCGTTTGACATATTAAACTTTATATTTTCTGTTCCGTATTTTCAGGTTTATAGTTTTTTGATATAAACAAAATTATAAAAAAAAAAAAAAAAAAAAAAAAAAAAAAAAAAAAAAAAAAAAAAATTGAAAAAAACAAAAAAAGTGGGGGGGGGGGGGGGGGATTTCGAATTTGAGGGGGGTGGGGATAAGCTGGGCCTTATTTATTTATGTCATAGTTAAACGCAGCCACGTAGCGAGGCACAAAATAAACTATTTATATCACACTTAAGCTTATAAAAGATAGTTAAATACAGATTCCTAAATTTTTTAAAGATCCAATAAATAAATAATGGCCACTCATTTTTTATGTCAACACAATAAAAATTTACTTTCATCTTATATATGGCCCAGCTTATTCCCACGGGAACCACCCCCCCCCCCTCTCTTTGTTTTTTTCATTTTATTTATTTATTTATTTATTTATTTATATTTTTATAATTTTATGTGGCGTGATTGAATGTGATGGGGAGAAAAAGAAAGGTGTGACGCTAATATGAAACCTTAATAGTTACCTAAAAAAATGTGACGTAAAGAAATGTGACGGCGATAAGAAGGAAATCAACATTTCATAGATACATTGTCTTTGATCCGATACGTTACTCTCTCCATGTGAATAAAAATATATCATTGCTAAAGACTCCTAACCAAATAATTCGGTTCTGTTTGATTCGGGTCGGTTTAGCTATTTTAATCCGAAAAACCGAATAAAAATCGAATCGAACCGAGATCGACAAAAACCGACAAAAATATAGAAAACCGAAACAAAACCGAATAAGGTCGGTTCGATCCGGTTTCGGTCGGTTTATCGGATCTGGTCGTTTTTCGAATGAATTTGCTCCGACCTACTCCTAACAATTTACTCCCTCCGTCTTAATTTATTTGTCAGGAGAGAGAAAACACAAAGTTTAATAAAAGTGTGGCAACTTTAATTTTCAACCACTAAAATGAAATATTCCTCCAATAGATTCTTTAGTTTTTACTAAATAAAAAAAGTGGAAAATTAATTTGAAACATCCATAAAAGAAAATATGAACAATTGTAAAGTGAGACGGAAGGAGTAAAATATACTGATCCAAATTATGAACAATTGTAAAGTGATACCTTGACATGTAAAAGTTGTATAGGTACTCCTATAAATACTTCTTTTACTTCCCCATTTTTTTATTTTTATTTTTTTTTACTTCAAATTTTACTTTCTTTACTCTTTTTCAATCTTACTATATTTACATAGTATTTTTTTTCGTCAGTTTTACCCAATTTATTGATAAAACAACTTTTAATGATTTTCTGCTTCAAATTTTTTGTGTTTTAATACTTTTGAATTATAAAACTTTATATTTTCTATTATGTTTTATCTCATTTCACAGTTTTATACTCCACAAAAAACAAAACTAAAAAAAAAAAAAAAAAAAAATGTTAAAGGAGGTATTAGTGGTACTTTTGAGGGGTATCAATATCCCGTCCTAAGTTATATACATCTCTAAACTAGCATGGTTAGACTAAAAATTAATTAATATTTGGTTTGATAATTTTTGTTTTCGTAAGCATAAAAGTCCTATCTATTCCTTCCAATAAATTGTTCCGGTATGTTGATAACTTTTCAGTGGTGGTTGATAAGCAAACATTTTCTTTTCAATTCACGAGAGTCAATCAAGTACTAATTTATTTTGGTTTATAAGCATGTGCACTGAGCCAATGATCGAATATGTGGTCCATTTACAAAAGTTATGATAGATGTTTGTAGTTTACTTCTCACCACTCGATTTAGAGCAACTCCAACGGACTTTTATAAAGGTGGAGGGTGTAGTTATATATTTTGCTTCGCTACATCAGCTTCACATCAGTTTTTTCTCTTTTCAAAACTTTTTACTTCAACTTTCCTTTAACAATTGCAGCACCTTTTCTCTCTTCTAATATTTTTTCTATATTTTATCATTTAAAAATACATTCAAAATACAAATACATACCTACAATACACATACAATAAATAAATTAATATTTCTCTCTCTTTTGGTAGTGTGTGTTTCTTGCGAGAGTATACTGCCGGGAATTATTTTTACTTTTGTTGAAAGTTCCTGCAATGATGAAATTGGGTTTCCCGCTAAGAAAATAGGTTTCCTGCTAGTTTCCCACTGGTGCACCTCATACACTAAAAACTTTTCAGTATGTGAAATAGCAAATCGATTTTTTATTTTTTCTTCGACAGTAAAGATTTTAAGTTATTCTATTTTCGTTATATCTTGCTTTTTGATTGTTAAAAAGAATGCAAAAAGGGTAAATATTTTAAAAAAGTTACATACTTGATATCATTTTTTTTTTTCTAGATAGCGAACAAATTTTTTTACTTAAAATGGTACTTTTCTTTCAAATTCATCTTTTTTGAGGTATTTTGCGACATTTTTTGACATTTTTGCCCTTCGAAAAAATAAATTTTCTATTAATTAAAAGTGGCAAAAATATTACAAAATATTGCAAAATACTCTAAAAATGCTAAATTTGAAAGAAAAATACCCGTAAAAGCAAAAAAAAAAATTTGTTCGCTACCCATAAAGATAAACGATGTCAAGTATGGTACCTTTTTGAAATATTTGCCTTGCAAAAAACCGCACTGATAGACATTTGCAGATCTCTATTGAACTAATCCGCAGCCAACATGTAGAAGTTAAATTGCATATCTCCCACGATTAATTAGCATTGTGACAAAATAATAAAAAGATAAGAACGTACTAGACACGATTTTATTTATTTATTTTTTTTAATGGCTGAATTATATAAATGAATAAGAACTTCTAGTAAGTCAATAGAAGCTAAAGAGTATAATTAAAATCTAGAAATAAACAAAAGAACATATTCTAGAGTCCACTCGAGACTTTAACTGCGAGGCATACAGAAGGTATGAAAATACTATTGCTAATTACAGAAAATCGAGATAAGAGAAAAATCCCCATTCACGAAGGCTGAGTCACCGGTTTTCACTCCGAGGTGTTTTTGATGCAGACCTAAACAAGTCTCGGGGAATTAAAAAAAAAAGGTCAGTACTGGTGTTTTTGACCCTATGGCATAACCAAGAAAGTGAAGATGAACGAATCTTGTAAAAAATTTGAGAGGATCTAAACACACGCCTTATGTTAGAGATACTTTGATGTAATACTAACTAGCACGCGGAATTTACTAGTTAATACTTAGAAGATATTGTATGTATGACGTATGAATGGAACAGTAATGTGTATGAACAAGAGACAATAATTAACACCAAAAGATTCAATATTATTGATTATAATACGAGTGATCTTATCTATCACTAGGGTTACAAAACCTTGAATCTCTTAACAAAACAATCTTACTTCGATATGTAAAACCTAACCTAGTACCTCCTTTTATAGAACAAGGAGTCCTGTACAAGTAAACTACAATATTCGTATCAATCTATAACTAGAAGATATTCACTAAATCTTTTCTATACTTATCACATTACACATATTCAGAACATAAGCAGTACAAAGTGTTTGTACTGGCAGTACTAACTCAATTAGTACTGTTAGTGTTATACTCCAGCAGTTGTAATATTTAGCCTGGCAGTACTAACTGTTGGTTTAATTCACAACAATCCTCCCCTAAACTTATGATTTCTCTGCAAATCACTAAGTTTCTTAATTAAACTTCAACTCTGATGATGGGGGGATTCTTCCAAACACTACCAAGTCAATCTTTTAGTCTGGGCTTTTCTTTGTTCTGCAAGATCAAACATCTTTCTAACCAATTCATCTGCCATTTCTGAATCAGCTTCAACTTCAAGTCTTGAACATACCAAAGTTACTAACACTGCTGTTCTGAGTGGATAGTCTTTCTCTACCAACATGTATATCTCCAATCCATCTTCAGTAGAAATCCTATGAACATCACATGAATCAAATAACTTCCATGTAACATCTTTGATTGCAGCTTGAAACCTCCAGATTGCTTCAACTCCATCTGGTTCATATATCCTCTTCAACTGAACCCACAATTCCTTATCTTTATCAGGATCTGAGGACTGAAACCTTTCTTTCACTAAACTCCATAACTTATTTAGGTCTTCTCTGTCAAACCCTCTAAGCATGTCTTCAAATAACTTGTACACCTCAGTTTTTCCTCCTACCCTTATAATCTTCCATCCCTTCATCCTTCCATCTATGAATACCTCCCAATCTATGATAGGATGTTTTGCTTGGAGTGGTCTGATGTTTGTAGATTCAGGAACTACTACATTCATTTTCTTGAGTTGTTCATGTGTTAAACTTTCCTCTGCAATCTTTTGCTTCTTTGATGTTTCTGATTCTAACAACTCTGGTCCTCTTTTCTCTCCTTTATTGTACTCAATCTCAATTATGAACTCTTTTAGAATTGGCTTATGAATTCTTGCATAAGCTTCAAAATAAGCCTTTTCTATCTCATCATCTGACCTTCCTTTGAAGTAACTTTGCTTTCCATAAGCTTGATTCTTCAAGTAGCTTTTCATGAAACTTATCTGCTCTCTTTTAGAAGGCATCTTCTTCTTCTTCTACTTAATATTTTCAATCAACTCCTTCAATGCTTCATCTTCTTGCTTTGAGTTAATAAAGTCAGCAAGCAAAGCTGACCTTTCTTCAGCTGTTAGACTTTCATCTGAAATAAGTTGTACATCCTTTGCCTTCACTATTGGATCAGAATTAATCAATTGTTGTATTTGCTCTTCATGTGCTTGTTGAGCAATAGCAGCATCAGAAGCAATTCTTTCTTTTTCCAACTTCTGAGCTTCCAAGAAACTTGCAACTTCATCTTCATGAACCTTTCTTGCCAATTCTTCATCAAAATCTATCTGAGCTTGTGTTCTTGGCTTGAATTTCTTTTGTTGTGGCTCATTTTCAATCAGAATACCTTTACCCTTATCTTGAGCAGTTTGTACTGCTACCTCAGTAGTTTGTACTGCTACATCTAATTCAGCAGTACCTTTTTGTGAACTTGTAGCAGTATCACCTTTTGTGAACTTGTAGCAAATCATTGATACCATCAGAATCTTCTAATTTAAGATGTCTTCTAATAGAATTTTCAGTAACAATGAATGATATGCCATCCACATTAGAATGTAATTCTATGTCTCCATCTTCACTAGTTATGACAGTTGCAGTCTGCTAAAACTCTGTGATTTGAGAGACATAAAGAGTAGGGTTAATTGTAAGAGTATACCTTATGTGAGTTGTGTTCAAGAAGTCCACAATCTCATGAAAAATAGGTCCATCACCCTGCTCTGTTTTCTCCAAGAAGGCCACCTGATTGTGTGTCTTGACAAATTCCAAATTAGCCATGTTAAATTATGCAAGTTATACAATAAAAACTGATCGTTTGTGGTTTAATTGAAGGTGTGAACAGCCAATTGGGTTTTTATAGAGATACTGTTAGGGTTTGAGAATATTGCGTAAAGGATATGAATTATCTTTAGAAAGTATAGGAGTAAATATTTAGAAAGAAGATAATTATCCTAAAACAGACCCTATATATATATATATATATATATATATATGGTAATAAACGGTTTTTACCCAACGGCTAGATTAAAAATAGTTACTGACACAACAGTTCCAACGGCTAGTTCAGCAGTACAAACTTTGCACTACCGGTACAAACTTTGCACTACCAGTACTAACTTTTAAGAAAATTTTTAAGGAGCAGTATAAACTTAATAATGATTTAAAATAATACTGCCCACACATAGTTTTTAGCAAACTATCAGCTATCAACGGATTTGAGAAGTCTTTACCAAGAGCCGTTTCCTTTAGACTAGCCAACTATTTGCTGTGAAGTATGGTGAGTTGATAACCACATAGTTTTTGGTAAACTATCAACCATAAACGGATTTGAGAAGTCTTTACCAGAAACCGTTTGCTCTGGACTAGTTGGTTCTTGATGTGGGTTAGACATGGTGAACCAATAACCATTTGTTGTGTGTAAAGATCACACACTGCAAGCTCCAAAGCACCATACCATCCAAAACATAAAGCACTTATAACTCCTTTGTGCTTAACATCCATACCTGCAATTGTTAGTCCAAAACCAAGAAAACAAAGTGCATAGCACTTGTCTCATATACAATATAAGCATATGACTAACAAAGTGCACACAAAATAAGGAAATTAGTTTCCTTGGGGAACCCAAGCCATCACTGACTTAGGTTTGCCTCTTGCATCAATATAATTAAATCTTTTTAGAACAGTTGATGCACCATTGGATTGGAGTGGTCTCCAAACCCAACATGCTGAGGCTTTAATACCATTACCCATCTTTCCCTTAGCAGTATGTTTACCAGTACTAACTGCTTGACTAGCAGTATGAACTGCTGGCTTTGTAGTTGTAACCTTAGGTTTCCAAATTTGATTCTTTACCACTGCTTTGTTAAGAAAGGGCCTTTTAGCATTCTTTGGTGCATATTTGAAAAGAGTTTTTGCACTTCTAACTGCTTGGTTTGGGTAGAAAGTCTTATTTGGTCTGGCAGTATGAACTGCTGGTCTAGCAGTACTAAATGATTTTGGGCCAGACTTTAATAGAACTGCTCTGGGTATCATTCTAGCATTCTTAGAGTGATTTTGAGGTCTTTCTATGTTCACCCTATGGTTTGAATACCCAGTTACCCTTTTGTTGCAAAACGCTGCAAGATGGTCAAAAGCTCCACAATTAAAACAAGCTTTCTTGTATAGGACAAAGTCATCACCTAGTTAGTGTGACTTGAGGTTGTTCAAATTCCTTTGGATACCTCTGGTCTTGTGTGTGGCTCTATACATTTCACAATATCTTACTGGTTGCCTAACTTGTTTAACATTGGTTTTAGGCTTAACAGTATTATTCTTGACCACTTTAGGAACACTTGTTCCTTCTACCTTAACAACATCAGGTTTAGCCATAACCTGATCATCCTCATCATTAGATGTCCAATCCTCAATGGTTGGAGCATCTGAGTTCCTACCAGAGGACACCTTGTCCTCAGTGAGTGAAGTATCACTTGCACTCTCAAAGGGTTCACTTACTTTTACAGGCTTTTCAACTATTATATTTTCTTTTGGTTTCGGACCATATTCTAGCTTGGGTAGTTGAAATTCAGGCAAACCTGTGTGTTCTAGGTCTGTACCTGGAGGTGCAGGTATCCCTCTGTGAAGAGGTGGAATAGACTTATACCCTAGACCTGACTTAGCCTTGTTGATGATTTGACACTCAATTATTTTATTGACACCTTTAGATGCATATTCTAGTGTCTCTACACTTAATTGAATGTTCTCATTAGACTTTTTAATCCTATCCAATTCAGCTCTCAACATACTAATTTCAACATCTCTAAAAGTTAAATCTCTTTTAAGCACTGCTATGTCATCAGCAAAACTAGACTCATTACTCTTACAGTGAACAATTTGCTCCTCTAAAACAGCTAAACCTCTTTTATAATTTGCCAAATTAAAACTAGTCTTGTTTAGTTCTATTCTTTGTTCATCATATTGTTTCCTAAGAGTTTCTAGTTCTTTTAAAGCAACACATGTTTTAGAACACTTAGCAATTTGTACCTCAGAATCAGAGAAAGCCATGAGTGCCATCTCAGTAGGTGCTGCTTCCTCTTCTTTCATAAAGCTCCAATCAAACCCTAAGCCATCAATAGCTACCATGGCTTTTGAGTTTGTCTCTGTGATCTCAACTTCCTTAGTCTTGCTTCCAAAGCCTCTGCTCTTGCCATCTTGTTGTCTTGGCCTTCTGCACTCCCTTGAAAAATGACCCATCTTATGGCAATTGTAGCACTCTATCTTTGACTTATCATAACTAGCAGTATCATTTTTGTTTATGGTAATCTTCTTCCCTGTCCTCTAATGAAATTTCCTAGCCCTCATGCTAAGAAGAGAAATTTGCCATTTGATATCCATCTCCTCCAGATCATCATCATTGATCTCCTGGAGGTCTTCATATGTCAACATGGATCCATTATGCTGGGTAGTCAGGAATGCACAGTAAGTTCTCTCATCCATAATGCCATTAGTACTTGATTCGATGGAATCAACACATATTTTTCTCCAAGATTTACAAAGGAAATATGTAAACGCGAGTCGTTTTTCCCAACGAAGGATGAATGGAATTTGTGATCTCGATTCGTGAATACGTGTTTGAATAGTGGAAACAAAGAGATTTTTGGTTTTTAAGCTAAGATAAGTGAACATGAACTAAAAACGGTTTAAAAGGTAAGGAAAACGATAATCTAAAGTATGCATGGCTAAAAACGTAAAGGAAATCTGAAAATACGTTTAAACCGGGAAAACCCGAACCTAAAAAGGTCAAAATGATGAAATAATAAATCTACGGGTACAAATCTATTTTTCATAAGTTCTAATTAATAAAAGAAAATTTAAAAAAAAAAAGAATTATATTTTTATGATAATTATTTAATTTAATATGAATTAAAAACTAAGTTGAAAAGAAAAATGAATTAAAAATACTAAATGGAAATGGAAAATTATGAAAAATTTATGGAAAGTCTTAAGTGATAAGCTGAATACCGGAAAAATAAGCTAAGGCTGCCAGCTTATCCAGATAAGATGGAATAAGCCAAACTGCTAAATAAGCTAAATGAAATACAAAGGTGTTAAATATAAAATGTTACAAGAACTTCCCATAGAAGACCCAAGGGCAACTAGTAATGATGTGGTGTTGTGAGGTTTGGCTAAGGCTGAGGTCCAGGGTTCGAACCCTACCTCAGTCTTTTTGAAAATTATTTTTATTTAATTTTTTCTTTGAACAAACAGAATAAGCACTTAAAGATAAGCACGTTCTACAACTACAACCTTTTGTGAAAACTTACAATAAGCACATAAATAAGCCATAAGGGACTGACAGTTGGACAAAAATGGTAACAAGCTAAGGGAAGTGGACAATGAGGTGAATAAGCTATAATAAGCTATGGTGAAACTGAAAATAAGCTAAACAACTAATATGAAACTAAAAAAGAAAAATGAATAAGCCATGAGTAACAAGTAATAAGCATAAAAGAAGCACAAAATAGGCCAAAAAAATCCCTGAGGTCTGCTGAGTGCAACCCCGGAGCAGGGCAAATAAGGCTTTTTTCAAGCCATTGAAAAGCTATCTAAATAAAATCTAAAAAATCTATAAAAAAATTAGTCATGACTAGATAAGCCACCCAATAAGAACTGAGCAAATTTATAGCTTATAACAACTTAATATGAGAGAATTAAAAATCAAGAAATAAGGCTGCAAATTGGAAATTACAATAATTAAGTCTGTTTATAAATACTTGGGCTGTTTTAAGCTAACTATTGACCAAGGCTTAATGGGACTGAATCACTACTTGGTACAGACCTAAATGACACTAAATATGGAAAAAATAAGGGCTTAACAAGCTATAGCTTATGGGAAGCTGATAAGCTCAGTGAACAAGCATAAACTACACTAGGTTCATTCAAAACATGGAAATCCTTAAAAACAAGCTAAAAGCTCCTACCAACTACTCCCATAGGCTCAGTTTATCAAGATTAACCTTATGAAACTTACATATGAACAGTGATAAGCCAAATTTGACCCGTTTGACCCATTAGCCAAACACCCCTATATCTACTGATGTAGGGATTTTGAACTGAGATACACCAAAATAAGCTATGCAACTGGCTTATGAATGTCTACTTAAGTTCTTTTATCACTAATGAGCTACTTTCAAATGGAAATAAGCCATTAAATAAGATGTTCCTAGGTTAACTGATTTTGGCTTATTAATGCCATTAAGGGCAAAAACTAGTGAGAGCATTACAAACCACTTATCTGACATCACAGATCAATTCTAAAATCAAATAAGCTGAGAAAAAGTGAATAAGCACAGAAAATAGCAAATAAGCAGTGAAATAAGCTATGGAACAGTAACATTGACTAACCTTGACTTTTTTGATTTCTTGGAATAGAACTTAGCTAAACTTATCATAAGCTCACAATAAGCTCTAATAAGCTTATATGAGCTTATACAAACAGTAAATAAACTTTTTTCAATATCAAATTACTTAATTCGACTTAACAGTAAACTTTGAATATCTTAATGACAAATGAGCTTAAAATAACTTAAATTAATACTAGAAACTTAAATTTAAACTAATTAAATATTTAAACTGCAAATACGATTAACACTAAAAACTACTTGCCAAATTTTGGCTACAAAAGTGTCATATATATATAAAATTGAGCTGGGATATCTCTCTTGTACACCTCCGATCAATTCTGCACCATTGTATTGGCCTGCTATCATCTCAGCATTTCATTTCTGATTTTGGCACCAAAATGATTTAGTGGATTTCCAGCTAGATTGAGTCACGTGAAATGGTACACACGTGAGGGAGGCGTGTAGCAGGGGAGAAAGCCTGGGGGGAACATGGGAGGACATGATTGTATCTGGTTTTGGGGAATGGAGAAGGCGGGAAAAAGGTTGGGGATGAGGGTTGACTATTTGTTTGACCCTGGTTTTAGTTAAAACAAAACGGGTTAGGCTTATTTTTGGGATTGGGCTTGTTGTTTGGTGTTGGGCTGGGCTAAGGGTAAGGATTGGTTTTGTTTGTGGGTTTTATTTTTTTGTTTTAGGTTTAGTTAATTAGATCAGGTTTAGGTAATTTAGGTTTAGGGTAAATGGGTTTAGGGTAATTAGCGAAAATAGGTTTTTGTTTCGGGTTTGTTTTTCCAAGCTCAATCTAGTGCCAAATCCCGGGGTTGACTTTGACTTTGATTTTTCTTTATTAAATGCTCAAATGGTGTTGAGTCGATCCGGCAATGTCCGTTTTTGCTATTTTTCCCATCCAAGCTCGGTTTTGTCCACTTTTGCCTTATTTTCAATCATTTTGTACCTGAAACACATAAAAACACAAACCAAGAATATTTGCAACAATATTTGATCTATTTGGGTGTTTTTGGTAATTTTTGTGTCTTACACGGGCATAAAATGATGAGTAAATAGGCACTCATCAATACTGCTTGATGTGTTAGCAGTACCAATATTTGAGCTAGCAGTACTAACTCCTCCAGCAGTCTTAACTTCTTCAACAGGACTTGAGGTACTAGGAGATGACACAAATGCCATATTCCTAGTGCTTGAGCTTGTCCCAGCAGTCTTCTTCACATCTTGCTCCACAATCTTGAAATTGCTATACAAATCCATCAAGCTCATAGAATCAATGTCTGGCTTGTTTTTCCAGACAACAACATGCATAGCCCACTCTGATGGTAAACTTCTCAGGAATTTGGAGTTGAGATCTTCCTGAGGTATATCAATTCCAAGAATAGCAAGTTGGCTTACAAGCTTCTGAAGCCTGTTGAACATATGATCCAATGATTCATTGCTAGTTGCTGAGAAGTTCTCAAAATTTTTCTTGAGGAGTGTCTTTTGTGTCTTTTTGGTGGCTTCATTCCCACCATACCTAGCAACAATGGCCTCAAATAATGACTTAGCATCCTTGAACTTGCTGAAGTTCAATAGTTGTTCATTAAGGATAGTCATTAGCAGCATGCTTCTGGCCTTGAGGTCATTCTTCATCTGAATCTTCTCCTCTACAGTCACTGGCTTTGTCTGCACAGTTGTCTCAACCTTACCATCAACAGTAGATGTAGTGGTTGAGGGCTTGAAAGAATTCCCTTCTTCTATGATTTCCCAGAGTGCATAATCTTGCACCTGGAAGTATTGCTCAATCCTTAACCTCCACATGTCCAATTCATTGGGCTTAAGTATTGGCAACTTTGAAGTCACATTGGTTTGGGTAGTCTCCATGTCCATCTTCCTTGTTGAAAGAGAAAAGTTCTTCTGGATCTTCTAATTTAAAGTATCAGAACCTGGCTCTGATACCACTTGAGAGGATCTAAACGCACGCCTTGTATTAGAGATACTTTGATGTAATACTAACTAGCACGCGGAATTTACTAGTTAATACTTAGAAGATATTGTATGTATGACGTATGAATGGAACAGTAATGTGTATGAACAAGAGACAATGATTAACACCAAAAGATTCAATATTATTGATTATAATACGAGTGATCTTATCTATCACTAGGGTTACAAAACCTTGAATATCTTAACAAAACAATCTTACTTCGATATGTAAAACCTAACCTAGGACCTCCTTTTATAGAACAAGGAGTCCTGTACAAGTAAACTACAATATTCGTATCAATCTATAACTAGAAGATATTCACTAAATCTTTTCTATACTTATCACATTACACATATTCAGAACATAAGCAGTACAAAGTGTTTGTACTGGCAGTACTAACTCAATTAGTACTGTTAGTGTTATACTCCAGCAGTTGTAATATTTAGCCTGGCAGTACTAACTGTTGGTTTAATTCCCAACAAAATGTCACTTTTCCTCAACAGATTCGTACAAAAAGTGACACTGTTATGATATCTCCAAGTCCACCAAAGAGAAGATGCAACAATAACCGAAAAACGACGAGTCTTCTCTTTGGAAGCATTCCACGAACCAAACCAAGACTTCCAATGCTCAAATGACGTAAAAGGAGGAAAAGGAATATCACCCCAGTTACGAACAAGTCTCTAAACCTCCTTCACAATCAAAGAAAATGTGAAAGGATGATTCCACATTACCATTGCAAGAAGGAAAAGAAATCGAAGTAATATCAATGCCGCGAGCCGATAGATTCAATCTATCAGGTAACCGATCCAAAGCCAATCTCCATATATTAACTTTACGCGGGAGAGTTTTATCCCAAGAAGTCAAATGCACCAAGGAAGGAAGAAGCTTAGAGTCAATGATGCGATGTGTTTCCCAACTGAGAAGATGCCATCGATCGCCATCGACCAAACAAAAGAGTCTTCTACTACATTTGTATCAACATGACTTATTTCCATAAGCATGTCTCTCAAATATGCCATATTACAAACTCCAATATCATCCCTAGATTAAATTCCAATTCCATTGACCGTTAACAATGCGGTCAATAATCAAACAATCTTTATCTTGATCCAAATGATATAACCTATTATAACGAATATAAAAAGGAGAATCGCCAATCCATATGTCTTTCCAAATAAGAATACGGGCGCCACAACCCACATTGAATCGAATATAATTAAGCGGGATGATGTCTTTCGAATGAAGAAAGTTAGAAGAGCTACTATTCTAGCCCATGTAGCGCTAAACTTGCAACCCTCGTTATTAAAACCACCCTCTTGACCATGCAACGACTTAATAACTTTAACCCAAAGAGCGAGGAAAGAAAGCATCCTCCAACGCCATTTTTGAAAAAGTGCAAGGTTGAATGCCTTTAAACTACCAATGTTCAAACCCCCTATATCATAAGAAGAGATGGTGTTAGCCCATTTAATCCAAGCTAGATTTTTGTTGTCTTGAGAGCTACCCCAAAAAAATGTAGCACAAAACTTTTTCAATAATTTCAAAATAGTTGCAGGAGCTTTAAAATTGAGAGGTATTAAATACCAAGGCTACCAAGAACCGCTTTAATGAGAGTGAGACGTCCCCCAAAGATAAAAGGTTCGCTTTCCAGAAAGAAAGCCTTTTTTGAAATCGATCAACCATAGTTTGCCAACTGGATAAGAGGTTCATGTTGGACTCGATCGAAAGCCCAAGGTACGTGAAAGGAAATGAACCCAAGGCACAACCTGTACTACTAGCCGTATCAGAAACTTCGTCATTAGGGACACCAATACCGTATATGTTGGATTTGTGAATGTTAATTTTGAGACCCAAAGCTAAGTAGATAACTTGAAGAATACGAATGATGTTATCTAAGTCGTCAGAATTCCAATCGGTGGTAAAAATCACGTCGTCAGCATAAAACAAGTGAGATATCGTGATATTGGAAGAACAAAGCTTAATCCCGCGAATTAATTCAGAACTGATAGCATTTGAAATAGCACAATGAAGACCTTCCATAATAAGGATAAATAAAAAAAGGCGAGAGGGTCTCCTTGCCTTAAACCTCGTTTAATAGATAATTCTGAAGTAGGACTACCATTAATCAAGATAGAGGCTCTGGACGAATGAAGACAAGCTCTAATCCAAGATCTCCATTTGGAACCGAAACCAAGGCTAAGAAGAACAAAATCCAAATATTTCCAAATAACCGAATCAAATGCTTTTTCGAAATCCACTTTAAAGATGAGCATTTATTTCTTCCTCTTTTTATACCAATCAATGACCTCACTAAGAATAACCGGGCCTTCAAGAATTTGATGACCCAATATAAAAGCAGATTGCTCAATGCTAACAATCTTATCAATCACTTTAGAAAACCGGTTTGCAAGAATTTTAGCGATGATCTTGTTGTGAATGCCAATCAGCGAAATGGGACGGAAATCTTTCATATATATAGGATTACTAACGTTTGGAATATTTGTCTTAAGAAGATCCTAAAATTTCTTAATAAACGCAAAAGAGAAACCGTCGGGACTAGGGGCTTTGTCACTGCCACAATCCCACACTGCCTTCTTGATTTCCTCCAACGAAACATGTGTCTCCAAGTAGTCACGGTCAATGGAGCGAAGACCAGTAGAATGAGTCAATGGAGAAAAGATCACCTGAGAGTCATGTGCTTGGAATTTGTCTTTGAAGAAATTAAGGAACATATCCTTAATAAGATCGGATCCAGAAATCCAAACACCATCATGCATAATACGAGTAATCACTTGAGATCTCCTCTTACGATTTATCAACCCGTGGAAGAATTTTGAGTTCTCATCACCTTCAATGTCCCATTTGATATGAGCATTTTGAATTAAATCATGGGCTTCAAGTTTGTCAAGTTTATCAATATCTTGAAGGAGCTTAATGCGTTTGTCACGATCGATATGTCTAGCAGTCCCGTCATCAATCCTTTTTTTTTTTGATAATCTTAAGGTCATTCAAAGCATCCTTTTTTTATTGCAATCATTTTTCTTTACATTAGCGTGCCATTGATTGATAATGGCTTTAATAGATCATAATTTTTTATGCGACTTAAGGTTTCTACCGTTATTATTTGCTTCTAAAGTAGACCATGCAGACTTAATAACTTATTCAAAACCATCAAGAAGTAACCACGAATTATAGAATTTAAACGGAGTAGGACCAAAATAAGGTTTTGAAACATGAAGAAGAATCGTAGTGTGATCCGATCACCCACGATCAAGAGCCGTGATACGGATATCTGGAAGAGCCTCTAAAATTTCTACAGAAAGAAGGAAACGATCCATCTTGCTAAGTTTGGTTCTAGCTTTTTTCTTCCGAGTGTAGTAACAACCTCTAATGTGAAGGTCAAATCAACCTGAAGAATCAATAAAAGAGTTAAAATTATCAGCTTCATAACGAGAAAATATGAAACCAAACTGTTCGTGTTCATAGCGAACAATATCCATATCTCCAAAAAGAATGAATTTTCCATTGTGGTGTTGCATGAAGTCTGATATTTATTCCAAAGAGAAGTTTTAGCCGGCGTATCTTGAGGACCGTAGATGTTAATCATAAAACAATCACCCATCGAGTTTTTCCAATGACCTTTCACAATAATAAAGGACTCATCACACCAAATGTCTTCCTTCTTGAAAATGTTTGGATCCCAAAGAGATATCAAATCACCCAATCTACCACAAGCCATGCTTCAAGCATATTCAAAATTGAAATTAGCCCGCATGGTCTTAAGACGAAATAGCTCATGACGAGTCATTTTAGTTCTTGAAGACCAAGGAATTGAATATTATGTTTGAAACATATTTCTTTGATCCAAAAATGTTTACGCCTTTTCTTTGTACCATAACTTTTTATAGAAAGAATATTTATGTATCCGCAATGTATACGCCAATTCCATTAATTATTTGATTGAGGGATTTTCTACACCCTCTAATATCCTAACCTAAAGAGTTTCCAACTTCATTAATTCTATTAAGTTTATGCATTAATGAAATTCCTTTGATGTCCTTTTTATGATGTCGGACAAAATAGGTGGAACACTTACTGGTATGAGGGGAACTTCATTTTAAATGTTCAAAACCAGGTGGTCTACTTAGATCAGACGATTCATCAACATTGGTTGAGTTGATATCCTTGTTATCCTCCTCTTCCACGTGAGTTTGTAGCTGAGTCAAAATATTAACTTTCTGATTTTCCAGGGTATCTACAGCTACTTTAGCATCTTGATCCAATTTGTTGAAGTTGTCTTTCAAATAATTCAAATCATCAATTGAGTTCTCTTCAACAGAATCAACAACTTTTTCTACCTCGTTAATGTCTATATGGGATGTCGTATCAAGAGAATTGTTAGAAATACTTATACTCCATGTACCTAGTTCTTGAACATGAACTTTAAACAACTCCCCATGGACTTCAACTTGTATCTTTTCATAAATTAGTTTTTGTGATCTAGTAGCAATGCACACTCTACCCGCACTCATGCCAGTGGACTCTTTAGATTCGAATAACATGAATTTGCCAAACAACGAAGCTACAATCTTGAAAGCATTAGAACCCCAAGCACATAGAGGCAAGCTACTGATCTCGACCCAAATCATGCATTCGTCCACTTTAAAAGAAGGTGAAGGAGATTTGGCTGATGTGTAGAAGCTTTTCAAAATAGCATTCTCTAGAAAATTTGAGCAAGACGTCGATGAAGGGAATTGAATCCAAATCCAAAGACCCCCAACATAATGAATCGACAAGTCTGTAAAACCTGTATTCTTACAGATCGTGTACATATTACTCATACAGTCCACATCTCTTAATTTCAGTAAAACTGTTGATGCATCTTCAATGCTAATTAGGTCATGTTCTTTAAGAGCCAGAATACGCACGTTAATAGCAGAGGATGTGGCCTCATTTGGTTTGGATTTAGGGTGAACAACAGAAGCGAATGAAGGTTTAGTAGGGTGGGGATCCGCATTTTTAAAGGATGAGGAATTAGGGGTAGAAAACTTATTAGGGTTTACAACCTTATTTGGCACTTGATTGTTTGACTGGGATCCAATAGTGTTTGATCTCTGAAAACAAGCTAATGACACATAAAGGTGGAAGCTACCGATCCATATGTTTGATAATGAACGAGCAAAGTTAGTTTCATCTTTAATGCCCAGAAAATGAATGAATCCGAATTGTTTACCTCCTTTTGATCATTTGTTTGAGACGAATGCATCCACCAGATGCCCATAGGAAACACAAGAATTCCAAAGGCCTTTTGCATCTAAAGAATCTGGGAGATTAGAGACGTAAATGATGTAGCAATTTTTTCAAAGTCTTTTTGATATAGGTTATTGATAGGTTTAGAGTTAGGGTTTTTGTTATTTATGAAAATCCATGTCCATCCGTTGTTGTCTGTGTTGAATGATTGTTTTCCCTTGGTTGAATCCCTCCCCCTCCCCACAAAATTCCGGTGGCAGATTCAGAAGATCCGATTATTTTGGAGAGAGATGTGTATCCTGTAATTTATATCAACCTACATTTATAATATAACATTGGTTTTCAACCGTACATTAGACACATACTTTTTCAAATGTACCAATGTGGTACGTGAACTAAAAAAACTACTCGTCAAATGCCTCTATTTTAAGTTCCGTGCTAATATGCCTGTAGTTTTACAGACTACCGATTAAACCGGCTAAAACTAGGTGAAATGCTTACGTGGTATTTTTCTTTTGTATTTACTTATTATAGGGCCTGTTTGGCAAGAGCTTTTTGAGGAGCTATTAGCTTTTAATTCTAACAAATAGCTCTTTCATATTTAATAGCTCGGTTTGGATATGCAGGCTATAAGCTTTTAATTCACACAAATAGCTCCAAAATAAACAGCTCATTATATGAGCGTTCTAAATTTCAATAGCTGCTAAAAAAGTAAAATTACCAATATAGCCTATGACCCTTACACGACTGACATAGTGACATCTTGCTTTCAAGGTTGTGTACTTGTGTTAAACGACAAAATAGGTAGGTACGTGTTTTATGATGTGAGTATTTTCTTGAACAAATTCACATGCCAATTCAAAGGCAGTAGGTACCTTTTTTTTTATGTTAAGATAATTCTCTCTTTTTATTATTTCCTAAAAGTATCAATATGTATCAAAGTATTAGTAATCAATAATCACTTAAGAAAATCTATTTTTGTACAGTGGCCTTTTCGATCGGTCCACGTCGAAGCATCGAAAGATTGTTCTAGTGTCGTGATGTATGGTAGGACTCTTGTTGCTTGTAGAACGTTAATCCGGGATGAAACGAATCCGGGATAATATTGCTACATCAATATGGAATGCACGTTGCCAATGACTATTACAAGCATGTTCTCCTAAATTACTAAGATTATTAGTAATATAACTAGTTTATTATTTTTATGTTTTACATTTGTTTACAATTATAAATATGTCCTTTTATGTCATTTTACATTTTATAATTACATTTAACAGCTAACTTGCCAAACACTTTTATTGAAAAAAATATACAGCTTGTAGCTCATGTTAACAGCTTTGCAGTTTACAACTTACAGCTTACAGTTAACAGCTTACAGCATACAGCTTACAGCTAGTTTTGCCAAACATACCCTTACTTATTATAATATCTGACTTGTAGGTAGGTGGGTTTTATTAATAACCTTAAAACACTTACCAAAATCATAAAACACAACCCGATTCACTGTTCTCCCTAAACCACATCATAAACCTAAAATTATAATATTTCAAAATTGATAACCATGAAGAAGATAAGTATTTGTGTTCACCATGAACTAGTGGATCCGTTAAAATGTTAAGCAATATGTGTTTATGTTTTCAAGTAATAAGCAACATGTGGTTGGACCGCAAATTTTGTAACAATCTATGTAATTGTTGCTTTTAATGTATTGAGTTTTTTATTATTTTTTTTTACCTATTTTGACTTGTTGTCTGATCACCCATTTTGACTTATAGTAATTTTTACTCATTTTGACTTAGAGTAAACAACATCCAGTAGAATAGATAAACAACTTCCATTAAACAACATCCATTACATGACATAAAATAAGCATGATTCCATTAACATCCATCCTTAAAACCATTATACAAAAACCACCCCTAAACCATTAAACCTAAACAATCTTTAGTTGACTAGGAAATACATCACAAAACACCATCCCAGTAAACACAATAAAAACCTTCTTGTAGCATTCACCGATGATTGTTCTTTCATGCACTTCCAACTCCAATAACAAATTCTTGACCTATAGGTGTATTCATAGACTTGCATTTCTCACCTTAGTTACATACTTGAGTATAAAGATTATGCATCTCAGATTTGTAGTGTCAATAGCGTAACACAGGGTAAAGAAAGTAGTAAAATCTGCATTGCTTTCCTAAATCCTAAAATTAACAAAATCAAAAGGTAAATTAAAAGAAATTCAAATAAAATAAAAGAAAAGATCAATGGTTTGGCTTACAGTAACAAAAGGGCAACACAAAAATCTTCTATCAAGGTTTGTAGGAGTTCGTGTTGTTTTTTCCACCACACAAAAGCAATGGGTTGGAATTGGTCAAATCCAATTGGATGCAGAGGAAGATGAGGTCATTGTTTTGGGTTTGGAGACTTCAATTAGTTTGGGGAAAAAGTAAGGTTAGAATCGGCCTAGAATTTTGGGGGTATATAAAGATGAAAAAATGAGGTGGATGCATGGTGGCATTTTTAATGACATGGCATGCCACGCCAAGTGTTACGGTTGAAGAATATTGAAAAAAAGTTTTGACGGGCATATTAGCATGAAACTTAATGTAGAGGTATTAGACACGTACTACATTGGTACATTTGAGAAAGTACGTGTCTATTGTACGACTTAAAGCCTATAACATTTGTCAACATGAGTTACTGTAGATGAATGGTAAACGACAAATGACTAAATGCCTCACGAAATAACCCTTATAAGTCACTAAACATAAAAATAACCATTATACTCATAACACTTTATTTTTTAGCATCCTTTTAAGTTTAATGATATAACAAAATAAACCATAACTCTATTATAATCTATATTTCTACTTGGTCACATCATTTGCGAATTATTGTTAACTTTTTTTTATCGAGAAAACATATTTATTGTTAAAATGACTCAGCCTCCACGAATAACCTAAACAGAAAACCCCATTTGTTTACCTTATATTATTCATAAAACTTTCTTACGTAACTACAAAAAAAATATTTTTTCACCCGCTGCAACGCACAGGGTATTATATCTCATTGTTCATAAATTCTTTTAAAAGTAGTAGGCAGAGGATCAAACAAAAAGTTGGCTTTCTTCTAAAAAGTCTAAAAGGTCACAGGATCATGACAAGTATCCCTTTTTAGTGGGTTTAGGCCGAGTATTGATGAACATATCATTGATGTTGTATTGATAATAATTTTTTATTGATGAACTTCTAGGCAGAGTATTGATGAACATAAAAAAAACTGATGTACATTTTGAATCAATGAACATTTTGTAATGATGAACATTTTGTATTGATAAACATTTTTTATTGATGAACTTCTGGGCAGAGTATTGATGAGCATCAAAAAACCGATGAATTTTTTGAATTGATAAACATAAGAATAATTTATTTTCTTTGATAAACATTTACTTGAACAATTTTGTTTTCATAATATTATTTAATACACATTCTATGATGAACAATTGCTATTTTAAAGATTTGTGTCCTCAATATTCTTTGACGAACATTCTTTAATGAAAATTTTATGATGAACACTTACGTGATGAACATTCTTGTAATGATGAACAACTTCACATCAAAGTTTTGTTCATAACATATAAACATTATTTATCATTCCTAAAAACATCATTAGTCAAGTATACTTTGATTTTTTTAATCAAATATTGAAGCTTTTATGAATTATTAAAGCATTTATATTTTAATGAACACCTTCAAACTCTAAAATCATAAAATTACTTCATTGAGACATTTCATTGAACATCTTATGGGTGTTTTCATGATTACATGATTTTGTTTGATAATTTAGTAGAAAACATTAGAAAATCTAAAAATATAAAGAATTGATGCTAATTTAGGGCTTGTTGATCGAGAATCACCATCGAATTTTTGTTTTGACTCAAATTGACTGGAATCCTAATTGGTTTTTAAATTAGTGAACCTCGAATTTTGATGAAAGAGATTATGATTTGTAGTGACTGAACGAATAAATGATGAAATTGAATAGAAATCGAAACCTAATTTGGTGATTTTGAATGATTTTTAAACCTAAAATTACCATAGATATTTAAGGAAGTTGTAAAAGAGAAGAAGAAGAAAAAAAAGATGGATGAGATGAATTGGGGAAGGGTGAAGGAGGGACGCGTGTTGAGATATTGAAAACTTTTTATTCTTTGTAGCAATTGGGCTTTTCTTCCCACTTTGCATAGGATCGTTACTCAAAGTAGTAAGGGTCGTTGAACTTAAAATTACTATATAGAAAGGGATATTTGATGAAAGATGCTCACATATGAACATTTTTTCACTCAAGTGCTTCAAAAGTGCACCCTTAGAGGGTTTTTTTTTTTTTTTTTTTTTTTTTAAGAAAAACTTTCAAAAAATCTATGCTATTGTACTCTTTTTACTCTCTTTTCTTTGTTTTCACCCCCGATAGTCGATTAAAGTCTTGACATCCATAGTTCTGTTATGTTTTACGTTTTAAAAATCATACCGTTCAATCCAGAATACTTTCCTCTTTAATTTGAGATCAATTTCGACATGGTTTCGAGTTGTATTTGAAAAACTCAATATGAAATCGATAACTCGTGAGCTTTTACGATACATTGGTGACTTTCCGCGATGATTGTTATATGATAATATTTGCTACTCCCTCCATCCCATATGAAGTGTCCACAATGGTATATTTGATTGTCCCATATTAAGTGTCCTTTTCAAAAAAGAGTAAACTGCAAAAAATATCCCTAAACTTTTCGAAAAATGCAAAAAATGTCCGTAAAAAAAAACTACAAGAAATGTCCCTAACGTTTCATTTTTCTGCAAGTTATGCCCGTGAAGGGTTACTATAGCTATAAAAACTCGATTTTGGCTAACGCTCGTTAGTAAAACCCGTTATTTGTTACCTTTTTAAGGGGTCATTTAAGCCTAAATGTCATATGTGATTGATCAAATATTGCCCTAAATCGTTTCTTTTTGCATTTTAGGTACTTGCGACGAGAATTATGAAAACCGACATGTTTTGGACTAAAATCGACAAGAAAACGAAGAAAAACGCCCAAGTCAAGAATCTGTCAAAATGAAGACCTGAAGGCTTCACGATCCATAACCTGACGCCGTCGCTTGTATTTAAAGACCCAAACTCAATGCAATTTTATAACGTGACGGCTCAGATATTTTATAGAGTGACGGCGTCAAGAGCTACCTGACCGCGTCAGAACCCAAATAAGATGGCGTCATGACAGTGATTATCACAGACGAAACCCTAATTGGAGGCGACCTGACGGCGTCACAGATTGCAATTGACGCCGTCACAGTTGTAAATCTATATATAGTTTTCGAATCTTTTTCATTAATTGTAACATCTTTGAGGAACAAAACCCTAGACGATTTCTAGCTTATTTGTAAGGCTTTTTCAGCCTTTTTCACCCATGTTTTATTGAAGATAAGTTATTTTTTTAATCATTCAATATGTTTATGTATTGTTTGATTATTTGTTCTTCTTTTCTTCGCTTTAATATGCTAGGCTAGACTTATTAGTGTTTGCTTAGATCTAATGAATCCTAGTTATTGATTATTGATTTGTCGTCTCTTGTTTAATTGATTGCATCGCGTTAGGAGTAGGAAAACTGGCTACGCTCTTTTATGTGCTAGCTTGAACTTCTTAGTAAACGCAACCATATAGTGCACTATTGGTTTTTCTCGTTGTATTTATTGCGTGAATTGCGGCTTGTAGATCCTGGAAAACTTAATAGACTTTAAGGTTTTTAGAGGAGACTTATATGTTCATAGAGTTGGGGACATCGGCACCTCCCAACGACCAATATTAAGGAATACAACGCTTCAATTAAAACAAGGATGTGACTATTCGACAAATCAATAGGAGATAACTAAGGAGTAAAGAAATGTAAGTAAACACGTTTTCCTCAGTATAAGAGTTACCACTTTACTTTTCTTGTTTATTAGTTTAATTTAGTTTAATTTAGTTTTGGTTTAACTAATTAGTATTTAAACCAGCACTATTCAAACCCCAAGATTTTCAATTGCTTTTCATAAAATATAAAAATACAAAAAGACTTATTCCTCACCTTTAGAGCTATCTCGACATATACTTCGGCCTTCACATATACTATTCCCTTAGAGAACGATCAATCCCCGTGTCTTGCCTATACTACACTACAACGGTTAGGTACACTGCCTAGGAGGATTGTAAAACTTTTTAGCAGGTCTTACAACCGCCGCATCAAGTTTTTGGTGCCGCTGCCGGGGACTATTATAGGTGTCGATTTCTATCTCGTTTAGGTCTACTCACTAGATTCTTATCAAGTGAGATTTTTATTTTTATTTTTATTAGCTTCCTCATAGTCTATCTTTTCTTTGTTCCCTTTGTTTCGTAATTCTCTTCATTTGCCATCATGGTGAATGAAGGCGTCTTTGAACCCCGTGACCAAGTACACCAAGCACACCAACACCAACCCCACCAAGACCAACAACACCGTGTAGCACCAAATAACCAAGACCCACTTGAACCACCTCGAGCCCGTACTCTAGGTGAGTACTCTAAACCAAGCCACCAAGGCTACCGAAACACCATTGAGCTCCCCCAAAGAGCCAATGTGTCTCCTTTTCGATCCGACACCATCCGGTTGGTGCAAAACGGATGTGCATTCCATGGACTACGTTTCGAAGATCCAAACCAACATCTCAAGGATTTTCTTAAAATTGTTGATTCCATTGACCTTGATATTGCTACTCATGAGACGACGCGATTGCGTCTCTTCTAATTCTCTCTACGTGACCAAGCTAATAATTGGCTTGAGCGTTTACCCGTGGGATCTATCTCTACTTGGGTTGATCTTACTTCTCGTTTCCTCACTCAATTTTTACCACCGGGGAGAACTACCAAGCTAAGGAATGACATCTTAATGTTTCAACAACGTCAAGGTGAAACCCTTTATGAAGCGTGAACTCGTTTCAAGGACTTACTCCAAAAATTCCCTCATCATGGCATTGATCTTTGGCTCCAAGTCCAAACTTTCTATGACCATATCAATCACTCCATAAGGCAAACCATTGACCAAGCGGTCGGTGGTAAGCTACGTGGCAAGAATGCGGAAGAATCGTGGGGAATCATAGAAGATCTTGCTCTCTATGACAACGAATATTGGAATGACCCCCGCGAGTTGAGCAAAACGGTCAAGGCAATATCCTTGCCTTCAAATAACTCAAGTATTCCCTACCGTAGGATCATAGAACTTGAAGACCAAGTCAAGTTTCTCATGAAATCCTACGAAGCTCCTGAACCTACACGTCAAGTGAACAAAATCACTTCTTCATGTGAGTTATGTAGTGCTCCCCATGATGCTCGAGATTGCATGGAACTCCCCGAACAAGCTTTTGCTGATTATGCATTCTCACGTACCGATGGAACGGGAGATAAGTGGTACACTTTCAAACCCGAGCAAAACACCCTTGTTGACTCATATAACCCTTCTTTGAAAAATCGCCCAAACTTTAGGTGGAAACAAAACCAATCCTCAAAATAAATTTTCAACACCACCTAATTGTGACAAATGGTAATTTTCACATTTAGAATTAATAATAAATGGTTATTTATTATTTATAAGCCGAGCATTTCTATGCGCAATTGCATGTTTCTGAGTATTTTTGAGCATTTTTGGGAGCTGTCCCGCATACTGTAGCTTACAGTCACTGCTGAAAAAGTTTATTTTTGTCAGTAAGCATAAATTATTCCATTTCTGATAGTTACTGACAAGTTTCGTAATTTACTGAGAGCTTTCTCGTATTTACTGAAAAGCAACCCCACACGCGTACCGACAACATATTATTATTCTGACGGAAACGTCAATAAAAACTTTATTTTGCGTATACGTGTCCAAAAAGGTTAAACCGGGACTTTACGGTAACATTTAAGCTTAAACCGACACACGATACACCAACGAGGATCAAAAACCCATTAAATCCCCCCTCCCCCTTGTCGTTTACAGCCAACGAACACAAAGGGACAAGAATTTTTATATACTAAGATATCATTAGTGGAGGATGACATATCAAGTTTTGTATTTATACCCAAAACACACCACATAGTTTTTCACACACACATTCTTATCAACAAAAGTTACCAAGATCATTTTTCTTACTCTCCTAGCTTAAAACTCACGGCCAACCTTCATAATTCAAGATCCATAAAAATTTGTTGAAGTTATAAGCAATCGGGGTGTACTTTCAAGTGTTTTGGGTTATTTGGAACGTGTCTTGGGTAAATTTGGTGCAATTTGGTGTGTTCTTAGACCCTTGAACCTCTCGACATTCTTCAAAGCATTGTAAGGATTTTCAAAATTTGTTCAAATTTTGTTCATATCATGTTGTTTTGATGTTTAAAAGTGTTAACAAGTGTTAAATGTGTATGATTTACTAAAATGAAAAAGTTAGGTTTTGATGTGTAATTGTTGTGTGCTTGAATTTTCTTCACTTTTTTTACAAATTATGATATTTCTTGCTTGTGTAGTAAATCTTGTTGCTTGTGGTACTAGTTTGATGATGCGAAAGAGATTAGTGCTAATTACACGTATTTAAGACGAAATATATACTTTTATGGGTATATATATGAATTGGCTATGGTTAAAAATAAATTATTATAGGGGTTTTGAAAAACATAAAGTTTTGGCTCTAGTGGTGAAATAGTTAAAATTATGCTTATTAGCTTATTTTAGTTAGCTTATTGTAATAAGCACTAGCTTATTGATTTTAAACTAAATGAATTGGACTAAATTTTATCTTGACATAAATGGGCCGAGCCCATCAAGTATTCGGCCTACATGGGCTGTTTTGGATCGAAATGCTTATTAGAAGTGCTTATTAGCTTATTTGATATTTAACGTAAAATATAACGTAACTAAAAAGGATTAATTAGTTATCGGACTAAAAATGGATTATTGGACTCAATGTGGCCTATTCGGCCCAATAAACATCTCAGGAGACAAAAATGAATTTTGGAACATTTTTAGACTCGCTATAATTATTTTTTGTAAAATAGAATGTTATATATCGATAAAAACAATTTTGGGCTCGTTTTGGCATTTTAAGCCCAATAAGACAGTTAAGAGGATTTTCGGCCCAAAATTATGAATGTTGACTTTTTAAAGTATTTTGACTAAACGTTGATTTTCGTATCAAAAACTATAATTATGAAGTAATCGTAACGATAAGTATAGTTACAATGATAAATGTACACTTTGGACTATTTTTGAAAATATAGTTACCCAAAAAGGGATTATTTGAGAAAATTTGCAACACTTGAGAAAAATGGGAAAACTTGAATAAACGAATGGGTCTAGCCCATTTTTTTAAAATTTCGACATTTAGAATATTTTCGGACGAAAACCGACTAAAAGACGAAACGGGTTATTTTTATTATTAAAAATACTAATTCTCCTAAATTAATATTTTTAGGTCTTACAAGACTTATAAATATATTTTGACATTTATACACTTGCACTTATTTAATTTCTCGAAAATTAAATACTTATAACTTTCTTTATAAATTATTACTATATTATAAATAATTATAATAATTTATAATATAATAATACCCCACTAACACCATTATCATATTAATTATTTAATACTTCTTTAATTAATTATTAGTCTTAATTAATTAAATATTTAATTATTATTATTATTATTATTATTATTATATTATTACATATATATATATATATGGTAAAGTTAAAATAAAAAGACAAATATCCGTACACTGCGTAAAAAGAATATATATATATATATATATATATATATATATATATATATATATATATATATATATATATATATATATATATATATATATATATATATATATATATATATATATATATATATATGGGGAAATCATACCTACATTAAAAATGTAGCCAATTGGCTACATTTCCTTTGAAAAAAGTTTTAAAAATGTACACTTCAGTCCCTGCGGTAAGTCCCTGACACATGTTTTCCCCCTGTCCCTACCTTTTTTTTCAAAGGAAATGTAGCCAGTTGGCTACATTGTAATGTATTTGCGACAAGCATAACGCACGAAAGTTCCGTCGCACGTATATTCACCGTACACTTTCACCATGAGCCATCAGCAAAGAGTCATATACGATAAACCATTTTGAAATGTACCTTACCACACAGCAAGCAAGATATACACGAGCACTGGTCACACGTAAACTTTTCAATTGAGTTAAGACATTTAAAATACGAATATTTCGCTAAGACTTACCATACTGATCTAGGTCGCGTGTCGGAGCGGTTGCACTGTGTTGCTATTGATTAACTGATTGCTATTGTTTTTAAGGTGATTTTGTAGCCCCGGCCCATTTTTATACGTATTGCTTTTTATAAACCTTGGGGTGAGAAATATGCAAAACTGTTTTCATCGACCAAAATGAACTTTGTTTTATACACACTTGTATGCGGAAACCTAAGTTAGCTGAATCCCATTGCGCCCACTATCATCGACCGTCAATTCCTGCTGGGAAACGCGTGTGATGTAAATAGATCTATTGGGGGTGACTCCCCCGTTCGGTTGGCTCGGCATAGTCAATGCGAACGTATACCATATCGGAATTTGCCGAGTGTCGGGGGATTATCACTCGCGGGCACCCTTTATCTTCTATGACAGTTTGGCATACTGCTTGTCTAGTTTCGGTTGGATGAGCTTAGTTGTAACATCCCGCCTACTCAGACCACAATATTGTCCGCTTTGCCCGCAGGCTCACGGCTTTGTTTTTTTGTGGCCTCATTTGAAGACTTCCCGGCAGGTCACCCAAGCCAGTACTACTCTCACATGAGCACGCTTAACTGCCAGTTCCTAAGAACCCCACTCGCAGTAGACCACAAAACGCGTTGTGTCATTGTAAGGCGAATGTTATCTTATGAACCCAGCATCTCTCCAGGCCACAGCCGATGTGGGATTTGCCTAGGGTGTTACAATCACCCCCCCTCAGGGACTCATCGTTTTCGATGAGGTTTGCCCCACCATCCCGAACGGCTCTGGAGTGGCTCTGATACCACTTGTAACATCCCGCCTACTCAGACCACAATATTGCCCGCTTTGCCCGCAGGCTCACGGCTTTGTTTTTTTGTGGCCTCATTTGAAGACTTCCCGGCAGGTCACCCAAGCCAGTACTACTCTCACATGAGCACGCTTAACTGCCAGTTCCTAAGAACCCCACTCGCAGTAGACCACAAAACGCGTTGTGTCATTGTAAGGCGAATGTTATCTTATGAACCCAGCATCTCTCCAGGCCACAGCCGATGTGGGATTTGCCTAGGGTGTTACATTAGTGTTTGCATAGCGGGATAGTGTGTTTGCTGAATTGTTTTGCTGAATTATTTGCTATGCTCCATATGTGCTTATTTACTACAAACCTATGAACTCACCAGCGTTAGCTGACTTTTAGCATGTTTTTCTCAGGTATATGAGAATGTGTTTAATGAAGGCAGGGCATGGCAATGGTCATAAATTTGTTGAAAATGTTTTTGCTTATGCGTTAAACTCTGAATTTGGGACCGCTTTGTTAAATGGGCTTCATTTTATTTGAATTGAACGTGATGTATGACAATATAACTTTGGAAATGTAAACTATTTTAAAACGGATTTTTAATCCGTTCTCTATATCTTTGTGTTGTGATTATCGATTTAGTAGCACCATGCTTCGGCAAATCTTGATTTTTGGGGATGTTACAGATTGGTATTCAGAGCCTAGGTTATAGAGAACTAGGTTTATAAAAACCCTAAACTATAACCAGTTTATGAAAAAAATTTCCTTATGACCGCCAGATGCCTGTCTGCCTAGCTTGCTATGATTTGATTGTTGTTTGCCTTATATGATTAAGTGTTATACTATGATGTTTGAGTATTTTACTTAACATATATGATGTAATTATTTTCTATATACTTACACATGCCGCACCATATTTGTCACAGACCATGTCCCTACGTATATCACTTTGAGTTGAATATTCACTAGATAGTACATGAGTTCATTTTCTATTCGACTCCAAGTTTGGACAACCGTCTTATTCTTTCGAAACACTTATATTACTATCGTAAAGGAACCCACCAACTTATGTGAGCACGACCCTAACCTACCGCATTGTAACATATCTCCTTGAACCATCTACTCTTAGGACACATCCTTGCTATGTCTCACGCTTCTTTTCTCATCGTGAAGGACCATGTCACCTGAGAGGCAAGATCTAAATTCCGTAGCCATGGAATAACTCGTAGCCCAACGAATAGCAGAGACTATTGCTGCCTACGAATTGGGAATTCGCACGGCTTGCGACTTAATGAACCGAGGGGCACTTCAAGAAGCTGAGAACATTAACAGAAAGAGGAAATGGGATAACAACCTAGAAAACAAAGGGGTTCCACAACCCCTTAGAAAGCTAAAGTTGGCCAAAACTATCACTGTTGGACCTAGTAACAGAAAGGCTTATGCTAGAAAGTTACCAACGTGTAGTCGTTGCAAACTACACCACAATGGGCCTTGCACCGTAAAGTGACACAAATGCTAGAAGGTCGGACATCTGGCTAGAGGTTGTAGGTCTAAAAACGTTGCCGTAGCACAGACAACATCAAGGAAAAATCGGAGAGCTGTGGTAATCTGTTTTGGGTACAGAAAGATGGGGCACTACAAGAACAAGTGTCAGGAACCAAAGGACCAAGAAGAAGTAAGCAATCAAGGAAAACTTTGAGCTGGAGAAAACCAGGACTTAGACGTGATGACATAAGAATGACTACCCTATGTAATAGGACCTAAGTTTAGACTCGTTTAAGTTCGTTTATGTAAGACTTCATTAGTATCTTTCTGTGAACCGCGTCGTATGGTATGGATTTGGTGAACTTTTATTATGAGATGTAACCTTATTTGACTCCGACTATCAACGGTCCTATACCAACTAGATGTACCAATTGTCGCTCGGTGCACTACTTAATTTTTACTATCATTTAACAAACCACTTTGTCATCATTTTTCAACTATTTGAACTCGTATTATAAACGAGTTGTCTACCATATCATCTTTTCATGAAATAATAAATTGTATTGCCACAAACACTCGAACTTTTGCAAGTATTCCACAGACTATCTCGCAGTCATACTACAAATCGTTTTACTACCAGATTATAGAATCAAAGTTTTGACCTCACTACTTCCTTTGAAACAAGGAACTTTCCTCATATTGCCTTACGAACTGTTTTACTAACAATTTATAAGCAAAACTATGACTTGGATACTATTTTGCCAATAATAAATTGTTTTCCTATTACTCATTAAATTGTTTGCAAACCATTTTACAAACTATTCTGTTACCGCCCGGTGAATTATTTACTTGTTGAAAGGTTGTTTATGCTGTAAGCTCGTGAGCGGAAAAATCGATATGTTTTCTTGTAACTAAACTTAGCATCGCATCGTTGGACCCTAATTATACAAAGCCTGATCACCTATGTATAATTCGGGTAGGACCATACTATTCTAGGAATGGTTGCCTTAAATTTTTATGAAAGTCGAATCTTTTAATTCCTGTTTTTCAAGAAATCAGAAACTCGCGTGTATGAGCACATAAAAGTAGTGCAAGTCATGGGCATCCGTACTAGGAAACACCGTAACCAAATAGGCTTTAACGCCAAGATACCACCTAGAACTAGCCTTACTTCATACCACGTCCAAAGCCGAAAGGGTAACTTACACCACTAGCCAACATAAGATGACCCCAACGATTAACATCTCATGGTACACTACCCTTTCTGATTCCGAGACACTGCATCATCTATCAGACGAATCTTACTGAATCAACCAACTGACTGCTAGTAGCAAACAACACCATCTTTCAAGGTCATACTCTAGACATGCAAAACTCCTCAACCAACAGCGACCTAAGCCCACAAAACTTGTAGACATCGACAACATCCCCAATGTAGACTGGATGTCGAAATATCACACTGTAATCACCCACGATGGGAAACTCATCCGCATGCCTTATGGCAATAGGATCCTAGCAACACAAGGAGGACCCCTGGACAAAAATAAACAATGGGTGAACCACTAAACTTTCAGGGACTAGAGACTTACCAAAAATAGACTTGTGACCCAACAGAAATCGTAAGACCATGTAGAGTAACCTAAGACATTGTCTTTGGAACAGTTGTTTATCTTTGGAACATTATCTTGGGGAAATTAGCTTGGCTAGGACATGAGGTTTTATAGAAACACCATTGTTCACCAAACCAAATCTTAGAAGTGAATCCAGCACCCTATCGATTAGCACCGACAGAATTGCAAGGACTGTAAAACCAGTTGGCTGAACTTTCGGAAAAAGGATTTATTAGACTGAGTTCTTCACCTTAGGAAGCTCCGGTTCTGTTTGTTAAGAAGAAGTATGGATCCTTCAGGATGTGTATTGACTACCGGGAGCTTAATAAGCTAACCATCAAGAATCGATACCCACTTCCAAGAATCGACGACCTATTCGATCAACTTCAAGGTTCATCAGTTTATTCTAAGATTAACTTGAGATCAGGTTATCATCAACTCCGAGTCTGGGAAGAAGATATCCCGAAGACTGCATTGAGAACCCGATATGGCCATTACAAGTTATGCCATTCGGCTTGACTAACGCACCAGCCGTATTCATGGACTTCATGAATCGGGTGTGTAAGCCGTACTTGGATAAATTCGTAATCGTGTTCATTGATGACATCCTGATATATTCTAAGAATGAGAAAGAGCACGAGGAACACCTCAAGCTAATCTTAGAATTATTAAAGAAGGAGGAGTTGTATGCCAAGTTTTCGAAGTGTGGATTCTGGATATCAACTGTGCAGTTTCTGGGCCACGTGATCGATAGTCAAGGCATTCACGTGGATCCCGCGAAGATCGAGTCAATAAAGGATTGGGCGACACCTACAACTCTTAGGACTTGCTGGTTATTACTGAAGGTTCATTGAAGGTTTCTCCAAGATAGCGAAGCCTTTGACTAAACTGACACAGAAGAATGTGAAATATGATTGGGGAGATAAGGAGGAAGAAGCTTTTCAACTCCTTAAGGAAAAGTTGTGTAGTGCACCTATTTTGGCCTTACCTGAGGGTAGTGAAGACTTTGTTGTTTATTGTGATGCTTCACACAAAGGTTTAGGAGCCGTGTTAATGCAGAGAGAGAAGGTGATAACATATGCTTCTCGACAACTGAAAACCCATGAAAAGAACTACAAAACCCATGACCTAGAGTTAGGATCAGTTGTGTTTGCACTTAGAATTTGGAGGCACTATCTCTATGGCACTAAGTGTGTGGTGTATACCGACCACAAAAGCCTACAACACATCTTGAACCAGAAGGAGCTGAACATGAGCGCCGATGGTTGGAATTGCTTAGCGACTACGATTGTGAGATCCGTTACCACCCAGGCAAGGCAAATGAGGTTGCCGATGCCCTCAGCAGAAAAGAGCGGATCAAACCCCTCAGAGTCAGATCGTTAGGAATGACGATCAGTTCGCCGCTTCTAGCGAAAATTCTTGAGGCTCAGGTCGAGGCACTCAAGGAAGAGAAACGACCGCGTGAGAAGATTTACGGAATGCCAGAGAGTGAGAATGGCTTTGTAAAGAGATCCGATGGAGTTTTGTGTTATGGGGACAGGAGTTGGATCCCGCTATACGGAGAAATTCGTGATTTGATCATGCACGAATCCCACAAATCCAAATACTCCATCCATCCAGGATCCGACAAGATGTACTTGGATTTGAAGAAGTTATATTGGTGGCCAAACATGAAGGCCGATATAGCTGAGTACGTCAGTAAATGTTTAACGTGTTTGAAAGTCAAGGCTGAACACCAAAGACCATCCGGTTTGCTTGTTCAACCTGAAATTCCAGAATAGAAATGGGAGTGCATCACTATGGATTTATCACCAAGTTGCCTAAGACGTCGAGCGGTTACGACACGATCTGGGTGATCGTTAACCGTCTCAATAAATCTGCTTATTTGCTTCCTATAAAGAAAAATGATAGCATATACAAACTTGCGCGACTGTATGTGAAGGAAATTGTCGAAAGGCATGGTGTGCCTGTTTCTATCATCTCTGATCGAGACAGCCAGTTCATGTCTAACTTCTGGAAGTCGCTCCAGGACGTATTGGGAACCGACCTTGGCATGATTACAGCTTATCATCCTCAGACTGATGGTCAGAATGAAATGACCATTCAGACGTTAGAGGACATGCTGAGAGCTTGTGTGATTGACTTCGGGAACAGATGGGATAGGCATTTGCCTTTAGCCGAGTGTTCCTACAACAACAGCTATCACACTAGCATTAAGGCTGCAACGTATGAGGCGCTTTATGGTCGTAAATTCAGATCGCCAATATGTTGGGCTGAAGTCAGAGAAAGTCAACTTACCGGACTAGACCTAGTCTACGAGACTACTAAAAAGATTGTGCAGATCAAGAGCCGAATGTAAGCGGCTCGTGACCGTCAAAAGAGCTATGCCGAAAAGAGGCGAAAACCCCTTGAGTTTCAAGTGGGTGACAAAGTTATGTTAAAGGTCTCGCCATGGAAAAGCGTGATAAGATTTGGTAAGCGTGGGAAGCTGAACCCTCGCTATATTGGACCTTTCGAGATTCTTGCCAGAATCAGGCCGGTAGCCTATCGACTCGAACTGCCGTTCGAGCTCAGCGCTGTTCATGACGTTTTTCATGTCAGCAACTTGAAAAAGTGATTATCTGACGATAACGCTGCCATTCCCTTGGATGAGATTCAGCTTGACGAGAAACTAAATTTCATCGAGGAAGCGATTGAAATCATGGACCGAGAAGTTAAACGACTAAAGTAGAGTCATATCCCAATTGTGAAGGTCCGTTGGAACTCTCGCAGAGGTCCCAAGTATACATGGGAGCGAGAGGATGAAATCAAGCGAAAATATCCTCATCTCTTTTCGAACTCATCGAGTAATGAAAATTGAAATCCGGGACGGATTTCCCTATTAGCTGGGGAGACTGTGACAAATGGTAACTTTCACATTTTGAATTAATAATAAATTGTTATTTATTATTTTTAAGCCGAGCATTTCTATGCGCAATTTCATGTTTCTGAGTATTTTTGAGCATTTTTGGGAGCTGTCCCGCATACTGTAGCTTACAGTCACTGCTGAAAAAGTTTATTTTTGTCAGTAAGCGTAAATTATTCCATTTCTGATAGTTATTGACAAGTTTCGTAATTTACTGAGAGCTTTCTCGTATTTACTGAAAAACAACCCCACACGCGTACCGACAGCATAGTATATAGGGTAGCAGTCAAATAAATGCATTTTTGAGCAAATAATAATATTTTATTATTATTCTGACGAAAACGTCAATAAAAACTTTATTTTGCGTATACGTGTCCAAAAAGGTCAAACCGGCACTTTACGGTAACATTTAAGCTTAAACCGACACACGATACACCAACGAGGATCAAAAACCCATTAAATCCCCCCTCCCCCTTGTCTTTTACAGCCAACAAACACAAAGGGACAAGAATTTTTATATACTAAGATATCATTAGTGGAGGATGACATATCAAATTTTGTATTTATACCCTAAACACACCACATAGTTTTTCACACACATTCTTATCAACAAAAGTTACCAAGATCATTTTTCTTACTCTCCTAGCTTAAAACTCACGGCCAACCTTCATAATTCAAGATCCATAAAAATTTGTTGAAGTTATAAGCAATCGGGGTGTACTTTCAAGTGTTTTGGGTTATTTGGAACGTGTCTTGGGTAAATTTGGTGCAATTTGGTGTGTTCTTGGACCCTTGAACCTCTCGACATTCTTCAAAGCATTGTAAGGATTATCAAAATTTGTTCAAATCTTGTTCATATCGTGTTGTTTTGACGTTTTAAAGTGTTAACAAGTGTTAAATGTGTATGATTTACTAAAATGAAAAAGTTAGGGTTTGATGTGTAATTGTTGTGTGCTTGAATTTTCTTCACTTTCTATACAAATTATGATATTTCTTGCTTGTGTGGTAAATCTTGTTGCTTGTGGTACTAGTTTGATGATACGAAAGAGATTAGTGCTAATTACGCATATTTAAGACGAAATATACACTTTTAAGGGTATATATATGAATCGGCTATGGTTAAAAATAAATAATTATTGGGGTTTTGAAAAACATAAAGTTTTGGCTCTAGTGGTGAAAGGGTGAAAATTATGCTTATTAGCTTATTTTAGTTAGCTTATTGTAATAAGCACTAGCTTATTGATTTTAAACTAAATGAATTGGAATAAATTTTATCTTGACATAAATGGGCCGAGCCCATCAAGTATTTGGCCTACATGGGCTGTTTTGGACCGGAATGCTTATTGGAAGTGCTTATTAGCTTATTTGATATTTAACGTAAAATATAACGTAACTAAAAAAGATTAATTAGTTATCGGACTAAAAATGGATTATTGGACTCAATGTGGCCTATTCGGCCTAATAAACATCTCGGGAGACAAAAATGAATTTTGAAACATTTTTAAACTCGCTATAATTATTTTTTGTAAAATAGAACGTTATGTATCGATAAAAACAATTTTGGGCTCGTTTTGGCATTTTAAGCCCAATAAGACAATTAAGAGGATTTTTGGCCCAAAATTATGAATGTTGACTTTTTGTTTACTTTTGAAAGTATTTCGACTAAATGTTGATTTTCGTATCGAAAACTATAATTATGAAGTAATCGTAACGATAAGTATAGTTATAACGATAAATGTACACTTTGGACTATTTTTGCAAATATAGTTAACAAAAAACGATTATTTGAGGAAATTTGCAACACTTGAGAAAAATGGGAAAGCTTGAATAAATGAATGGGTCATGCCCGATTTTTCTAAAATTTTGACACTTAGAATATTTTCAAACGAAAACCGACTAAAATACGAAACGGGTTATTTTTATTATTAAAAATATTAATTCTCCTAAATTAATATTTTTAGGTCTTACAAGACTTATAAATATATTTTGACATTTATACACTTACACCTATATAATTTCTCGAAAATTAAATACTTATAACTTTCTTTATAAATTATTATTATATTATAAATAATTATAATAATTTATAATATAATAATACCCCACTAACACCATTATCATATTAATTATTTAATACTTATTTAATTAATTATAAATCTTACTTAATTAAATATTTAATTCTTATATATATATATATATGTATATATATATATATATATATATATATATATATATATATATATATATATATATATATATATATATATATATATCCTAATATATATATATATATATATATATATACATACACGATAATGTATATATTACTTAGGCAGTTTGCGACAAACACAACGCACGGAAGTTCCGTCGCACGTATATTCACCGTACAATTTCACCATGAGCCATCACCAACGAGTCATATACGATAAATCATTTTGAAATGTACCTTACCACACAGCAAGCAAGAAATACACGAGCACTGGACACACGTAAACTTTTCAATTGAGTTAAGACATTTAAAATACGAATATTTCGCTAAGACTTACCATACTGATCTAGGTCGCGTGTCGGAGCGGTTGCACTGTGTTGTTATTGATTAGCAGATTGCTATTATTTTTAAGGTGAGTTTATAGCCCCATTTTTATATGTATTGCTTTTTATAAACCTTGGGGTGAGAAACATGCAAAAGTGTTTTCATAGACCAAAATGAACTTTGTTTTATACACACTTGTATGCGGAAACCTAAGTTAGCTGATTCCCATTGCGCCTACTATCATCAACCGTCAATTCCTGCTAGAAAACGCGTGTGATATAAATTGATCTATTGGGGGTGACTCCCCCGTTCGTTTGGCTCGGCATAGTCAATGCGAACGTATACCATATCGGAATTTACCGAGTGTCGGGGGATTAACACTCGCGGGCACCCTTTGTTTGCTATGTCAGCTTGGCATATTGCTTGTCTAGTTTCGGTTGGATGGGCTTAGTGTTTGCATAGCGGGATAGTGTGTTTGCTGAATTATTTTGCTGAATTATTTGCTATGGTCCATATGTGCTTATTTACTTCAAACCTATTGTAACACCCCCAAATTCTCACTTTTGCGGAAGAATACATGTGATTGGGAGTGCTACAGAAAATAGGAATCATAACACAAGGTAACGAAGAACCAATTACACGTTTTAGAAAAATGAATTTGTTTATTCAGATCATAGTATAAAATCTTTAGTCTATAAAAATTATTTACAAGTTACTGGTCCCTCAAAATCAAGTCTTATTTCAATAATCAATTTTCATTAGTTCAAGTTTTAGTCTGCCGCCTTGCCAATCCTTGCCATACTTGCATATCCTGATCACCTGAGAAAAACATGCTTAAAAATTCAGCAAAAAAGCTGGTGAGTTCATAGGTTTAATTTAAATTCATTAAATATTTAATTTGGACTAGTATGATCATTACAACACATATAATGTCATACAAAAATCATCTATCGCGCTAGCACTACGTTCATGCAACCAAAGCTCGACAGTCCAGTGTGCTAATCTCTAGCACATAAATAATATTCCAGGGGCCCTTAGCGAGTGTTTTAACCCAATACACTCGAAATCCGACTTGCTATATGTTCGTTTGTGTAGGAAATAACCTTCTTGATTGTGTGTATGATTCGGGTGGTCTTGATTCATGAAAGATCAAGAATCCCATGGTGAGTTAGTGAGATGTTAGAGAGAGAGGGAACTATGTGAAAATCTGGAAATTAGATTAATTGTGACAAGAGTTCCAACCCTTCCCAAGTGTGGGAAGGGGTATATATACTTCCTAATATTTGTGCCCCTAGTGGGCTGTGGAGTGAGCTGACAGTGGGGAAAGCCCCGACCCACTCCACGAATATATATTACTACACTAATAATACTGATATTACTAATAATACTAAACAAATATATATAAGCCTACGAGCTATATAAATGCTAATTAGATGCTCGGGGTGACCGAACCTTCATATGAATATTTATATTCCTAACAATCTCCCCCTAAGGGAGGTCACCCCGGAAATAATAACTTAAATTCTAGCATTTTGTCTTCTGAAGATGTCTTCATAGCTCGTAGTCTTTGATTCTTCATTGTCTTGAAACATCATGCATTCAGCAGTGTACGTTAGATGACCTTTCTTTGTCTTGGATGATCTTTGAGTATTCTTCGACTTTATCATCCAACATTTGTTTCCAAGTCATCTTTCAGGAGTATGTTTCCATGTGATGTGATATTCTTCGAGCCGACATGCTCACACTATTTGGTGTCATGATCTTCAGCATCAGAGTTTGCAGAAGCTGTGTTAAAGGTCTTTAGGTTGATCATGACTTCTTTGATTAAAATGATGTAGTGTGAACATGTGGTAGAGGATTGGCATCTTTTCAGCAACCAGCTACAACTGCAACCAGCTACAGCATTCCACAGCTACAACCGCCAACAGCTGCAACAGCAATCAGCTACAATCGCCAGAAGTTCCTGCATACGACAGTTAGCAATAAAACGTCCGGTACTTATAGGTTCGGACTTCGAGATCGTTAACAGCATAGTGTGAAAACTCTCTCTAATCCTTACCAAGACCGTTCTTAATCGAAAACCCACAGAGGGCTTTTTAAGATCGAACCGTAGCACATCAACGATTAGGTGAGTCGCTGGAGATCACTCCACGACTGTAGACCGTTAGAAACCGCCGTGATCACTAAGCGTAATCCACAGGGAATTACCGAAGTGACCTGCTTTCAGGGCTGCTTGATGTTGACCCTGGCAGGAATTTCCATTCAATCATTGAGAATTACATTAGTAAATTCTCTCATAAATGTTCTGGCAGATTGCTAAGATCTGCGTAGGACTCTTAAGTTTACAACTGGTGTCCTTAATGTTGAACACCCAGTGTAGAGATAATTCGTGTCCCTATGAGATCTTATTATGCATCTCGTGGCTCTAGACTCTATAGTGCGTTTTGATTTAGTGAGCGGAGGCTGGAGAGGACTGCCACCTTTTCAATATCATCTAACTCGGAGTGAGAGAGACGATAGGAATGTATTGAACTCCGTGACAATTGAAACAAGAATCCTTTGAGGGACCTTGAGTGGCTAAGGAGGGTTGTGCAGCGTATCACTGGGTCCATGATACTTTGTCTTCAATGCCAGCAATCAACTAAGTGATTCTGACAGCATATGTATTGACCCGGTTTCTGCCTAAGTTGTAAGGAGGGCTATTTCTTTTCACCCTTTATCTTTACAATTCTTTTTCATTCTTCAACCCCTTCAGTGCTTACCGAGACTTCCTTACTAGTACCTTGTTGGGTTTGTTCCAGTACTAGCTCCATCTCAGTCGGCACTTTTCCCTTAATCACACTTTTCTCCTTTTTCATCATACCTAAGGACTTCTACACTAACTAGTGGATTGTCCCTGGGTAGATCCCTCCGGCTCTGGCGGGATCGTGGGAGCTTGAGCCTAACCTAACCATCCTTATAACTCCATACATTCATTAAAATGGTCGGTCTTTGGTGTACTTCCACGATTGCCATAAACCAAATCTTTGAAAAATCTCTCAAAGTGTTCATGATTCTGAAACACATTTTTTCAAACACTTGAGAGTTTTATATTTTTCAAATGCTCCCCCTCAACATGTGCTCGGTTGATTGTTTTATAAATTTGCACATGTTAGGCAGAGCTCGCACTTTTTGAATTGATTGATTTTCCAAGAACATGATCATCGCTAGACACGCTTACATCACTAGTAAACTAGCTTGAAATTATTACCCGTCCAGATCACATTCAAGGAAAGTCGCTCGAAATCGGTACATTCTACTCAGACACGTCCTTTGCGAGACACGCTTACATCACCAGATAAACTGGCTTGAAATTATTACCCGTCCAGGACATGTCCTTTCGACTACTGACTTTAGCTATCGTCAATTCATTGGTGAAGTCTGAGCCTTGCTCACAAGATGCATGCCAAATCCTTTGCTCCTCCTCAATAAGTGCATTGGTATACAAAAGAGTTTAGCACTTACTGGAGAGCTTACTTTCACATCCAAAACATTTTGCTCCCCCTCAATATGTGCCTTGGTATACAAAAGAGTTTAGCACATATGGGAGAGCTTACACTTAAATCCAAAACATCACATTTTCATCAGGTTTCATATTTAAATCACATTCTCTCCCCCGATCAAAAATTTCAAACCTTTTGAGATTTGTGATCCCAATTGATTTAAATAATTTAGAAAACATGGGAGAAAATGTGGTCAGGTTTAACATGTTCTGATGATGAAACATACTTTGCTCCCCCTTAAACTAAGAGGGAGATTCACTGCTCATTTTGCACAAAGTGATTATTATGACACAGATGATATTGACCCTTTTTGCGGAGATGATGTAATCACCCACTTTTCTGAGTTAGTAGTCAACATCAATTATCCATCCACCAACAAGTCTTTCGCAAATGTCGTTGATCCCCACTTGGCGAGACCAAAATAGATGAATGGTGGTGGCGGTGATGACAGTGTTGTTGTTGTTGTTGTTGCTGCCGATGTTGTTGTCGTGGTGAATTTCGAGCCAATCAATAGAGTTTGATCGTCTGATCAGATGGTTAGAATGGGAACTGGTACATTCATTTTGGCTATGGAATCTGCATAAGAATATCAACACAGATATACATACATACAGATACACTATTCCTAGATAGCTACCCTTCAGCAGCTTGCCACATTATAATACCAAGTTCATCTTATAATCAAACCCCAATCAGGAACTACGTCAAACCACTATCTAGCATGAAGAGCAATTAGCAATCATGAACATGGCAATTCACACGAATTTCAATATTCAATTCAGGATCTTAGGAACATGATTCTAACATAATAGCAATCTACCTAAGCGAATCCTGAGAACATATGCACAATATCAACAACCATTAAGCAGCAGAGACAAACAACATTTGAAACTCATTCATTTAGATCATACAAATGCCAGTGGAGTATTCAAAAACATCAAACACAACTGGTTTTCTAACTTCTTTTAGGTTTTGAGTCTTAAAGCATTTTGGGGATTATACGAGGATACCAAAGTAACACAAATGAACCTTCTAGATACATAAAGCTAGGAAACTATAAGCAAATTGCACATAATGTCCTAAACTTTCTAGCAACTAACACACTTGGTCATTTGATATATTTAAGCAAGATCCTCTTCAACTAATTCCCCATTAACTACAAAACCATTTCTAACAAGTATGATTTAACCAATAAATCCGTTTGATGATATAAAATTTGAATTCACTCTCCCCCTCAATCAATGACCCGTATTCTAGTTGAACCTCAACTAAAATCACGCTTAACCCCACAACTCATCAAACAAGAACTGTCGTGAGATTTTGTAGTCGTTGATTGAGTGACAAATTTTACGCATAATCCAAGTTTAAACAAATTTCATACAACACATATTCACCAAGTGTCTCACAAATAATTTTCAGAAGAATCATAGAATGAAAACTATTTGTATGCAAAGAAGACTTCTCTTCTTTTTCCAGAAATGATGCACTGAAACGTACATCAGATCGAAGAAACATGGATATAAAGTAATCCATGCCCAGGTGAACATCACCCAGTTGGAGGAACAGCCGTCTTTTTGGTGACGTGCTTTCCCCAGTTTGAAGCGCGGGTTGCTATCTAAAGTAATAGCAAGCCATTTAGACATGTTTTAAGAATCCATTTTAACTTCTGCTCGAGCTTCATTTAAAGACCCGTGCCATTATTGAATGACATTTCTAAGTCCGTAAATGTTATCGATAAACAGAAGACATGCCTAGGTGAAACTATTTTTGGTATTTTCTAATTTTTCAATTTTTATGGGTTTTTCTGATTTTAAGTTTCTCTATTTACAATTAGCAAGATTTCTATAAATCTATTTACAAGATGGTATAAAATATGCCTAAGTATATATGTACAAGGATACGAACCAGAAACCATTACTCCTCAGCATTCTGAATCTTTTCCGCATTCATCACTTGACTTGCTGAAGAGCAATGTGAGCACTTTCAATCAGGGAATGATTCTGGCTCAACACACTCCCCTAATTAGTGCTCTCCCCCAATCTGACAACCTCTGACGAACACCCATAATTGGAAGAAGACTTTGGATGAACGCCCGAAACATGAAGAAGTCTTTTGATAACCAAATGCATGCCGTCTTTAATCTTCTAACACTCCCGTCCTAGAGTGACTCCGTCAAAAACCTTATGCAACTTTTCGGTAGTTTAAGTTGAGCCTCAACTGAAATCTAGCTTAACCTCACAACTCATCAAACAAGAACTGTCATGAGGTTAAACTAAACCACAAATTTAAGCCCAGTAACAACTTGATTTCAGCTTAACCTCACAACTCATCAAACAAGAACTGTCATGAGATTAGGTTAAAATCAAGTTGGACCTACCCTTAAACTACAGAACAACTTGAATCTAACTTAACTCCACAACTCATCAAACAAGAACTGTCATGGGATTTAAGTTAAATATCAAGTTGTAAGAAAAGAGCTCAACATTTTTGAATGTAGAGAAGACTGAAGACTCGACCTTCTTCAAGATTGCCCAATGTGGAGGAACAGAATACCAATCATCTTCATCTCACCCAATGCCTTCCAGTAACCTTACATGTAACCCATTAGCCCGCAGCATACACATAAGATGATAACTCCCAACAGAGAACGTAGAATAGACTGACGACTCGACCTTCTTCAGTCATACGTATAACACCAAAGTAACAAGTTGAACCACTGATCATCTATAGTATGTATCCATCCTTGGATATTAAGCCCTGATCACGTGAACCTGTTGTGCGTCCTTGATGTACACATTCTCTCTCCCCTGATGGTTACGATTAATCAGCCCATGACGTAACAGTGAAACGTAAATACCAAGGTAACAAGTTGAACCACTGATCATCTCTGCGGTTCTCAACACCGGAATATATGATTAAGCCCGATCACGTGAACCTGTTGTGCGTCCTTGGTGTACACATTTCTCTCCCCCATGATGGTTACGATTAATCGGAATCATCATCATGATGTGTACATGTAGCCTAATGACGTGTACATGAAGCATTGACTAGAAACCCATTGTTGCTGATTGTACCAACCCGTGAGACTATGTCGATTAGCATTCCATGACCATGTTCTTCAACACCTTGATAGACGGAGGAAGAAGTAGTGTTGGAGAACCATGGTTTGCACGACTCCTGAACTGACGTATTCAGGAGTCGTATGACCATTTCAATCATCAACTAACATGTAGATTAATATTCACCCTTTCCCCCCCTCAAAAATTGCATATGCCTTCCAACTGCAATTTTTGATGATTGAACTAGTGAATATGAATACCATCAACGGTAAGTTGCTCCACTTGACGGTTCTTGACGACTGACATGTTGTTTATTCACCCTTTCCCCCCCTCAAAAATTGCATATGCCTGTCAACTGCAATTTTTGGTAGAGCACGTGAATAAAAATATCCTCCAATATGCGCCGATCCACATGAAGACTGAATAAGCACGGAAAGAGCATAAAACTTGTTGATGAGAATGGCCATAATCAAGAAGATTCCTCTTCTTTTGAAGATAAAGTGCACTCAAGCGTACACTTTTCTTTTCTTTGAAGAACGAGGCCTGAACTGAGGTATTCAGACGTCATTATGTTGAAGAGCGAGGCCTGCACTGACTTGTACAGACGTCATAATGTTGAAGACCGAGGCTTGAACTGATTTGTTCAAACGTCATAATGTTGAAGAGCGAGGCCTGCACTGATGTGTACAGACGTCATTATGTTGAAGAGCGAGGCTTGAACTGCTGTGTTCAAACGTCATTTGATGAAGAACGAGGCCTGCACTGACTTGTACAGACGTCATTACTCTCTCTTTACTTCTTCTCTCATCTAACTCGTTACCAACCCCATTATCATTCTGTCGGCTTGATGTCGTGACCATTGATGGAGAAAAACCAATATGATGAACTTGATACTGAAGTAATATAACCCGAACTTGTGACTTAAACTTGTACTAATGCGTGACAAAGAGCGGTGTAGAGACTTCGTGCAACATCGAATCCCTAAGTACTCTATACTCTTCAACCAACCAACCATCAAGTATAAGACATACATCACCTCTTGGATATCCACAACTTCGTGTGACACTGAGCACTACAACGTGACCCCTTAAAGTGATAGTTATTTTGTAATAGGGAGAAAGAAAAAATAACTAGATATCCAAGTCCTTGTCATTATATTGAAAGCTCGAACAAGGATCTCGAAGAATCTTCATCCAACCTCCCCGATATCTTCAGATGCTAAGTACACGCACCCATGAAATTTCACTTCAGCCTCAAATAAATAATACTGAACTAACCCCGTAGTCACATCTTGTCAATTAAAAGCCTCGATCCAGCCATTTGTGATGTTATAACTGAACTTCGATAATGGTTATAACCCGATCCTGGTCAAGAGCGCATAGCCCATCATCACGGAATTTTACAAATCTATGGTTTAAACCGAGAAATAAGTTCTTTCGCGGGATTTTACAAAACCAAGAAGAAACCGTGAGACAGTAACCGATTGAATGTGGCGTGACTGATTTGGTTTTGGTGAACATCAGTTTGGGTTAAGAATATTTCGTGAGAAATACAGATCACATCACAACTTTTAACACCTTTGGCCAACTAACCAACCTTGTACAAAGATTAGTGACCACTCGATGAAGAAAACCCGATACACCAATACTGAAAATTGAAGAATAAATCCCCAAATTTGTTACTTAAGCTTGCACTAATGTTGGAAGAACGGTGTAGAGAATTAATGCTCCAAGCAGATCTCTAAGTGCACAATACCCAACCAAAGTATAAGACATTAACACCTCTTGCGATTATCGACATCGTCATTGACGTGTGACACTGAGTACTCCAATAACTCTTAAGTGATAGTTACCCCGACTGCTGGTAACTAGATAACCCAAGTCTTCAACTTAAATTTTAAGCACGAGCAAGTTATCATTGAAAGTCATGCATCCAACCAACCCCGACTTCAAGATAAAATAAGTAGACGCCTTTGTGAAATTCAGCTTCAATCTCAAATAAGGAATACCAAATGAACTTCGTGATCATCTTGTGCTGTTGACTAGTCAAAAGGAAAAGAAACATGCGCAAATTCTTAGAAGTGCCCAAGACTCATAGTCAGTCCTATCAACCAAGGCTGTCTGATCCAGCTACTTGGATGTGGAATAGTTGTCGTACTGTGTACAGGATTTTACGGTTCTTGAGATTTATCTGAGAAATAAATTCAAGAACTAACTGCACAACAGTAAGCTTCAAACTGCTGTAGACTGAACCACTGAATCCTGAATCGCTACGATCTGACCCGCTGTAACCGACACTGCTAAGATTCAAACCGCTGGAGACTGAACCGATACGATCTGACCCGCTGTAACCGGAACCGCTAAAATTCACATCGCTGGAGACGGAACTTCTAGGAAACTTGTGATAATTCTCCCCCTCAAAAAGGACATGAAATGACCTTTTTGCCAAAGCTGAGAGTCCGTGATGTTTGTGAATTTGTCAGGCACAAAACATGGAAAGAGACAAATGAAACTACTGCAACGAAGATGGTGATTAAGACTCTCTTGTAGTAACCCCTTGCTTTCCTCATCATCAATGGTTTAGTAGATTAACAATTCATTGAAGCTCGTAATATGCCAAAACCGCTTGATGAAATGCATATGACCTTAAAGTGAGTAAAAGGTTAAAACATGTCTCCAAACAAATCACCTCTTGTTTGAAAGCCTGACTACCTCTTGAGAAGATCTTGAACAACAATCTCAATAGAAGCTTGAGAAACAACAATCACTTGATGAAGCATGATAAAGAACAAGTCCGCGACTTAAACTTGCACTAAATTATGATTAGAACCTATATTGAGCACAACAACGTAACTCCTTTAAATATAGGTAGTGATATATACCCAACCTTCCATCCTTAATTGTATATATCCACTTCGTGAACATCCAAGTCTAATCACCTTAAATTGCAAATTGTGATTTAGAACCTATATTGAGCACAACAACGTAACTCCTTTAAATATAGGTAGTGATATATACCCAACCTTCCATCCTTTATTGTATATATCCACTTCTTGAACATCCAGGTCTAACCACCTTAAATACGCTCGAGCAAGGGTCAACAAACATCGTGCATCCATCCACCCCGAGATGTTTGTGAGACTAAGTACACCAACCCGTGAATTAACACACCAACCAAGTTACCATAATTTCCCAATTCCTGCTGATCTTGAAGCACAAACTTATCCCGAAAAATTAGTCACACCCCGTAAATTTCATTATGTCTAAATCCAAGTCCAGCCAATATGTCCAAAATTAATTTCACGGGATTTTACAGCTCTTGAGATTTAAACCGAGAAATCGAATCTTTCGCGGGATTTTCTAAAATCTACAGGAGAAACCGTGAAATCAACCTGAATACCCAAGAGTGAGGTGCACTACCAATCTTCGAAATTCAAGTCACAGAAGTCAAGTCACAACTTGATCAAATCACAACAAGTCGAGCCACAGATTGACAAATTGCAACAAGTCAGATTGCAATCAAGCAAGTCACAATAAGTCAAATCGCAAGTGTCAACTCGCAACGGCATATCGTAACTGGTTAAATCGCAATCCGTCAAGTCGCAACAAGTCAAAGCGCAACTTGACAAATAGCTATTAAACAAATTGTAATTCGACAACTATGACTCAAATCATAAATATCAAATTGCATGCATGCACAAGTGGTAGGCACTATTTGGACTACGCAGCCAAATCCGCAACTCTGTAATCCTGATGACATTCATAAACCCAAATACTAGCCGTGACGTGTGAATCCTTGTAAGACTTCGTCGTAACCAAAGTACCAAGATTATAAGCACCCCAACCATAATTAACTCAAACATTCGTTATAAAGGCTTGTTGTATTCCAAGAGTTCACATCCAACATCAGCCAAAACTCAATTTGGTACTCAAAAGATGTGGTGAGGAACCGATACATTAAGCGAGTAACGAGGTTTAAGTGACTTTGCTCACCGACGTTAAAGTTGAATGAGATTTCTTTATTTTTTGACGAATAAATTTTTGATGGGGTAGGAACTACCCAACAGCTACATCGTCATAAGAGAGGTCCAGTAAGAAAGGTTTGTCCTTCTACTCTCCGTAGATCCAAACCGCTTTGGACAAGATTACTTCAAAATGAAAGAGATGTCATGATGGCTGTTTGTTTTTTGGCTCGGGAAGGAATCGAGAGCTGACACTTCGAACTGGTTATGGTGAACCAGTTATTTTGCCAACGCCAACTGTACTCTCGACATGGAAGTTGAAACATCTTGAACTCATTGGTGTACTCTTCTAGTTTGGTATCTTTTATTAGCTTTCCAACCTCTATGACTTAGAATTTATATGATTTGACTTTCCAACCTTTCAGTTTGGGAAGTTTATTTCTCTTGGCCCTTACTGAGTCCTCTTAAAATGAATCGATTCATAAAAACGACATGAGACGTTTTGATATGCACAGGCTTGGAAATTTGAAGAAGTTGTATTTGTCATTCGGTGTTTCGGAACCATCCCAACGACAATCACAAACTTACAATATCTTTCACTTAGAACTCTTCCCAATCTTGAGTCCCTTATCTAGGATTTCAGGAGTGCAAGGTTAGACAAATTTTGAGTTTAACAGTTCAAATTTCATAATGTTAAAGTAAATCTCTAATACGAATGAATATATAATCTTTAAAACTTACGATAATCCGACCATTTGTAGTTGGTTGGAAGAAGAAGCTCCTGGATGAATGTCCCTTGGCATTTGTAACCCTTAAGACTCTAAATCTATCCGAGGTCAATTTTGGATAACAATGCAATTGTGTCCATCATCATTCAAATGATTTGTGGACTCAAAATTGCAAACTCTAGAAACCATGGTAAAGGTGGAATGCATATGTAAGAAATACGGTCATCTTAAATTGACATGGTTATGCATCTCAATACTAACTCAAATATTTGCAGGCTGCATTGAAAGTGATCTACCCTTTGGAAGTTTATTTCATTAGATTTACGTAGCAATGAATGAGGTCGGGCAGCTCAAAAGAGTGGCGTTTCGATCTTTTCCGTAGATCAAGACTGAATTAACCAATAATAAAGCTCATACTGCATGTCCCCTTGCTGAAGATGGTTTATATCAAGGTCAGCAATTTAGGTTATGGCAGAGTCGGAAAATTGAGGATGAATTGGGAGTTGGCTAGGAAACCTGTTAAACTCTCAGCCGAGCTTCCCGCACACCTTGGTGAATTCTTTAGTCTTTTTAGTTTATGGTATGGTTGGAATACCCTATGACAATCAACTTTTCAGTTTCTTTCCATTAATTTGTATGCATTAGTTAATGGGGAAATGATGATTACTTTATAAAAGCAGAACAAGGGTGTCACTACCATAAGCAATGAAAACTACCAGTCAAGCATCACTCTCTTTCGCCATTTTGAGTCCCACAATGAACTGCCCAACTTTGTTAATTTGCCAAATTTAAAACATGCTAATTTTCCATGAAGGTTGCGCTATAAAATGCATTTTTATTTGAAACAATGCCTAATTTTGCAGGCAAAGAGAATGTCACCAGCAAGCAAGGGTGTCACACCATAGCAATGGAAAGGAAAAATCTACCCAGCACAACAACATTTTTAGTTTGCCCATTATTAGTTGCCCAATCTGTAAAGTTGCCCTAATATACGTTGCCCATTTATTTAAGTTGTCCTTTAAAATTTGATTTTTGTACAACCTAAACAGACAAAACCATAAACGACGATACTTAAAGCCACATATTGTTTTGTTATATTTCGAGTGACGTCTAAAATTCTTATGGCGGTCATGGTAGCAACTAAACCAAGCAGTAGAACATTTAGCCTAACAGTAGTAGAATGTCAGTTAACTGGCAGTACCATAATTTAACCCACTTTATTATAGTCATCCATTTTATGTTGCCCCAGTTTTAGTTGACCGTCCATTGTAAGTTCCCATTTAAAAACGAGCATAATTTTCCACATCGTAGGTTGCGATACATACAGTACACAATAGTACTTCAACTTTATTTTATTATCACTTGCCACAGTGTAGGTGTAACGTAGTCATAGCGATTGTCCCTTTATACCCAATTTGCTACAAAGCCAACACAATAACATTAATTTTATTTTATATTATTTTTAAAGCCACGATAAAACCTCGCAGGTGTAATCATAACTATATAATATTTGTGTCATCTACTTTAATTTATTGTTTCTACATTGCAAACATATATTCAACGTTTTTATAAAACGAGCCGGGAAGCCGCGTTTTTATATATATATTTAATGACAACAACCAAACGTTGAATTTTTAAAAAATAAATACACAGCTAGTTAACATAAAGAAAAGAACAAACAGAAAAAAAAAATATCTACGAAATTAAAATAAAGTACACAACAATCTTTCATAAAAATAGTTACACTAAAGCACAAATAATGTGGTGTTTTGGTGAAAAGTCCGCTAAAGAAGTCCTATATACCACTAGTAGGCGTAATTGAAGGGCATCATTTTAATCCTTTGTTTGTTGATGTTGTAGGAGCCTTTGATCTTTATCGGTCCAACCACTATGAAATGAAATTTGCCCCTGTATCTCCCTAGCAACGTGGGCTCTTCTCATATCTATCTCCCTTTTTGTGATGCCAACAATGAACGAGAGCCTTTGATGTCCAACGAGACCATTGATGGCCAACGAGAGTCTAACTTCACTGAAGGGAGTTCAGATGATGAGATTTGTAGAGCATTATGGTTTAGGGTTATTAGTCGTCATTTTAAGAAGAACGACTAAGTGCTAGTTAATCGTCCATTTAAGAACATCTGTGGCCCGTGAGATGACCCTCTTGACGCAGCTGTGCTAACACCACGTAAGTGTGAGTACATGCTGAATAAGCGAGTATGTAATGAGAATCATCACAAATAGACTTTTTGTCATTGAGTGAAGACCGTGGATGTAAAATATTGTAAGCAACTTTATAATGTTATTCAGGAACCAGTCGTACAAAATCGATAACATCTTCAACTTCTCTAAACCTCGTCGATTCTATGATCCGCTGTGATACAAAGCATTCTTCAGTGTGTTAGATGTCTTTTATTGTTTTCGGGTTGTTGCGCCTTCTTTCGTTGTAATAACCTTTTTATAGAAAGGAAAAACTTAGTTTCCACGTGTGAACAGTGACGCGTTGCCTGACTCTTATTGAGTCTGGCCACGAGCCCCTAAACTTGTAGCTGGAGTGCCTTCCTTGCATGTGGGATTAGACATAGAAGTAAACTGTCTTGTCTTTTCAAAGAACATATTACCAAAGTGGATAGTATGCTCACTGCCTATAATTTTTGTGGCCCAATCTTATAAAGTTGCCGTATTTTTAGTTGCCAAACTTTATAGTTTGCTCGTTTTATTGTAAATAGCGCCCATCTCTTAAAACGTTACCACATTTTGCCTTGTAGGTTGCGATACATTACACACAAGTACATAAACTTTAAAATGAATCACTTGGAAGGTGTAATATATCAATGAGGTCTTGTAGTCCCCTACTATTGGCATTTCTTTTGGGAACAAAAAAAACGGTATGCGTGTAGAGATTTGTCTTTGGGCACCTAAATTTGCAATTAATTCCCTTTAAACCCTATACAACACAACCCCCAAATAAAAAAAAAAAAAAAAAAAAAAAAAAAAAAAAAAAAAAAAAAAAAAAACCAAAATGAATTCTGCACAAAAGATAAGTGAAGGTGTTTATCGTAAAGGGAAAAGAAATGGATTGCGTTTTACTTCCAAAAGACGTCAAATTTGGCAATCTGTGAAGTATGTTGGAAGAAGTTTCAGGTTAACGATGATACCAATACGGTTAAATTTTCCAAAAAACGGTGGAGACCAGAGACTATAGTTATGAAAGTCGACCTCGAAGTTTTAAAATTTTGTTTCGGCGACGCCCCTCTCAAGAGCACACAAATTTAAAGTAACATTGGCTTAGAAGAAAATCCATCCCCCGAAGCTCGGAGATCCGACAAGAGTGTAATAAGCCAAAGGACTTTATACATGATTTGCATGTTGGATATGAAATATTGACATATCAATCAGACGAGCTTGGAGAGGAGACATTGGCACTGGAATCAAATCAGGCTGCCCAAAAGCCTCATTTCGCAGCTGCCGCCGCTATATTGTCATAATCTAAAGATACAAACAGAGGGCACGAGTTACAGCACATACAGACCCGACGATGCAAGCTGTTTTAAGAAACCTATTATAGGTTTCGGTGCTGTGGTAGCATATAATTAAGATTCTAATCCCTCTCTTTGTTAAGTTAACAAAAAAATATACAGTTATATATATATATATATATATATTATACTATATTTATTTTTTTTTCATAAGGGTATCAAAAGAAATAGCTATGGTTATCATGTCCAAACACAATCCTAGGGGGTAATGAATAAAAAAAATAAAATCTAACTTAAAATTTAAAATATATAAATATATAAATATATATATATATATACTATATATAGTATATATATATATGATTATATTATATATATAATATAATATAGATATATATAATATATATCTATAATATAATATATATATATAATAAATCTCTAAATTTATATTTAATTTTATTTTGTATCTGATTATATGTTTTCATCCTTATGTACCATGATAAATGCTACATTTACTTCACCAGATTAAGAGTTTCCTGTGTAATATGCGGCCACGGTCATCATAATTGATGCCGCACATCTACAAAGGGAACATACCCAGGGAACAAATCTTGTCGCAGTTGCAATGGAACGGAAACAATCAGATAGTACCCCGGCTTGCCACCGGTTTGCTCAGGGCGAGACTGGAGAATCATGGCCTATGGTTTTATGACGAAACTCAAAGAATGCATAGGAGGAAGTTCCTAAATTGGCCATCATATCTGACAGACATCACGAATCATCCTTGCATGTAAAACTGTATTCCCCAGAATCCTTTCCAACGGCTATTTGTTGTCGTCAATTGATGTTAAATACAAAGATGCAGAACAGATACACCTGAAATGCTTATACTGGAAGACATGCAAAGCGTCACACAACTAGGATATTGCAAAGCTAATGTCTGATATATTCGATCGTTAAGACGACAGGCTCACAAAAAACTTGTGAAAGCAGCGTCGAGAAATGGTCAAGGGCACATTGCCCTGGGCAAGGACAATTAAATTACCTCAAACAGTGTCGAATCCATAATGCTTTAACAAAAAGCTTGTGCGCCACTGCCCGATAACAACGCTGATGGAAAGGTATAGAGGTCCTCTCTTCAGAGCTGGTATTACCACCGCCGACAAAATATGCAAGGTAAAAGATTGTTTTAATCAATACGTTACTGAAGAATAATGAAATACTAGACACAAAACTAACTTTATATTATTTATGGTTAGATGCCCCGGAATGATTGACTTTCTGAATGGGCAACCGCAAAAGCTGAATGGCAGAATGGCAAAGTGCAACTGGAAGGTTTTGGGGATTGACACAGGAACAAGTGTATGAAGTACGGGACACAAAAAAAAGCATATTGTTGATTGGAACCGGGTAATGCACTTGCGACAATGGCAGCTTCGGATACACATGCGGACATGTCTGTCTGTTGGTAGATTTGCACAGGGCTGTCTAGTGTGAAAAACGGCTAAAGCTTGGTTTAATAATACAACACATAAAGGCACATACGAAGACAAGTGTTTAATCCTTTAAAAGACATGACAGATGTGGGAACACTCCAGACGACATCCAAGTTGTATCACACCCCCTATTGTTTGCAATAGCGACCAGTAGACCCAAAAACAGAAACAGAATTCCATCTCAAGTCGAGGTGCCTACAATCATTAGGTGCGGAAGGTGTAGAAGGCCAGGACATAACCGGCTAACGAGCAATGCAACAATTGTGATAGAAAAGTTTGAAAATTTTTTTAGTATTATGCCACAATTAAGTATTGTGATTTATTGGGGCCCAAATGTTTATGTTACCTGTATACAGAAAAGTCCAAGCCGTCCCAAGGAAAAAGAACCCTGTGGTGAGGGATCATCTAATCAAAGTAACAACCACAACCCGAGTCAAATTCAGGAAGTTTATGCACAGGGTGATGAATGCGCCCGAGGCACCCAACTCCAAGTCAAGCACAGGCGCAGCCGAACTCATCCAAATCCACACATTAATTCGCTGTCAGATTCCTACTCCAGACAAGTTTTAAGCCGTAAAGACCCCGCAATACACACCCTATATTTTAAATTTAAAGCAACTCACTACCTAGCTTGAAACCGCAATGTTTTGTTTAACTAAAATAACAAGTGTGGTTTCGTTTGGTGTGGTAATAACCATTAGTATTAAACATGTTTTTAAGAAAAGTTTGATGGTAGCAAAACATTAGCGGTTTGTGAGTGATTGTGGTAAATTAAATAGAAAAAATACAAGTAAATAAACGTACCAACCAGCAAATCAATCAGATTGCAGTTCAACCATATAGGATCGCCCTTAATGAAGGCCCTGACTGTATGTTTTTACTACTTGGAAATTGATATGGTTTCTTCAATTCAAATTGATTCATTGTTGTCAGTTCCGTTTGTTTCCTACCCTTAAACTATTTTCTTTCATCAATCATCTTCAAACACCTTCGATTTAGCTTATCAGAACCATTGGCTTTCGCTATTTGTATGCCAACCACGTGTAACATTTTTTCTTAACCAGTTCCCCTTCCTTCCTATATATGTACCATTTTCATTGACATCCAACCAACCATTTTCATTGTACATGAAACGGAGTTGAACTAGCACCAACACTGCCAGCGCCCTCCTCTTGCCAAACCAATGTTGTTAAAATAATACTTTGGATAACGCTGTTGATTATGTGAGCAATAAACAGGTCCATGGAAACCATTGTTCGAAGCATGACTGTAAAATCTACGAACATCTGTATGGCAGTGTGTAGCAAAGTAAAAGCATTTGCAAGTGACATGTTGGGTTTATGAATAAAAACAAAGCCCATTTATCACCACCATGTCATTTATAAGACTATTAAATGCCCTAGTAAAAACACCCCTGATCAGAGGTCAAACACCAAACATGTATCCTTTTCAATAGCCCTCCCATCAACATAACGATGAACCGGGGGGGGGGGGGGGGGGTCGAAGCAAATTCCACATATTGTGTACTTTGAACTCAACTTTCTTCCAAAACTTAATTACAACATGAGTATAGTTATTATAGTTGACCAAACAAAAAACAATTATTGAAGCTTTTTGGCACCCATAATTCAACAAACTAAGTCCGTTGCACAAAATAAAAAAATAAAAACAAAAAAAAAAAAAAAACAAAAATAACAAATAATAAAAATCTTTCTTTATTCACTGTAACATCAATTATTTATATGAACAAAAAAAGGAATAATATAGTTATGGGAAAGTACAACAAACCTAGAATAAAATACGTGATATAAAGATGAAAAGGACAGCAAAATTATATTATTTTGGATTCGTGTGGTGACATGACCTAGGGTTTGATCTGCTTTTTGGGGATATTGTGTTTGTTGGGAACAAACAGGAGATATGTTGGGTATTACATTGTTCCCGTGCACTTACACGTTTGGTCCTCAGAAAACGTGCATTTTATAATAAACTTTTGACTTAATTCCTAAAAATTTCCCTGTATTTTATGTTGTGAAAGTCGTTGTCTTGATTACAGCATGTACATTGTCCCTTTACCAAATTTGGTACATTGTAATTTGACGTTCTAAAAGTCAAATAACAGAATTATGTTTAAACCAACTTTCGCAAAATATTCACAAAGATATGGTCTAAAAGTCTGCACATTTTGGCACATATAACACATTTTAATGTCTGTTACTTAAATTACAACATTATAGGTTAAACCATAAATAAGGTCAAATTGGCACCAGTCAAGACCAATCTTCATTCACGAATCCCATTAAACACAATTGCAAAAAAATTTATGTACATGAAACATTTTACCAACCGAACATTGAATGACTCATCTTCAATAAAAAGGTCTTTAAAATTCGCATAAGCATAAACACACGACCTACTCAAGAAACCTGTAATATTCACTCCCAAACTCTGACACAAGTAAACCAGGTTTTCACACTTGTTATAATATGGCATTAGGTCCCAGTGGGACTCTAAACCCGTTATTGTGCCCCAATAATGGGTACAAAAGTGTTCAACCCGTTCGAGTATACGGTCCCTTTTTTTCAAATTAACCTAAAGATTTTATAATTCTTATTAGTAAAAAAATTTGATTATACAAAATAAATAAGGCCTCACCACGTGCAAAATATTTTAGCTCCTTTTATAAAAACACCCCGCTCCACTCCAACTGCTTTCCCTTATTTCCCAATATGTTTTAAATCTTGAAACCCTAAAGTATAGTTCGCGAAATAGAGCGCCCAACCGAGTAAATTGATGTAAAAATGATACTTTTGTAGGTGTGCTATTCGAATCTCAGTTAAGACTTCAACACAAGACAAATCCGGGTAAACATTTGTAAAATGCTCAGTTTGTGAGTGTATGACTTTTTAGATGTGATCATCCAAGTTATACATAAAGATTTGGAGTATGGATTCTTACAAATACGCCAAACCGAAAAAAAAAAATTTTTTGACAAGACTGTGGACTACCACAGGTGATTGTTGCTCTTGCTTTGGACAAGTCAATATGGAAGAAGAGTTGACATGATATAAAGGCAAAGTTTGAAGCTGTAAGGAGCATTGATTTTCATTTTGATAGGATCTTTTGCAAGTTGTTTTGTGTTGGGTTTGGGATATAATCAGGAAAATAATGTAGTGCGTGGATTTTGATTGTAGTCCATGGAATGAAATGAAGTGTATCTTTTTGTTAGTAAATACGAGTAATATGTTTTCCATCTTGCAAATCTAGTGATTGATATAAATAAAGATAGATTGATTCAGTCATACAAGCATGCCGCAGGTTCTGCTTCATGTTAATCGGATTAAAATGCTACAATTATCCTTTCTTTTTAAAAGAAATTAACCCCTTGAAAAACATTTTTTATTATTATTATTTTTTTTTTCATTTATTTTTTATTATAAGGTTTAAAAGCGGGTATGTTGGTAGTACTAAAACACCCGCCAAAAATAATCGGTTTCCCTAGCAATTCTTGTGTTTATTTTTATGGGTGGTCAAACAAGATAGCAAGAAAATATGAATCAAACAGAAATATAACGATGTAACCCAAAAGGGTATGGCAAGGCATGGCATTTAGACCTTTTTATCATAATTTTAATTACAAGCTTGTTGTTCCAACTTTCCATTACAACAACCCTAGAATCAACTTCTATCCATTAAGGAACCCACCTTATTGTTTTCTCCAATACCGTCCACTCTTCGCTGCTTGCATAGAGCTTTATGATAACATCAACTTTTTCTCGCCTCCGCAAATATGAAGTTTCGTGATCCAAACTTGAACTTCCTGATATTTCTTTTTACCAACACGTCGACCGTCCTAAGGAATGCACACTAGTCCCACCATTCTTCATGAACGCTGACCCACCCCACATCCCAGTCAAAACCTCGTCTTCAAAACAGTGATCATTAGAAAGACTTGGCAGTTAAGAAACTCATTGTCAACTGAGTACAGCATTTGCCACTCATAAGGCGGCGAGCGAGACCACCCAACGTCAATGGCAGAACATCCGAGACCAACAACACCTGCATGCAATCTTCTTCCAAAAAAATAAAGCCCACAACGATAGAGTCCACTATGCAAAATGTCTTTAAAAAGAATTTCCTACATTTAAAATTAGTTCCTTTGATTCTCGTTCTGAAGGAGGTGTTCTAGAGAGGTGAACGACCTTCTTCGCTCCACTCCCATGGCCATCCAGACAGCAGCCGATTTACGAAGTAGCCAACTACCATTGCTTCTATGTTTTTAAAAACTTTAACAAAATTTCCTCATCATAAAAAATCATAAGAAAGATTTTATAATAGAAACCTGCTAGGTTGGTGTGCAAGGACAACATACAAATGGAGCAAACCATAACACTCCAGCCGTGTCCAAACATCTGCGCAATGACATTCAGCTTCAATCAAATGCAAGCCTTCTGCTAGAGGAAAAAAAATGTCTGGACAACAAAAATACAAAAAAACGAATTTCTTGATCTATTGGACGGTTAACAAGTCAAGCAACTTGATCCAATTTCAACCTGTACGACTTGCATAACCTCAATGTCATTGTTTCCATACTCATACTTTTAAGAAGCCTGAATATTCTAAGAAACAACCACATAGTTAATATCTCAAGACTATATGTGTAGTAGTGATCGACGTGTGACCTGTACACAGAAACATAAATTTATTCTACATAAATAAAAGTTGCAACTAAGCATATGATCAACATTACACAGTTAAGACATACATGCATACCTTTGTTGTTGTCCGCCGAATCAGCAATGGGGGTTTGCAGGACTGTTTCTTTGAGGGTCCATGATGATTTCACAAGTAAAAAGTAAGTGGGACTTAATGAAGTGGTTAAGTTAGTCGAACAAATATATATAATATATATATATATAAGAAATGCTATATCCATTGGTTTAAAAAAAGAATAGGAACATGTGAGAAAAGAGTGAAATAGTTATTGTAATAAGTAAAGTAAAAATATGATAGAGGTATTAACGTGTAAGAATTAGTCTGAATTATCCAGATTTTAAAGCCCCAATGCCACGTTATAAGAAGGTGTAAAATTATTGAGTCCCACACTTTCTCACGTGTTAAAGGCCACAATGGCCAAATGGGTGTAACATAATATTTTGTTAGACCCATAAAAGTGTGGAGATATTACACAAATTTATATGTTAAAAAGTGGGGAAATATATCTTTGAATGTGCACAACTAAAATGTGGAAAAAATGCGAAGTAATGTTTCTAATAAAAAGTGAGAAAAACATTTCTACACAATTAAGTGTAGCAATTATTATAATTTTACACACTTATATATGTTGTTTATTTTTAAATATTTGTGACACTATAAATGAAGCGAAATTATTATCCCATAAAAAAATAAGTCCACGTTGACCATAATATCCGGGCAAAATAAGTGTGAAGAATAGCACTATATTTTTTTGGAGTAAATTATATGATAACGTAAAGGTAGAGAAACAACAAGGACACATAAGATGTACAAAAATAAACAAACTAATTGAACATAGGGTAATATCTATGCTTGTAATAAAACCAGAACCATCTTTTTCACGATACGCTAACGCGACACTACGGGGTCATCAACATCCACGATAACCATGTGACAAACGATAATAGAAATATACACACCCACACACCAACAAACACCAAAGATACCCCCTTGCTTTGGACTTTCCTCCTCAAGCCTAAACGTAGATGTTTATTCGCTCGGACAGCATTCCATACTTATCGAAAACTTTTGGCACGTTCTAGAACCCGTGGAAGTCGAGCCAGTATAAAAGGAATAAAATGTAAGTATTAGTACATAGACGGAGATCTTAAGGTACACTTTGGTAAGTAATGCTATTAAATGTGATCCATTTACCAGCAAGGTTTGACCATAAACGAGAGTTTAATTGTTTATTTTTTTTGGTGATAGTTTAGTTCAGATTATTTGTTAATGCTATTTAAGGTAGTGTTCCTTACATTCATAAGCAGTGTTTGTACCATTTGACTTAGTTAACAAACTGGAATTGTGACATAAACTGTTTAATTTCATTACAAGATGAAAAACTAAGTACACCCAACACTGGAGGTAACAGCGGAGATAAACACAAAACACACAAACACAAAGCACAAGAGACTATAGCGTGACAGGAAAAAAGAGCAAGCACAAACAGGCCGGGATGGAGGTTCAACAGTTATTGCGCAACTTGCCAGAAATGAGATTGTATTGGACAACTTTGATTTGAGTTTCACTGATGAGTATCATCATGTGACCTACTCTTCCTCAAGGTCCTCATCTTGAATTTGAAGTGTCAAATCTAAAGACTTATTTGCGAGCTGTACCCCAACAAAACAGTTTGGACCTGTTTGATCTGGTCACCACCCTTTCCTGCAATCGGCGTGTGAGCTTCTCCACCTCCAGCTGAAGTGAGTTTTATGAGCTTTAAAGTCTCATGTCAATATTAGTTTTTAAACCTCAAACTGGTCACAGATCTCATCAAAAGGTTTTGTAGATCCATAGATATTCGAAGTGAAAGCTTGTGAGTGTGTAAAGGTATAGTTGGGTTCTAAATACGGTTGAAATTGAACTATAATATGGATCTTTTAATATTTAAAAGAGGGGTGACCCTTACATTTGAATTTAGTCAACTGTGTTTTTAAAATTAATAAATTAGGTTTGTTTAATTGTTGAATAGTTGGTTCATGTCAATAATTGTTTAATATCTAACTCCCGATATTGTAAAACCAGGAATTCTGCTGCTATTAAATCGACTCTGGACATGTCATACAGTGTCACTTCTGTCCACTAATTTTCAACGCAAACGGATAAATCAAATTGGGGTCATCCTATAACAAAGATTGCCAAAATTAAGCCAAATGTTATTAATGTGGATTAGACAAATGTAAAATATAAGCCAAATATAATTAGGGCCGGATAAACAAATGTTCATGATTGTGGCCAGAGGCGTCAAATTGGGCCACCTTTATCAAAGATTGCAAAATAAGCCAAATGTTATAATGTGGATTAGACAAATGAAAATTAAGCCAATATAATTAGGGCGATAAGACAAAGTCATGATTCGTGTCCATAGAGCGTCCTAAACTGCCCCCTTACTTGTACACTAATTTTCAACGAAACCAAATTTCAAATTGGGCAAAACGTTTTCATCAAAGATGGCAGAAAAGCCAAATGTTTATTAATGCGGATTAGACCTAATGAAAAAGTAAGCCAAATATTATAGGGCGGATTAGATAAATGAAATGAATTGTGGCAAGAGACAGTCATAACTGCGATGCCTCAAGTCCAATAATTTCAACGCAACCCAATTCAACTTGGGCAATTTGTTTGCCAATTTAGCGACAATAAGCCCAAATGTTATAAACGGATATTAGATAAAAGTAATTCAACCAAATATTAATAATGCGGATAAGATAAATGAAAATGATTGTGGACAATGAAGTTCATATACGGCTCCCTTCAACTACAAGTACTACTTTGGAACATTTTTTTTAAAAATTGTGCAATTGGGTTGAAACATAGCCCCAACAACACATGAATTTTACTTTTTGAATGTATTTGTATTTGACCCTAGCGATGGTATTTCAAAAAAAATTATACTATCGCAATTTGTATTTTAAAATTCGTCAAAAGGATGAAACATTTCCCCAATAGCATATGTTGTTTTTAACTTTTAGATACTTGTATGTGACCTGATATGAATTCAAAACACAATGTCTATGTTTCTCTTCAAAAAAAATAACAAACATACAAAAAATAACGCCATGACCCAGCAGTAACAGAACACTGTCCAGCAGAAACTAAACAATGCTACCCAAGCAGAAACCAAGAATCGCAGAAAGAAATACGCCATGACCAGCAGGAAAATGAAACTACACTAACAGCAGCAATGAAAATAAACATTATTCTAATAATTCCTAACAAACAGTTGAGGATTCTTGTTATTTTAAAAATTGGTCAACAAGCGTTGAAACATTTCCCCAATAGACAGATGTTTTTTTTTACTTTGAGATACTTGTAATGTACCTAGATATGGTAGTCAAAAATATTAATATTCGCTAACTGAATATAGAAACAACGTACGTTAAATGATTTTAAAGTTAATGGGTAAAGAATTTGAGGGTCCAGCAAAAATTAGAATAATGTTTTGGTCAGGATGGTTTAATGGTGGAGATTTTAGACGTTGACTTGTATATGGATAGTGAGGCAACGCATATGATTGATATGGAGAGGTAATGAGGTTGTGCCTGAAAAGGTGAACAAGGGAGCAGCTAGTAAAATAACTTAAAACTTTACCGTGCTAGCCGCATGCTCAAGATGGTTCTGCTGTTGAATGATGTTGCAAAAGTTGCTAAGACTGATTCTACTACTTGCTGCGAGAAATCATGTTTGATTCTGCTCTGAGAATCAACTTGAAATCTACCACTTGACATATAGGTTGATGCTAACCAGTCTGGGCACATAGCAAAACTACAACTGAAGTATCCAACTCATCTACCCCCAAACATTGGATGATGCTGATGTTAGAGGGGGAACAAGGAATCACAACCACAAGCACAAAAATAAGGTATAAATAAAAAGTTTTAGCAACACCGGACCTGTAAGCACTTCCTAACGCGGATATACCAGTCACGGTGTGGATAGTCATATTTCGCCCGGCTATCATAGAATGCACCACTCCTGATCCGTATATGTAAACTGGGCAAGAGCACCATGTTTGTCCGTTTGGTTGATCGGAATACAAAAACCCTACAAATACAGGTTTTCTGATGAAACCTTATAGTAGTGCGAACATATCAATAATTTCGTATACTATCTTAAACGGGCCAAAGACCAACTTGTAGTAAAAATGGTCAATATACAAAACTTGACTCATCATGTAACTTTAAACCGCCCACACATAAACGTAGTACCTGAGCCACCATCGCTCCATGGACACATGGGATCAACCTCTGGCATCTGCGTAAAAAGATGGTGTGCCGTTATGAAGAAGAAGCTGAAAAAAAGTAACAGCTAACCATCTGCCCAGTTTGCATTATTAGTCTTACATGCCACAAGTAGTCAACCCACAAGTCTATGTGCTGCAAATAAGTGTTTAACAAAGGGTGAGAGGTAACCGATATTTTATGAATTAGAGTATGCATGTACGCTCACCCCTGCTCATGTTAGCCCACCTTTATCTACCAGGGTCTAAGCTAACTAAGCGTTAGGCCAGAAATTTCGATCAACCGGTGTGGTCTTCTGACCCAATGGAAATTTACCAACTGGTGAGTGTACCTCCGGTTGACCCAGAAATACTTCAATATCATCGGTGAGCCACACATTTTCCACGGTATGGAACCATCGAGATAGATCCTACCCCACTCGGTAAATTAATAACATATAAGGTAAAAGAGGTAACAAAACAAAATGTAAACAACTCTTAGATCATGGCAATAACCGCAACCCAAGTTGAACTCTTGTTCAGCAATTCCCGGTAACGTGGGTTAATAATTAACGTCAAGGGCCCGTGTTTCTTAATGGTAACTATAACCTTTTCCGCATTTTCTGATTTCGAATCAGTTCCAAATAATTTTTCGCCTCTTGCTCGTGGTAACCGATGCCAAATATCTTGATAGTGTTTCCGAAGTCAAAACGATATTTCTGCGTTTGCTTCTTCTCCTCCTCCATCTTCAACTGTTTTCTTCTCCAAGCGCACCCATCTTAGCCGCTTCTGTCTTGTCATATTATCTTCTGCCATCATCTTCTCTTCTTCTAACTGGCAACCTCTCTTCCTCTGCCAACGCCCATCTCAATTCCTCATGAATAAGATACTCCTGCAACAGGAATTTATTTGGATTACATATGCCGCACAAATAATATTACGCAATAAATCGTAATCACGGATAATTTGGAATAACGTATCTACCTGAGCCTACTTCTTCGTCCAATTCAAGCAAGGCAATCAATTTCAGGTAAAATTGTTAAGTGAATGGAAAAATTCTAGAACTCGTGTTAGGAAAATTGTGACACCAATATCCAGTTTTCTCCTTAGTCAAATCATTATATTTTTTGTAAAAAATACTGGTAGATGTCAAAGTAGGTACACATATTTTTTTTTAATGTACCTGCAGTCCCCGCCAGGTCTCTACACGAGCAAGAGCACCTGTAATATTATAACATGTATTAATAAACCGCTATATACAGAGTGCATACTATAGACTAGTAAGACTGAATAAAATCGCAACCTCATAAAATAATATCAAGTTTCAATACTTGCCATTAAGCTCATCAAAGGACAAACGTTCCTTAAGCCTCTTGGTTGGGTGAAACTATTACCAGCCCTAACGTATGAGTGGAATTTACTTTCACGACTCTCTGACGAACCGTTTGCGTGCCTTTGAACAACCTGTTAAGATAATCATCGGAAGAGGGTGTAATTTGGATTGGCTGCAGCCCTGGAACTAAGTTTTGGAAGAATTCTTGGCTCTGTAATCCACCATTAAAGACCGACCAGTGTATTCGGCTTGAGATCTAAACGTGTATTCGACACCTACAAAAAAACGACAAATAAAATATGTAACCTTACAACTGTCTTGAAAACGACAATTTTATACTCACGAATAACTTGGTCGCCTAATGTTGACTTTTGAAGATAGTGCTAGCTCAAGTCATTAGTACTAAATACAACTATTATTGTGATTATTGTCAGATACTCTTGGTTGTGTTAACCCCATTGTTCAATCTACTTCATTAGCAAGCCAACTCTTTGTGATTGATTTATTCAAGGGATTATATAGCTAAGGGGAGGATTAATGGAATTAAATGTTGGGTTGGTTTAGAGTTAATTGGGATTTGACTTAGTCCACATCATTCATTGAGCTCGCCGATTGACCATCTCATACTGCCGGTTTTTGACTTAAAAACGTTGCTGCTGGTAGTGTTTTTTTAGTCAAATGTACTCTACTTGACTACATTGCTGGCGACTGTATTAGAATTTGGGGGATTAATTTGGGAATAAAATAAATTCAAATTAGACAAAGTTTAACGCGAAGAAATTTAGAATTTAGATCTGGCTAAATTTGGAAAACCGTAATCACGAACTAAATAATAAATTCTCACCCAATATAAAACCCGGCCCCAAAGTTCTCTCAAATCAATTGCACATCCTATTCTTCTTATTTTTGCACATCTCAATCCCTGATTCAACACTATGGCAACCCTTGAAGACAAACAAGATCACAACAAAGTTTGGTTTTTTTTAATATCCTAAGAAAATGGCTAGCCCACATGCATATGGCTTGTGGTAAAGGCAGTTTGAAAACATATTTGGTACTGCCCTTCTCCCGCGCATCTCCGTTAAACTCGGCTATAGCTTACTTCCTCTATCTATGCCTGGCTCCATCCCCCTCTCCGCTCTACACTGCGCCCTAACATTATCCTCTCACTGCTCTAGCGCATGTCACTCTAATCTACCCTCCTTCTTGCTGTGATCTTCCCCGCTTAATTCTCCTCTCACTCCCTCACCTGCACGCCCCACTGCCTACTCCACTGGCTTCAAACCACACTCCCGAGTATGAACGCCATCATAATCTGGTCCCCCTCTCTGACTTCCCGTGTCCCGTCCGACGCTCACGGATCCGCCCAATTCACCAGGTTCTGCTGTATCCAAGAATCTTGGCATCCTGAGCAATACATCTACAGGTAAAGACAAGTCAAATCCAGTTTATTAGTTGATGATTTTCTAATAACATATTGGTTATCAATGTACCATGGTCTTACACACAAAAACATTGCTTACTTCCAGTAGTGATTCTATTCGGTAAAGAGACATCAAATCCATTAAATTTTCGCAATGATTCCACCCTCTCACAGGAGATAACACAGCCACATGGAAGTGATGCTGAATACGTATGAAACTTAAGTGAATTTGATGTACACATTGTCATAGTATCAGTCAAGATCAGAGAATTACATGGTAACCAGCTTAATCGGAGATGATTATATATGTTGCTGCTTTGTATATAGAGCTTCTGCTGTAAATGTTTGCTTTAAAGATGTTGCTTCTGGATTAATTAATCTAGCTGCTGGCTCAAGTGCATCCTCCTGCTGTTAGATTAGGTGTGTTCCTGCTGGCAGGTGTTTATTGGCTGCTCCCGGTCGGCTGCTTAATTTTTAGTCGTATTACAGTTATTCTATTACACAATATTCTAGGATCATAGTTCATAGTCATTGTCTTCTTCACAAACTTAATTAGTTTCCGCATAAATATAAGTTTGGTCCAATACAGAGATTTTTATTGGCTCAAAGATCAATCAAAGGCGTCGAACCTACAAGTTGGAAAGAAAAAGACAATGCAAACTCGAAGAGAAAGAGAAAGTATACTCCGGAAGAGAGACAGGATGCATAGATGATTTGTTCTGCAACTTAGAAAGAAGCAAAGGGATAGTACAAAAAAAAAAAAACAGGCTCCTACCTAATGGTGTTTTCTCATTGCTCTCCTTAAGATTATTCATTATAATTCGCGTAGTGAGTAATTAATTTTGTTTCAATTCAAGGAAAAAGAAAAAAAGATCATTTGCTCAAGCAGGATTCACAATTTATTTTTACGTAAATACAAATAGAAAAAAATAGTGACCTCTGAAAAATGATAGGAACGGGTCGCTTATTGAATGTGACTTCATAGACCATGCAATAAGACTCTTGGAATCAACGCATTAGGGACTTTACTCCACCAACGTTCAATCTTCAAAAGACTCGAGAATCCAAATCTAAACAAATTGTACAAACACAAACATATCAATCAAACATTCCGCCAGTTCAAAATGTTCGGACTGAAAAATATATTATATTAATACAAATAAATACAAACCGGAAAGCAAATACCAAATCCAGACAAAGTATAAGGTCGGAACCAGATATTGGTTGTTTTTTCTTCAATACTAAAAGGTGGTTATCCGAGTGACTTATCCATAAACATTAAGAAGTTGGTCCATATAAATGGAGTCCAAATAATGTTCACCCCACGGAAATGCATTCCAAGCTTCTAGTTTTCAACCAACCTCATCAATGTGTCCATCAACTTGGGATGCAATAAACGACCCATAAGATCACCTCTAATACTAACAAAAGAGATATCCGATTGCGTCTCATCACATAGCTTGCGAAACTTCTCTTCATCCCTCGATGATACCCAATAATGTCTAACGTAGTTACAATCAACCCTCGCTTCAGGAAACACCCTATCGACGAAATTTGAGAGCACCAAAGTGGATAACTCAAAGCTCCACACTTCCCAAACCGCAACCCCGACATTAGACAAAACTCAGGACGACCATAATGCAGAGTATGTCCATCTAGGTAATAATAAAGGGCATATCATAATGAGAACTCGTCCACTCTCTTATTTCCGTACCATATAGTCAATGGAGGTGTTGTTTCATGTTCAAAGTATATACAATTCCAACCATTTTCACAAAGCATGTCCTCCTAAACAAGTTCCGTCGATATGCTGCGTCTAATTTCCGATTTATTCACCAAAAGTAGTTGAGTTTTTGCTACTAATGATTATTTACTCATAGTCCTAAAAGAAAAAATAATGTAACTCAAGAACATACAATTCATAACAAAATAAGTTTGAACACATGTATACACCAGCGTAAACACTATCATACACAGTTCAGATGATTACAACTACAAACCACTTTAGTGTTGGACCATAAGAAATAGTGTGTTTTGCTTATACCCTTATTTGAATCAGCATGCGTTATCAGATCCAACCCAAACGTGGCTCTTATCAAATACATCCCAAATCAAAGTCAAAACATAATCCACATAAATCATAAACAAACAAACAACACTATATTATACCAGATAAACAAAATCAATAATCGATCAACAACAACATGTAATAAAGATCGTAAAATACGCTGTACAAACCATATTATACCCACAATTTTTCGAATCAACACAAACAATCGACGGTGTAAATGATTTTATTGGAAACACTGTTCAATGGGAACAGTTACTCTTTTTCAGATGAAAATCAGGGAAAAACAAGATAATTGGAGATTGAAAATAATAGTGTACAAGATAAAACTCATAGCGCGAACATAAACCCAGTTTATTTTTTTTTGACCGTGACTGTGAAACCGGATGGAGGGAAGAAGTGTAAGAAGGAGATGCTGTTTGTTATTTAAATTTTTATTTTCGAATACGGTATGAACATAATGAAAGAGTGAACATTGTAAAATTTTTGAAAATGACCAAAAAACCATCTGTAAAGTATAGACACGGTTTGCCCAACAAATAAAAGTTGCCCAAAATAACACTACCGATAGCAATTCGTGATTATACGAGTTGCCCTGGGCAGGGGGAATTTTTATGAATCGGGATAGATACTCTTAGCAATGGGCAATCGGGCTATATTTAGTAATACCTAAAACATATTAAGCTGTCAACGTATATGTTCGTCGTATACTTTTGTTTAGGCATAACCTTTTGCGTCGTAGCTCCGTTTCTTAATTTTACCTATCCCCCTCCCCACCGCGAAGGTATTTAAGTATACTAACGGATTTTTAAGGTCCCACGACTAGTCTAGATACCATTTAACCACAGTTTTCATCTCTCAAAATTCTTAACAGCTTCAACTCATTTTTCGTGAAAATTTAGTTTTCGTCTATAAATTGAAACTACGTATCTTTTTCGTTATAAGCCCGTTTAAAAATAAAAAATAAAAAAAAACAAACAAAAAATAAAAAAAAAAAAAAAAAAAAAAACAAAAAAAAAAAAATAAAAAACACATAAAAAAAAAAAAAAAAAAAAAAAAATAAAAAAAAAAAAAAAAAAAAATTAGACCATCATTCAAGGCGGCTAAGTTTTTCGTTTATTGAGTATATTTTCTATAATTCTATCCTAAACTTGATACTAAGTTACTGGAGTTTTTCTGAATTAACCAAAACGGGGTGGACAGTAATCTTCATTATCAAAGTGTCAAAGTATTTTTCTTAATGCTTCTAGTTATTTTAACCACTATTAACAACTCACGCTCAAATCTAGGTCCTAGTTCAACCAATCAACTTCCCTCAACATAATAATAGCGATCTAACACAGACTTAACAATATTCAAGGGTATCATCGTAAATAATCATCATGGTTGGTAAAATTTACAAATTTCACTAACAAGTATATATATAATGTTTCAATCTTCATTTTCTTGTGGAGATTTATACTAACTTAGTTTTACTTGTAATAAATACTTGTTTAATAACATAACCTTTTTTTTTTGTTTTTTGTCAAAAGAACATTTTGAAGGTTGTTAATAACAATATCGTCCCCAAAAACTTATTTTATAATTTTATGATCTTACTGTAGTTTTGTTGTTAATGAACATATACAAGTGATATCTTGTAGCAAATCATAAACAAGTTCAAGTCTTTTTAGAACACATTTAACATTTTCACAAGATCACTAGAATTACATTTTATACATTTACATGTTTATATCCTAAAAATACAAACCATTATTAGTTAATATTAGGATGACTATCATGGCAGCCATTCATGTACACTATCTTGGCGTAAGCATTTTGTATATTTTGTTTTGATCTTCAGCCAAAAGTTGACATTTGAAATAGGAAAGATATGGCAAGATTTGGAAAGATTTAGAAATCTATTAGCTGACCTGCACATGGCGGATCCAAGAGCATACAAGGACGGATCCAAATTTTTTGGGATCCGCCGGATCCGCCGCTGTTCCCCTCATTTTCCCTATAAATAGCAAGCTGATCATTTGGACAATTCTTCACTCATTTAGTTTAAAATACATACTCATTCATTTACAAACCCCTTTTTATCAAAAAATTCATTTGATTTTTTCCTTTTTGTAGCAAAGGGATCAAACGTAAAAGGGAAATCAACGTTCTGTCGTTATCCGTCTAGTTTAGTTCACGTGTGTTTTCTTGTACTAGTTTGCATATCATTTTTTGTATCATTTACATCAGAAAAGTAAAGGTTAGTGTTTTAGTCCTTAAAAAAAAGAGTGTTGGGAGGGTTGTCCCCCTTGAAAAAAACCCAAAAACCCGGGATGGTTGAAACCCTATATGAAAAAACCCCAAACGGGAAATGGTTGTACCCTTGTAAAGAACTCTTTGTTTAGCTTAGTCCCCCGGGAAAAAGAAGTAAGTGACTGAAAAGGGTTTTTCCCTCCACCTAGAAGGGAGTTTGTTTTCTTTAGTGAACGATAACTCTGGGGGTTAGAGGTTTCGAGGAGTGAAGAAAGGGCAAGGAAAAAGAGTCCTTGTACCCAAACCCAAAGTTTTGGGTATGGTTTGATTTTTCCTTTTTTTAAAACTTTTCATAATATTGGTGTTTAAATTTGTTTGTGTATAATTTCCCTTTTAAATCACATTAAGTAACAAAACAAATCAAATTTTTAAACGGTAAAAAAAATTCAACCCCCTTCTAGGGTTTTTCCCCCCAAAATTGGTACCAGAGCGGTGTTACTCCCAAAATTTTCAAAAAAAATTGTATTTTAAAAAAATTGAAACGATCAATGGAATTTTTTAAAACTTTAAAGAAGGGGAATCTATGCAAAGACCCCCACTATTTGAACCAAAAATATAATCTTTTTTGGAAAAATGGCTTTGATACATATGTAATCAAAAAGGGCGTAGATCTGTGGTAAAATTAAATTTTAGAGGTGACTATAACCCATTAGTAATGAATTTCAGGTGGTATGGATAAAAAGGAAAATCTTTTATTCATCACAGTGATGAGAAAAAGAAGTTGATTGCCAAAAATAATGAAAACCAAAATGAGCTTTTCAATTTTTTTACCCCCGAAAGAATATAAAGAGTTTTTTTTTGTGTAAAACGGCTAAGGTTTTTTGGCAATCACTAATTATCCCCTCATCAAGGGAACTCACAAGTCAAAGATAACAAAATTGATCTCTTGTTCAACAATATGAACATTTTTTATCCCCTGAAATGAGACCATTGATAGTGTGTTTGCTAGGTTTTAAAAAATATAAAAACATCTCTTAAAACACTTGATGAATCCTTTTCTAGTAAGAATTTTTTCAGGAAAATTTTTTAAGAGCAAATCCACCCAAAGTGGAGAGCAAAGGTGACACTATTGAAGAATCTAAGGAAAAATTTTAAGCATGACCCTGGAAAAGCCATGGAAACCCCCAAAAATTCAGAATGGTGATGGAAAAGAACAGAAATAGTTTTTAAAGGGGGGAAGGGGAATATGAAAAACCATTGCCTTTAAAGCTAGAGTTGAGTCAAGTGATGAAGAGTCTTGTTTTTAGTAGCAAAGACGAAGAAAAAGCCATGGCGGGAAGAGATTTTTAAGAAATTCTTCAGGGGGAAAAGGAAAGTTCGTCAGACCACCTCGTGAAGAAAAGAAATCCGTCCGAAAAAGACCATGTGATAGAAAAGGAAAGGTAGATAGGGAAATGTTAAAAGGGGGAGACCCTAGTCCCCTTTATAGAAAAAAGTCCCAAACCTCTAAAGAACAAATTTTCAAAAACCTTTGTCAGGGGGCTTGGAGTGAAAATAAAAAGGGGTTTAAAAACGACCCCAAAAAC